>CM065639.1:42091241-42801241 GCA_033220585.1 Dipteronia sinensis
TAAATCAAAGCATTTGTCATCATTCTAGTGTGAGTCAGACTTAAATCTAAGACTTTTTGTAGCACGACAAGAAATTCTATCAGCTAAGGTAGTTATTTTTTTTATATATAAAATGGATTGACTTAAGGCCTTAAGGGGAATAAACATCACAAATTATTATATACTAAAAACTTTCTAGACAGTATAATGACTTAAGAATTATGAGTCGTTTCGTTTTTCCTGATTGTTTTCAGTTTTTTCTTTTATAACCTGTCTCTTGTATGGTGATGTTTTTTTCCCTTGTTTATAGTCACCCATTCTTTGAATCATTTAAACTAACTTGTTAGAGAACGAAAGAAGAACAATTTAACGTGATATCAGATCGTTCAACGAGCGTCATCTTAGACTTGGGATGAACTCTACCGAACGACAGCTCAAAAAATAAATGAAAAGAGGGTGGTGGTCAATCAAAGACAACTCGAGCTCACATTTGTGCGGAAGTGTTAGAAAACTTACATGTGAAACTAAAAGATACGGAAAGAATCCACATTTGAAACAAATAAAAAAACAACAATCTTCAAATAAATTTAATGGTCTCAATAATCAAAAATCTTGGCAATTTCTTTTGAATTAATCTTCAAATAAAAGAAATTGAATTATTGTTATTAATATTTTAACATTTTTTTAATCAGCTTGGAGGACCAAACTGGGGTGTTAAGCTTGGAAGAAGGGATTCAAAAACAGCCAGCTTTTCAGCTGCCAATAGTGGTATCCTTCCTCCTCCAACTTCTACACTCAACAACCTCATCAACAGATTCAAAGCTAAAGGCCTCTCTGTCAAGGACATGGTTGCTTTATCTGGTATTACATATAACACTCCAATAATTTTAATTTTAATTTTTAATTTTTTTTTGGTTTATTATGTGTCTAGAAGTCTAGAACTTCTTTTAGTATTGTCAAAAGAACTTTTAAATAGTTCATAACAAATGCTTTTAATATTTGTTTTGTAATAATATTATTGAATTCTCTAGGATCACATACAATTGGGCAAGCAAGGTGCACAAGTTTCAGAGATCGAATATACAAAGAGAGCAACATTGATAGTTCATTTGCCAAGAAAAGACAAGCAAACTGCCCAAACAATTCAGGAGATAACAATTTGGCCCCATTAGACTTTCAAACTCCAACTGCTTTTGACAACAACTACTACAAGAACCTCTTGAACCTAAAGGGTCTTCTCCACTCTGATCAAGTCCTCTTTAATGGTGATTCTACTGATTCTTTGGTTAGGTCTTATAGCAGCAACTCTAAGGCTTTCAATTCCGATTTCGCTTCCGCCATGATCAAGATGGGAGATATCAGTCCCCTGACTGGATCCAGTGGTGAGATCAGGAAGAATTGCAGGAAACCAAATTAATTCTGATAGAAATTTTAGTGTGGATCTATATATATATAATTTTAGAAAAGAAATTAAGTTAATTTTTCTTTTAATTTGGCCAACAAAAAGGATGGCTTGCTAGGTACTCTATCCCATAAACAAGTGTGCTTTAAGTGTTAATTACAATGAATAAAAGAAAATGGAGATGGGATAATATAATCCATCTATAAATTCATGTAATTTCACTTTCTAAACGAATTGTTTTCTCATCTATTATTCATGTATGTGATGAACCAAAAAGGTCCTTTTGATTTGTTGTATCATTAATGGGTGGTCATAATGGGCTTCCTCACAGTTACAGTTTCAAGTTCACTTAAGTTGTTGGGAATAAACAATATGCTTCCACAATAGTGTATACGATAAAGCGAAAGAATGGGATTGAGCAAGAGAATATATATTAAATCTTTTTGTTTTTCGGATATCTTTATGGAAGCTTGAATAATTTCAAAATAATCAAGTTAATGCTTAATAGAATTCCATTCTGAGAGTAGACGCAAGAGATCAACTAGGGCATCACACAGTACATTTGAAGAAAAGCTTTCAATTCAACCTCAATTCAGCTTTAGAGATATATCTTTTATCTTAAGTTGTACTGCTATGTGGACTCTACTTCTCTTTAGTGTTCTAACCATAAATTTCCTTTGACTAACAATAAATATATATAATTAATTATTTTCAATCTTCAAAGATTTTATGCTCAATATAATCCACTATACCAAAATTTGTATTTAACAAGAAAAGCACAACATCATGCAAAAATGAAAGTTGTAAGATAGAATCAATAACAATCTTCAAAAGATGAAAGTTGTAGTATTAAATTTTAGTACATATTAAACAACATACCGTGAATGTTGTTAAATTCACTAAAAAAAAAATAGAACAAGACAACATGATCACAACAACTCTAGCGGTACATGTTATAAATTATGTATGTTACGATGTTAAATATAGACATGAGGTTAGCAGATGATTACATTGAGTCTAAGAAATGTTAAGATTTAAGGCCATAAGTCAGGCCCAATATTTACAATGATAAGGCCCAAAGAATTCCACAAATTCTCAATTCATTAAAAACCCGATCCTCTCCTCTCTCCTCCCTAGAGTATGTTTGGTAGGGATGGAAAGGTAGAGGAAAGAAAAATGTGGAGGGAAAAAGGTGAAGAAAATGGGGAAGTATATTATTTGGTATGAGAGAAAAGTGGAAGGAAGAGAAAAATGAAAGGAAAAATTTATGGGTGAGATTTACTAGTTTTAATCCTTCCAAAAGTGGAAGGAAAATGAACATAAAAGAGAGAATCGTTATTGAGTTTAATTGAAATTATAAATTTGTTCATCTTTTTAATCATCCCATCGGCTCTAACTAAATAATTTAACAGTAAAATAGTAAAATTGATAATGAAGATTTTCTATTATTTATTATTTTTATAAAAAATACCAAACAAATAAAATTAAAGCACTTTTCTTCCCTTTCCTGTTTACCATACATCAAAAAGAAAATTATTTTCCTTTTTTTTCCATCATGTTTTCTGTCTCTCAAATCTTTCTATCCTACCTGTCATCCCTGCCAAACACTCTAAAAAAACCCTCAGAGGTACGAGCACTATCGAACAGGCTCCAGTTTGTGGGATCATGAAGACGATGATCAAATCAACAAAGATGCATGAGGAGGCGAATCTGCCGCAGACAGTGATCATGTCGAAGAGGTTTGATTAATCCGTACTAATCTCTGTAAAATCATTAACGCATTCTCTCTTGTTTTTCTTAATTTTCATTTTGGTTCTACTGCATGAAAAAACGAATGGATAGTAGCGGTACAATCAGATGTTGGAAAAATTCCACCATATAGGGCCACACATGTAAATATTAAATGTGTTTGCTATCTTTTGGTTAAGCCTAAATTAAAGTGATCTAATTAAGATTTAAAGTTTAAGGCTTAAGGGTATAATTGTCATGGAGTTAATGTGTAGATACCAGAGTGCTATTTCTAATTTGATGAGGGGCCGAATTAGAAATAGCAAAACATATGATTATATTAAGGGTTATGGTCCCCAAATTACACATTTCCTTTGGCTTTTCTGTATCCCCATCAACAGAGAACAAAGAACACTTTTGTGTCCCAAGAATTGTGATAATTTGGAAGATCTCAACCCGTTCACCATCCTTTGGCAATGGATTCAGGTACGCTTCCGCTTTCTATTATCTCCCTTTTTTCTTGAATCGATATGGGTTTAGTAACATGTATTTAGGGTTTGATTAATCATGATATAGAAACATGTTTAGGTTATTTTCGGATTAATTATATGCCTATGCATGTTGATTATGTGTTTAATCGAATCACTTACAAGTGGTATCAGAGCCACCCATAATCGATTCTTGAGAAATTTTTGTTGAGATTTGAGGTTTAAATATGATGATTAAAAAAAAAAAAAACTGGAATCCGGACGATCGCCGGCCATTCCAGACCCGTTGACCTTCATCTGGGTCGATTTGGTTTGGCCGGTTTTCGCACCAAAACTCGTGCCTTTTGCGGCGATGAGGACGATCGCCAGTTTTCCACCGCGATCTGGTCCAGATCGAGCCAAGAACGGCCGCCGGTTCGCTCGCTCGATTTGGGCTTCGACCGCCGGCCTTCGTCGCTTCGATCCGCGCTTGTGGGTCATCGACTGGTCGCTCCTCCGTTCGTGGTTGCCTTCTGGTGACCGTGAAGCGGTCTGAAGCAGCGGCGGCGTGAACCTAGGGTTCACAGACCTGATTTTGTGTTGGGCCTCTTTTGGAGAATTTGATATTCTTGAGGGACTGTTCTGTAATTATTCTGGGCCGTACTGTGATTTTGCTAAAATATGGGCCAATTTATAATTACCAAAACTTACTTGGTCAGTTTGAAATTTCGAAAATATTTTAGGGCCAAATTTTAATTATATAAAAAATTTTGGGACATTTTGTAATTTCGATAAACTTTGGGCCATTATGTAATTACTAAAAAGTTTTGGGGCAGATTTATAATTATTGAAAGTTACTGGGTCACTTTGTAATTTCCAAATTTTAAGGGCCCTTTTCTGTAATTTTACAAAATCAGGGGCAGTTTTTTGTAATTTTTATTTTTAAGAATCCAAACAAATTCAAATATTTTTGGTATATCTTTTATGGTTACATAAAGTAGTCTTACATTCTAAATGAGCTAATTGAAACAAGATGTCGCCAAAGTGACCTCTCTTATATAGATTGTTCATGAGGGATGTTGGATGTTTGTGTGTGTGTAAATTTATGTGGGTATTAGCCGGCCCAAAGGAAGGTTAATACTTGGCCGAATTGCACACACACCTGTGGTGGTAAACATGTGACAATTATAAGGTTTTACATGTGAATAATAAGTCGATCCAAAGATAGATTTATTATTTGACATGAATTATTGTCAATGTTTGATCACTACAACAAGAGTACCACTTACAATTAATATTACTGTCCAAAGACTTGATATTAATGTTGTACTAGGTATCTTGAGATGGGATTTTCCATTATTTGAATTTGTTGATTATTGTATTTGGTTATTAATGTGAGCATGTTTGTTTGTTTGTTTGTTTGTTTTGTTTTGTTTTGTTCTCTTTACAGCTAATGTTTCTACTATATCTGCTAATATCAACTCCATACCTATGCTTAATGGGACCAACTTTAAGGATTGGAAAGAGAACGTACTTATTGTTCTCGGCTGCATGGATCTGGACCTTGCACTTCGGATTGAGCATCCCGCTTCGCTTACGGATGCAAGTTCTCCTGATGACAGGAAGAACTTTGAGAAGTGGGATCGCTCAAATCGCATGAGTCTTATGATCATTAAGCGCGGCATTCCGGAGGCATTTAGGGGTGCGGTATCTGAAAAGATAACCAACGCCAAAGAGTTCCTAGCCGAAATTGAAAAACGTTTTGTGAAAAAAGATAAGGCAGAAACAAGCACGCTTTTGCAAAGCTTGATTTCTATGAAGTATAAAGGCAAGGGGAACATAAGGGAGTACATTATGGAAATGTCTCATATTGCTTCTAAGCTTAAGGCACTGAAGCTCGAGCTGTCTGATGAATTGCTCGTGCATTTAGTATTGCTGTCACTTCCTGCACAATACAATCAGTTTAAGGTCAGTTACAACTGTCAAAAGGAGAAATGGACTCTTAATGAGCTCATTTCTTACTGTGTGCAAGAGGAAGAGAGATTGAAGCAAGACAGGACTGAAAGTGCTCATTTGGCTAGCACCTCTAAGGATAAGAGCAAAAAGAGAAAGAATATTGAAGCTGCTAAGGGTCCAGCTCAAAAGAAACAACAAAAAGACAATGAGGGTTGTTTCTTTTGCAACAAGCCTGGACATGTGAAGAAGGATTGTACCAAGTATCACGCATGGCGTGCAAAGAAAGGTACGTTCCTTACTTTGGTCTGTTCTGAGGTAAATTTAGCTTCAGTACCTAGAAACACGTGGTGGTTAGATTCTGGTGCAACTACTCACATCAGTGTTTCTATGCAGGGTTGCCTGAACTACCGAAAGCCAAGTGATGCTGAAAGACACATCTTTGTAGGCGATGGCAAGTTGGTAGAAGTAGAGGCGATAGGGTATTTTAGGTTGTTATTAGGAACTGGTTGTTATTTGGATTTATTGGATACTTTTATTGTACCGTCTTTTAGACGGAATTTGGTTTCTGTTTCTTTATTGGACAAATCTGGTCATTATTGTTCATTTGGAAACAATCAATTCAGTTTATCTATAAATTCAAATCTTGTTGGAACTGGTTCTCTATGTGTATATGACAACTTATATTTGCTTGATACAATCGTTTCTTATAATGAAACCTTGCATGTGGAATCACGAGGTACTAAACGCAAACTAAATAAAGAAAATTCGGCCACATTATGGCACAAACGTTTAGGTCACATCTCTAAAACTAGAGTTGAGCGAATTGTGTCTGATGGGATTCTAGATTCCCTTGACTTTACAGACTTTGAAGTCTGTATTGATTGCATCAAGGGAAAATAGACCAAAATAAAGAAATTAGGTGCCAATAGAACTACAGACGTCTTAGAATTGATACACACGGATATCTGTGGACCATTCCCTACGGCTTCCTGGAATGGCCAACAGTATTTCATATCATTCATAGACGATTACTCACGCTATGGGTACCTATTTCTCATTCATGAGAAATCACAGTCTTTGGACGTGTTCAAAACATTTAAAGCTGAAGTTGAGAACCAACTTAATAAAAGAATAAAGAGTGTCAGGTCTGACCGTGGTGGTGAATACTATGGCAGATATGACGGTTCAGGTGAACAACGTCCAGGACCTTTTGCTAAATTCCTAGAGGAATGTGGAATCGTCCCACAATACACCATGCCAGAATCACCTAGCATGAATGGTGTAGCTGAAAGGCGAAACCGGACTCTTAAGGATATGGTAAGGAGTATGATTTGTCATTCCACCTTACCAGTGTCACTCTGGGGAGAAGCACTCAAAACTGCAGCTTATATTCTGAACCGAGTGCCAACTAAAGCAGCTGCAAAAACACCTTATGAACTTTGAACAGGTAGAAAGCCTAGTCTAAAGCACTTTCACGTTTGGGGATGTCCAGCTGAGGCAAGGCCTTACAGGCCACATGAAAAGAAATTGGACTCTAAAACTGTGAGCAGCTACTTCATTAGCTACTCTGAGCGATCTATGGGCTATAAGTTTTATGATCCCACACTTAGGTCAATTTTTGAGACGGGAACTGCAACATTTTTTGAGGATGTTGAGTTTGAGGGGAGAAATAAGGCCAGAGACGTTGTCTTCGAGGAGGAATCGGTTTCGATTCCTACTATCGCTTTTGACAATGAACAGGTTTCTATACCTGTCATTGATCAAGAAGCGAATCCGGATCCTCAACCAGACAATGTTGAACAACCCCCTATTCAAGATGAGGTAATTGTTCCCGAGGAACAAACTCAACAACCTCAAGAGCCAGTGCCATTAAGGAGATCCACTAGAGAAAGGAGAAATGCTATTCCAGACGATTTTTTCATATTTCTCCTGGAACATGAGGAAGACATTGGAATGATGGAAGAAGATCTAATCAACTTACATCAAGCCATGCAGGGTTCCAACTCTCAAAAGTGGATTGATGCCATGAATGAGGAGTATAAGTCTATGCAAGACAATAAGGTTAGGGAACTTGTCCCATTACCAGAAGGTGCAAAGCCTATTGGTTGTAAATGGATATTTAAAACCAAAAGGGATTCGAAAGGTAATGTGGAGAGGTATAAGGCCCGTCTTGTAGCTAAAGGCTTTACCCAAAAGGAAGGAATTGACTTTAAAGAGACTTTCTCTCCGGTTTCAACGAAAGACTCTTTTAGGACAATCATGGCACTTGTTGCACATTTTGACCTAGAGCTTCATCAGATGGATGTCAAGACAGCGTTTCTCAATGGTGACATTGACGAAACAATTTATATGGTACAACCAGAAAACTTTGAGTCGGGAGACCCAAAGAATATGGTTTGTAAATTGACGAAGTCCATCTATGGACTCAAGCAAGCTTCCCGTCAGTGGTACTACAAGTTTCATCAAGTGATTATCTCGTTTGGTTTTGAGATAAACGCTGTTGATAATTGTGTGTATCACAAATTCAGTGAGAGTAAGCACATATTCCTGGTTTTATATGTCGATGACATACTGCTTGCCACAAATGATATAGGCATGTTGCACGAAACCAAGAGATTTCTATCAAAGAATTTTGAGATGAAAGATCTTGGTGACGCCTCCTTTGTATTAGGGATCCAGATACAACGAGATCGCTCTCGGGGTATTCTTGGATTGTCACAAAGGAACTATATCGATAAAGTGCTCAAAAGGTTTGGCATGCAGGACAGCAAACCAGGTGACACCCCTGTCGCTAAGGGAGACAAGTTCAGTCTCAATCAATGCCCTAAAAATAACCTTGAAGTTAAGGAAATGCAGAAGATTCCCTATGCATCAGCTGTAGGGAGTCTAATGTATGCTCAGGTGTGTACGTGTCCGGATATTGCGTACATTGTTGGTATGTTAGGCAGATATTTAAGTAACCCTGGGATGGATCATTGGATAGCAGCCAAGCGGGTTATGAGGTATTTACAGAGAACAAAAGATCACATGCTCACATATAGGAGATCGGATCAGTTGGAGATCATAGGGTATTCTAACTCCGATTATGCTGGATGCTAAGACAGTAGGAGATCCACATCAGGCTACATATACCTGTTGGCTGGTGGAGCTATTTCTTGGAGGAGTGCCAAACAGACACTCATAGCTTCTTCCACCATGGCAGCAGAGTTTGTAGCATGATATGAGGCATCCAACCATGGAATATGGCTGCGGAATTTTGTCACTGGGCTGCGCATTCTGGAGGGTATTGAAAGACCACTCAAACTTTATTGTGACAATAAGTCAGCAGTGCTATATTCTAATAACAACAGGAGCTCATCTAAGTCAAAGTATATTGACATTAAGTTCCTAGTTGTGAAGGAGAGAGTGCAGAGTGGACAGATATCCATAGAGCACATTGGGACAAACTCCATGATAGCGGATCCGCTTACAAAGGGATTACCACCCAAGGTCTTTCATGAGCACACTGCTCATATGGGTGTTGTTTTGTGTGAGGATATCACATTATAGTGGGAGTTTGTATCATGTTGTATTTTAGTGCTTTATGTTTGGTTTTGGACATACATATACATTTATGTATTTGGATATTTTTCTGATCAGAAATAAAGTATTCAGTTCATTTCACTCTGTTACATTATGTTAAGTTTTGATCTCACTAAAGAATAAAGTAGGACCAGTTGGAAATAGACATGTATAGATCACATTGCATGTAATTTCTATGCTACGCATCCATGATTGATCTATGTCATTTGATTATGTTGGTATACGTGACCATTGATGGGTTTAGTCACGCTAAATGTGACGAAAACCGCTTTGATCCTATATCGACATAATCAATGGACGAGATTGTTCGGATATACCCTAAATTTGTGATAGCAAAATTTTAGAGCTCATAAAGTCATACACATTTGTAAAGTTACATATGTGGCCCAGTGGGAGATTGTTGGAAAAATTCCACCATATGGGGCCACACATGTAAATATTAAATGTGTTTGCTATCTTTTGGTTAAGCCTAAATTAAAGTGATCTAATTAAGATTTAAAGTTTAAGGCTTAAGGGTATAATTGTCATGGAGTTAATGTGTAGATACCAGAGTGCTATTTCTAATTTGATGAGGGGCCGAATTAGAAATAGCAAAACATATGATTATATTAAGGGTTATGGTCCCCAAATTACACAATCTCTTTTGGCTTTTCTGTATCCCCATCAACAGAAAAGAGAGAACACTTTTGTCTTCCTTTAGTAACATGTATTTAGGGTTTGATTAATCATGATATAGAAACATGTTTAGGTTATTTTCGGATTAATTATATGCCTATGCATGTTGATTATGTGTTTAATCGAATCACTTACATCAGAAACTCGATGATCATGGTCACAAGCGACGACGAAATTGATGCACCTGATTGTGATCTCTATTCCTCTACCAATCGCTACGTAGTCCTTATTTGCGCCTCCAATTTGTAAGTGTTGTGTGTAACTATTCGATTTTAGCTGACTTTTTTTTCTTCTTTGATTAAATTTGATTGAATTATGACTTGAATTTGATCCTCATCTCATGGTTGAAGCTGGACATTGCTGTTTTTTGTGACTAATTAATTCAAATTCTGATAAAATTTTTTTTTTTTTTGTTAAAATCTGGGAGAATTTGCCTTGCTTATGCAACTAGTGTCTAAATTGTTAAAAAGAAAGATGCAATTCATTAAGAGAAGTCACATTGTTGAACAATTATATATTTGTGTGTATAATAGAGTTTAAATGATGGGTTAACCATAACTAACTTGTTGAACTTACCTATTATGTTTCATTGCAGTTACTTGAAAAAGAAGTTGAAAGAAAAAACTGTTGAATTTCAGGTAGTTCGAATATAAAGACTTTTTGATGAGAGCCCTTTATCAACTTAATAGTTGTTACTTTTTGGCAGATTCTAAGGGAACACATCCGTTAAAAGTATCGGGAGGGTGTTGAGAGACTTGTTTATACAGGTTTGATCCCTTCACTTGCTACATATGATTGCTTTTTGCTGATAGCAGGTTTTTTTTTTTTTAGCTAATTTGAAAATATAATGGCAATTTTGCAACATGTATTTTCATAGTGAACAATATGGTTTTGCTTGGTTTTGCTTCCACTTAGGACATCGTCTTGATGAATTATTTTTTTTAAAATCATTTTTCTTCCATTTAGGCAGAGAGGGAGTGTGTAATTTAGATATTAGTGGCAGTGGTATTAATAAAATATTTGGCAATTAAGATTAATTACGTATTTAGCCACTGATTTAGTGAATTGATTGATGACCATTTGCCTTAAAAGCCATGAATAGTTTCAGCTTATCGAATGTGATGCTTAATTGAAGTGGAAGAACTAGAAGCGCTGTTTGGAGGAAAAATCAGCAGAGAGCATTGATCCAAAGACAAGATTTCTGAAGCACTTTATCCGGATTCAGGGAAGCACCCTGTAGAATCCTATCGAGATGAGGTAATTTAGTGTCTTTTTGTTTTTTTTTTCCCTCTCTTAAATAAATTGAATATGATTGTGCAATCACATCCAAGTATTTTGTTCAAGTTGTGGTTTTAGAAAATCACTAATAGGCTAGTTGTGGCATTAATTACTTTGTATTGTGCAATTACTCTTTTGTGTAGATTGGACTTTTAGAAAATCAGCTAGTACTGCTTTGAATTGTGTGGAGAAATGGATGGCCACAAAAAAGGTTTGTGATTTCCTTTAAAAACAAAGCTTTCTTTCTTGTTTTTCATTTTCTTTTTTTAGTATTATATCAATTTAATAAGCTAGCTGTGGCATTGATTACTCTGTAATTTGTAGTAATTTAATTGTTGCTTTTGGGCAGATTCGCTTGCCATTGTTGTTCTTTCCGGCAAAAGGAGAAGTGATATCTGAACCACTCGTTGTGGTTCTCATATTTGCATCTTGGAACTTCCATATCCGTGAGTGCTATCAACTATATTGAACAGTTTTTTCTTCAGCTTTTGTGGAGATATATAGACTAATTTCAATGTCAAAGCAATTCATATGCTCATAATCAGGTTGATTTGTTTACTATTTGTCTCTAAATTTTATCATCAGGTTGATTTGTTTACTATTACTAATTCTTTGCCTAGTAAATCAAAAATGTCTTTGAATGAAGTTAGGAAACTTCTTGACAGATATGTTATGGGGTTCTACATCAATAGCTTGATATACAGTAAAATAAGAATATTTGATCTAAATATCTAATCAATTGTTATTAATGCTTGTCGATTGACATCATGAATACAATTTTAATGATCACACGGAGTCAAGGATGCTGCAGATTCAATTTAATCATTGGATGGACGGTGCCTCTTGTGAAGCTTTTTTTTTTTTTTGCATTCTATTTTTTTTATGAATATGTACACTTGTTGTGGCCTCTTTTAATTTGCAATTTCAATGACTTATTGTATGTGCAATTTGAGAAATCGATTTATAAGTATTTATTTGCCATGTCTTAATATTTGTGAAAAAAATGTAGTTTTTATATTTTAGTTTTAGATTTATTTTGCAATTGAATAAATAATTTTATTTTAAAAATACACACACATTAGACAACATGCAAATGATGTTGTTAATAAAAATTCCACAACGATATATGAATGTTAGTAATATCTTAGATGAATGATAACTTTCTTTGCTTTGTTTGTTGTAAAAGAGGAAAAATGTTTTAACATCCACATAGACAAGATGCATATATGCTGTGGAGCACATTAACAACATGCATTTATGTTGTTAAATGGTTGGTTTGTTGTATACCCATTCTCAACATACTGTTAAAGGATTTAGCAAACATTATTATTATTATTATTATTATTATTATTATTGTTATTATATTTTTGAAATCTGATACCCAATAATTTAGTGGCCGTCGTGATGACCTCATAAGGTATATATTCTCACAAACTCATAAGACATCTACTTTCAAAACACCGGGGAACTTTGAACAGTCATCGTATCTTACAAGGGTAGAGAAGTAGCTGCACGCCACTTGGACTAAGATGGGGTGTGTGGACTTGGCAAACATTTTCGGTACTTTAGTTTATAATTTTTTATTCTGCTATGACGTTGCTGCCTCTAAATTACTTTGTTATATGTGAAAATTACTTTCTTTTTTCTGAAGGTCAGAAATGTATTTATAAAGGAAAGAAATACAAGAGAGAGGAGAAAGAGAAAACCTGTAAAACTGGTTGAAAGAAAAAGAAAACATAAACAACTAAACTACACATCAATTTCAATTTATACGCTTGGAAAGTCTACCCTTACTCAAACATGGTCTGGCATTATCAATGGATAAAAACTTAAAAGTCGGCATCACTTTCCTTTACGATTTGGTCAGTATAGGAATCCAAATATCTTCTTCGTTAATATCTTGGTATTCTCGATCGGAAATATCCTCTAAATAATTATTCCCTCTTTTGCCTCCTGAACTGTTAATCCCATTTAAAACCTACTGAATTTCTTACTTCAAAATATCCTTCTCTGAGGCTTGAATATGAATGGCCGTAAAGACACAATCTTCTGCACCTAAGTTTCCTAAATCACCAAGATTCTCATTGTAATAATTCAAATCTGTTTTGGAAACATCCAAATCTCCAACCACATTAGAGGTGCCTTAGAGCATCTCCTATGCAAGCGTGGTCTGTGAAAAAAGGAGATGCAACGTAGGATAAATACACATTATGTAAATAATTGTGTTTCCAATGCAACCGTGCATATCAAACCTCAAGTTGACGTGGTAAAAAAAAAATAAACATTGTCAACATGACCGTCCATTTTCAGACGGCCTGTTGTACATCCCCTTTTTTAGGTTGACTCAACAAACATTTAAAATTGATATTAATTTTTCATCTATTTTTGATAAAGAAATAAAATAAAATAAAAAAGAAAATAGGAAATAAAATTGGACACGTCATTAAAATAAAATGTGTTTTAAATGGAAGTATTGGAGACCAAGTTTTTTGGTTGTTTATCAAGTACATATTTATGCCACATAGAAAGGAAGTCTCTTGATATTGTTGTCATATCAACAATTATTAATATACAATCCATTTTTACATTGGAGATGCTCTTATTCCTTAAACTATAGTTACCTAATTTATCGGGATTCTCACAATTCAAATTTGATTGGGAAACTTTTAAATTGGCAACGTTGACAACTTGTTCTCCTTGATTTTCTCCTAAGAAAATCGTTCCTTAAGGAGACAATAACAAAATTTCCTCTCAGAGTGCAGAAAATCCGGAATTGATTGTCACCGGATGATGCCCCTCACAGCGGTCTAGTGGTTTAGTTCAATCTTCTAGACTTGTAATGGTCGGATATTCTCTTCTGGAGGCTGCTGCGTACAGTGGCACTCCCGAATACCAAAATCATCCTCTGCTTTCGAATCATTTGGGACTTGAACTATATGATTTTTTTGTCCGCTGAATTTGTAACCTTAATATGGTTGACTTGAACATGATCTTACATTTATTTATTCTTACTTGTTTGTAATGATTTGATCCGCTTCGTCAATTCTCTTCCCAGTAGGTTTATATAATGGTTTCCTATACAGAGATATGCTTCTTTTAACTTCTCTTCGGTCTTTGTTATTACAACAATCCACTCTATCATGGCTAATAAGGCCATATATGGTGAACTTGGGTGGAAGATTTTCATAAACAAGATCAACAGAAAAACCATCTTCGAATAGTTTTCATTATGTATTAGATAGATTTCAGAAACTAAAGTATAAATACTTTAAAAATGCTTATTTGGAGTATTTCACCTTGAAACTTTTATTTTCGAACCTCATGTGTTTTTTACATTATTCTGAAGGTTTCATGTCAATTTGATATTGTTTATAATTTTTAAAATTCAAATCGTGAGTAGTGTTTGGGACTGCTCTTTAAAAGACAGACCAGAATACTACGAAACTAAAATTATTTTAACGTACTTAGAGATTTTATTAAATTCTGAAAAATTTTAAATCAATAGTTACTTTTGTGTACAGTTGTTTTTGCAAAATTTTGAAATTTTCCGGTATGTGCGTAATAAATTAAAAATCCTACATTGGACATTGTTCGGTTTTAAAAACAGCACTGGTTAGTTTTGGTATTAGGATTTCGGTTAGTAGAACGTTATGACAGCCCCTATTCCAGTCCTAGACATTATTTAGCAGTGTTATAGTAAGCGCTAGGCGCTAGTCGGCGGAGACCCAGCGCCTAGCGCCTAGCGCCTAGGCCGATTAGTCTGCGATTAATCGGGGATTAATCGGAAAACTCAATTACAAACAAATTCCAATTATCCTAGATGGAAAAAAAAATAAAAAATCCAATAACAAATAAATTCTAAAACCTAAACAATATTAAACTAACCAGTTAATGAGTTAAAACACTTAAACACATATGCCCAACAACATACGAGCCCAACAACAACATATCAGGCCCAAAGAAACCCAACATATCAGGTCCAAATCTTAACCACAAAACACCAATAATCTTCTTGATTTCATGATTTCTTGATTTCACACCCAAAGAAACCCACAAAACCTAACATATCACTGATATCAGTTCACTTCTTTGATTTCTTGTCCCCAAATCATCTTCTTGTCCTAACAAATACAAACCCTAGATGGATGGAGACCGGACGATTAAGGACGACGGATGGCGGCGACTTGACGATGGCGGACGACAGCTTTGGACGACGTTGGCGACAGATCTGGTTTGTTTTGCTAGCGATGGCTATGTCAATCTCGACGAGCTGGTGATGGTAGCGACGCAAGACCGCAGCTTTCGGCGATCTCGGTGACCGAATGGTGGCGGACGACATGAAGTTTCTTTGGGCGCATGTCTGTTTTCAATTTTGATGCTCTGTTTTCAATTTTAATGCTCTGTTTTGGTTGGGCTCTGGTTTGCTCTTTCTTTTTTTCTTCTTCTGATTGCTTGAATTTTGGATTCCGTGGTTGTTTCTGGATGGTGTTGTTGTGCTCTCTCCCTTAGTGTTCTTTAGTTTTCCAGTTTTGCCGCCTGTGGCCGTCGTCTGGGATTGTAGGGTTCATTTTTTTATATTTAAAAGGGCGCCTAGCCGATTTTCCGATTAACCGGCGATTTTGACGATTAGTCGGAGACCGCAGAATGTGGCCGATTTTGGCCTTTTCGCCTCGGTGATCCGCTGCCTAGATGAATTTGAGCGATTAATCTGCCGGCTAGGCCGATTTCTAGAACACTGTTATTTAGACATAGAAATTCATATGATTATGTGATTTTAGGCTAAGGATTGGATTATTAGCTTCATGAGTGATTATTTTTATTTGGTTTGCTAAGAGGTAAGTATACTAGATCCATTTTCAAAAATGGAATCACAATGTTATATGTATATACATTTGTTTGTGTACGTTTTCAAAATGTGTTTAAAATGCTTTGAAATATGATAAGGATGCATTTTGAAATGTGAATATATGGTACTATACAATATGCTTTTGCTAGGCTACTTTTATTTGTTATTGCTAGACACTTTTGTGACTTTGTATGGAGCCCTATGTAATATGTGATTTGTTATGTGTGTGGTGCATGGGAAGTGTCTCTAGGGTACTCTATGGACTAAAGAGTCTTCACATTCGTGTGTTGACTTATTAGTGCATGTGGGAGGACTCTTCAATGATCACGATGAGGGTTTGGCTTATACCTTCGGGCATAAGTGTTTTGTGTTTTGATTAAAAGAAATCCTCACATGCACTTTCCCTATATACATTGTTGCAAACGGGTAACTTTGGGTTCGATATGTGATATGTGATAGATGTTATGTGTTAAGTCCTACTACACGATAATAGATAAAGGGAACTTAGCGAAATTTGATGAGTATGTGATTCGAATGATTAATAAACTATGTTGTGAAATATATCGTTTTCAATATTTTGTGATATTTTTTCATAAGCATAAAAACATATTTAGTATGCTTGCTGAGTTTCCAAACTCACTTAGTACATCGTGATTCCAGATTTTTGAGGTTGTGATGTGCACATAACATGGATTGTATTTAAGCAGATTTTAATTCTCGGTTCCCTAGGCGATATGGGTTTATTTATTTTTCAGAACATGATTTATATTTTTTTAGGTATGAACTTTGGAAACATATAACTGTTTTGGAATTATTGTTAAGGATTTTGTAAGTTATTTGTTAGTAAGTAAGATTATGTCTTGACTTTGGGTTGGGACATGACACTAACTGCTACTCCCTCACCTGCTACAACCACCACGCAATACAATACCAAATGAACAACAGTAAAATCCTAATTCTACCTAAACCTCATACTACAACCCTAACCAAATTCTAGCCAAAACATCTTCAAACAAAATCAATTAAACAGCTGCACTCTCTCATATCAAAACTTTTCACATGGCTCTTAATATTTGTGAAGGAAAACCACAAGAGATCAATTGAATTGAAGACAAGAGAGGGTATTTATAAGTTGGGATTGGGCACTTAAACTAAAATAGGCCGGCTCGAATCCTCTTAGCAGTCTCGATTTTCGCAACTCCAAATACAGCTTCAGTGAAAAAACAAAGGAGATGGCTATGGTACAAAGGGTGGGTGTGCTTTGTACCATACAACAACACAAAAAGCAACATATAAACAATAAAAAAAAGGATGGGTGTTTGCCAGCAAAAAAAAGCAACCGGTTTCAACCGGTTGCTGTAGGTTAATTTTTTTTTAATATAATATATAAATATATATTAATAATGTAATTATATTATATTACATAATAATTAATAAAAAAAAATTTGATGTAAAAAAAAATTGAAAAAATTCATTTAAAATATATGAAAATTAGAAATATTATTATTTAAGATAAATAAAATAAAATAAAAAGCATAAAAAATTTTGAATTTCAAAAACGAGTTGAACGTAGGTTGAACAAGTTTAACGTTGATACTAACGTTAAACTTGTTCAGTGAACAAGTTAACGTAAACCTCCATGAACAAGTTCAATGTAGGTTGAACAAGTTTAACGTTCGTATTAACGTTAAACTTGTTCAGTGAACAAGTTAACGTAAACCTTCATGAACAAGTTCAACGTAGGTTGAACAAGTTTAACGTTATTCTGAACGTTAAACTTGTACATTGAACAAGTCAACGTAATTCTTCGTGAACAAGTTCAACGTATGTTGAACGAGTTTAACGTTTATCTTATAACGTTAAACTTGTTCAATGAACAAGTTAACGTAAACCTTCATGAACAAGTTCAACGTAGGTTAAACAAGTTTAACGTTCGTATTAACGTTAAACTTGTTCAGTGAACAAGTTAACGTAAACCTTCATGAACAAGTTCAACGTAGGTTGAACAAGTTTAACGTTATTCTGAACGTTAAACTTGTACATTGAACAAGTCAACGTAATTCTTCGTGAACAAGTTCAACGTATGTTGAACGAGTTTAACGTTTATCTTATAACGTTAAACTTGTTCAATGAACAAGTTAACGTAAACCTTCATGAACAAGTTCAACGTAGGTTGAATAAGTTTATCGTTCGTATTAACGTTAAACTTGTTCAATGAACAAGTTAACGTAAACCATAATGAACAAGTTCAACGTAGGTTGAACAAGTTTAACGTTCATCTGAACGTTAAACTTGTAAATTGAACAAGTCAACGAAATTATTCATGAACAAGTTCAACGGATGTTGAACGAGTTTAACGTTTATCTTATAACGTTAAACTTGTTCAATGAACAAGTTAACGTAAACCTTCATGAACAAGTTCAACGTAGGTTGAACAAGTTTAACGTTCGTATTACCGTTAAACTTGTTCAGTGAACAAGTTAATGTAAACCTTCATGAACAAGTTCAACGTAGGTTGAACAAGTTTAACGTTATTCTGAACGTTAAACTTGTACATTGAACAAGTCAACGTAATTCTTCGTGAACAAGTTCAACGTATGTTGAACGAGTTTAACGTTTATCTTATAACGTTAAACTTGTTCAATGAACAAGTTAACGTAAACCTTCATGAACAAGTTCAACGTAGGTTGAACAAGTTTAACGTTCGTATTAACGTTAAACTTGTTCAGTGAACAAGTTAACGTAAACCTTCATGAACAAGTTCATTGTACGCACTCGTTTAGTGAACTAGTCCACGTATACCATCATGAACAACTTGAACGTGTCTCATATTAAATGAACGCATACCATCATCTCTGTAATTGTTGGCATAAATTATTAAATGAATGAAAGTATCATTATTTATTCATTTTGGTCTAAACTAATTGTTTTATAATAATATCATTCCGAGCATGATTTATGCATTGCAAATTTTGTTTTCAACTATTAAAATATTCCGGGCTTATGAAAGAAAAACATGACTTCACGATATAAGTGTAACGTTTCTGGCATTATGAAGATTGCTCAGTACAGATATCAGAATAAATCTTTATGAAGCGGTGGTTATTGTAGAATAAATTAGTAGAGAAGATCTTAGGTGTATCTAGTGCATGTTGCATCCCTAATGTAATTGCTGTATAGATATATTATTATCAAAAAATTATATTTGTAATTAATGAAATTATTAGTAATCAAGCAAAATTTAAAATGAAAATTAAAAAAATTTATAAACATCTATACCCAAAAATCATATTATACAGTAAATAATTTATAAATTCCATACAATTGACTAAATTTTTTTGCAATGAGATGCATTTGCTAGTGTTAATTAGTTTGTATTTATTATTTCCAGATGACATGATTATGTGTCACAGCAAGCAGAACCCATTATGCAATTACCCTCCCGGTGTAGGAGATGTCATGCAGACTAAAACGGAACTCACACGCCTTCGAACACACAAGGGTTTCTTTGATCTATAATTCCACAGAAAAACAAGTTATATTTTATTGTTCAGTCGAATCTAAAAATATCGCTGAACGATTACAACCAAATAAATAGAAAAGTATAATAGAAATAATATTTGACAACAAATTGTTTTTAAGTTTAATTTTCTATACGATTGACCTATTTTCTGTAATGGTTGAGAATAAAATAATAATTAAAAATAAGTTATTGTATAGTAAAATTAATGACATGGTTCATAGTTTTTCCTTAATACTTGGTAAAAATTTACATATAAATAACTTCAGTGTTGCAGTAAATGTAATTTTTTGGTAAAAAAATACATTCGGACACAGTTTATGTTGTTTGTAATCCGTCAAATCCATCCATTGACCCAAAATTTTGACAATTTGGTTCTGTTATGTATGTTCAATACAAATCATAAAAATTAAATTAGAGTTGAGAACAACAAATGAAATCAATCAACTTAGGTAAATGATTTTTTTCATGATAAATGGTATCAAGTATTTATTGTGTTATATTATAGTACTTAATTTTATGTTTTAATTCCTGTAAATATAGATACTAAAATGGGTTTAGTTGATGGGGTGCTGGATTCCTTTAAAAATAACCCAAATGGAACAAAAACAAGTGGGCCTAATCAATTAAACATTTAAATGGACTCACTCAAGCAATTGTTGAATTAAATGTTAACCCATTTACAAGTGTTAGTCCCAATCACAGAATACACCAAAGCCACACTTCTTTTATTTTCAATTGAACCCACAATAGTAACAGCCCAACCCAAAAAATAATCCTATTCATGAAAATTTGGTGTGTCATTTTGGTTTTGTCTGGCAACCCATCCATACCCATGACCATTAATAAGTTCATGCCTTATTAATGTGGTCGACCAACCCATCCACCAACACAATTTCCCCACTTGATTTTTAGTTTTAAAACCAAGTATTTCATTAAACTCTCATATCCTCTCCAAGTCAAGCTCCAGACTCACTGCACCTTCATTTTTCCTCCAGCAGGACATCTATACACATAGACGTCATTCTTCAAAAAACGGATTCCTCACCATTTGATCCGCATCTGAAATTCGTCCAAGTAAGTGAAATAGAAAAGTAATTGTTCATGGAATTTCATGAATTACAATCGGTTGGAATTTTTGTTTAGGATTTTATTGTTGTTTATCTCAATATTTTTCCACTCAAACTCTTCAATGTTCATGCCTTGTAGGTATTAAAATGGATATGAATAATGAAATTCATGGCCATGGAACTGGACATCTGGATTTGAACAATGAAGGACACTCAATGTGGCATGAGGCAGACACAACACATACATACAATGAGGAGAACAATCCACATGATAGTTACAACAATAATGAATGGCCATATCATGTGCCTTTTGCACACAGTGGTGTTTCCACAACCCCAGATTTGTCCGATGAAAATTTGGTGCAACCAGCCGATGATGATGTTTCCACAACCCCAGGTTTGTCTGATGAAAATTTGGTGCAACCGGCCGATGATCTTGTACACAGTGAAGTTATAACTTTACAATTCAGTGATATTATAGGGAAAGAGTTTATATCTGTTACTGATGGTGAGGATTTTTATAAGAAATATTCCTATGATATGGGGTTCAGCATGCGTAAGGACAGGTTGTGTCGGGACACACATGGATTAATTACAATTCGTATGTGGGTTTGTTCAAAAGAAGGGTATAGATCAAAAAAGCATGTTCACAGAACCGATAGGGTACGTGAACCTAGAGGACAGACTAGGGAAGGATGTCCTGCATCAATGAAAATTAATTTTGACAGACAGAAAATGTTATGGGTGGTTGCAGAGTTTGTCAATGAGCATAGTCATAAGTTATCACCCCGGAATCACAGCCAATTCCTTCGTTCTCATCGAAATGTTAAAGATTGTGATATAGCACAAGTGCAATCACTGAGATCAGTTGGAATTAAAATTTCCCAAGTGATGGACCACCTTTTGGATCAGTCTGGTAGCTATGCGGCTGTTGGACACGCCAGGAAAGACCTACAGAACCGGCTCGACACCGTCCGGAGGGCTGCATCCGATAATTCTGATGCTGATTCCATTATCTCTTACATGACTGCGAAATCGGAAATGGATCCAAGATTTTTCTTTCGGTACACCATTCTTGAAGATGGTAGCCTGGGTAACTTATTTTGGTCCGACGCAATGTCACGATGCGATTACAGATACTTTGGTGACGTAATTTCATTTGACTCAACATATAAAACTAATTCTTATCATAGGCCGTTTGTGATTTTTGTTGGTGTGAACAATCATACGAAAACCACAATTTTTGGCTTCGGGTTGTTGGTGGATGAGACGGTCGATACATATACTTGGATATTGCAGACATTCTTACAAGCTATGCACGGTAAATGTCCAATTTCGGTAGTTACCGATGGTGATAAAGCTATGAGTAAGGCTATAAGGTTAGTAATGCCTACTGCCGTACGCCGCCTTTGTTCTTGGCACCTTGAGCGGAATGTGCAAACGAACGTAGGTGATAGCGGGTTTACGCAAGCATTTACCCATCTAATGTTGACCTACATGACGGAGTTAGAGTTTGAGAGTGAATGGTTGAAGGTTATAGACAGGTTTGGTTTGCAACACAATGAATGGGTGAAAATGATGTATTCTAAACGGAAGCTGTGGGCAGAAACCTTCTTACGAAGTACATTCTTTGGTGGTTTGCGGAGCACACAACGGTCCGAGAGTATTAATTCTTTCCTTAATCGATTTTTGCATAGTAGGGTGAAATTGTATGAATTCATGAGCCATATCGATCGAGCAATGTCACGCCTACGAAACAACGAATTGAAGGATGATTTTGATTGCATTAATCAGCATCCAGTACTAGTAACCCATTTGTTACAATTGGAAAAATATGCTGCCGAAGTGTATACTCGAAACATATTTGGTCGGGTTCGAGATGAAATCAATGCAGAGGCAAAACTAAGCATAGTGAATTGCGTTGATGATGCGGAGAGTGTGATGTATACATTCAGGAAGTTTGCTGGTGGTGATAAAACCTAGAATGTGAGGTACACACCATCTAACAACATTTTAAAATGCTCATGCAAAATGTTTAAGACAATAGGTATTCCGTGTTGCCATTCATTTAGTGTCATGAAAGCCATGAACATGCATCACATACCTGAGACAGTCATAATGCAGCGTTGGACAATCAATGCCAATGATGTCTCCGAAGTGGATTCGTCTTCCTCTGCAGCTCCTACAAATATAATTCAAATTGCCAGGTTTGCATCCTCTCATTGTTATTATAGCATAAATTCTATATTTCTTTTGTTCATAGTTGGGTACTATTGTTTATTCATGTTTGTTCATGGTTGGGTACTATTGTTTGCATCCTCTCATTGTCATTTTTTGCATGGGCACACAGCCAAGACATGCCGTGCCCATGCAAATAATGACATGAGTGCAATGGCCAGCAATGGAGTTGCTGGAACATGGTCCACATTACAACCAACTGCGAATGCAGACTTACTGCGGACGTGCGAATCATGATATAATTTGGACAGTGACGGTCGTTGTCAACCGTTTGCACAATTTACCACTCAGTTGAATGGCCATGTATTTTCCATGACCAACTTAACACCTGATATGTACATGCAACAAAACCACTGTTGAGGCCGCATAACTTCATGTGATAGATTCGTGTGACAATTTCACTTTTGTTATCAATGGTTGATGAGCCACGTTGTGTGAATGGTGTTATTTACATATTTTGTGCTTCCATAAACAGCAAATTTTCCAATATGGTCGGAGACATTAGATTTTGGTATGACACAAAATCGAAAACTGTCATGACTTGTACAATTTGGAATATATTAATGAAGTTATGTTCTGAAATGAATGGTGTTGGATGGACTTCAAGTGGAGCAGAAACAGACTAAACGAGCTAGAACAGATTCAGAACCGATCTCAGAAGCCGAGAGGATAGCGACCTCGGCACGATCTGGTTGATGTCGCCCCGAAGTCGCTATCGTCTCGGCTTTTGAGAACATATGAACCGATGAAATAGCGATCTCCGGGCGACCTTGTTCAGATCGCCGTGAGATCGCTATTTCCTCTTGTCTAATGAACTCAAAAGCTAAGAGGATAGCGACCTCGGCGCGATCTGGGTGATGTCGCGCCGAGGTCGCTATTCTCTCGGCTTTTGAGTTCATATGAACAGAGGTAATAGCGATCTCCAGGCGAGCTTGTTCAGATCGCCGTCAGATCGCTATTGCCTCTGTACAAATGAACTCAAAATCCGAGAGGATAGCAATCTGGTTGATGTCGCCCCAAAGTCGCTATTCTCTCGGTTTTTGAGTTCTCATTGCGACCGTGTGAATATCGGCGTGAGTTCATGCATGCATCTGATCAAATGTTTCGTAAGCAGAGAGAATAGAGACCTCGGGAAGACATCAACCAGATCACCCCAGGATCGCTATTAGCTCGGGATAGAAATCTGTGTTTACTATAGTGATAGCAATGCGACTCCAAACCTATCCACACTCTCATTTTACCACAAAGAACAACACCGCACACTCTAATCTAGATAAGAGTTCAGATAGAGTATTGTAAAATACAGCATTATAATCCAACATTCTTTAAGTATCCATGCCATCTAAAAATATCCATCAAAGCAATTACAAGCGTTCTATCAGTACTCAGGAAAAAAAAACAATTATATTCCATCAAACTAAATAATTGTTAAGTAAAGTCGTAAAACATCATAGAAGATAAGTTAAGTAAAAGTGGGTGGTCGATCGCTAAGGGTGCTGACACGGCATGGTGGGGTCCTGAGGTGCCTGCTGAGATGAGCTCCCTGGTTCGCTGGTAGATGGCCCAGTGGCCCTACGCTGCACATAGGGAATGTGAATGCCCGCATCTGTCAAACCCCGTTGAAAACTGTCCATCCTCGCAGTCATGTACGCGAACTCCCCCATGTAAGCCTGGTGGTTGGTGTCTATCTGAAGGCGCATCTCTTGAAGAGCGCTCAAAACCTGAGACATCCCTGACCTCTGATCGGCATGCTCTGCATCCGGATCCTCATCAAGATTCTGCTCATTGTAGTCATGATCATCTGGATCGTCATCGGGAAACTCACCATCAAATAAAACAATGTCCTCCTCTAGCATTGGTCCCCTGATCGGCCGTAGCCCTCTGCGCCGGGCAAGCTCATTGTAGACCTTTTTTCCTATGTCTGACGTTGGAGCAAACATGGTCCATCCTCCCCCACGCACATTAATCCCGGCCTCTTCACAAAAGTGGGTGATCAAGCAGGGAAATGGCAGCGGACCTTTGGTTGAGTGGCCACCTCTGCAAATGCTTTTCATTATAATCTGGCCTATGTCCATGCGTAGACCATTCCTTGTACAATACAGACAGCCTGCCAGGTCATACCCTAAATCGGTGCGGTGGGTGGAGGGTACCAATGAATAAGTCTCGAACATCAACCAAAAAGCAGCATCTGACTTCAGTTCACTGAGCAGTAATGGGTGGTGATAGTCATTCCAAGCAGTGTCGCCATCCATCCTCAAATTGGATGCCAACTCCCCACCATACGGTTCAAAGTGCTCATGTTCAGGCAAACCATCAACTAAGTCACCAAGGTCCTCGGGAGCACAGAACCACCTGTTTATTCTTGAGGCTGTAATCCGGACTTCTGTCCCCCGAACCATGACGGGAACACCCTGATAGAACTGATATGGGACCATAGCATAATAAAACTCTCTAACAAGCTTCAATGCCGCCATGTTCGGGGTCCTTGCAAACCCGGTCCACCCCATTATGTCAACTGTCTCCGGGACAAATGTGTTGGCAAAAACTGTCAAATTGATTCCCCTCTCCGGCCAAATCCTCCTATTTCCAAACAATGCCCATCTTTCTGGGTCATGCGAATCTGGGGGCTGTGAAATTGTGTCACCTTTTCCCTTCCCTGAGGGTGCCTGCATTACCAGGGGCTCCCTTCTCTTCTTAGATGGCCTACTGCCCTCCCTAGCAACTTGTTTTCCCTTTCTACCACCAGCCATTCTCCAATTTTTCAATACCCACTACAACACTCATACAAACACTTCCCCCAATCGGCCAAACCACACTTAATTATAGCACTAATGTATCAAATAAATCACAACCACCCCTAAAACTAGAAAATAATAAATGCCCAATTCACATTGAAACCAACACAACTCATTTGCACACACAAACTCAAACAAACACTATCAATGAACATTCTGAAGAGAAGAAAACAAAACAAATGTTATTTTATACCCAAAATGCATTCGTGTAACACAAAGGGAGAGGATTAGGGATAGGATTACCTTGAAGGAATCATGCATGAACCGAATATGACCTTGAGCGTATTTTAGTTGTGTTATTTTTTGTGTGGAAACTGCTCTGCACGAGCGGGGATTTATATTCGAATTTTATCGAATGTGCGACTTCAGGGCGATCTCCGGATCGCAGATGAGCTCGCTTCTAACGAAACATCGTCGTTCCGTTTCATAACCCGTGGTAATAGCGACCTCCTTGCGAACTCAGGTAAGATCTCTGGGAGGTCGCTATTACCACGGGTTATGAAACGAAACGACGCAAGGTAATAGCGACTTTGTAGCGATCTCAGTCCAGATCGCCCTGAGATCGCTATTACCTCTATTTCTGTGCATCATAACCCGAGGGAATAGCGAACTCAGGGCGATCTTGTCTGGGTTCGCCATGAGGGCCCTATTCCCTCGGTTTCTATATGAGTCCATCTGAGGGAATAGCGAACTCAGGGCGATCTTGTCTAGGTTCGCCATGAGGTCGCTATTCCCTCGGTTTCTATATGAGTCCATCTGAGGGAATAGCGAACTCAGGGCGATCTTGTCTGGGTTCGCCATGAGGTCGCTATTCTCTCGGTTTCTATATGAAGCCACCCGAGGGAATAGTGACTTCGGGGCGATCTTGGTTAGGATCGCCATGAGGTCGCTATTCCCTCGGTTTTTATATGAAGCCACCCGAGGGAATAGCGACTTCGGGGCGATCTTGGTTGGGATCGCCATGAGGTAACGATTCCCTCGGGTGATGATTCATATAGAAATATATAAGCCGAGAGAATAGCGAACTCAAGGCGATCCCATGTAAGGTCGCCCTGGGGTCGCTATTCCCTCGGTTGATGATTCAATTTTTAAGATCATGGACCAGTCATTGAGAGCCTACTTACCTTAACAGCTGCCTGCATCACCACCAGCCGTGGGAAAATTGCTGCGATTGTAAAGATGGAGATGTTAAAGCTAGGAAATGATGAAACAGGACAGGATCATTAAGGGTTTCTGAGTTTGATCATATATTTTTGTGAGGCGCCAGGTGAGGAGATGCATAAATCGTTAAACTGATTAAGTATAATTTGTATTGTTCAATCGAAATGAAGTCTCATTTTCTTCAATAATGTGTTTACTCTAGTACTCAAATTGTGTAACCACAACTGAGATGTGTGTATTGTAGTATAATTATGAAACTGGATTTCATTGAGAATAGGCTATTCTACTGTAACATCAATTGGTAGTTTAGTAATTCAGAATTCAGAGCAACTTCAATTTCAACTTTGGTACATACTTAAATAATTTAAACACAATCATGGAGATAACGTAATGATAAAACAACTGGTGTGAACTATATGAATTTAATTGGGGCAGAAATTGATTTGACTATTCACAGAAAGAAGAACACTCAGTATGTGATTACAATAAACGTTGAAACAAAATATTACATGTACCCAACATTTTTGCAGGGTCTCCTACCTAGTGGCACAACTACAAAAATCAAATTTCCAAATTCAAATGTCCAGGGATGCAACCCATATGTACATTCAGTCCATTAGAGCCGCTGCTTTACCTCTCAACTTTTGCACGGGTGGCGGTATCATCTTGCTGCGATTGGCCAGTAAATTAGTACAGTGCTCTTTAGCATTTTTCTTCAAAGCCAAAAGGTTGTTGTTACCAGGGAAGAATGCTAGGAAACGAGCTAACACCAAACGTTGACAGTCAGACTGAAACTATAACAAAACTCAGAAATGTCAGATATATGTAAAGCCAAATATATTACAGTCAAAAAACAAACCTATGGGAATATTTAGTTTAACATACTGATTTCATCTGAAGCGGTGTAGGGTAGTTGTCATCCATGAACATGCAAAGTAAAAGGCCACAATCAAAGCCATTAGATTGCTCGGGTGCTTTCGCATATGACATAGTGAATGTGGTGAATGAGAAAGTTGTTGGGAAGGCAACAACGATTTTATCATCAAGAACAATGTCAAGCAATTGCATCTACAGAAATTAGAGGAAAAACAATATGCACAATAATGAGATATCGTGATGAAACTGGAAAAAATGGGGATACATAAGGACCATCTAACAACATGTGTTACGGATTTACCACTTTCTGCACTTGGGTCAATCGAGTTAAATCATCCTTCCTACGAGGTGGTTTGGAGTCCCAAATTTCGCACAACCGTTTTTGAACATGAACTACCGCCAGATACCAGTGGTTGCGTAGATCATTGATAGGAATGTAAATCTAATATATGGACGAATATGTCATTAGAAGTATACATAACAAAATAGACATTGTTCACTTGAAACAATTAGGTGTACGGAAAAAATTAACAATGGTAATCATGTCTCACCTTTTCACATATACGAAGATCGTACATGTATGACTCCCGCAATTTTGACAGAGATTTCTTCAAAGAATACTGTTTCCCATCTGTACAAGTCAAAACAGTGTACTGCGTAGGCAAACGTGAGAAAATATAGGTTACATGCTCAATCTCATAAAGAATGGACAACTATATACATATAAGCAACTCAATCAACATAAGTATACCGCATAGTTCGTAGGCAAGAACCAGCTAAGGTGTGACCTTTTTGACTTCAATATTATTGTTTTGTACTCAGGAATAAGATTAATAATCTGAAAAACAAAATTGTGCACAACACATGTTAGGTTACCAGAAATTAAAATAATGAACCACATATAATGTATAAAAGTTAAAGGTTATGAGTTCAGAATAAGATTATCAGTTAACCTCACTATCAACAAAGCTGGAAGGTTCTAACGTTCTAAAACTTTTCCGGGTTACACGTAAATGCCCAAGATCGACAATAACTTCACTGCAATTTATTAAAAAACAAATATACGAAACTGTTAAACATCCAATAGCCAACTGCGGATATAACATACCTATAACTGCACAATATTATAAATTGAGGAATATAATATACATAAAGCATGCTTACGATGATGGTAGGTCTTTGGCAAAAATGTAGTTGATCAATTGCTCATCATATGTATTCAGTGGAATTCCTATTCGAAAAGGGCCATATCGATACTTTGTCGACGCAGGAATAGGTCCGGCAATGTACGGTGAAATTTGATAGCGGCTCGGCTTCCTTTTTGCGGATGATCTTGTATTGATTAATCTTCGCTTGTTACAAGATTGCGACTCTTGTTCGTGAGTATCATCATAGAAGGTATCCTACAAAATATTTGATTGTGAAATGGATTTGTCGTTTATTTGTTAAAAAAAATGATATTTACATTTAAAAATAAGTACTAAAATAAGAAACAAGATTGAACCTCATCTAATAACGTAGGAATGGTAAGGACCGGAGGTACGTGATAGGGATCATCAGTAGGCTGGTCTTCCATGGGTAAATCGGCTGTCTTCCTTTCTTCTAATGTTGTCTCAATAGTTGCCTTCATCCAACTTGGGGTGGATTTGGAAATGGTCTGTTCATGTTGGGGTAATGATCAGGTATCATTTGATGAAACCTCAAAAGTGGGATGTTGTATTGTAGGAACAGAAAGATGTGGTGGTGGTGGTCGGGTTGGTAAAGGTGAAGGAGGATTTATAGGCATGTGATTCTTGGAATTCTCAGGGCTGTTTGTATTAGGTAAGTCATTATCCAAGTTCTTGTCCTCCGCCGAACCGAATTTCACATATAGAAAATTTACCTTCGTTCGGATATCATCAAGTTCAGTCTTTAGTGTAGCCTGAATATCTTTCACCACAAGTAGGACATCATCAATACTTTTTGTGTGCGCATTACTGGCTGTAACCGGTTCTTCATTGGCACGATCAGTTGCTCCATGTGCACCAACATCACATTGACCTTCTGGTTGTGCTGGTTGCTTGAAAAAATCTCCGACCGAAATCTGCATCATATTATGATATAAGATATGTAATTATGCATGCACTTCTTGGTAAAAAAGTTTCATATAAAATAGGTAGATAATTTCAGGAATTTAGACCTGGTTACTTCCAACACCTCCTTCGGTGTGAAGCCGGATTACGCACTTCTTTATCTTCACATTTGTCCAACAAACAGCAGGTATTAATGCTTTATCCACGATGGGCGGCTCCCATCGTAGTGAGTGGAAGTAAAACAACTACAACAAAGAAACAAGGTTAAGACTAAGTTCAATATGACATGATAAAGTGAAATTTCATAATAATAGAGACAAAAATCTTTTACTTGAAGAAACAACACACAGCCGGAAATGCAACATTTCTTCATACCTGGCCGGTTAATCTTAAACTTCTCAATCCCTTCACAAAGTGATGACAAGCACCAACTAGACCAATTTTTCATACAAATTTTTCCAACATCGCTTAAAGGAATCAAGTACCCCGTATGAATATAATCGGTAGCTGAAGGAGAGAGGATCGTGCCCAACAAAAATAAGCACAAAGTCACCTTGAATTCATCATCAGCCGTGGTCATCTCCTCCAGGCAATGTTCGATGTCTTTCAAGAAGATGCCACGAGATGTCATGGAAAACTTTGATTCCCAAAAATCTTTGTTAGGGACATCTCCGAATATAGCAATCGGATCTCCTTGGTCAGAAATCCCAAAAACTCGAGCAAATATAGAAGAGTTTATCACAAACCGCCTGCCATGGATATGAATTGAACAAGCTTTTGTGTCAAAATTATCAATGAGCCATCGACATATCTTCAGCTGAAGACGTCCACAATTGAGGGCAAGTAGGTTTCCAAAACCCAACGCACGAATTGCCTATTTCTGCTCTTCGGATAGTTTATTCACAAACCGACACCACCGAGAAGGCGTACACCTTGTGTTGATGGTTTGATCTCCATAGTCCAGACGATTTGTTGTGGGTGGGATTTGTTCATCTGTTGGAGGGACGTTGAAGTTGTTGGAGATGTCGTTTTGACAATGGTGAGGTTGCTCTGCTGTCAGATTTGTGGCAGCAACTTCAACCACTTCAGGTTCTCCAAATTTTGCCTTCTCTTCTATCGGTAACAAACGCCATGTCTTTCCAATTTCACTGCATGACTGCAATAATATAACATGACAGAATGTTAGATTGATGGTGTGAATATCAACGAACAATGAATGGTATGAATTGTTGTAAATGTATATGACCTTTGAGTTCCCATTAGCATCTTTCTTTTTGCATTCCAATTTGCTGGATAGATAACAGCAAAATGATTAGTTTACATGGACAAGATAGCAAGTTAAAAAACTTAAGTAAAGCATATGGTAATGTTTACATACAAATCATTAATCCATCCCATGTTTCCAATCTTCGGTTTTGACAAGTTTTTCGTCGGTGTTGTTTTATTAGAACCACCATTCTTCTTTTCACGAATTCTTTTTTTCACCATTTTCAATCTGTACATCAATGGTAATAAGTGTTTACTCAATAACATGGATAAGGAATTCAATTGATATATAAAATCATTATAAAATCCAATTCCTTATCTTAATATATTATACATATCTTCAATGAGATTATAACGTAGACATCTAACAACAAAGAACCACGATAAATTCAATCATGTACAAGGCAATCATAAAAATAGTTCTAGTTTCCATTTCGTAAGTAACCAGTGCAAATTACATATGTGATTACAAGGGTAGATATGTCGGATGAATATAAATAACAAACTAAATGCAATATTGTAAAAGCATCATAATAAAATTGTTCATGATTACCTACGGAGAAATCAATAATATCTATGAAAGATGCTTTTGTTTGACTGATGAGTGTAACATTATGTTTTTTCTCATGCAAAACATAATAAGACCCATTATGTCAATGTTATATCTTGTGTGGTGTAATAACAAGTACCTGCGATCTAAGGTTCTTCTTCTCTCCCAAATTCTTCACAGTTGTCCACGGACTAGGTACCTTCTTCTGCTGAAACTCAAATACCCAGAAGCCAAGGCCGCATTATATCCAAAATATAGCTACCAAAACGTAGCTCAATACAGAAATATAGAATGCACAGGAAAATATAAAGAAAAATAAATTGCATTAATGGAACAAATAGACACTCAATACGTGGCGTTGTCTCACAAGTGTACTCTACCGGCACAATTCCGGGTATGAGTAAGTTTGAGTATTCCAGCCGATATACATTGTCACCAATAGAGAATATAGAATAATAACATAATAACATAACTTGAGATTAAAATAACTTACAAAATGCAGCTACCAACACATAGCTGTAACAGATAATATATAATGCACAGGAAAATATAAAGAAAAATAAAATAGCATAAATGGAACAAATAAACAGTCAGTGCGTGGCGTTGTCGCACAAGTGTACTCTACCGGCACAATTCCGGGTATGAGTAAGTATGAGTATTCCAGCCGATATACTTTCTGACCAATACAGAATATAGAATAATAAGATAATAAGAAAACTTCAGATTAATATAACTTACAAAATGCAGCTACGAAAACGGACCTCTGCACATGACAATATCAAGAAGATTAATTACCATAAATGGAACAAATAGACACTCAGTACGTGGCGTTGTGTCACAAGTGTACTCTACCGGCACAATTCCTGGTATGAGTAACTCTGAGTATTCCAGCTGATATACATTGTCACCAATAGAGAATACAGAATAATAACATAATAACATAACTTGAGATTAAAAAAACTTACAAACTGCAGCTACCAACACATAGCTGTAACAGATAATATAAAATGCACAGGAAAATATAAAGAAAAATAAATAGCATAAATGTAACAAATAGACAATCATTACGTGGCGTTGTCTCACCAGTGTACTCTACCGGCACAATTCCGGGTATGAGTAAGTCTAAGTATTCCGGCCGATATACTTAGTGACCAATATATAATATATAATAATAAGATAACTTAATAACAGAAGTTTATTGGTGTGCAAATTCTACAAGGCTCATAACTTCATAAGTAAATTGTAGCATTTCTTTTTATTCACAACCAATTTGAGCATAAGAGCAGCTACTGCTTTAGCGGGTACAAAACTGCAATTACATTCCACATTTACATCTATGTTAATTATATTAATGCGACAAGTGACAAAATGAGAGCTATGATGATTACTTGAACTAGACAAAACTATTGTACCAACCATTTAGGTTGGCAACATAAAACTTTAAGTTTCTATTCACTTATTTAAGATACTAACATAATTTATTCTGGAAATTGTTGAATACTGAAGATAACCAACACTAGGAAATACATCCGAATCAAAATAAGCGAAAATTTTGTTCAAACTAAAATTTTACTTACAATGATAATGACAAAATTGTCCATAGTTGCACCATAAACCAATCAAACTAAAGATTGGTTCAACCACTACAGAATATGCCATATGCTACTCCGGCTTTCCGAACAAAAAATTTTAGCAAATAAAAAGAAAACTAAAATTCAATTTACTTATATCACTTGTATGCTCAGTTTATACTACAATATCCAACAACTCAAAGGTCAACATAGATGTCTTGTAATCTTTTGTTAATTACATTTAAACTATCTATAAAAAGGTCAAATTAATTGTGATTTTAATTAGGTGAACACTCAAGGAATTGGTGGTGTCATAGTAGACGCTGATGCTTTAGGATGTTCTAGTGGTTGTGTTTGAATCTTTTCTTATAAACCCTTCTACTGGAAAACTTTTTCCTCAGATAAACCTAATTCATTTTTATTAAAAACGCATTCAAGACCGACTCAAGAATCATTCATTCCCTCTACATCTACACATCAGGCAGTTCAACAAGGTCAATTTAGGTTGTTCCATCGTAACATGAGTATGTTCATAGAAGGAGCAAACCAAATGTTTTCCACGGTGCACATGTCTTCCACATCAAGGGAAAAAGTGAAACAGTTTCCAAGATTAACTAAATAAAAAAGCTCTCCCAGTCAAGCAAAATGTTCGGCCATAACAAAAAAATTGACAAATTCACACAACACCAAAAATTATTAACCATTCAAAAGGGAAAAAAAATAACCTTTCGATGCTTTCTCTTAGTTGATACTACTTGGCAAACTGTTCTCCTGTTTGGCAAACATAAATGCACAACAACAGACACAGAGGAAAACATGAGAGGCCAACTTACAATATTAATCATTTAAAAAAAATATGAAAAGCTTACAATATTAACAATTTTCAACCAATGCAAGTTGAAAATTAACAAAAAAAATAGTAGACACTATACTCATCAGTCTACTAATGTACAAAACTAATCGTTGCGGATACAAAGATAGCATAAATGCGTTTTTTTGAGCAACACACATGCAATCTGTCCAATGAAAACTTACAGAACCACGTATAAGAGCAAAGGTGATTTAAAATTGCAGTTCCAGTTAAATCATTACGAAATCTTGACGGTGAATAGATGAAAATTAAGACATGAAACAAAAATTTATACAATGATAGACTGTTAACACGTGTTTAGGACCAATAGGTACATTAATACCGAAACAGCCAAAGACAATTACTCATAGATCACATACAGACAAATAAAGAAGAAACAACTGATTAGCCAATTCATTTTGTTTCCAATCCAAAGTAAAAAAAAAATACCGATCTATCATTTATTTAGGTTGAGTTTGTTTGTTTTTTTTTTCTTTCTGAAATCTAAACAAATCTGAAATGTACTGAAATTCATGCCTGGTTCATTTACCTGGGTAGCTAGTCTAAAAATATATATAATGAGAAACAACAGAGACTATTTTTTTATTTTTCCCATGGGAGGTGGTGTGACCATCTGTAATAGAGTTATGCAGTGGATGAATGAAACAGTATGTAATAACGAATTACTAGCAATCTCTAATGCAAGTCTTCTGTTAAAACTCAATATATTATGCAATGTCCATCAACTCCAAGTAACTCAATATAGATGAGGCTATCCTGTAAATGCTTTACAGCATGCATCTCTGTCAGGGACAGGGACCAACATACAAGAGGTTTAAAACATAGTTTCTGCGAGCAGGATAAGATGAGGAATCAAAAACATGAAGCATCTAAACCAGACAAATCCATCAGTAAATACACCACTCAAGTGGCAAGCATCCACTTTCATATTGAAATTGACAACCACCTCCAATAATCATACATAATAAATAAATGTAGATGTGTGTGCATTCAGAGGCACATACACATAAAGCTATTATTGTCACAGAGAGGCAATATACTAGATGCAATTATATGCTATGTAGCAGATTGCGTAGCTTAAAACTACATGAGCATTATTCTCCAAACACAGTTTGGTGTTGTCAATCAAAGCAACGGGAAACTGATTCGGAGATAACCTCATGCACATATCAATTAATAAAAACAAAACAAACTCAAAAGACAATGATCAACGAGAGGGTCAAAGCAACTTCTTCAACTACTTGAATTGTAAATGATACAATACAAATGAAAAGGATCCAAATATTAGAAAAAGATAATATGAAAACAAAAATTAAAATAAAATTGCAACTACATTTTAACCATCGCTGAAATCAAACCCCAGTCTGGCTGGGGCTATATACCATCAAAATACTAAAAATGAAGAAGTATTTTATGAAAGTGAAAAATTGGAAAAATTGTGATTAGTCATTGCATGCATCATGTCAACGTCACAAACTCACAATGTAGCTAAAACAAGATTTGCTTCTTTTTTGCAGTTCTCTATCATTTTAATAAATATTTCGTAGCAGGTTGCAATCAATTTCGACAATTTAATAAAAATCACTCACAAAACCATTAGAGGTAAAACAACTTGGGAACGAAACTTAATGTGTCTAGTTTGTAATACAAAAATATATTTTTCGAAATCACCTACCAATTCGCCCAGGCATTCGAAGATGTCAAAGGCTGTCATTGATACAAAAGAGATTCCAGCATATTTTACCCTACTTCAAAAATTCATTAAAAATCGTATGTAACACTAATTGAGGTAAAACCAAGTGGAAATGAAACCTATATGGGTTTACATTGCAATACAAGAATAAGAAGTTCAAAATAGACCACTGGTTTATACAGATTTTCAAAAATGTCCAAAACTGTCACAAATAGGATCAGATTTCCAACATCTTTTGTTCAACTTTGAAAATTCGTCAAAAATAGAATGTAAAACCAATTTAACTGAAACAAGTCGTGAATGAAAGCTTTGTAAGTCTAGAATCCAACACAACAACAATCAATTTGAAATTCTCACCCCAACAATGCAAATTTTCAAAAATATCCAAGGCTGTCACGAATCTGATAAGATTTCCAGCAACTTTTGTTCAACTTCGAAAATTTCCCAAAAATAGAATGTTAAACCAATTTAGATGAAACAAGTTGTGAATAAAAGATTTGTAAGTCTAGAATCCAATACAACAATAATCAATTTGAAATTCTCACCCAAACAATGTCCAAACAATGCAAATTTTCAAAAGTATCTAAGGCTGTCACGAATCTGATAAGATTTCCAGCAACTTTTGTTAAACTTCAAAAATTCACCAAAATTAGAATATCAAACCAACTTAGTTGAAACAAGTCATGAATGAAAGCTTAATAAGTCTATAATCTAAAACAAAAAGAATTATTTTGAAATTCTTGCCCAAACAATAAAGATTTGTAAAACAAGTCATAGTCATCACACTTCTCCTAACATTTTGGCAATACCCATTCTCACTTCACAACCCATCATCACAACAACAATAGCAGCAGCAGTAAAGAGGGACACAAAATCACAGTTATCATCAATTTCATTCCATATCCTTTACAATACTACCATACACAATCATTCAACAAAAAGAACAAAACAAGAAGATTAGAAAACCCATACCTCTAAAGAAGTCAACGCCCTCTATTGTCCTTCTTTGTCCTTCTCTCTCTCCACTTTCTCTTCTTTCGCCTATTTTTTCTCTTTTCTCGACAACACCCCTCCTTCCCTAATTTGTTTCTCTATCATGAAGCCATGAATAAAAATAGTTAATGCATGAAGATTCTGATCATGGATTTCATTCACATAAAGAACACAACAAATAAAGAGAGGGAGAGTAGTAAATAAGCCATGAATTACCTTCCAATTGAATCACAAATTCGATGATTGAGATGCACCCCTGTCCAGCCAATTCCTTCAACGCCGGAGACCAAAGCAATTCATTCCACGCCGGAGAGTTGGTCAACACGATCTGCAGACTAAGAGAGGCGGGAGAGTGAGAGAGGCTGGATAGAAACGTTGATGGAGAATGGAATGAGAGGAGAGAGGCAGTGTTTTATATCTGGACAACAAACCGGTGTAATAGGTAGCTGGTGAAAAAATATTTTATGATTTTTTAATTTTAACCGGTTGAAATTATTTTAAACTGCTGTTGTGTGGTGTTGTACGGTACGCAGCAATTCTTTATTCGTACCGTAGCAAGACCCAAAAACAAAAAGCTTCTGTCTTTGAAAATAAAATTTTGAAGGCTTGATTTTTACAGCACGAAGCAGTTAGAGACAAAATGCAAAAAATATATTGACAGAAGGATTAATCGGTGGTTAAAACTCTTGGACCAAACAATTTGCTTGATCCAAGAGTTCTGGGGTAGTTGTTTGTATAAAAATCAACAACACATGGAGAACCACTGTTTTCACACGTCAAATTTTGAGACTCTGCTGTAGATGAATTCTGCTCTTCGTTAAAGAGATGTGATGATGAGAAATTATGAGGTGTAGGTGGCTTACAATGGAGGCGGTACGACAAAGAAACAATTGTTAAGATTTACATGTGTAAAGTCTAAAATATTAGATACATACTGTGGCACTATTAGATTAAAGTATCAGCAAAGAATTTTGCCAATTGACTCACCCACATCAAATCATATTTATGCCATTTTACTAAAATACAATTTACAAACAATATTAATAAAAGATGGCTCTGGCAAATGAAGTATGAGTGTATGACAAACAATTCGATTACTCCTTTTATTCGATTACCAAAAAATTAAGTTTCAATGATTTATTCAAAATCTGATTTGAGCATCGGAGGGTTTTTGCCGAAAACACTTACAGTGACCCGCTGATAGAGGTGTCAAAAGGGTTGGATAAATCCGGTCTAGTATGGCCCGGTACTGTAGAGACCTTAATTTGGTGTAGGTTTAGTATTTAAAAGTCCGAGTTCAAACTAGGCTTTTATAAATTACTATACGAGCCGAGTCTGATCCGAACCCTAAAAAGTTCGGTCTGAACAGTAAATAATTATCTTTTATATTTCTTTTGTTTATTAATATTTTACAGTAAATTGAATTAACGAGGAAAAGAAAATAAACATATATATATATATACAATTTTTTTTATTATCAGTTCGTTCTGATATAAAATATATCAGGATGAAGGATGTAGACCATTAGATTTACATACTTTGACTCAAAGTGTATGCACTTGCCAAAACTTCTCCATAATCTGTGGTCCACATTCTTCGTCCTGATATATTTTATAGCGGACGAACTGACAGTAGAAAGACTATATATATATATATATATATATATATATATATATATATATATACACACACACACACATATAAAAGGTCTGATTTGGGCATGGATGGTAGTGGTGTAAATATGGGTCGGGCCTGAAGGGCCGTGCCTGGCACGGTCCCCATACTTGGCACGTGCCGGGCCAGGGTTCTTGGCACGGCATGCCAGCACGGCGTGCCAGGCCCAACGATCGGCACGCCGGGCCGGCACGGTATGCCGACCGTTGGGCCCGCTGAAATTTTTTTTTTTTTTTTTAAATTTTTTTAAAAATATAATGGTTTTTAAAAAAAAATAACCGTTGGCTGACATCAGCCAACGGTTATGTTTTTAAAAAACTATAAAAATTACAATTTGCCCCCTCAATTCTTGTCTTTTATATTTTTACCCAATTTTCTAATTTTTCTATAATTACTCTCACACATTCCACTTTTCATTTACTTTCTCTAATTCTCTCAATCTCTCCATTCTCAAACTCTCTATACAATTTCAATTATTCTTAATTTCATTCTTACTCTCTCTCTACTATTCTACACTACTAATATACTATTATAATACTTTATTAATAATTTACTATTATATAACTATTATTCTCTAATCTCTCTACCAAAGTTGAAACTTTGAATTAATTCATTAAATAAAATAAAAAATGTATCTATAATCTATTATTATAAACATTTTTTTTATTATACTGAAATAATAATATGTAAAAAAGTTAAAATATAAAAAAAAAAAATTGGATGTGGGCCTGCCCATTTGGCCCGCCTAATTGGCCCACATGCCGGCCCGGCACGGCACGCGGCACGGCACGGAGGGGCCGTGCCGGGCCCCCATTTAGGAAAACAGGCCGGGGGGCCGTGGTGATGTGGGCCGGGCCGGCCCCCTTTTACACCACTAATGGATGGTGGCATATAAATATATATATATATATATATATATATCAGTCTTTCTATTGTTAGTTCGTCCTGATATAAAATATATTAGGATGAAGAATTTGGACCACAGATTATGAAGAAGTTTTGACAAGTGCATACACTTTGAGTCAAAATATGTAAATCTAATAGTCCACATCTTTCGTCCTGATATATTTTATCCTTTTCTCCTAGGATATGTAAATCTAATAGGATGAAGAATTTGGACCACATTCCTTTTCTCCTTAGTGCGCACTGATATAACGTTGAATGTGGACCACTGATTATGGAGAAGTTTTGACAAGTGCATACACTTTGAGTCAAAATATGTAAATCTAATGGTTCATATCCAACGCACTGATGAAATTATACCAGTGCGTCCTGACTTGAAAATTTCTGTATATATATATATATATATATATATATATATATATATATATTTATATATATATATAATAAAATTTGAATTCATTCACATGTTAACAAGTTGGTGGTTGAAATCCTTAATCGAAAACCTTAACTTAAAATAATAATAAAATAAAATCTGGACCCAAAACCGATCTGGCCCAGCCCTTAAGACATTGATCTCGTGGCTGGGCTTAAGAGCCAATCTGAAACCTTAAACCTGGCCCATTTGACACTTCTACCCGCTGACTTGATTATTGTGAGTATTAATTTCAGATTACCTTGCAATTATGTCCAACCAATTTTTAACATCAACACAAATCTTGAACAATTTCGCAAGTGAAAAGTTTTTCTTGATTTGTGGTTTTCATGTTACTGTTTTCTTATTGTCGTTTGAAAAAGGAAAAGAATTATTTAAAATATAATATAGAAGGAAGAAATCAGAACCAATAAAGCACATAATTAATCGCGCGTACAACATTTTAACTGTAGAGTCTAATTATAATATTAAGTAAAAGAAGATGAAGTTAATATATTTGAAAGATATTGATCAAGTTAATTGATTGATATATAGTATTGATTTGAATAATTTCATTAATTAATTAAGATTACAATTTCTTGCTTCTGCTTATGTTTTTGTTTCTTGGCAATGAAAATCTAAACAATAACCACGTCACAAGTTCCTGATGAAATTTTCTCTCCGTTATTAATTTTGTGACACATATGTATCACAATAATACATGAGCACTAAATTCAGTAGATTACCTAACCTATCAATCAAGTATGTCTTCCAAATCATAAGCCTAATAAGTCTTTCAGATCATCTTGCATATATTAACGGCGTCTCCTCTACCTCACTCAGCATTGCCTGAATCATCAACGTCCATTCTTCAGATAATTCAATTTGAACGCCTCCTTTTCATCTGACAACTCCCATACTTTGGTGTTCAATATATCCAACCACTCTTCTTCTCTTTGCTTGGAGTGTAGAAAGCTACCTACAGTTTTCGCCGCCCAAGGCAAGCCTTTGCATAGTTGGACAACTTTTTGACGAATTAATTCAATATTGTGATATGTAGCAATATCTTTGCTCTCATATGCATGCCTCACGAAAATTGACCAGCAATCATCATCCGACAGAAGCTTCTGTTGGGTTTTGTGAAGCCAGAAATCAGCCTGAGGAACGGATTACAGCATGCAGCGCGGCGTATACCTCGTTGTAGACAGGTAGCCCAAGCCGCGACACACACAGCGTTGAACTACAGAAAGTTGATGCTGTGTAGACCGCGGTACGGACATAGTGCACATACCGCGGCATATGACGCGATGTTTTCCAGTAGGTGATATGCGGTGTTGACCGCGGCATAGACAAGTACCTACATGGCGGTATTCTGAGCGGTGGAAGACAGTAGAAGAACCGCGGTCCAGGTCGCGGGCTGCAGCCGCGACCCAGACCGCGGTAGGTACGAAATCTGTGTAATTTTAGGAAAACATGTGCGAAAAAGAAAAGTGCTCCTTTAAGGTTTTGGAAATCCGTGGTGTTCCCATATAAATACTACTATTTCCCATTGTATTTAGTAGTGCGTAATGTGTGAGAAAAATTGCTAGAGAGAGAGAGAGCAATTGTAGAGAGACTGAAAGAGAGACAGAGAGATTGTAATCAACTCTATAATAGTGGATTGAGTGCGGTGCGCTCCGTGGATGTAGGCAAATTGCTGAACCACGTAAAATCTTTGGTGTCGTCTTTTCTTATCGCTTTCATATTATTTATTTTGTGATTCGATTTGTGTGTGTGCGATTTATTTCTCATTAACAGCTTCAATTCGTAAAATGCACTAGGGTTCATTGTTAGTGCTACCTCTGCCAGACGTGTGGTCACCATTATTCTACTTCCTTTAGCTCCAGCCGTGAAGGGCAATTTCAAGGTTTCCCATAAACTATAATCCTTTCTCCAAACGTCATCTAAAACAATCAAGAATCTTTTTCCTGTCATTGCTTCTTTTAATTTAATTTGCACTAAATTCAACTCCGAAAAGTCACAGGATGAGAGAGTAATTGACTCGAGAATTGCTTTTGAGATTCTCAAAACATCAAGATTACTAGATACACAAACCCACGCTTTTGGGTTGAAATCTTCCATTGCCTTGTCGTTGTACACTTCCTGAGCAAGCGTTGTTTTCCCGATTCCTTCCATGCCAACAATAGGTATCACCCGAAAGTTGGCATCACTTGGTTCATCCCTTAACAACATTTCAAGTATTTTTGCCTTATCTCCATCTCTTCCGTATACAACAGCTTCGGATGGCACACTCGTACTTGGTGGTCTCTGCGGTAAAGCATTTGCTGATGACTTTCCGGCAACAAGTTGCAATCCGAGATTGATCCTTTGTTTACAGAGCTCTTCCAAGCTGCTATTGATACCTTTTATCTTGGATCGCATACGAAAATTGAACTTAACAGCACTTGGACTCCAACTAATAAAGAAAGAAAATATGAGATTCCAGACCTTAATTGTGTTCCTATGACGTTCTTTCATCAACTTGCGCTGTGAAGCTTTTGTAGCAATCTCATCAAGCACATCCTTCGCATCAGAAGCCAAGTCTCGAAGATTGTCCAGCCACAATTTGACAGCCCTGTCTGTAAGCTGCTTCTCCTCCGCTTCAAAGAGCACTGCCTCAATCATCTTCAATTTATTTTCCAGATTTTTAAGATTTGAAGATAAACCCTCTTGAAGTGCAAATTGTAGCAATTCACGAGACGTCAGTCGGTCAAACAAAACCTGAAGGAGGGCAGAGAGGAGCAGCTCTTCCAAAGGCATGGTTTTGGTTTGGGCTGTATGCAAGAAGTAGTAGTGGTTTTTCTTTTGTTTCTATGGAAGCCCGAACAATTTTGTAAATTGAAAATAAATTCTTTGCAGGATTTGGAGAGGCAAGGCATAATCATGAGCATCAACAAAACACAAAGGAATGCATTTCACATTTGAAGAAAAGTATAGAATTCCACTTTAATTTTCTTCATTAGATTCTGCCCTGACACTTCAAATTTGTTGTTATGAGCAATGAAGAGTTCATAACAAGTGTCATTCGTTTCAAATTATCACCTTTGATTGAACCGAAAATAAAACCTGGTTTGCTTCGAGCAGGGGGAGAGCCATAAAATCTTATTTGGGGGCCAATATCGTAAATTACAATATTTTGAGAGGACCAAAGAAAATATATTAAATATATACTTTTTGTAACAGATTTTTAAGATTTTTATTTGTTTGCCAGCCCCCCTTGCATCTGTCCCTTGCTTAGAGTGAAATCAAAACCTCAAAATATGTTAGCACATATAAATTCAAGCTCCCAGAACTAAATTGGTCCCCTTTTATGTCGTTGACATTAAACTTCATTAAAATAGAACATAAACATATACTTCATATTGAAAGTGTTAGGACTGGAACATAATACATAGTCTTAGTCCGGAGCCTGGAAGTTGCTGTTTATTAGCATAGAGAAAAAAAACACACAAACTCTGAAAGGATGATAAGGAAAAATAAGATTGATTATTGCTCATTTCCTGTTGGATTTTTATACTGCCATGACCCTTTTATCGAAACGGGGAACTCTGTACTGGTCTTCTTCCGGGGATGATCAAATGAACTACCTTGAGCTCTAGGACAGTATTATGCTGATGAGGATTGCATCTCAGATATCATCAATCAAGGCAATTATCCTGTAACAAATAGCATGATAAGTAATAATAAGATTGATTAATTGCTTCAAATTCCTACAAAGGCATTTTACAAAAATTGCAATGCAGCAATCAAGATAATAAAAATTGAAACAATTAAGAGCAATGCACACGTACACATGAGCAAGAAAATGTACATTACAGGATAAAACAATTGAATCACAAAATGTGTGTATTATTCAAGCATATTACCAGAAGAACATGAAATTCAAGAGCTCAAAGCCACAAGAAAACCCAAGTGAAATCGCCTGCAGTTAAGTTTCTTTGTGGTGCTAAGCATAATTATTTTCAATAATCATTAATGAGAATCAATTAATATTACATCTGGCCATCTGGGAATACTCACCAGCAAATATAATTTTATTTCTTTATAATCAACATTCATATATATATATATATATATATATATATATATATTAGGTTACCTACATTATTCATATAAAATTATACCCAAATGATACTATAAATGAGTTGTAATCATTATATTAATCATAAAAGGATATGGTGATTGATAATATATCATTTAGATATAATTATAAACAAATAATTTGAACATAATATATAATCAATTAGAAGTCTGTCAACGCTAAATAAATGCTACATCAGATAGAAATATTTTATAGATTCTGTCACTTTTAGAGTTAATGTGATCAGATTGTATTTAAAACTAACTTGATTATAATACAAGTTGTCCAACTAGCTAGAATTGATTTCCTTTAAAATAATGATGTCTGTACTGGGAGATCAAGCTAAAAGATTTGAACTTGTAGTTGAGAATCATATATAGACAATAAAACTAAATCACCGTAACAATCGTATCACGTCATTCATCATTCTCACGAGTCAAGTCCGGCCACTCATAACATGCTACTATACTATATAAATTTAATTTATAATTGAACAATCCATACTTTACGATGTGTTACTTGAATCCCTTTGAGAATTCCTCCATAGTCAATCTTTCTTATTGAATAAATTTTGGTTTATGTATTGAATAAGGACAAGCTAAGATGCCAATATTTCAAGCAAGCCTAGAGCCCTAGACTATTTTATAATTTATTGGCATTATACTCTGTATTATTTATCTATATACATGCACGGTTCTTCATAGATTTCTGCAATTTAATTTTAATAATAATTTAAATCAGATCCTATTCTTTATTTGAATTTCTTTCTCCTACTCAGGTTGTGATACACACGCTAAGGAAATCCAACAAAATCTTAGAAATATGATGCCTTATTTGGCATTAATTATAAAATGACCATTTAAGTAAATTTAGTACGCACTGATTTGAATTTTTTTCTATATATAGCTATGAGGTGAAAAAAAATTCTGACGTTTTTGATGGCCTTTGATACTACAAAGAAAACAGAAATTGTATTTCATCACAGACACTTGTGCGAATTGTTTTTAATCAAGCAAAAATCAGAAAGTATGCTAATAATTCAAGTTAAGAATTCAATTTTCTTCTTTTTAAGATAAAAAAATCAGAAAATATGCTTTGCAAATTTGAAATCAGATCAAAGAATAAACCAAAGACTACAAGGAAAAAAAATGAAAAAAAAATTGAAAGAGGAGAAATAAATGCTGGTACGTGGGTGTTTTTTATTTTTGTAACGAAGGTTTTATGATTTTGTTGATTATTAACTTAAAAGAATCACTAAAAAAAATAAAAGCACATTTCACACTGGATTGTGTATCGGAGAGCAAATATGCAAAATTTGTGGTCAATCAATCCGGTGAATTATGACTTGTAACAGTGAAAAAAATCCTCAATTCAAGCCAAAAAATCCTTTACATTGGGAGGATCACAACAACCAAACTTTTGGTATCCCCCATGTCCCTTTAAAGTTTAAACAAGTTTTCAGGTCCTTCAATGGCACAGACAAACATGAGGAAAAAGAAAATTTGAACATCAAAAGCTTATAATTCTCGAATTAAAGCTCGGTCAAAGCATATTTCCCATATGGATTGAGATCCTCCATTGTGCTAAAGCATACGATCTTTCTGATGACCTCATACAGTTAAAGATAATACTTATCGGTTCAGCAGATCTCAACTCATTTCCCGAAACAACCTAATACCAAAGGAAAATGCACCCCACAAAATCAAACTAACCCAATACCAACCCTAATTTGTTTCACATAACATAATAAGATAAATGAAAAGACAAATAACAGAATAATAAAAAAAATCCCAGCAAGAAACAATTCCAAAGTTAAAATCAATTTCAAAAGAGAATTTTAAAATCCAGGATAGCTAGCTGATCATATATCAGCATATAGAAAAGCAAAGTCTAAATCAATCCCAATAATGTCAAGTAGTTCAATCTTTACTGTATCAATCATGATAATTGCTAATTCAAGCGATCATAATAACTGTGAGTCTGTGAAAAAAAATGGACTGTGAGTCTATAAAACTAATCAAAGAACGGAAGATCGGCATTAAGATCATTTGAAATGGGGCTGTAACCTCTTGGGTTGCTGCTAGTAGGCGGGGTGTATAGGGTGCGAAGATTGTTAGAAGACGAAGAGGACGTCAAAGAAACGTCAATGGGAGGTTGAAGAGGTGGAGGAGGAGGTGGTGGCGGCGGCGGCTGTGGATGTGGGTGTGGTTGTTGTTGAAGCAATTGAGAAAATGAAGGTGTAGCAACAGGTAGCTGCACCCCAGAGTTGTTGGAAATAATGTTAGCGTTCCTAGTAGCCATAGCTTCTCTATATTGTAAATTGTGTATGCGATTCCTGGTTGTGAAAACTTCTTCTTGAAGAGCTTGAACTTGTTGTTGCAAAGTTAAAATTGCACCCATGGACCCCAAAACCGGATCAGCGATCCTCAGATTTGCTTCAAAAACTAGACTGTTTGCAGTATCAGCTCTCTTGTGCTCTGGTACCTCCTGCATCGATCATTCATTAACAACATTAGTGTATATATTAGTATATAAGAAAGCCTAAAATATATATAGTGTACTTGGTTTAAAATAATATTGTAACTGCATTTTTTAAACATATATATATATATATATATATATATATATATATATATATTGGGGCCTGCAGGCCTCTGCTTTCGTTTTTTTTAATCTGTTAATAAAAAAAGCCCTATAGAGCTTATTATATATATATATATATATATATATATATATATTTAAATCAAAAGCATTTTTCCAAAACAAAATACATATGACCATTATGAAAATTTATTTAAAACAAAATGAGAATTATAGAAGGGCAAAATTAGGGTTTAAAAAAAGTGAATATACCTGCAGCATCTTGGTGACACTGCTAGCACCAAAAATTTTGTGAACAACAGCAAATTTTTGGGGTTCATGAGGAGGGAAATAAGGAGCAAAAGGGCAGTCTTCATCACACCTTCTTCTCAATAGCTTACATGCAGCACAAGGTGTAGTGGAGTTCAAGACCACATGTACCGGAATCGGCATTTCTCTTCGCATTCCCATTCGAGAGTCCGACATATCTCTAGTAATTGATGATGATGATTCTCTTTCTCTCTTGATCTTCTTCTTTATCTGATGATCAACCTCAAATCTCTCTCTGATCACAAAAGATAAGATACTCTAATTAGTCTCAAATAAATAATAAATAAAAAGGAAGTTATATCAAGATTCATGTATATTATATAAGAAAGAAAAGAGAAAGTGAATTCATGAACAAATTAAAAGGAAAGAATTAATACGGGTTCTGCTTCTTTTTCTTTTTGGGCGGGTCTTTTGTGTGTGTGTGTTTTGTTAAGGAAAAATTAAATACCTGTCTCTGGACATTCAAGCATGCTAGAGGGCTTTGTCTTGATGGGAGAGAGAGTTTTTGAAAGGGAGATCAGATAATCAAAATAACTAAAAGAAGAAAAAGGAAGAGGAAAAGAAGTGCTTAAAAGGCTAGGACTTGAAATCAATGAAAAGTAGGTCAAAGTTTTTTTAGAAGAAACCAACAAAAGATAATTAAGTGTTGCACAAAAAGGTTCAAGTGGAAATCTAATTTTTATTAAACTAATTACCCATTTCATTTCGTGTATTAATTGTCTTAAGAGAGAGAGAGAGAGAGAGTGGAGATAATGCCAGCTCTGTGGAAAGTGGAAACTAGCATGGCTACTTAGCTCACGTGTGAATCCTTGCGGCTACCGAGTATTATTTGACTTTCATATAATTGCAAACAATATTAAAAGCTTCATTGGGACATGTGCATTTACCAAGTCATATATCTATACGATAAGAAAATAAAAAAATTATGATGATTTTGAATTTAATATTATCATAATATATATGATATTATATGTTTGTGTCATTGAAGCACTCTCTAAACTAAGATGTATGTATAAATGGCATGTTTCTCTCATTAAGTATTCTCCAAACTTTAACAATGCATGTATGCTTGCATGAGAGAGATAATTGCTATGTGCTGCCTACAAAGCGGTTTTCTAAATGTTTACTTGATGCATTGTATTTGTTTCACCTCATCTTATCTACTAGAAACCTAAGTTTTTGACTTTGGGACAAAAAAATTATCCAAAAACTTAAATTAAAAAACAAAAAGAAAGGACTTTTTATTTCTTTTATTCAGGGTGCACGCTATTTCAGTCAAACAACTATTTGTCAATTAAGCTGATCATCTAAGAAAACGGAAATCATGGGAAAATAAACAATATAATAAAACAAGAGTTAATACATAAAACAATTGCATGTGTAACCCAAGCCTATTATTGAAGGTACTTGTAAAATTTTGACTCCTTATAATGCTAGCTGGACCATGGTTTTTTGGTCAAGTCAATAAATGCTTTTATGCATTTTGGAGGCCCGTTGATTTTTTTTATAAGTATTACAAGAACTGTTACGATAGGACTGTCGGGACCTGTCGAGATCAAACAATATATGTACGGTTCGGATAACTACTTTCATAACAGGAGATAACTACTTCCACAACCCGGGAAGAAAACCCCTCACAATTGCTTATAAAATGCACATGGTGGGATTTGAAACCGTCACCACTTATGTGGAAGGGAGGTGTAATACTAGCTCTGCTAAGAGATGAGGTGCACATATTCGTTCATTTTGCATATATTTTCCTTGGATTTACATGAAAATATAAAAAATTTGCTAAATCTTGGCACTCCCTAACTATAATCTATTTTCAGTAATCATATAAATCAAACTTTTCTTATTTGAACTTAATTGTTTTTTGTACAATGAAGAGACTTTATTAACTATATAAGTTAACTAGTTTCCATTTAGAATTACGTACATGGGGTGCGACCATTTTTTCTCTATTTCCAAAAGCTAAAGAGAAAATATGGTATTTAAACAATACCACTATAAATTAAATAACAGATTCCAAGTGTGTCATCACCGTGTTGTGATCAGAAGGAATATGATGGATTGAAGTTGGGCAGAGAAAAGGAGACGAAAACCCAAAAAAGGTACATTTGGAGAATCCAAACTCTAAGTAGCAATCAAATAGCTAGGTTTTGTAAACCAAACTTTAAATAGATTTTGTTTGACCCGGACATTAAGGCTCATAAGTCGCACCTCTTGTCACTTTCATTTTCATATCCAATACTTACCTAACTAACAATTTGCCGATTAGATTAAATTAATTCTTGATCACTAACTCTAACTCTAACTATAACCGAAGGTTTTCATAAAATGCCAAATTGACGGATCTAGGGATGGTCATGGGGCCATTGGGGCAAGGGAGGGTCCCTCCACCACCTCCCCCATTCCTCTATCCCTTTCCCCACCGCATCCCAAAAAACCATTTTGGGCACAAGGATGGGGGGGGGGGGGGGGGGGGGGGGGGGGGCATTTTCTCATATTCCCTATCCATTTTCTCATACTTTCTATCTTAATTTCAATCCGAAATTAAAATCCAGTTATTCCAATCTATAGTTTCACCATGTTTTATTATCCAATTCAAAAAATAATCAAAATATCCGATCTAAAATATATAATTTGTTTAATTTAATTCAAAATAAATACAAATACTTATAGTAATAGAATATTACATGATAAAAGTCAAAACACATATAGAGTTTTCATCTTTGATCAATTCAAAATAGAAGAAGACACACAAAATCTAAGCAATCTCAACTCTCAAGTAGTCAAAATCCAACTTAGGTTTAGATATTTGTTAGGATATGGAAATAAAATTAAAATTATATATATGTGAGGTAAATGGAGATTGGGAAATGGGGTTGGGGGAGGTTCCCCACCCCCACCCCAACCCCTATTTAAGAATTAGGGGTCAAATTTTCCCACAACCCCACCCCAAAACCCCATTTGGGGAAAAAAATTACTCCCAAATGGGGATGGGCTTCGTGGGGGTGAGGCCCCAAGAGAGATTTGGCTATCCCTAGTCGGATCTAGTAAAGCTTATTCACGAAGCGGAAGCATGAAAGAAAATGTCTACCAATCAAACCTTTATCAAAGTAAGTGCAATGTAGAGCAAGAACATATATATTACATTCAAAATTATCGTGGTATCGAAGACTCACTATGAATTGATGTAAATCAATCCTAAATCCTCGTGCGCAACGTTACTTAATTTGATTTGTAAAACATTTATCATAGTAATCGCAGTATAAAGTCGGATCCTATATATGGCATTCAAAATCATCGTGGTATCGAAGACTTACAAAAACAATTGATGTAAATCAATCCTCAATTGTCGTGCACAACTCTACTTGATTTGATTCTGCTTGAATCGATTTCAATCACCTCCCTTAAAACATCAAAAATAAAAAACAAAAATTTGGTCTTTGGAAATCTTATTCAAGAAAGAGAAGCGTGAATGGAACTTTCCATCGATCAAACCTTTATCAAAGCAAACAGAGTATAGAGCCAGATCACATATATAGTATTCAAAATTATCGTGGTGTCAAAAACTTACCAATAATTGATGTATCAATCCTAAATCCTCATGTGCAACTCTACTTGATTAGATTTGTTCTTAAACCGCTTTCACTTGCCTCCCTTAAAACCTGCAAAATATTAAACAATTATATTGGTCTAGGTTTAGCATATACAAATGCGTAAACACTTGATTAGGGAATAGAAATAAGATTAGATATCACAAGCGACGCTACTCACTCTTTGACGAAGGCAGCGACCACACTTGGAGGTAAGAAATACCTGTTAACCCTAGGCGATGCCTAGGGTGTTTGTGTGTATGTCTCAATAATGTTTCGATTGCTCCTCTCTTACCCTTTATATAGTGTGCAACTAGGGTTTCCTATGTATGCACAATTTCCTCTTTTACCCTTAGTATTAACCTTAGTATTAAGCTCATTATAAAATAAAGAGGAAATATCTACTTTAACCTTAAGATTCTAGGACTTTCTAAATATATCAATTGCTAATAATTTAATTGGTCTTGTCAACTTTATCCAGCGAACTAATAAAATTATCTCTCTTATATGTTTTAACTATGTCAAACCTTCTCTTCCCTCGACTTTATCTCTCTCACTCTCTACTTTATTTGACACTCAACCTTCTCTCTCTAAGCACTTTCCAAAATTTTCTATCTCATACAACGATATTCTCGATTCATAAGTTTCTCTCTCTTTTGGCCGATCTAGCACTAATCTCATCCAGTGCAAAACTCGGCTTGAAGTTTAAAACCCATGTTCTTTAGAAAAGCTTGAAGTTTATCAAATATGTGTTTAGAAATGACTCGACTCCAAGAGTTGTGATTGAACCCTTGTTCTTTCATTTTTTTATTGTCATCTCTTACGATGGAAGATGTGGGAGATATTTTTACGAGGATGGTGACATAGAATTTGTGTTTGTTCCTAAATAGTTTAGTTATGTTGCTTTGTTGAAGATGGTACAAGATCTTGTAAATGTTGATGTAACATGTAACTAGGTTCAATATTGATTTAAGATTATTGGTTAATATCAATGGTAGGTCTGCTCTATCAAAGATTAAAAAGGATAAAGACGTGGTACACTTGATGAGAGGATAAGGTTGATCCAAAGGTTTATGTTACCATTGATAAGGTTTTATCACATGATAGGAAAGTATGTACTCTTATCCAGCAGCAATATTACAGTTACCATCACAAATTTCTCTAACAATGTAATCAACCTTGTTTTCAACTCGCGCGTCATAGCTTTTTCCAACAATTAGCTTTACAGTTTACACTTGCTAGTAGAAGCAACTAAGTATGCAGTTCTATTCCATTAACATAACAATTTGAAAGTGTATCAAGTGTATTACTATGAAACTAGAGGGGGTGAATAAGTTGTTTACCAACTCTATCGATTTTTCAATTAAACCCTAATAGACAAACACAAACACAATCAAGTATAGAAATGTCGAAATTGAAGAACACTTACTTTTTACTTGGGGAACCCCCAACGGATAAAAACCATGAGACCTAACACCATTGGAAACTGAAGTCACAAAATTCATTTTATGATGGATTATTTATACCCTCAAGTTGACTAACCTAGTCGCATTACTCTTGGACTCATAACTTAATCTCATATACCTTTCAAGCCTTGTAAAGTGGTTCTTGACTGATATTTGTTCAACCCAAACATTTAGCCATTGTTGTAAAAGTTGGCGCCTAGGGCTGACTAAGCGCCAACTAGTCTTGCGACGACGGCTTGCTACCACTATTCGAAGGAAATTTTCTGTTATAGTAGGTTCCGTCCTAGTCAGGCCTAGTCAACCCTAAGCGCCGAATAGTCGGCTCGGAGGTCAAAGTGGACCATGACTGACTTTGAACGTCGAGCCCGAATTTAAAAAAAAGGTAAAAAGAAATTGAAACCTCTAAAACAATGTGGTTTTGAAGGTTTCATTAAAAAAAGAGTTAAAGAGTTTTGATAGATGAAATATCAACCAAAACTTCAATCAAACACTCAAATAGTTGAACATCAAGTCACCAACACATCTTCAACTTCAAGTCTTCTTCTCGTCTCTTCTCCTCCCCGCCAACTCACAGTCGCCCTCCATCACCTTTTTCTTCTCTACGGTCTTCACTTCTTCTTCTTCCATAATCTGTGAGTTCACTTCTAATTTAGATAGTAGGGTTTAAACTTTAATTAAATTTAGGGGTTTTAACTTTTTAAGTTTAAATGATTAATTGATTAGTTTAGATATTGATTGTAATGGATTTCATGCATAGTAATATAGTATCTTGGTATAAAATAGTAAAACCATAAATGTTATAAGTATGTGTATTTAGTCTATTGACTATTGAGAAATTGTGGATATATTATTTATGATGGCAAGGTGTTTGATGTAATGCTGAATTAAGATTAATTTGGTAGACAAATGATGTAATGATAGAATTATCAAATTAAATTAATGGTATACAAGTTTTAATGTGTAGTCAAGATGTGTTGTTTATTGATTTTATTATAAAATAAAAATGCTTATTTTGTAATTTGAATTATGGTTGCGATTAGGACTTAAGATATGATTTCACAAGACAACACGACCAACATCGAATTTCGTTCGGGGGGGCTCTAATGAATCTGTTCTGAAACATAAATCAGATGATATTGGGTGGGAGTTTAGAAAGTTGATTGATCCAGCCAATTTTCTTAGAGTTACGGGCAATTTGTGTTCAAAGACGTTTTCTGGGGAGTAAATCAGCTGAAACAACATATTACTCGTATATCGGAAATGTTTATAAGTGTCTAAACTCAACGAAGGAGCATCAAGTTAGATGTAAAAAGACCATCGAAGATGCAAGAAATAAGAAGAAAAATAAGAATAAGGAAGAACATGTGATAAGAGATGACGTTGATATCGTTGACATTAGGGAAGAAGAAAAAGTTGAAGGGTTAAGGTCAAGGAAAAGACCAAACTTTCTTGACCATATGGATAAATTTGTATCAAAAATCGACCCTGAAGCTTCGATGAGTGCCAGTAAGTCTCTTCGCCAACAAAATATTAATGAGTTACTTTTTAAGGAGAGAACACATTATGTGCATCAATATGTTGCTAGGTGGGTGTATGAATCGAGCATTTATTTCAATGCTATTCAGAACAATAGTTTCAGTGCAATGATGGGGGTAGTTAGTCAATTTGGACCGGGATATAAGCTGCCAAGTCGATACTAATTAAGTGGACTACTGTTGAAGGAAGTGGTTGACGGTACCAAAGAGGCCCTAAAAAAATGAAGAAGAGTGGAAATTGATTGAATGTTCGATTATGACAGATGCTTGGACTGATAGGAAAAAGGAAGAACATTATTTTCTGTTGTTGATCTAACATCAACTGGCTTTGATTTGCCAACTGATGTGAACCGGGTTTTGGCTTTGATTTACCACTTTTTTTAGTAGCCGTTTGACGGTGCTCGGCCTAGACCCATGATGTCGTTAGTTATGGGCTCTGATACCATGAAATAAAGCAGAGTTATCAAAAGTGAGTTGCATCCATGTTTTTACCTCGCTCCTGTGTATTATATTTATAGAGAAACTTATACAAGTCATGAAACAAAGAGAAAACAAAACAAAACAGAGACATAACAAAAAACAAAGACTGGAAACATTTTTATCCTTATCATTATCAATTAGCATGTAAAAGTAAGGCAAATACTAACAAACGTAGTCGTAAACAAAACTATTTTGATTTAACATCATAACAACCCAAAACTTGTTACCTTGTACCAAAAATGGTCAAATCGATAGGAATCGGTTGCTTTATCTATAATAACTTTAAAATGGGTCAAACTCATTCTCAAATACTTGAACCCAACTAAGCAACTAGAATGTATTTGGGCTAAATTTTCTTTAAAGAATTAAGACCCAATATTTTAAACTAAGGTCCATCCTTATTATTAAATTCTTATGCCCAAAATTGAGTTTTTTTTAATTGATAAAGAGGGAAAACATTACACATCAGAAAAAATAGAAGAAGGGTTGGAGTCCAGCCACAAATGCTCCCGAACAGAGGAGAAAGCTAACGAAGCTAGATTATGTTCCAAGGAGTTTCCTAGTTTAGGGATGGCTTGACACTTACAAATTCCAACTTCATAAAATAAAGCCTTAATGTCATTGACAAGAAAATTAACATCACTAAGCACATGATTAGAGCAACTCAAAGAGTAAGCAACACTAGCAAAAGAAGTCTCAACTATCGACACAGGGAAATCATAGAACTTAGCGAGCATGAGACCTTCCCAGAGGGCAATAAAATGGCCAACCTCCTCAAAGAATGAGCCTATCAGCATGTTAGAACGAGTAGCGAGGACCTTAATTTTGTCATCCTTGATTGTCGCCCCAACACCAAGATACGAAGAATTCTTACAAATGGCAACTATATTGTTGAGTTTCAACTTGCTAGGAGGAGGAGCGGCCCAAGAGAGATGGCCACACAAGGGAAGAAAGTGGTGGAAGAGAAAGAAGCTTGCTTGGTGTTCACGACCTCGGCGAGCAGATATGTTGCCCAAGACACGACTATCTCGGGCTCCCTGGCCTTGCCACAGCTCAAGAGGGTGTTGTGACACTCCCAAATAGCCTAGGTGACCATGCACAGTAGGTTAAGATCAGCAATTGCAGACTGGGCAGGCAAGGAAACAAACACGTCCAGCATAAGGAGGTTTTTCAGATTGGCAATTCAGCTGCCAAAACAAGTGCCTAACCAGACCAACCTAGTCGTTTTGCAACCGAAGAGAGCGTGACTAGCAGATTCTATATGAGAATTGCATCTGTTGCAGTTAGAGACCTTCATAATCTTCCTTTTTCCAAAGGTTTTCCTGAGAGGGAGTGACATTTAAGCACGCACGTCAAATGAAGATTCTGACCTTTGAGGGAATATTGAGGTCCACAAGGAATTCCACCACTTGCGCATCAAGGATGAATTAGAGACGAAGGCCTGAATACTGTTCATTAGGGCGAAACGATATCCGCTACTCACTGAATAAACACCTCTTTTGTCAAAGTGCCATCTAAGGGTGTCCTTACCACCACTCCAACTAATAGGAATAGAGAGGGATGTCGTTTTGTCGACTGGGAGCAAAAACTGGTTTAACTTATCCAAAATTCATCCCCACCCAGACCTATCAATAAGATCATAAACAAGAATGTCAGTACTTGGGTCAAAGGTGACCGGTTTGAAAGAGGAGAGACGAGGGATCCATTTGTCCTTGTAGACACTAATACTGCTGCCATCTCCAACCGACCAACAGAGGCCTTTCGAAAGTAACTCTCATCCCCAAATCAGACTTCTCCAGACATTTGAACAACCTGTATTGATGGTGGCAGATAGGAAATCAACATATTTGAAATATTTAGCTTTGGGAATCATGGCAGATAAAGAATCAGGAGATGAGAAGATTCGCCACGCCTGTTTAACCAAAATTTCTTGGTTGAAGAATGAGATGTCTTTGAAACTCAAACCTCTAAGACATTTCGGTTGACACAAGTTCTTCTAGCTAAACCAGCTGATTTTCCTTTTACCATCTTTAGAGCCCTACAAAAATTTTGAACTCAATGCCCCAAGGTCCTTACACAAACAAAGCGGAATCTTAAACATGCTCATCGAGTAGGTAGGGATGGCTTGGGTCACCGCCTTAATAAGAACCTCCTTCCCGTCGAAAGAGAACATATTACCTTTCCAACCCCGTAGTTTATTCTTGACCCTCTCCTTTATGTCTTGGAACATCTGTCTCTTGTTTAAACTAATCATAGTAAGGAGACCAAGGTATTTATCTTGAGCATTACCACTATCTATCTCAAGCAAAAACTGGATATTTCTTCACACCGACTCCCCTACATTGGACTGAAGGTGATTTTTGACTTGTTCAGATTGATTTGTTGCCCCGACCCTTTCTCATAAATCTTAAGGATCTTCTGAATTCGATCACAATTGTCAATATAGGCCTTGATGAAAAGGATATTGTCGTCGGCGAAGAAAATGTGGCCGATAAGATGGCTCCCTCTATAGCATCTAGTGCCAAGCACTCAGCCATTCCTCTTAGATTTCACAATAACCCTCAGCATACAAAAGAAACAAGTATGAGGAGAGAGGGCACCTCTGTTTCAGGCATCTGGAAGGGGAAACAAAGCAAACAACCTGGCCATTGAGTAAAAAGGAGAGTCTGGACGATGAGATGCAGTCAAAAACCCAGTCAATCCACTTTACTGGGAAATTCATCTTTATCAAAACTGCAATCAGAAAATCCCATTCCACCCAGTTTTTACGCCTTGCTCATATCAAGCTTCAGCGCCATCTACCATATAGTCTTAGACTTTTATGGCCTAAGGAGTGGAGAGTTACGAAAGCAACCAGAACATTGTCAAAAATCTGTCTCCCAGAAACGAAGGCGGACTGATAAAGAGAGATCATATGTGGCAGAATACCTTCAAGTCTCGAAGCCATTACTTTAGTAACAATTTTATAAACCACACTACACAGAGAGAAAGGTCGGAAGTTCTTCAGCTCAATAAGATTCTTAACTTTTGGTATAAGTACAACATTTGTATCATTGAACTCTCGGATTGACGATTCACCATTCAAAACACGGAAGCATACAGTGGTGACATCGTTCTCGATCATTCCTCAAGATTTCTAGAAGAAAATCTCATGGAAGCCGTCTAGACCGGGGGATTTGGTAGGATTTAAATCAAACACAGCTGCATTTACCTCATTTGCTGTAAACCTAGAGCTGAGGGCATCTCTCATGTCATCGACCAGTCTAGACTTAATGGCTTTCGACGCTTTCAAGATCTCATGATCTGAGGGATTAGATGAGTTGAAAAGGGAAGAGAAGAAAGTAATGATAACCCGGGCTAAACCTTCCTCATACCGTCGTCAGCATCAAGAAGGCTGGAAATAAAATTCTTCTTCTTGGCAATAGTTCTGGCAGGGAAATATTTTGAGTTCTTGTCACCCGCTTGAATCCACTCAATTCTAGATCGCTGACACTAGTAGATTTCCTCACAGTTGAGCAAGCATTCCAACTCATTTTCAAGCTGTCTTATGGACATCATTACACCAGGCTTTCCACAAGTTTTATAGAGCTACTAGATGTGACTATTTTTCACCTCAATCTTTCTTCAAAAATTTACAAAACGATTTCTGCTCCACACACTCAGTTGGAGGTGCACCATGTCAGCTTCTCCTTTAAGTTACTGGTCTGCTTAGGGGTTCCTTTCTCTTTCCAGGAAGCATCCATAAAGCTGCTTAAATCCTCTTCCTTAAGTCAGTGAGTCTTGAAATGAAAACTCCTACCTCTACTGTATAGAAAAGAAACATCTAGAGGAGTTAAAACCCAAATGAGTCACCTATGCATTCTAGAAATTGTCCCACCATTGATTATTGGCTAGGTATCTGTCTAGTTTCTCTTGAATGTTGCACAAGCCATCCTGTTTATTATTCCATGTACGTCTCAGACCAAAAAAGCCCAAGGCAGAGAGGTCACAGTCGTCCACTGCTTGCCTAAACTGAAGCATACCAGAGAACTATTTATCGGACTCTCCAACTTTATCCTTCATACATAGTAATTCATTAAAGTCGCCACCATAGACCCACAGAAGGTTATTGCTATCCCTTAGACGTCGTAGGAGGTCCCAGGAAGCACTTATATTACTTGAGTTTGGTTCCCCATAGAAACCGGAGAACCGCCAGAGGAAGCCATTTTCCATACACACCCGAATATCGATATTACCTGTAGAAAAAGAAAGGACCGTAACCACAATACTATCATGCCACAAAAGTATTAGGCCACCACTACTACCAACACTGTTAACATTAAAACAACCACTATAACCAAGCAAATCTTTAAAACTACCTGCCCTGTAACCGTTGATTTTAGTCTTCGAAATGAAAACGAAATTCGGGGAGTGTTTTTTAAGCAACCTTTTAAAGGCTGCGGATGTGCGGCAGTTCCCCAATCCCCCCACTTTCTAACAAAGGCCTATCCTTGTTCCCAATAGGCTTGGAATTCAGGCTCCACCGATATGATGTTTCTAGAGTTTTAATTAGAAGGTTTCCCTTTTTTGAGTTCTTTTTTTTCTTCTTCCGATAGGCCGAAAACCACTTTCCTCTTACAAGCTTGGCATTCCGCAACAATTTGGTAGTTAACATCATCACTCTGTTTTCTAGGAGAATGACAAGAGGTTTGAGACTTCAGAGGGCTTTTTCCTTTCTTAGCCGTAGAGGTGTTCTTAGTAGAAGGAGATGAATAAACGTTCTCTTTAGAGGTTCTCCTGACAAACTTGCTGATTTCTAGCAGTCTATAGAAAGGACTGGAGATAACCCCTGGAATTTGTTGGTGATGTCCCTCTCGAGCGGATCTCTTCCATTTCCTTGTAGATTTCTTTTTCGAGGATAAATGTGATTTAAGGATTTAAGTTCTCACAAGTTGCACTAAGGAGTCGTTGGAGGTTTCCTAGACCTCATTAGTGGGTCGGACTGCTTGTAAAGATAGAATAAGAGAGGAGATGTTTTGAGCCACTATCTCAAGAGCGGGGCTAGCTATGTACTTTATTAAGATGACCCATATCTTTAAAACACCCTACTATTTCAATCTCCGGCCCATCCACGCACATTTCGTCAGCTTGTGGGGGCCCATCGCCCCTTCCAGATTGTAGGGTTTTCTTTTGTTTCTTCTTCGTCAACGTCATCGCCGCTGCTGACAAGCTTACCGAATCTTTTTTAAGAGATGTCAAAGACCCATGTCGTAAACTAACAGACCTATCTGTTAGGATTATACTCAATAGCAAGAGTGAAATAATGTATTTGACAATCTTTTCATATTAATAAAGTGATTTCTAGTTTAACAAATCTTATAGCATTTATAATTTAACTATTATAATTGTCAAGAGTAAATAATCATAAGGTCAAAAGACTATGAGAAATGAAGAATTGTTTGTACATATGAATATGTATAACGTAGACACAATTCTTTAGTTAGTCTTGAACAATATTCACAACTTAAGATAAAGGTTGGTCACCTTTACCTTGTTAAATTTGTAGATTCTTTTGCTAGCATTTGAATGGGGTCAAATATGTTATGATGAGTCTAAAATCATCAAAGTGTGGTGTCTTTGGGCAAAAGAATCTAGTGCAATAGATGCATTGAATAGGATCACAATGAAATACTTTATCTAGAACCGTTAGTGGATAAAAGTTTTCACTTGAGGACAATCGAGGAGTCTATCTCAATCCTGAGATAAATGATGAACTTATGGTTACAAATGTTATCATTTGAGCTGTTAATGAGGATGATTATATAGCATAGTATATCGTCGATGGTTTGGTGGTATTCATTTGTTAATTGATAGAGGACTTCATTTATAGATATGGACATTGTGACTCTATTTATTAAATGTGAGTAGAATATCATCATATAGATATTTTGAGGTATTGGCTTCAGGACAAGTCAAAATATCCAAGTTCAAAATGTAGTCATATGTAGGGGTGGGCAAAAAACCAATAAACCGAACAGAACCGATCAAATCGGTTTTTTTTCGGTTTTCTTATGTTGACCAGTTCGGTTCGGTTCATTTTTTTGAAAACCGATTGGATCGGTTTTTTTTTTCGGTTCGTTATCCCAAACTGGAAAACCGAACCGAGTTCCAACACACACACACACACACACACACACACACACACACACACACACACACACACACACACACACACACACACACACACACACACACACACACACACACACACACATATATATATAAACCTTAGTTTTAATGTTTAATAGTCCATGAAACTATAAAACTATAAAAGTGTGTCACATCATATTTTTTTTCTTAGTTTTTTTTTTATGAATATTATTTTAAACTAGTATTTTCAATTTGTTCAAGCCTATAATTTAATTTGGTCCAAGGCCCAAAAGGATTAAAATATGAAAATATGTGTAATAATTAAAGCCCAAGAATTTGGTCAAGTTGGCCCAAAACCGAATCGAACCGAACCGAACTGGTCCAATTCAATCGGTTTTTGATCGGTTCATAATTGTTAAGTTGATCGGATCGGTTCACTTTTTTAAAAACCGAACATTATCGGTTCACTCTAAAAGTGAACCGATAAATATGGTAACTAAGAGAGCTATAGGCGGTCTATGAGCTTTTGGCGATTACTAATATTTTTCAAGAGGATACAGTATCTCCAATAAGATTGTCTAGGGTATGAATGAGAAACATTAACTGATTCTATCTTTGTTTAAGAGTTCGATTTTAACTCTTTAATGGAATGAGCTAAAATCAATAGATAGAACCTAAGTAAATCATTTGTTGATTGTGATTATGTCATGTCTATTGAAGCTTAAATTTAGATATCCCGCTAAGATCCCCAATCCACACGAACTTGAATGGATCACTTGATATATTCTACCGGACCAATTTCTGAGTCCATCTAGAATTGTTTTTGGATTTCGGAATCCAAACGTTTTGGAGAGGTGCGGTCATGTGTGAACAAGACACGCGGTAACTCTTTAAATGCCTAGGATGGGCAGCCAAGGATGTGGGGATCCTTGGGCGGCCCTAATAGGATGCAATTAGCATTCCATTAATACATTAAGAATATAATTTGCACATTTAATTAAATGGGTTGTTAAATTATTCTAATGTATTAATTTAAGTTATGTGGACTTGTTTCTTTTGTAGTAAGAATGAGTCTAGTTTACATGTGGATTTTTTACTAAAGTCCAATGGATGGATTTGATAAAATAAAATAAAGACAATATATTGCCCATGTATATATACTTGGGCGGCAAAGGCTAATAATATTAGCCTAATATATTGTTTTATTTTATTATTTAATTAAATAAGAATTAATTAATTAATTAATTATTTGATTATTTGATTAAAAGGTAAAATCTTTTTTTGACTAGGAGTAGGACACTTAGTGTCATACTATTGTTAGTAGTATGATAAATATCAAATACCTTATTTGATAAGTAGATAAATACAAAGGTTTTATTTATCTAGTCAAATTAGGAAGTATTTGATATCTATCAAAACTCTAATTGATAATTAGTCAATTAGGAAGTTATCGATAAAGTCACAATTTTTAATTGATATTCAATAATTTATTATTGGATAATACACTCATGAGTTGGAATAGGTTCAACTACTAAGTTGATAAGAGTTTTGGTGAAACAAAAACCCTCCATAAAGAAGGAGAATTTTCGGCCACCCTATATATATATATATATATATATATATATATATATATATATAAATCAATGTAGTTCGGCCAATGATATGTTTTTTTTATATGAAAAATTTGGCCAAGAGTAGTTCAAGGAGAAGATGTTTTTTTTAAAATCATTCCCATAGAGAATTCGGCCAAGAGGAAAAAAGAGAGCGTTTTTGTTTTCGATAGTGCACTAGTAGTCTAGTAGCTTTTATATCAAAAGATTTTTCGATTAAAAGTTTGAGAATTCACAAGTGACCAAACGTTATTTGTTTTCACTAGGAGGGTTATTGTAACTAACAAAATAAAAAGATTTTTGTTTTCCATCCTTATGCATACAATTCAAAGAAAGGGGGCTCACACTCCTAGGTGATTCACGTTCGTGATTGGATTGGAAGATCTTGTGAATTCAATTCAACACAAGCGGATTCAATTCGACTTAATATCAATCGTCACGTGAAAAAGGTATGATACTTTTATTTATATGTTAATTAATCAAGGGTTGAGGTTCTTTCTTTTAAAAGGAAATTTTTTGAAATATACCAATCTAATTTTTCGCTTCCGCCACGTGTTTTTTCCTTAACTATCTCCTTTAGGATCTCGGGAAGTCTCAATAGATCTAGCCCTATCAGATGAGCTCTCATTCACATGTGGATTAAATTTTGGCTTCGATTTCTCAGAAGTTGGAGCCTTTAACCAAGACCCAAATTTGGTAAGAGAGACTTCCAGTGCTACTTTTCTGGCTTCCCCATCTTGGCATTCCTTGATTCCATGGCGTAGCCTACCACATGCATAGCAGAACTCAGGAAGCCTCTTATATTTTAGTCCAACCATTGTAACCTCGTCAGATTTGCCTAGCTTCAGTTTGAGCCACCACTTCAGTGGTTTAGTAATGTCAGTCTAGACTTTTACTTTCATAAATTTACCCCAGCACTCTTTGGATTCAGACGGGATCTCCACAACTTCGCCAATCTGCTCAGCCAACCATTTAGCTATTCTTCGGTTCATACACAGTATAGGGATGTCATGAATCTGAACCCAAAAGTCAGCTTTGCTAAAGCCTAATGTAAATATGTTGCCTAAGCCGTCTAGTTTCTCGAGAACAATCAAACTATTACCAAAGTGCCACGGCCCTCTTTGCCAAACCCGATTCCAATCTTCTCGGTAGATGAAATAGAACATAAACGTGTTATCTCCTACCAGCTCGACCTTTACCTGGCCAAAGGAGTTCCAGATCTGCTTTATTAGCCCCTTGAAAGTCTCTCTATTGACCTTCCTCCCCGATAAGATCCTCCCTACCAGGCACCGGTCAACATCCTCGACCCCATCTATGGCTTCTTCAAACAGCTCAGGGATAGCTACATCTTCATCTACCAGAGATAGGTTCTCGTACATCTGAGTTATCTCCACATCACTCATATCTAAGAAGAAAAAAAAACAACAAAGACACAAAGAGAGAGAAAACTGGAACGGAAAAGCATCCACTACCTCTGGGCAGAGAAGACAGACTACCACCTTTGGGACCCAGCTACTTTCACACTTTCCCTCGTAGAAGGAGAGAGAGCGGAGAGACAAAAAAGTTATAGAAAAATTTTAAATTTGTAAAAAGTAAACATAAAATTGAGTTGTTAAGAGGAAAAAAAAATGAAAGGGAGGAGAAACATTCCATTTGGTGGGGGAACAGAGAAAATCAAAGAGAAAAAGAAACCCCGATGGGGGCTGGGCAATGGGTAGAAAGGAGGAGAAACCAAGTGAAGAGAAAAAGAAAAAAGAAAAAAGAAAAAAAAAGTGGTTTGTGTAATTGTATGTGAGTGGTCGTGGCAACTAAAGTATAAGTCAATGGCTTTTTTGGATGTGCCTTAAAGATTGGTTTTGCAGCAACTGGTGTGTAAACAAAGCAAATTGTTAGTTTTGGCTTACATGTAAGCTTCATGACTAGGGATTAGTCAAGTGATGTCTTGTTGGAGAGGCGGAGTTAGAAATTCCAGTTTCGAGGTTATATACAACCAAAAATTTTAGGCTGTCAAAGTTAAAAGCTTTTAAAAGTTAATAAGGGCACATTGCAATAACATACCTTGACATCGGACAAAAATACAAGGAAAATACCAGCTTAGGATTAATAGCCCATAAATACCCTTGACCACGTTGACCACAGTTAAGTTAACGGTTGCCTTAACAACTCAAGGCATAGAATGTTCCATTTGTATTTGGAAAATAATAAAAATTAAAAAAAGAAAAAAATAATAAAAAGAGAATATTAAATAAATAAATAAAATTGTAATAAATGGAAAAAAAAAATTAAATAAAGTGAAGGGGTCATGCATAAAGATGTCCATTTGAGATTTGGTTAAAATCAGATCTCTTTTGACTTGTGCGATCTGATCTCAAAACAAAGGAGGCACAACTTTTTATCGAATCCCTAACTGCCTCCACTGTAACGGAGGTAGCAACAAGCCTCCTCAATCCTCGGTGAAGGACATCACCAACGTCCACAAAATAGGAGGCGAGCATCCTCTTCAATGTAGTAGGTGATGTGTCCTCTGATGAAGAAAGAGGCGTTGTGCCTCCCTTTTTTAGGGATGACGTTGCCTCCATCCATGGACAACAACGGCCGGTGCCTTGCCGATTGTTGTTAGCATCCTCTGAAAAAGGGGGCCAACCAACCTCCATCGTGGAGGCTGGCAAACCTCAAACTTTTTTTTTCAATAATTTTTTTAAAATCTTTTAATTTTTTATTTTAAATTTTATGATCACATATTGTATAGTTTTTTTTTCTCACTTTGTGGTAAGTGAGAAAGTTTTCAGCTCAGATCCATTTTTGAAAAAGTGAAGTGAATGTGAAAGATACCAAATCGCTAACAAAAAAAGGGGATAAACGCTTATGGAGTCAATCGAACGAGAGATGGAGAGACTTGAACCCTCATGATTTCTAAAGTCGACGAAACTAAAAATAGCATTGTTGTTGACATTGCTTGCCTACGGACCATGAGAATTTTTATGAAAACCTTTGATTTGCTTCTCTCCTATTCCATCAAATCAAACATAGTGTTAGTGTTGTGGTCTCTAGCTAGGTTAATACTAACCTTGTATTGACATTAATTTTCCCAACATATAGCTTTGTGAGGAAATCCCAGCAACTTCTAATGACATTTAACAATTTTAAGATATTTCTATAATTAAGAAGCTTGTCATAAATTTTAGATAATACTTCTAACAATTTGATAATATCAATGATTGTTTTGGACCGATTTATTTTGTATCATTTGGATCTGTAACTTAATAAACTTATAGTTGAGAACCTAAGGCTAATAAAATTTATTCTTAATAGGAAAAAGTAATTAATAACAAATTACAAGATATCATGAGATAGCATTCGATATATCAAAACAAAAAAATATGGAAAACATAAAAAAGAATAGAATATATAGAATATAAAAGATAACAAGTGATTGGTCTGACCTCCAGTTTTCTAGCCTGTAACAGTATAGGCTTTTGCCCATTTAGAATCTCATCATCAGTCCAATTCTTTCTCCATCGTCCAATGGAATTTAGATCATCTGTTGATCTGATATTTTTCTTGACATATATTGATCTGGTAACATGTGTAATCAATAACTAGATTTATTTCTTTTATTTATTTCACTTTTATTATATTTAAATGTAGAGTATTATTTTGAAATGTTTTAGATCAAGAAAAAAATCAGATGAGATCAATAGATGACAGATGCTTAATACTTTTTGGATCATCACTCTAGCTTGATTATAGTATCACTATGGCTCAAAAGTCAAATCTCATCACTAACGTTGAAATGAAGGTGCACTATGACTTTTGGATAGGGTGAGGACTCAAACTCACAACCTCGTAAAGTGCAGGTGTGAGAGGGGTATATCACCGGACAAACCACATCTTTTTAAAGAAGTAAATATCGGCAATATCTTCAATGTCAATTAAACAATACATATATAGCTCTTATATCTACTCACATTAATCGAGAGAAAACTTCCCATATATATTTATAAAGTAAATATGATAAAACACGAACCCTTTACCATCATTATGCTCCACCATTATGCAAAGAAGGTGCACTGAGACTTATAACAATTCGAAATTAAATGAGAGCCTCCACTACAACGTCGGTGGTTGATTGTTGACTCTTTCAAGTCAATAGCCTATATCGCAATTACAAATGAGATTAAAAAAATATAAGAAATTTGATTTTTTTTATTTGAATATGTGTACCTCTTACCTTAAAAATCGAAGAAATTAACGATTTTGAATTTATAAGTAATGGGCATATGATATAATCATATATATAGTAAAGGGGTATTATTACTAAAGTCCCTACTTTTTCATGAATTGTATCATTTTTAAACATGTTTGCTATATTAATAACTTTAGTCCCCTGTTTTTTCAAAATACATCACTTTAGTCCATTTGACCAAAAACTAAAGGTCAATTATAACAGAATTTGTAAAAACACAATTTTGCCCTTTATTGTTATCCTTTTAGTCCCTATAATTTATATAATAGTAAAATGCTTCCACCAAGGATTGAACCTTTAACCTTAAGATTAAAAGCCACAAACTCTAACCAACTGAGCTATTCTAGATTATTGTTGAAGATTTGTTGATTTAAATGTGTGTGTATATATATATATATATATATATATATAAAATTTAAAATAAATTCATATATATATATATATATATATATTCAAACAAACTCATATTTAATAATAATAATAATAATTATTATTATTATTATTACAAAAATATATTTATGAAAATGAAAAAGAAAATAACAAAACAAAAGGAAACCAAAAAATCCAAAAAATCAAAGTCTGTAAATTTTTTTCTTTCTTTTTTCTTTTTGGATTTTTTTCCTTTTCAAAAAATATATTATTTTAGTTTGATAAAAAAAACTCAGAAAATCAAAGACCATAAATTGAAAAGAGAAAAACTCAACAACAAAAAAGGAAAATAATAAAACAAATTAAACTCATATTTATATAATTTAAAATAAAATAATATATAATAATAATTTAAAGGAATTTTTTTTTCTCTTCTATTGTTGATTTTTCCCCTTTTTAATTTACGGGTCTTTGATTTTCTGGGTTTTTTTAAATCAAATAGAGATAATATATTTTTTGAAAAGGAAAAAAATACAAAAAAAAAAAATTACAGGATTTGATTTTTTGGATTTTTATGGGTTTCCTTTTGTTTTGTTATTTTCTTTTTCATTTTTATAGATATATTTTTATATATTATTATTATTTTTTAAATATGAGTTTATTTTAAATTATATATATATATATATGAGTTTATTTTAAATTATATAAACATATTTCAATTAGTTTAAACAAATTATATGACTATATATATATATATATATATATATATATATATATATACACACATATTTAAATCAACAAATCTTCAACAATGAGCTAGAGTAGCTCAGTTGGTTAGAGCTTGTGGCTTTTAATCTTAAGGTTGAAGGTTCAATCCCAGATGGAAGCATTTTAATTTTTCAAGGGTTGACCGACTATTATTGAAACTAGAGGGACTAAAAGGAAATTTTTTTAAAATAACAATAAAGGGCAAAATTGTATTTCTTTTTATATATTCTGTTATAGTTGACCGTTAGTTTTTGGTCAAATGGATTAACGTGATGTATTTTGAAAAAATAAGGGACAAAAGTGACTAATATTGTAAAAACATTTGAAAATGTGGCAATTCATGAAAAAGTAGGGACTTTAATGATAATACCCCTATAGTAAATAGGTATGTAAGCAGAATTGGCCAATTCTTGGCATGTGGGATCACGTTGTAGTTTTACTAAATTTAGGATCTTGTGTTAACTCCAATTAATGCTCAATTAATGAGAACATGTTACATGTTTAGGTTTTTATTCCACCAAATTAAAGTTTACCATTCGTTTGCATTTCATTGAGCGAATTCTTAGATCCACCTGACCCAGCTCCAACATTGACACTGATTAAATTATCAGATTAAATTAAACAAAAAAAAATCCCTCCATGGATTGAGATTTTATATGTTTTTAAGCCGACTATGATTCTAGCTAGTTCTTTTATGCTGTTTATGGCTGCGACGTTAATGGGTCAATGAATTCTATATATACACCAGTAGCCAGTAGGTATTCTAGTTTAGCCAAAATATGTAAGATCACATTGATCAGTAAAAAGCCTACTCAAGATCATCATCAAAAAAAATCTTTAATGAGATGGGTATATAACTTAATATGAATTATAAAATATTTTTAAAATACTTCAATAAGACAGTTATGTTACATTATCGGTATTTTTATAATTAATAAAGTTTATGACATATCAATTTAATTTTAGAATGCCATCTCTTAATCATCTCAATCACTAATAGTTCCAAAAAAAAAAAATCATCTCAATCCCGATATTTTTGTAAGCATAATGAATAAGTGCAAAGTGGGATGTAGCGTGAAATTTTGTTTTCTAAGAGGCCTTGAGCATGATAAGGCATTTAAAAAAAAAAGATAAAGAAAAAAAACATGAATGAGAGGCCAAATGATAGTTGGGATATGGAATTTGTGTATAATTTACGCGTTGGAAAGGTCATGACTCATGAACATTAGCTTAGGGCCACATATGACTGCATCTCTACGTAAAAGTGCTATATTGAATGGTATATCGTATAATATATAAATAAATTATACACGTAATAGGTCTATTTCACTGAAATCTTGCTTTGCTATAATGGATAGGAAGGAAATAAGTACTAATTAATATACTTAGCACAAGTAAAAGGCTTAATCATATCATCTCATTCATACAAATAAGTACAAACATAATTAATTAAGCATTAATCTTGTAAACTTTTTTGTTAATTAACATAATAAGATCTACTTGATCACATCAGATATAATAATCTTATAAGTAATACAATAAAGTTACACAGGAATTAACTATTACTTGGACCAAGAATTTCTTCCTTAAAAGATCCAAAACAAAAACAACAAAATTAGACTTATAGAAAATTAATTACTCTCTAATTAAGCAATACCTTGATCATAGAAGCATAGCATCCTCTAAACCTAGCATTGGTTCCTCCTTGACCGAAACACAAACTCGAAAAATCATCATTTGTCTCCACTGCCGCCCTGGAATCGAACGACGGTCTAGGGCTTGATACATTACGGCACCGTCTTCGAAAATTCGACCGCCTTGCTGGAGATGATGGCACAGAGTATGATGATGATGATACCGGCCAAGGCCAAGAAGAGCCCGAGGAAGATCCTGAAGAGGAAGAAGAAGAAAAAACCGGTGATGATGGAAGATGTTGTGATGACTTGGACGACGTTGTTTTCTTATTGGTTGCACGTCTAGGGAAAATAGTGTCCAAAAAATGAGACTTGGATGATGTAGTGGGTGTTTTTGGTGAGTAAAAATATGAAGGTGGAGGTGTGAGAGGGGGGAGAGGATTATCTCTGGATCTGACTTTTGGGGTTCCTGGTTCAGACTCCCATCTGAAGGGAACTGAAACTGATGAGATTCCTCCATCGATATCATAATTATTATTACTATTATTATTATTATGATCATCCATATTTGACATGGAAACTTCTCTGTTTGGTCTCCTGAAAAACCTGCAATTCTTTTTGATGATCTGAGGAGGCTTCTTGGGAGGATCTGCAGGCATGTTCACAAACACAAACACACACACCTACTGTGGTTTGAAAAATGAGGAGAGAAGGATCCAAGTAAATTAAAAGTGGTTTTGGTATACTTAAAAGGATTTGTTTATATGACTTGACTTCAAGTTTTCTTGACTTCGCAATAATATATTTATACTTAATTGGGTTCTTAATATATATATATATATATATATATATATATATATATATAGAGTCTTTTTCCTGTCAATGCGCACCGATAGAATTATATAAGAACATTGAATGTGAGCCACTTATTTATAAAAGAGTTTTGACAAGTGCATACATACCAAGTCAAAATATATAAAATGAGTGGCTCACATTCAATGTCCTTATATAATTCTATCAGTGCGCACTTATGTAAAAATTATTGTATGTATATATATATATATATATATACGGTCTTTCTATTGTCAGTTCGTCCTGACATAAAATTTATCAAGACATTGAATGTGAGCCACTCATTTATGAAAGAGTTTTGTCAAGTGCATACACACCAAGTCAAGGTATATAAAATGAGTGGTTCACATGCAAGGAACTGATAAATCTATTGTCAGTTCGAACTGACAATAGAAAAATTATATGTATATATATATATATATATATATATATATATATATATATATATGAAAGTGAGCATTTATTGTTTAAGAATTACACTATTACATAAATTCAAGGATTTTTTAGGGGGGACTCAAACCCACAACCTCGTGGTACAAGTGTGATAAAGAGGTTTACCACTAGACCAACTCTATCTTATCAAAAAGTGAGCATCTTAAAATCATTGAAAATGTCAAATTATTGATTAAAAAATATAACGCATTTTTTAAAAGTTAACACCATTATGGGCCAGGGGTAGACCCGTCCACGGTTCCGGTTCGGGCCGGTTTTGGTTCGAAACCGGTGGTTCCGGTTCCGTGGAGAGGGCGAACCGAAACCGAACCGAAAAATTTTGGTTTTGGTTCGGTTTTTAACCGGCGGTTTAGTGGTTTTGGACGGTTTTAGGGCGGTTTTGGACGGTTTTTTTTTTTTTAATGTAAATCGGCGGTTTTAACCGCCGGTTTTGGGCGGTTTTGGACGGTTTTTGGGCGGTTTTTCCAAAGCTCAAACCGAAACCGAACCGGCTTCAACCGGTTTTGTAACCGCCAGTTTCTGTTTCGGTTTCGGTTTCGGTTCCGATTTTCCAATTTCGGTTTCTGTTTTTAACCGCTGGTTTAACCAAACCGTGGACACCTCTAGCCAGGGGTCTAGCAGGATCTAATGAAATTGGACTTTACAAGCACGGCCCGGAATGCAACTCTCATTTTAAGAGAAGAGTTTTCTCATACTTTACGGTTTAATGGGAAAATATGAGATTATATTAACAATACATGTTTGAACTTTGTTGGTGGAGCTTCATTTTGAACTTTACAATACAATACAATCATTTATGATCACATACCCATGCAATGTTGCACAACCATTGCATCGTGCAACGTTGCATTGTAGAATGACCCATATAATGCAACGTCGCACTGTAAAATTTTCTAGTCAAGTCTGGTCTAGTCCTAAAGTTTTTCGTCAAATCCTAAGAATTCCCACCGGTGAGAATTCTTAGAACTTCGATAAAAGTTTCAAGACCAGACCTACTACAGAGTGCCATGTATAAGTGTTTTTAAATGACGAAAGCTGAGGTAGTCAAATGATACGGGGTGTCGATATTGACACCCATAAAACTTATTCGTAAACACATATTTTATTAAAAAAAAAATTAATTACAAAAATATCTCAATAGAAATTTATCAATAAGGACAAATTACTTAAATTAAAAATTAACCAAATATTATATATACTCGTTAATTACACCAATATCTTCAATTATATTTTTTTATTAAAAAAACTTACCTTTCCAAAAAAAAAACATATGAAAAACCCTAACATATGATAAACCTTAATTTTTATAATAAATTCTAATTAAACTCTAATTTTATTTTAAATATCAAATTTTCTCATCATCACATGATTATCATATTGTTTTTGTCCTTTTTTATATATAGTTATAAACTCTCACTACAAAAAAATGGTCTTTTCATATGGCTAAATGCCGTCGGAAACGACGCCTTCCTATCGGAAATAGGCTTTTCCGACAGGAAAAAGCCGTCGAAGGCCGTCACAAATACCCTCGTGGCAAATAACCATTTACCGATGAGCCGTCACAAATACCACCATTTTCGACGGTCAGGGCTGTAGGAAAAATAAAAATGTTGTCAGTAATAGTAATTAAAGTTGGTCAAAATTACTAGTATTTCTGACGGCTTACCTTTATTTCCGACGGGGATGGCCGTCGGAAAAAGTTCAATGAAAAAAAAAAATGACATGCCATCAACCTGACGACGCCACATCACCCCATCATCTAAACTAATTTCCTTGCATTTTATGTGGCTCGAACTCGTGATCTGGTGATTGATAGTAAATGTTATTCTTACCATTTTGTTATAATTTTATATGTGATATCTTTTGCATACTATTTATATATAAGCTATTGATATGTTTGCATAATATCTAATTAAATATATTTTTTTGTATAATATTTAAATATAACTATTGATATAGTTTTTTTTTAAAATATTTTATTAAAATGTTTCCCTTATTTGATAGGAAATTACATTTTACTACTACTTTATCTTGAAATAGGATACGTATATTATATCCTTGTTGATTTTATTTTTTATAATCAACATTTTAGTAAACAATTAATAATTTTTATTAATTAATAATTTAATCTTATTTTAGTAAAATTTATAATTATTTTGTATGATAAACAAATAGATATTAAAAAAAATATTAGAGTTTTTTTTAAAAAAAAAACTGATAAAATAGTGTCACTAAACATAATTATAAATAACTAAATATTCTTGTAATTATGAATAATTTTGCTATATTTTATATTTATTTAATTTAGTCAGATGTACATATAAAGTAGACTTCTTATGAGTACCATTTTTTGTCCCTAAAGTCCGGTCTCTGTTGCCTAATTTTCTTGCAGTGATCACCATATATTTTAATTTTTTTTATATTATCTATGACATATTATTTGAAAAATTCAAAATTAAATCAAAATATTTGGCGAAAAATTTAATAGAGCGATTTCACTAAAAATATAGTGATAAATAAAAAAAATAAAACATATAGTGATACATTTAAAATATTGACCTACAAGTCACATTTTTTTGTAGTGTATAAATTATCACATACATTTTATTATAATTTATTAATTAATCTTATGATAATAAATTAATTATTTTTTTCATGATAATGTAGAAAATAGTACTACATTTTAGATAGCGTAATTGCCTTTAAAATTAATTTGAATTAAATTTTATCATTTCTGACGGTACAAAAAATGCCGTCGGAAATACAAACTATTTCCGATGGCCATTAGGCCGTCAGAAATGTTGTATTACTTTTCCATATTTCCGATGGCATAAAGACTATTTTCGACTGTTATTGGGCCGTCGGAAAAGTGGTATTACATTTTTGCTCATTTCCGATGGTACATTTTACACCGTAGAAAATGTGAACAACATTGACGGCGTATTCGACTATTTCCGACGGTAATCAGGCAATCGAAAATGTAGTATTACATTTTGACTCATTTCCAACGACACGAATAGATCCGTCGGAAAAGGTACCATTACTGATAGCCATTAGCGCAGTCGGAAATAGTTCGTCACTAATAGACATTTTTTTTTTGTAATGTCTATCAATAAACAAAATATTTTTTTTAATGATAGCTGTAAATATCAACAAGTTTTTATTTTATTTTTAAGATAGACGTAGATATCAATAAGTTATTTTTAAGATAGTTGTATAAATAAGAGAATTTCTGATTGAAAATTTCTTGACCCCATATACGGTTCCACATATTTCTGCTCATACATTCAAGATATTTCCAAAAGTAAATTAGACAATCATTAAAAGAGGATTTGATTATAAAAATAATATGATTTTTTTTAATATAGTTGGGTGTGATAATAATTTAAGAGTATTTATAAATAATATGTATTAAAATGAATATATTTATTTCAATGAGGGTACTATTGGCATTAGGATGGGTGCTTATAGTAATATTTATTTTTAAAATTTTAGACATAGATGTACTTATAAAAATGAGTGTACTAATAACTTTTATGGGTGTCAATATCCGCACTCAATAATAAGTCTAACCTCATGGGCCTCATTAACGAGATTTTCAGTTCAAATGATATTCTCCTACCTCAACTCCTAAATTTGTAATAGGTCCAAAAAAGAAAATTTGGGCTATTACAATTAATTCGGAATTGAGTAGCGATAATGACACCCCTAAAAAATTGTATATACACCCCTTTCATAATTATACTTATCAAAAAATTTAAAAAATCTCTAATTTGTAAATAAACTTCATTTAATGTCAAAAATACCCTTTCTTTAATTATATTTTATTGTATTTTTGTAAGTACACACCACCTATACCTAATATTATGTTATTTTAATAACCTTTATTATTATTTCAAATTTTGTTCTTACCTTTAATTCTCTTACCATTTTTTCTCTTCTTAATTTTTTTCAAAATAAAACTCCATTTTTCATTATTTAATTTTCTTTAAAAATCCATTTTAAGATTTATTTATTTATTGGAGAACCACTCTCTGTTTGAGAGAGTTGTAGGGATGCAAGATTTGTATCATGTCCCAATTGATGTGGAAGTAGATAGGTGTTAAATGATATTTCAAAAAAGAAAAGATGGTGTTCGATGAAATTGAAGAACATCTAATATATATCTTTTTTGACAAGAAAGAACATATATTATTGATAAATAAATAAAAAAGTTAAAGTGTGTTTGAAAGAAATAAAAAAATATAGATAATATAGTTAATTTAAAAGTCTGTTTATATACATAATGATTTTGTTACTCTAATAAAAATTAATTTAAAACTTTACTTTTCTTTAGATTTTTTTTTAAACTTTACTTTTTCACAACCAAATTTGTCTCATGATTTTGATTCATTTTTCATATTTAGCAATAAATTTGTATTTCCTTAAAAGAGATTGAAAATATATTTAAAAGAAAATCTAGGGTTTATTAAAATGGAAAAAGTTTTTATGATATATGTTAATATCAAACCATTAATAGGAAGCTAATTAATAATTATTTGTGGGTATACTAATAGATAATTAGTCCTCTTAGTAATTTTACTTAAGGGTATTATGGGATTTTTTTAAACATACTAATTTGAGATGTATATACGGTTTTTCAGGGGTGCAAATCTCGTCACTCTTCAGAATTCAGGAGATGAGATACGACTCAAACCCATAACCTCAATGACGTATGTGTGAGGGGCTAACATTGGACCAATCTCATTTCGTCATAAAATGTTTTTAAATAGTTAAAAAAGAGTAAAGTTCCTGGTTTATTTTATAAGGTTTGTTTACAAATAAATAACAAGGTGTTATAAAATAAAAGGAAATATATTGGAGTGTTTTCTACCATGATATATATACTTCATAGACATTTATTTTTTCCTAAAAAAATATATTTTAGATCCTAAAACACTTGAAGTAAAATCACTTTCTGCAGAAACACTTTTAAATAATTCTAAAGAAAATGTTTTTTTTAGCAGTTTTAAGAGCAACACTTTCAATATATTTAAAAAAAAAACACTTTTACAGAATCATTTTTAATCATGCACCCTTGAGAAACCAAATAAACATGAAAATAAGATTAAATAAGATTATATATAATCGGAGAGATTTGATCACCTCATGTGCAGAAGACAAAAGATATATAATTAAGGAACGAATAAATTGGATCTCTCATGTGGGGTTGCACCATTAGAATTAATTTCCATGATTAACTAAATTAATTTCAAACTATTCGGCTGTGCCATGCACGTTGTAGACAAATTTTGTGGTTACTAGATCATTGACATTAGGATGTGACAATTAAGGGGTTAATTATATAAATTGGATTTTAATAAATAATAATTTGAGAGAAAGTTTAGCTAATTATTTTTATAACTATGGGTCTATAATCTATATAGAATACAATGTAGGCTAAGATGCGTTTCACATTATAGATGGGATAGATTTAGTATTTTCGATTGAATTTGATTTCTATTTCATCTTTTTGAGAGCGAATTTGATTTGATTTGATGAGATTAATTAATATTTAATGTTTTTTTTGGAACAATACGGAATTGGACCCAAATTAATTGAACCAATTCATTACGAACTTATTATAAAATAAATAATTTTTTGGATAAATGAAGATTCAATTTATTTTAAATGGATTGAATTTTCATTTTATTAAAAAAATGATTTATTTTATAATATGCTCTTTATTATTTTAAAATTTTCCAATCCCATTCCATTTGTCCCCAAATTAGGGATGGTACTAACTTATCAAGTTAAAAATTAATATATATATATATATATATATATATATATATATATATATTGAAAACGGTGGTTTCATTTCAGTAGACAAAAATTAGATTCTATTAATATCAATTAAATTAGTATAGTATGCTTGACAAATCACAATCTTACAGGTACCAGAGATTGCAAGCATGGTACATGGCTTGTTTATAAGCTTGAAGCAGAGGAAGATGAGCATTGTACAGTTTCTATTCTCTAACGTATTCGTCAAATGCATGTATCATATTTAATCTCATTCAGTCAAAATGAATCTATATCTATATAATATGCTAAATATGTTAAAGTTGGCCCTCAAATCACCACGTGTCACCATGAGAGAATTTTGATATTGAATTATTATTATTAAATAGTTGTTAATTGTAATATATAATACACCATTGAATTAAAATCAACGGATCTTAACAGCCTACCATTTCACCTTTCATAGTGAAAGTTATTATTTTTTTCTTATTTATTAAAACCATTGAATTCAAATTCTGAAACCATTTAATTGAAATCAAATATATATAATATATTAAAGTTGGCCCTCAAAGTACCACGTGTCGCCGTGAGAGAGTTTTGACATTGAATTATTATTATTAATTAGTTATTAATTGTAATATATAATACAAATCATTGAATTAAAATCAACAGATCTTAACAGCCTACTATTTCACCTTTCATTGTGAAAGTTATTATTTTTGAGTGGTGCTATTGGCACACCCCCTACTAATCTATTCATACCCCACTTTTTAAAATTTTGATTTAATTAAATAAAATTAAATATTTTTATTAAATTTTTTGGTTTATTTCCAAAACTACCCATTTTACATATATGATTTGCCTATCTCTTATCTCTGTATCTGTATACATCTCTCTCACCTCCATTGATTGATTTAATTTTTTTTCTTCTTATTTCTTTTTTTTATAGTTTTTTTTCTTTTTATTTCATGGTGGAAACGAAAAAATAAAAAATAATAGGGTACTTCAACACAACGACAACTTGATATCATTCTAAAGAAAAAAAATAAAATTCAAACTTATTTCCAGAGACTGAATTGTTTTCAGATGCTTACTATCATTGTCACACAATTCTTGCTTTATGTCATTCTCAGACAATTCTTCAAGATGTTTGATATAGTTCTTAGATAATTCTTCCATATTCTTGATATTGTTCTCAAACTCTTTCATAATATTTTAAATGTATGTAAGAAGTATATTTTAGGGTTTAAGAGTTAAATTTTTTTTTTTTGAAGAAACAGATTACTGGGTTTTTTTTTTTGAAAAGGAATATGAGATTTTAATAGATTTATTTTGTAGAAGATTTCTTTCCTAAATTGTATGTCACTTTAAGTAATTTTGATAAAGGAAAAAAAAAGAATATTATATAATTAAAAAATGGGGCATGAATAGATCACTAGAGGGTGTGCCAATAGCACCTCTCTTATTTTTTGCTTATTTATTAAAACCATTGAATTGAAATTCTGAAACCATTTAATTGAAATCAAATATATATATATATATATATATATAATATACTAAAGTTGGCCCTCAAAGCACCACATATCGCCGTGAGAGAGTTTTGACATTGAATTATTGTTATTAATTAGTTGTTAATTGTAATATATAATACAAACCATTGAATTAAAATCAACAGATCTTAACAGTCTACCATTTCACCTTTCATAGTGAAAGTTATTATTTTTTGCTTATTTATTAAAACCATTGAATTGAAATTCTGAAACCATTTAATTGAAATCAAATGTAAACTATTCGTATTTCAACAAACTACATGAATATTCAGGAAAAAAAATACCAATAGTATACCAAAAGTTAATAATTATTGTAATTGAATATTGTTGTTAATTATTATACTGAAGTTCAAAGGTTCTTAATCAATTAATATTAAAACATGTATTCTACTCAAAAAATTAAAAAACTCTTCATTTTCCTGTCTTTTTTCTATAAATGTAAATTCATTGTTATCGTAAGTAGCTCAAATCATTATTCCACTGTTTTCAATTAACATTTTTGTAATGTTAATTGTTCTTGCAGATGGCAGTGTAACGCATTCATGTACTGGCAGGTTAGACATTTCATTCCTGTCTTCATCTATACAAATATTTTCTTACATGCAAGGTATTCTTTGTGCAATTGTTGGATTTTTGAGTTCCTGAAGTATTGAATTTCCAGAGGTTTTCTGGTCAAATTAGCTATCCATTCCATGTCTCCTTTCATTGAGATCCTAAATGTGACAGTTGAAATTGTTGTTGTTTCTATTGTTCAATGTTTATTTTTCTTGAACTGGCTTATCTCAAGAAAATGAATTTAAGACCAAAATTGATAATATACACACTGCAGTTCTTCGATTGCTTTTTTTTTTTTTGGTTCTTCCAGGTCATAAAATTTGATTTGCTATAGTACACCCACATTCAACTATGTCGATGGCTTGAATTTGGATTAACGAAGAAGTAATAAATAAAGTTAATAGTTAGTGCTGATAAAAAGATGCATACGGGCTTTGCCAGAAGTTGATATAACATTGTTTTCTTTCTGGCTGCTATTGAAGCTCATCTATAAATGCCCTGTGACCGGTGGTTACCATCACAGCGTGTGGGCCAAGATTGAGAGGACTGTTAATCAATTACAGCAACGATACGCGCCATTCTTGAACTCTCCAATTGCGATTGTTCATCAGTGGTGGTTTAGATAAGAAATTTTGAGGAACATGTAAAAGGAAAGAAGAAAGGAGATCGTACATGGGAATTAGTCGGATATAAATTTGGAAGATTTAGAATCTATATATCTGCTCAATGGTATCTGTATTCTTAGATTGACCCTTTAATTGATTACAGCCTCTCTTTTTCCCTCCTTCGATTTATGCTTTTAGTAGACATGTTTGATCCTAGGAGGTGTCTTCCCCAAATAGATATATGGTCATATTACATTAAAAAAATGGCATACTTTTATTGTTAAAACTAAAAATCTGTGGCAATAGAAATAGAATTTGAATGACATAAATTGCAAAAAGTCATGGATATTCCTCGTAAATGCAGTTATTGACCTTTTGTGTTTTGTGTTAAATTTGGATGGTTTGGAGGTTATATATTTACATAATATATAACATAAATTTGGTTTGGTTTGGTTATTAAATTGTATATATTTACATAAATTTGAATGACTAATTAAATTGTATCCTACAATTGTTTTTATTAATGATATCGATAACCTCTCTTTCAATGTAGATATCCATGAAGTTTGTTAAAAATTCATTTTCCATCTTAATGCGAAATGATGTTCCGATAATTTTCATTGATGAAAAATAAATAAATTTAAATATACAATGTTCTTATATTATTATATTAGTTTGATTCATTCGAAATATACTAATATAATGTTCTAAAATTTTTAATGAAATTCATATATATAACAATGTCATTACTTTGTAAATTTAAAGTTGGATTACTCCTAAAATCTCATTAACTAAAAATTATAGCAACCCTAAAATTTTAAAACAAAATAAATATTTAAAGCTATAATATTCACCTAAACATATATAATTTGAAGATTAATTGTTGGATATTGATGAAACGATTGAGTCAAATTTGATTAAATTTAAAGAGTGATGAGAAATGATTGTTATTATAAAAAGAAGAAAAAGAAAAGAAGAATTATTTACTCTACTTTAAATTGAAAATAACATTAATTTTTTAATTAATTTTTCTTAAAAAAATTCTTTAATTAAATTTTTAAAACCATTTTAATTTCTTTTAAAGGGGTTAGGGTGGGATATAAAAGCTAACCCTCACAACGCCATGTGTCGCCATGAGAGAGCTTCGGCTTTAAATTACAATTTACTAGCTATCTAATAATTGATTTATTTACTCATATTCATGCTATTAATAATTATTTGTCTTTTGATATTCTTTCTATTCCATTTATTATATTTATTGCTTTCTTATATTATTAATAATTATTTATCTTTTGAAATTCACCTTATTAAAAGTTGAGCCATCATAATAAATTAACAACAACCTTTACTCAATATTTGTTTCCCCCTCCTCAATTTTCTTTATAAAAAATGCCAAAAATCTCATATATTTTCCACCCCCTTCCAATGGCTCTCCCTCATAGATAAACCCAAAAATACTCAAACTGTGGGGAATTGGATGGTGTTGGGAGGTAAGAGTAATTTCTACATATATATATATATATATATATATATATATATATATATATTGTAACATTTGTTCTGTTGATTTACAAACTTAAAACAATCAAACTGTGGGGAATTAGATGGTATTAGGAGGTAAGAGTAATTTTTACATATTCTTTTTAATATTTGGTAGAATAATTTAAAATTTTTTGTTGATGTTATTCTTATCTTTTTGTTTATTGTTTTTTTAAATACATTTTTTTTTGATGAATTATTGTTATAGAGTATTTTGATATTTTTATCATGTTTGTTTTTGGTTAATAAAACTTTAAAAAATGAATTTTAACTTTGATAGACTTGGATTTTCAATTATAAATGTTGTTCGCTATCAAACCCTCTGGTAAGGCTAGTATTCTATGGTACTCTGTACGTATGGATGGTGAATTCAAGAGACAAACTACAAAAGATAAATATTGGGGTTATAGTGGTTTCGGTATAAATACCTGGTTTTTTTTGTAAAGAAATTTATACAGATTTTTTTAATAGTTTTTTTTTCTTTTTATTTGTAACATTGTTGTTTTTTTTTTTTGGTTTTTAGAATATATTAAATATGCGTTAAATACACTATGATTTTTTTTTTTAAAAATAATATTTTTAATCAAATATTAATGGTAACACATTAAAATCATTAATTATTGCATTTAATTCAATTGATTCTTTTTTAAATAAATGAAATTCACTCATAATATTTTTTATAAATGGTAATAAATAATTTTTTTGTATGATAATAAAAAATATAACTCCACTACTATTTGTATCTCCATAAAAGTTTTCACCTTTTTTTAGAGTGGTACTATTGGCACACCCCCTACTGATCTATTCATGCCACACTTTTTAAATTTTTGATTTAATTAAATAAAATTAAATGTTTTTATTAAATTTTTTGGTTTATTTCCAAAACTACTCATTTTACTTATTTTTCAAACTTAATACATACCATATATGATCTCTCTATCTCTGATCTCTGTATCTGTATACATCTCTCTCACCTTCATTGATTGATTTATTTTTTTCTACTTATTGCTTTTTTTATAGTTTTTCTTCTTCTTATTTCATGGTAGAAAAGAAAAAAGAAAAAATAACATGGTACTTCAACACAACAACAGCTTGGTATCATTCTAAAGAAAACATAAACTTCAAACTTATTTCCAGAGAATGAATTATTTCCAGATATTTACTATCATTGTCAGACAATTATTGTTTTATTTCATTCTTAGACAATTCTTCCAGATGTTTGATATCGTTCTTAGACAATTCTTCCATATTCTTGATATCGTTCTCAAACTCTTCCATAATATTCTATATATGTGTAAGAAGCAGATTTTGGGGTTTAAGAGTTAAATTTTTTTATTGAAGAAACAGATTACTGGGTTTATTTTTTTTATTTTGAAAAAGAATGTGATATTTTAATAAATTTACTTTGTAGAAGATTTCTTTCTTTAAATTGTATGTCTATTTGAGTAATTTTAATAAATGAAAAAAAATAATATTATATAATTAAAAAAGTGGGGCATAAATAGACCGGTAGAGGGTGTGCCAATATCACCACTCTTTTTTTATTGAATCATATTGGGATGGACACATGACAAAAAAAATTGAAATGTGTTTATTAAAAAAATATGGAATACCTTTAGAAAATAAGTGTAGAAAAATAAATTAACTTATCACTATGATTGACAATAACCTTCATGGAGATTAAAAAACAATTGAATACTTATACAAGTATTTCTAGAATAAGCGTTTCATAAATAATAATAATAATAATAATAGTTTAAACCTCTAAATACACTCCAATTTACTCGAAAAATATTTATTTTTTATAAATTGTAATAAATAAATATTTTCAAAACAAATTAAAATATCTATAGCTATTGGAAAATCTAAATTTGATGGATTTTTGGATTTAAATGTATTCATTTATGTATATATCAATCAAACAGTTGAATTTACATTTTGATTGCAATTAATAATATGATTCGATATTAATGGGTTAAAAATCAATTATGGGATTGGTTAACATAATTTACTCATTATTGTATTAATTACATGATTTTCTCTTAATTACCTATCGATTTTGTGATTTTATCTCTTTATTTGTATTTGAAATTGAATTGCTTTCTATTTCTTTTAATAATAATAATAATAATAATAATAATAATAATATACTAATAATAGCCTTTTGTTATCCTACTTTTGATGTAGGATCGAAACGTGTTACTCATAAATATATATTTTAATTTGTATCATATATATAATTTTCTCTTTTTTTATTTGTTTAATCATATATATAATAATAATCATATATCATATATATATAATATAATAATAGATTTTTTTTCTACTTTTGATGTGGTTGCGACATGTAGCAATCATAAATGTTATTAATTTTTTTTAAATATATAATATAATAATAATAATCATATATCATATATCATATATAATCATATAATAACACTTAATACTTACATGTGTCATCTTAATTAATACTTACAAAACAATAATAAAATCATATATAATCATAACTATATGGCAACTTAATAAATGTCATTCTTATATGATATGATATAATCATATTATATGATATGATATAACTGTCTTTTTGAACCTGACACCACCATGAGACCACTTAAAATGACATGCTTGTATGATCTGATATAATCATATTGTATGATATACAATATGATATAATTGTTTTTTATTAATCATATATATAATAAATAATAATATAATAAAAATAGTTTCTTCTCACCGGGATCGCCACGTATCTATCATAAATGTCTTTATTTTATTATTATTATTTTTAAGAGATATATATATATAATATTCAATTATAATATCCATAAATGCATTAATCATTCATCTCATAATTGTGAATTGTTACTTATGTAATACATTGATCATTCATCTCATTATAATCACCATCAGTTTTTGGCAATAGATTATTTTCTTGTACTCATGATAACATATCATAATTATTAATTATTATTTTTTATGATGATTAATTGGAAATCATTCATCTTTTATAAACCGAAGCCTTATCCTATTATATCTCTCTCTTTATATATGCTATATATAGTACTCCGCTTTATGATGTACCTAAGCATAAAAGTCCAAGATGGCATATATGATGGCATGTGAAATGAACTTGGATAATCAAACAGGCCGGCAAAGGTTAATTAGATACTTAATTTTTTTTTGTTCTTGAGAAATTTAAATAATTCTAATGCTGTATATATTTAATTTGAAAAACTGTACGATCATATCAAATTTGTTTTTAAATTTTTGCAGAAAGCTAGTTGAACACAAACTAGATGACGTTCCAGGTAATTTCGTGTGTTGTTTCTATTATTAAGTTATTTTCTAAATTTTAGTTGCTTCTGGTACAATTTTCATGTGAAGTTTTGTGGATATATATATATATATATATATATATATATATATATATATATATTTATTTATTGAAGTTAAAGCTTCCAATGGACAATAATGGAAATAAAATGGTTTTTGCAGAATCTAACAAATTCTTTGCCCGCTGGTACCGTTGTTAATATCTTAATAGAGAAAAGTTTGGTGGGTGCCCTAGGTTTATGAGAGCATTAAGAATCTCAACGAAACCTATATTCGAACAAAAGAAAACAAGAACACACTGCTGAATCCTACAAGTCCTTTATTTGCTACTGAAGTCCCCCTTCTCTTTACCGGTAATCAAGAACCCAACATAGCTATCAGGGAGATAAGATGTAAACGATGAGAATTGTATTTAACTTTCTATGATTTTGTTTGGGTGGTGCAGCTTGGCATAAATAAGGAAACATCATCTACCATCCGACATACCTCTCCTCATCATACTAACAAAAATCATGTCGTATATTATATAAAATAGTTTATCATGTATTCATATATTATCATCCTAATATAAAAATAATTTTCTTTCAAATAGATTTTGTCATGTATTCCCTATAAAAATCATATCACGTATTATATAATGTTACACATGTTATAAATTATATGGATCCCCACCACTTGACTTTACTCACCCACTTGATGGCACACGTGGAGGATTGCTTGGATTGCTTAGTGACTAAGTTTTGTATCACTTGATATATATGTATATATATATATATACAATATATATATATATATATATATATATGTATATATATATATATACATATATATATATATGTATATATATATACATATATATATATATATGTATATATATATATATATACATATATATGCACTGTTCTCTTCATTGGAAGAACGCCCAGACATCAATAAAGAAAAGCTTTGTCTCTCTCTCTCTCTCTCTGACTCTTTTCTTCATTTATTTATCTATTATTTCAATTAATTTACAACACGTTATCAACACGATTAATGGTTATAGACTAGGCAAACAGCAAATATGTTCCAGAGAAAGTTCATATTAGTTTTAACTTTGGTTTTGATCTCTTCTCGAAAATTTGAAGTGCTCGAATCGCTGTTCGAAAGATACCATTGTGTTCTTCTCAGAAGTACGGTTCCGACGCGGTTGACCACGTCTCAAACGGAGCTCTAACGAACCCTCTAGCTCCGATCAAACTTTGGTCAAACCAGGAAAATTTTCCAAAAAATGTTCTATATGTTTCCAAGGTTGCAGACGACAATGTAGCGCTACGTCATCGTTACGCATCACCACGTCAGCAGGGGTCAGCGCCACATCAACAGTGGTCATGCCACATCAGCACCACGTCAGCATATGTCAATGCCACGTCATCGGTGGTGCCACATCATCATGCAATTTTCACCCCATTTTCGATCGAGTCGCACATGTTTATAGCTATTTCAATCGTTCCGGACGTAACCGTGCCATCAATTTCAGCCAATTCCACTTGTAAGTACTGTTTTGACTTATTCAAGCTTTATTAACTCTGTATTCAGGTGCGATGGAAGATCATGATCTCCAGCACAATTGCGGTAAGTAAAACTGATCCCCTGAGAGGTAATTTACTTACATCTCTACATTCTGGATCCATATATATAGCTCAGTATAACAAGATGGCTTATGTCGTCAACAGAACTTATATATTATAGTTATGGGTTTATTTTTATGCACATATCAGATGATCTCATGACCCTGTAAGGTGATCTTATGACCCTGAAATCATTTATTTTTTATGCACATATCAGGTGATCTCATGACCCTGAAATGTGATCTTATGAACCTGAAAGCATTTATTTTAATGCAATATATAAGACTGGCTTATGCTGTGTCTCGGGACTGACTTATGATGTGTCTCTAGACTGGCTTATGTTGTGTCTTCAAATAAATTATTTAAATATTCAACATTTATTTTAATGCAATACTTGAGACTAACTTATGCCGTGTCTTGGGACTGGCTTATACTGTGTCTTCAAATAAATTGTTTAAATATTTAGCATTTATTTATACGCAATATATGAGATCGACTAGACCGACTAACCAGAACTTAAAGTTCCTGGAATTATGATATTTAAGTTGGCATGGTTTTGAAAACTGATGAGAGCATGGAGTTCTGGATCCAGTGTTATATACATGAATGTCATACTTCATTATTTGGAACCTGGGGTTTCAAACACGTTCAGAATATGATGTTGTCTCATATATAAGAAGTGATACATTTACATGTCACTTATTTGAAAGAATAATCTACACATCTAACAGGATGTTGTGAGTATCATAAAAGGGATTTAAGATCCTAACGTATCATTCATTTGAGAAAAAAGATCTACACATCCAGTAGGATGTTGTGAATATTATAAAAGAGATTTAAGATCCTAACAAATAAGGAAATTGGAATTAATATTTTATCTGTTTCATACACATCCAGTAGGATGTTGTGAGTATCATAAAAAAGAGATTTAAGATCCTAACTAATAATGAAATTGGAAATAATATTTTATTCACTTCATACACATCCAGCAAGATGCTGTGATTATCATAAAAGAGATTTAAGATCCTAACGTATCATTCAATTGAGAAAAAAGATCTACATATCCAGTAGGATGTTGTGAGTATCATAAAATGATTTAAGATCCTAATATCACGTATAATGAGATTGTAAAGAATATTTTATTCATTTTATACTTGCTCTTAAAGGAGCAATATCAAGAGAGTAAATTTGGATATATTTATATTCATGAGATATCAAAACATAACCAGGAGTGGATGTTTGTGAATAACAAGAGAAAAGGTTTATAGAATAAACCTATTGAAAAAATTATTATCATTTGAGATGAGATATAAAATAGAATTACACATAATGTCCATAAAATTCCCAGAAAGGAAATATATGTCTTGCCTATAGTGCAACGACTCATACAATTCTGCGGAGTCAGATATATTTTATGAATTGGACTTTGATCTGAGCAAATATTAATAATATATCAGGTCCAATGGATATGGTAGAAAGCTCTAGAAGAGCCATGATAGAAAGCTCTGGAAGAGCCATGGTATTGTTATCAAACAATACTAAATCATGTATTAGTGATACTTGATATTATTCAAGCTGAATATAAAAGAATATGCTCAGTTCAAAAGCATATAAAGTTAATGCCAGATCCGATCCAGTGGATCTGATCAAAGGCTATATAAGAGCCACAATCTTATTACCAGATGATATTAAATGTTAGGATTATGCTCACTAGCAAGAGTGTAATGATGTATTTGACAATCTTTTCATATTAATAAAGTGATTTCTAGTTTAACAAGTTTTATAGCATTTCACTACACCAGATTCAGTCATTTACGGCTTGATTTTTACGGCGCATATAAATGGCACGCCGTAAATGTTGTTATTCACGACTTGCGTTCAGTGCAAGTCGTAAAAGTGATGCATAATTTCTCAAAGACAGCATGCATTTGAGGAACGCCGTAAATATGGATTATTTACGGCTTACCTGTTGCATGCCTTATTTCAAGTATTTTAAGACACACGATTCACGCCGTAAATGTTATTATTCACGACTTGCGTTCAGTGCAAGTCGTAAAAGTGATGCATAATTTCTCAAAGACGACGTTCATTTGAAGAACGCCGTAAAAATGGATTATTTACGACTTACCTGTTGCGTGCCTTATTTCAAGTATTTTAAGACATACAACTCGCGCCATGTATACATTTTTTAGAATCAAGCTTTTTGGCTCCTAAAAGGAACACTAAGGTTGATACTTAATTTTTTGTTAGGCTGTGTTTTAAGACAAAAATAATATTTGTTGATAATGATTTTAGGGACTACATTTTTCCTTTTTTATTATGATTTTTTTTAAAGTTTTTCCTAATAGACGGATTAATAATCAAACTTTCTTCAATTTTTTATATTAATTATTATAGATTAATTCAAAAATCAAGAAAAAAAATATTATTTTAATTTATAAATATAATAATAAGAATCTAAAATGAAAAACCACTTTTTAGAAAAATCTATTTACATTTCCCTTTCCCTTTTGTGATAGAGATTCAAGTCTTACATTTATCTATTAAATTGTAAATGTACAGAATCATCTCTCCATCTCAGGTACGATTAACGAATATCCCTTGATCTCACGATATATAACTTAAAAAGAAAGTTTAATTAAATGCTAAAATAAATGTTAATTTGTCTATCATATAAAGTAAATTTTATATTATTGGAAATAAAATTTTGATTTAAAAATAATCAATAAAAAATTAATAACATTTATAGTTTATATATAAATATTATGCAATTATTAATGAATTCAAATGAGTAGCAAAACTAGCCAAGGCTTTGGTTGAACATCATGATGTCTCGGGTTCAATATCTGATATGAACGAAATTGTTTAATGGTATGAGATGGGGAGGTAGGAGTTGATCTGGTGGTGGGGGTGTATGGGATGATGTGCTTTAAGTATAATATTTTATATTTTTAAAAGACAATAACTGCATGCAGGTGCATGCCGTGATTAAGTTTACACCCATATTTATGGCCCACAAAATGGGTTGTAAATATAATTACGGCGTTTTTTAAAATACATTGACGGGCCGTAGTTGAGGGATATCATTCACGACATCATCTAATGCGGCTTGCAGCTGAAAGCCGTAAATAGCCATTTACGGCGTTCTTTGTGCGCAGTAAAAGGATGATTCTGTTGTAGTGTTTATAGTTTAATTATTATAACTGTCAAAAGTAAATAATCATATGTTCAAAATACTATGAGAGATGAAGAATTGTTCATACATCTGGATATGTATGAGGTAGACACAATTCTTTAGTTAGTCTTGAACAATGTTCACAACTTAAGATAAAGGTTGAGCACATTTACCTTGTCAAAATTATAGATTTTTTTGCTAGCATTTGAGTGAGATCAAATGTGTTATGATGAGTTTAAAATCATCAAAGTGTATTGTCTTTGGGTAAAAGAATCTAGTGCACTAGGTGCATTGAATAGGATCACAATGAAATATTTTATCCAGAACCGTCTATGGATAAAAGTTTTCACTTGAGGACAATCGGAGAATCTATCTCAATCCTGAGATAAATGATGGACTTATGGTTACAAGTGTTATCATTTGAGCTATCAATGAGTACGATTATATAGCATAGTCTATCCTCGATAGTTTGGTGGTATTTATTTGTTAATCGATAGAGGACTTCATTTATAGATATGGACATCGTGGCTCCATTGATTAAATGTGAGTAGAATATCATCATATGGATGTTTTGAGGTATTGGATATTAAATCTTAACGTTAAGTTTCAATAGTGTCTATTGAAACATGGCTTCTAGACAAGTCAAAATATCCAAGTTCAAAATATGGTCATATGAGTAAATATAGTAACTAGGAGAGCTATAGGCGGTCTATGAGCTCTTGGCGATTACTGATATTCGTCACGAGGATACACTATCTCCAATAAGATTGTCTAGGGTACGAATGAAAAATATTATCTTATTCTATCTTTATTTAAGAGTTCAATTTTAGCTCTTTAGTGGAATTAGCTAAAATTAATAGATTGGACCTAAGTGAATCATTTGTTGATTGAGATTAGGTTATGTCTATTGAAGCTTAAATTAGATAGTCCGCCAAGATCCCCAATCCACACGAACTTGGTTAGATCACTTGATATATTCTACCGGACCAATTCTGGGTCCATCTAGAATTGTTTTTGGATTTCAGAATCCAAAAGTTTTGGAGAGGTGCGGTCTTATGTGATCAAGACATGCGGTTACTCTTCAAAAAGGCATGTAATGGGTGGCCAAGGATGTAGGAATCCTAGGGTTGCCCCAATGGGGTGCGTTCAGCATTCCATTAATACATTAAGAATATAATTTGCATATTTTAAATAAATGGGCTGCTAAATTATATTAATGTATTAATTTAAGGCATGTGGACTTGTTTCTTTTATAGTAAGAATGTGTCTAGTTCACATGTGGACTTTTTATTAAAGTCGAATGGATTTAATAAAATGGAAAAATAATATATTGCACAAGTATATACTTGGGCGGCAAGGCTAATTAATTAGTCTAATATATTGTTTTATTTTATTAATTAATCAAATGGAAATTAATTAATTAATTAATTATTTGTTTGATTAAAAGTTAAAATCTTTTTCTAACTAGGAGTAGGAATCTTAGTGTCATACTATTGTTGGTAGTATGGTAAATATCAAAGACTATATTTGATAAGTAGATAAATAAAAGTATTTTATTTATCTAGTCAAATTAGGAAGTTTTTGATATAGTCACAATTTTAATATTCAATAATTTACTATTGAATAATATACTCATGAGTTGGAATAGGGTTAAAACTCAAAATTGATAGGAGACTTGGAGAAAAAGTAATCCTACTTGTGTGAGGATTTGATTACAAGGTAGAAATCCTATTTGAGTGAGAATTTTGGCCACCATATATATATTATTAAATTTGGAATTAATGAAGTGAGTTATAAAAAAAAGTTTTTTTTTTAAGAAAGAATTTTTATTTTCTTGCTTTTGAATAAAAAAAACTTCCAACTCAAGAAAGGGGTGTAGAATTCGGCCATTGAGAAGAAGAATAAGGAGCGTTTTATTTTCGATAGTACATTAGAAGCTTTTACATCAAAATGCTTAATGTACAAGATCGAATTAGGGTTCACGTGAGTTTTCGATTAAAAGATTGAGAATTCACAAGTGACCATACGTTCTTTATTTTCTCTACAAGGATTATTGTGACTAACGAAAAGAAAAAGATTTTTGTTTCCAGCCTCAGGTTTACAATTCAAAGAAAGGGAGCCCACATTTCTAAGTGATTCACGTTCGTGATTGGATTGGAAGATCTTACGGATTCAATTCGAAGCAAGCGGATTCAAATCGATGCAATATCAATCGTCACGTCAAAAAAAGGTACAACACTTTTAATTATATGTCAATTAATCTAGGGTTAAGGTTCTTTCTTTTAAAGGAAATTTTTTTTAAATATACCACTCAATTTTTCGCTTCCGTCGCGTTTTGAACCGCTTTTTTCCCTACAATTGGTATCAATGCCTGGTTGTACACTTTATTAATTGATGTATATATATAGGGGTAGGCATTTAATGGATCGGTTCACTCCAAAAGTGAACCGATAAAAAACCGATAATGTTCGGTTTTTGAAAAAGTGAATCGATCCGATCAACTTAACAATTTTGAACCAATCAAAAACCGATTAAATTTGACCGATTCGGTTCGGTTCGGTTTTTTCGGTTTTGGGTTTTAATTATTATATATATTTTTATATTTTAATCTTTTGGAACCTTGGACCAAATTAAATTATGAGTTTGAACAAATTGAAAATACTAGTTTAAAATAATATTCATAAAAAAAACTAAGAAAAAAATATGATGTGACACACTTTCATAGTTTTATAGTTTCATGGACTATTAAACATTAAAACTAAGGTTTATATATATATATATATATATATATATATATATTGGATCTCGTTCGGTTTTCCTATTTGGGATAACGAACCGGAAAAAAAACCGATCCACTCGGTTTTCAAAAAAATAAACCGAACCGAACCGGTCAACGTAAGAAAACCGAAAAAAAACCGATTGGATCGGTTCGGTTCAGTTTATTGGTTTTTTGCCCACCCCTATATATATATATATGTGAATCTATTTCTTTTTATTGTAAATATGCATGTTTTAGAAAGAGATGACACTCTAGGTATTCGCATATATAATTACATGAGAATGTATGGATATATATGTTTTATAATATAGTTTCTTATTGCTATATTTTGGTCGTAGAATTTCAATGTAATTTTTGTTTGGAGTTGTAACAAGAATGGTGGTCTATTATCGCCATAATTTCCTTCTTGACAGTTGTTAGGTTTTTTTTTATTGTTGTAATAAAAATACTGCTGTAATATATTCAAGTTTTGAAAATTCGAAGAATTGAAGAATTGGAAGCAGAAAAGGAAGCAACGGAGGAAGGCCGCGGTAGCCCGTGCGTGCAAGGCAGCAAGCCTTCGGGTGCTCGCGTGGTGCTGCGCATGGGGCAGCTGCGTATGGATTTTGGCGCGCAAGAGTTTTGATGGACCGCCGCTTGATGACTTGATCGCCAAGTTAGGGTTTCTTGTATTTCTAACAAATGTAATTTACTTGCTTTTCTTGGATGGACCAAAATTGTGGCTATTTATTTTTCGTAAATATTACAATGTTTGTCATTGTTTGATAACATGTCATATAGAATATGAGTGCTACTCATATATCTCTTTTGGTATGAACATGCATTGAATGGTTTAGATATCTAATTGGCATCTAGATAACTTGGTAAATCATTGTATGGAATTCTATCACACGCCTTAAACAATTGAGTGGAAGAAGGTGTTTTGAACACCTATGGCCTCCAAGATATGTTGAGCTTTATGTTTTGTGTGATAACCCCCCAAGGGATATCCATGAATGGAATTTAGCAAGATGCTTCCTTACAAGGATAGACTAGACAATTGACTCAAACGATATCTACTTTCAAAGGAGGGTTTTTCGTGAAGGAATATATTAAAGGTCGATATCTTGGTAACACACTCAATGTGGTTTTATTGATATCCCCCCAAGAGTTCTTGTCAATATAAATGGTAAGGATAAATTGAAAATGATGGTTGTTATGTTAACAATTAGGTGGGACCTAGTTCAACTAGTAAATGGTGCGAACTTCCAAAGGAGGCGTGACATTTATGGATGTTGGATCACCGTTGAATTTTACGATTGAATTATTTTATTTAATTCAAGATAAATATTCGAAAGTGCTTTATCATGATTGTCTAATTATATAATTTTTGTTTTATTAAGAAATCATGATCCCATCCCTAATCAACATCCTAAAAGATAATATATTAACTAGAGATAATTATGTCACATGGAAAAGGAAAATTGGGCTGTTGTTGCAATCTGAAAAGCATAAGTTTGTTTTGTCCACTCCTAAACCATATGCGCCTACTAATGAATCTACTGAGCAACAGAGAGACGAGTATAAGCAGTGGGAGACCTCAGATAAGATGGCAAAATGTTACATTATGGCCACCATCTCCGACGTGTTGCAACAGCAATATGAAGGAGTGAGTTCCGCTGCCGATATAATGATGTCTCTAGAGGAGATGTTTGCTAGCTATGAGGTCCAGGACGACTAAGAGAGAGGCAGTGAGTGCTTTCATGAATCTTAGGATGAAACCTGGACAGACTGTAAAGGATCATATGATGAAGGTCATAACACATCTCAACATTGATGAACTTAATGGTGCTGAGATAGATGGTGAGATGAAAATTGACATGATTGTCAACTCACTATCAGATTCCTTTGATCAGTTCAAGTTGGACTACACCTTGAAAAATAAGGAATACACCTTGTAGGGCATGATGTAAGATGTTCAAAGCTCTGAGAAGATCCTTGTAAAAGGCAAGGGTCAAGAGATTCATACAGTTGGTAAAGTTACTACTGTTAAGACTCGTAGGAAGGTCAAAAAACATCAGAAGAAAAAGCAACTTGGGCTTACCAAGAAAGAGACCAAGAAAGTAACCAAGATCAAAGGGAAGTGTTTCCTTTGTGGTTAAAAGGGACATTGGAAAAGAAATTGCCCAAAGTCTCAAAACAAGAAGGAAGAAGGTAATATTAATTATCTTGAAACATACTTCATGGGAGATTCTACTGATTCTTGGATCATAGACTCTGGAGCCACTACTTATGTTTGTTATTCCTTACAGGGGTTCTAGGAAAGGAAAATGCTGAATGATAACGAATTCAAATTGCTCTTAGGCAATGGAGCGTTGGTGTCTCCTGTGCAGTGGGAGATATTAGAGTTAATTTATATTCTAGTAGGCATTTAGATTTAATAGACGTTTATTATGTACATCAATTCAAGATGAATTTAATTTCAGTTTCTTGTTTAAATAAATTTGGATATTCGGTTACTTTTAATAAAAAATTATTATTAGTAAGAATGACAAATTTGTTTGCAAAGGTACATTGGAAAATTGTTTATTCTATTTGCTTAACAATATCTCTCACTTGTTAGACACGTAATCAACGCAACCTAATCATAAAAATTATCAAAAGATGAAACCTACCTATAGCATTTGCACCTAGGTCATATTAACCTTGATAAGATCAAAAGATTGGTTAGTGATGGACCTTTAAGTGACTTAAAGGTTGATGATCTACCAACTTGTGAATCTTGACTGGAAGGTAAGATGACCAAAAGGTCGTTCACGACCGAAGGCACAAGAGCCTCTGAATGTTTAGGATTGATACACACTGATGTGTGTGGACCTATGAGCATTCAAGCTAGAGGTGGATATGAATACTTCATCACTTTCACGGATGAATACTTAAGATTTGGCTATGTGTATCTCATGGACATAAGTCGAACGCTTTTGACACATTCAAAGCATTTAAAGCTGAAATAGAAAATCAGCTTGAGAAACACATAAAAATCTTGAGGTCTGATCGTGGTGGAGAATATCTATCTGGTGAGTTTCAGCAATGTCTTATTGATAATGGGATAATTTCTCAGTTTTCTGTGCTAGGTATGCCTCAACAAAATGGGGTGGCAGAAAGGAGAAATAGAACTCTTTTGGACATGGTTAGGTCTATGTTGAGTTATTCAATGCTCCCTAATTGTTTTTGGGGATATGCTTTACAAACCACTATGTACATTCTAAACGATGTGCCATCTAAGTCAGTTCCTAAAACACCGCATGAGTTGTGGACTGGGTGAAAGCCTAGTTTACAACACTTAAGGATATTTTGATGTTCTGCGCACGTGTTAAAAGGAAAGACAGAAAAGATAGAGTCCCGTTCAAAAACATGCATATTTGTGGGGTATCCAAAAGGAACTAAAGGATATTATTTCTATAGTCCTTTAGATCTTAAAGTATTTGTTTCGACAAATGCTAAATTTATGAAAATGACTATATGAATGATTTTGTGCCTAAGAGCAGAATTGTTCTGAATGAGCTTTCAGGAGATACAATTTCACAAGAGGTTTCACAACCTAGCCCAATTGTTTATTCTGCACCATCACAAGATCAACAACCTACCATTCCTCGTCGTAGTGGGAGGGTTAGTATACAACCCGAGAGATACAATGGTCTTGGAGAATCAATGGAGAATCTCCCAAACGATGATGATCCCTATACATAAAAGGAAGCTATGGAGGATGTTGATTGTCGACATTGGCAAAAGGCAATGCAATATGAAATTGAGTCTATGTATTCAAACAAAGTCTGGTCTCTTATAGACTTGCCTAAAAGGATAAAACCTATTGGGTGCAAGTGGGTATACAAGAGGAAAAGAGGAATGGATGGAAATGTGGAAACCTTTAAAGCTAGATTAGTAGCTAAAGGTTACACATAGAAGGAAGGTATCGATTACGAGGAAACCTTCTCTCTTGTAGCCATTCTTAAATCCATAAGGATACTCTTATCCATTGCAGCATCTCTAGACTTAGAGATTTGGCAAATGGACGTCAAGACAGCTTTCCTTAATGAAGTCTTGAAAAAAGCATCTATATGGTGCAACCAGAAGGATTCATTGAAAAAGGCCAAGAGGAAAGGGTATGCAAGTTGTAAAGATCCATATATGGATTAAAGCAAGCATCCAGATCCTGGAACATAAGGTTCATCAAGCTGTGAAAAGTTTTGGATTTATTCAAAACCTTGACGAACCTTGTGTATATAAAAGGATTAATGGCGACAAGTTGGTTTTCCTAGTTCTTTACGTTGATGATATACTACTCATCGGAAATGATGTAGGTGTATTGACATCAGTAAAAGAATGGTTAGCAAAACAATTTGATGTGAAGGACTTAGCTAGGAGAAGCAAGTTATATTCTTGGTATCCAAGTAATAAGCGACAGAAAGAATAGAACGATTGCATTATCTCAAGCTTCATACATAGATAAAATCTTGTTTAGGTTCTCCATGCAAGATTCCAAGAAAGGTATTACACCTTTCAGACATTGAATCAAACTTTCTAAGGAACAAGTTCCAAAGAATGCGCATGAGGAGCAATTCATGAGTAGAGTTCCATATGCCTCGGCTGTTGGAAGTATCATGTATGCAATGCTCTGCACTAGACCAGAAATATGTTTTGCTGTTGGCATAGTTAGCAGGTTTCAATCAAAACCTAGGTCCTGATCACTGGATGGCAGTCAAGCATATTTTCAAATATCTCAAGATAACGAGAGATCAGATGCTTGTATACTTAGGAGGGGATTTAATTCTCATTGAGTATACAGATTCTGATTTCCAATCGGATTCTAACTCCAGGAGATCCACATCAGGATCTGTGTTTACTCTTGGAAGAGGTGCAGTCATATGGAGGAGTATCAAGCAATCTTGTATTGCTGATTCCACCATGGAAGCTGAGTATGTTGCTGTATGCGAAGCTGCTAAAGAGACTATCTGTTTCCGACATTTTTTGATTGACTTGGAAGTGGTTCCTAATGCGAATACGCAGATCACTATCTACTATAACAACAGTGGAGCAGTGGCTAATTCGAGAGAACCAAGAAGTCACAAGAGAGGAAAACACATTGAAAAGAAGTATCATCTTCTGAGGGAAATTGTGCATAGGGGTGACGTGATGATCACCAATATCACGTCAGCAGAAAATCTAGCGGATCCCTTTATAGAGATTCTACCACATAAGAGTTTTGATGGGCACCTAGAGAACATGAGAATGAGAGATATGACACACTTGCTATAGCACAAGTGGGAGATTGTTAGGATTATGCTCAATAGCAAGAGTGTAATGATGTATTTGACAATCTTTTCATATTAATAAAGTGATTTCTAGTTTAACAAATCTTATAGCATTTATAGTTTAATTATTATAATTGTTAAAAGTAAATAATTATAATGTCAAAAGACTATGAGAGATGAAGAATTGTTTATACATCTGGATATGTTTGAGGTAGACACAATTCTTTAGTTAGTCTTGAACAATGTTCACAACTTAAGATAAAGGTTGGGCGTATTTACCTTGTTAATGTAGGGAAAAAACGGTTCAAAACGCGGCGGAAGGGAAAAATTAGGTGGTATATTTTAAAAAAATTTCCTTTAAAAGAAAGAACCTTAACCCTAGATTAATTGACGTATAATTAAAAGTATTGTACCTTTTTTGACGTGACGATTGATATTGCATCGATTTGAATCTGCTTGCTTTGAATTGAATTCGCAAGATCTTCCAATCCAATCACGAACGTGAATCACCTAGGAGTGTGGGCTCCCTTTCTTTGAATTGTAAACCTTAGGATGGAAACAAAAATCTTTTTTTTTTGTTAGTCACAATAATCCTCGTAGAGAAAATAAAGAACGTTTGGTCACTTGTGAATTCTCAATCTTTTAATCAAAAACTCGCGTGAACCCTAATTCGATCTTGTACATTAAGCCTTTTGATGTAAAAGCTTCTAATGTACTACCGAAAATAAAATGTTCCTTATTCTTCTTCTCTATGGCCGAATTCAACATCCCTTTCTTGAGTTGGAATTTTTTTTTTATTCAAAAGGAAGAGAATATAAATTCTTTCTTTAAAAAAAAACTTTTTTTAACTCACATAATTAATTCCGAATTTAATAATATATATATATATAGGTATACAAATCCTTTCTTAAAGAGGATTTACTTGGTGGTCAAGAATCCTATCTCTAGGTGGATTTACTTGGTGACAAAGAATCTTTTTTCAAAAAAAGATTTCTTTTCCACATCAAGACTCCTAATCCAACTCAAATAGTGTATTTATTTAATAACCAATTATTGAATATAATTAAATTGTGACTAAATCAAAAACTTTCTAATATAAATCAAATACTTCCTAATTTGACTAGATAAATAAATTTCTATTATTTATCTACTTATCAAATATAGTATTTGATACTTATCATATTACCAACAATAATATGACTATAGGAGACCATCTCCTACTAGGAAAAAGATTTTGACTTTTAATTAAATAATTAATTAATTAATTAATTAATTAATTTCAAATAATAAAATAAAAACAATAATTAAATGTGAGTAGAATATCATCGTATGAATGTTTTGAGGTATTGAATATTAAATCTTAACGTTAAGTTTTCAATAGTGTCTATTGAAACATGGCTTTTAGACAAGTCAAAATATCTAAGTTCAAAATGTGGTCATATGAGTAAATATGGTAACTATGAGAGCTATATACGGTCTATGAGCTCTTGGCGATTACTGATATTCTTCACGAGGATACACTATCTCCAATAAGATTGTCTAGGGTAAGAATGAGAAATATTATCGTATTATATCTTTATTTAAGACTTCAATTTTAGCTCTTTAGTGGAATGAGCTAAAATTAATAAATTGGACCTAAGTGAATCATTTGTTGATTGTGATTAGTTTATGTCTATTGAAGCTTAAATTAGATAGTCCGCCAAGATCCCCAATTTGCACGAACTTGCATGGATCACTTGATGTATTCTACCAGACCAATTCTGGGTCCATATAGAATTGTTTTTGGATTTCAGAATCCAAAAGTTTTAGAGAGGTACGGTCTTATGTGATCAAGACATGCGGTAACTCTACAAAAAAGCCTGGAATGGGTGGCCAATGATGTAGGATTCCTAGGGTGGCCCCAGTGGGGTGCGTTCAGCATTCCATTAATACATTAAGAATATAATTTGTATATTTAAAATATATGGGCTGCTAAATTATATTAATGTATTAATTTAAGGCATGTGGACTTGTTTCTTTTATAGTAAGAATGGACCTAGTTCACATGTAGACTTTTTATTAAAGTCGAATGGATTTAATAAATGGAAAAATAATATATTGCACAAGTATATACTTGGTCGGCAAGGCTAATTAATTAGTCTAATATATTGTTTTATTTTATTAATTAATTAAATGAAAATTAATTAATTAATTAATTCTTTGTTTGATTAAAAGTTAAAATCTTTTTCTAATTAGGAGTAGGACTCTTAGTGTCATACTATTTTTGGTAGTATGGTAAATATCAAAGACTATATTTGATAAGTAGATATATAAAAATATTTTATTTATCTAGCTAAATTAGGAAGTTTTTGATATAGTCACAATTTTAATACTCAATAATTTATTATTGGATAATACACTCATGAGTTGGAATATGGTTAAAACTCAAAATTGATAGGAGACTTGGAGAAGAAGTAATCATACTTGTGTGAGGATTTGACTACAAGGTAGAAATCCTACTTGAGTGAGAATTTTGGCCACCCTATATATATATATTATTAAATTCGGAATTAATGAGGTGAGTTATAAAAAAAAAGTTTTTTTTAAAGAAAGAATTTTTATTTTCTTGCTTTTGAATAAAAAAAACTTCCAACTCAAGAAAGGGGTGTATAATTCTGCCATAGAGAAGAAGAATAAGGAGCGTTTTATTTTCGATAGTACGTTAGAAGCTTTTACATCAAAATGCTTAATGTACAAGATCGAATTAGGGTTCACATGAGTTTTCGATTAAAAGATTGAGAATTCACAAGTGACCAAACGTTCTTTATTTTCTCTACAAGGATTATTGTGACTAACGAAAAGAAAAAGATTTTTGTTTCCATCCTCAGGTTTACAATTCAAAGAAAGGGAGCCCACACTTCTAGGTGATTCACGTTCGTGATTGGATTGGAAGATCTTGCGGATTCCATTCAAAGCAATCGGATTCAAATCGACGCAATATCAATCGTCACGTGAAAACGGTACGATACTTTTAATTATTTGTCAATTAATCTAGGGTTAAGGTTCTTTCTTTTAAAGGAAATTTTTTAAAAATATATCACCCAATTTTTCGCTTCCGCCGCGTTTTGAACCGTTTTTTCCCTACAATTAAATTATGTATTGATGATACTTTATATCATTCAAACAGAATATAAATGAACCTGCTTAGTTTCAAAGATATACGGAGGAATGAATATCATATTGAAACTATGAGTAATGAGAATGTTTAATATATATGCATTACTTCTCATGATTCAGGCCAGAAACTCATTATAGTAAAGCTGCGTGCTTTATCATCTGGATTATATTATACTATTATAAATAGTGTAGATATTTATGCAGTTATTAATCAAAAGTTCTCAGATCCAAAAATGTTTGTATTTTGGCGTGACCGTATCGGTCACCCACGATTTACAATGATGCTTATAATCATTGAAAATTCTCTTGGATATCCATTACAGATCCAGAAGATTCTTTATCCAATAAGAACTTATGTACTGCATGTTCACAAGAGAAACTAACAACAAAACCATCTTATTTTAAAAGTTGGTTTTGAATCTTGATCGTTCTTACAAAGAACTCAAGGGGATATATGTGGACATATTCATCCACCAAAAGATCCATTTCATTATTATATGGTTCTAATTGATGCATCTACGAGATGACCACATGTTTGTTTATTATCAAACATCTCCATATTACTTGCACTGTTTATTAGTTCTTCAGGTATACTCATAACCAAAATGGATCAGGGAAATCACTTATCAAACGTTTCCAGTTTCTCTAGAAGAGAAAAGTAAATGAAAGGTTAGTTATATACAAAATAGAGAAACCAGTTCGGTTCTCTATATATATGTGTGTCTCATTTCAAATCTTCGTATCTCTCAAATACGAAAGATAATTGATCATCAGATGATTATTAATCTATTATCTGGTATATTAAAGGTAACATGATTTTATAAGTTGTCATCTCATAAGCCCCGATCGGGTGATTGTTCTTGAAGAATGATCAGAGAAAAATGCAACAAATAAATCATCTGATACATATCATAAGCTTATGAACCTTTTGAAAGGGATTGTTATTAGGATTCCAAAAGTAAACAAAACTCGAGTTATAAATAAATCAATTTTCTCTAAATTAACTCTATAAGAGTTTGATATATCTAAAGCGACATAAGTCTATGAAATGACTAAATCTATTGAAATAGAAGAAATCTCAACATAGATACAAGAATATAGAAATTGAGAGAAATTCTATAAATCATACAGAGTCTATGAAATGACTAAATCCATTGAAATGGAAGTAATCCCAACAAAGATACAAAAGTATAGAAATTGAGAAAATTTCTATAAGTCATATGAGAGAAATGTGGAATCATAAAGAAACAATCATTGATAATGTATTTTTATATACAGTAGCGCTACTGAAATTATAAATGATAATTATGATATTCATAATATCAATAATTATAGACAAAAGACATGATTGACCTAGATGAAAAAAGCGATTCAAGAAGAATTGACCTCCTAAGCTAGACATAAAGTATTTAGACCAATAGTACTCTAGACACCTGGAGATGTCAAACTGGTTGGATACTAATGGGTTTTTATACGGAAACGTAATGAGAAAAACGAAATCGTAAGATATGGGGCATGACTCTTAGTACAAGGTTTCTTATAGAAACTTGGTATTCACTACTGATGAACACAATTACGTTCCAAATTTTTGATAAATTTGGTTGTCTTTGAAAGGCTTGAAATGCGTCTTTCATGCATATTAATCATTTATCTATATGATTCACTCAATACATATATTTATAAATCCTGAAGAACTTAAAATGCTAAAGGCGTGTAAATCGAGATCTCGTAATCTGTATTTGATGAACATACAAAAATCCTTATATAGATTAAAAACAATATGAACGGATGTGGTATAACTGTCTCAGTTAATATCCGATAAAGATAAGGATATAATAATTATATTATATATTCATGTGTCTTCATAAAGAAATGAGAAAGAAAATATTGTCTTGACATGAAGATCGAACATAGATCAAAATGGAATGATTGTCCATCAATCAGAATATGTTGAAAAGATTCTGAAAAGATTCCATATGGATATTACTCCAGAAAACAAGTCTTTGCTCATACTCCCCCCAATCATATATGATGTTATTGCATTTCATAAAATAAAACATCAATGTGCTTCAGCTCAGCAATTATCACGAGGAGCGTCCCATCAGGGGGATCATATCAAATGAAGTATATTAATTATATTGGGGCATATGTGCATTGTACTATTTTTCCTTCCAATCAGGTTTTTGTCCCATTGGGTTTTCCTGATAAGGTTTTAATGAGGCAATTCTATAAGCACATCCAAAAATCATTTGATCCATAAAGATCATCGTAAATATTACATTTATCCAGTTGATCATCGTATATATGTTGACTTGATCAAGAAGATCATTGTAAATATTACTTTGATCTTACTAATAATTGTATATATGTTACTTTGATCTAGAAGATCATCATAAATATTACTTTGATCCGACAGATCAATAAATATCTTTGCTCAAGTTTTTATCCCACCGAGTTTTCCCTAGCAAAGTATGAATGTGAGAAATGTTTTGAAGAAAACAATAATTCTGGACACATGTACATTATACTCTTTTTTCCTTCGATCATGTTTTATCTCACTGGGTTTTCCTGATAAGATTTTTAACGAGATTATTTTGAGAGCATCTAACACCACAAGATTCAGAAGATAATTTTATTATTTACCGATGTTTTTATCTAATTGGGTTTTACCTAGCAAATTGAAATACAAGCGGTGAAAAATCTAAGGGGGGGTTATAAATTATATATGGATCCCCACCACTTGACTTTACCCACCCACTTGATGGCACACGTGGAGGATTGCTTGGATTGTTTAATGACTAAGTTTTGCATCACTTGATATATATATATATATATATATATATATATATATTATATATATACAATGTTCTCTTCATTGAAAGAACACCCCGACATCAATAAAGAAAAGCTTTCTCTCTCTCTCTATCTCTCACTCTCTTCTTCATTTATTTCTCTATTATTTCAATTAATTTACAACAACACATTCAATATAAAATCTTTTAAACAGATGTTTCCAACAACCAGTACACAATTACTGTAAAACAAAATTAGTGATCATTAGAAAACAAATAAGAAGGATTTTATACGTAAAATATATATATATATATATATATATAACTAAGCAAAGATTAAAACTTTTAAGTACTTAAATAAATAAATTAAAAATAATCACCTAAAAGTCTAAAATAGTGGTCACCGGAGACGGCACGGACCGGCGACGGTATGGACTGAAGACGGCGATGGCTTTCAACGGTCGCTGGAAAAGAAGAGGGAAAAGAAGAGCCAAAATGAAAGTGGAGGGAAACAGGTTTTTTCGCCGGAAGTGGAAGAGAAGAGACAAAAAATGATTTGTTTTTTAAATTTAAATACGAGACACATGTCTTTCACTGAGTGGATTCGATGCATCACAGTCAGATTCCATTGTGGTGCATCAGATGCACTCAAGGTTTTCTCCTAATTTAGACCTGAATACGAGCAATTACCTAATCAAAAGATAGTGTGGGAGACCCCTTTCCCCACCCCTCCATAATAGTGAGAGTTATATTCCGGGCCATATTAATTGCAACTGATGTCATTTAGTTCCAATAACTTGATTGGTGTCAAATTTCCAAAAAGAAGAAGATAGTGTGGGTCATTGAGGCCTTCAATGTTGTTGCTGGTTACAATTTAGCCCAAGAACCATTAATTGGGCCACGATGGCCTTCAATTACATGAACCCCCTAGAATTACGAGGGCCCAGAGTGATATTGGAAACTAAAAAGCTTATGAACCTATTTGCCCTCAGTGAAACTTCGCAATCTTGTCATCTTTAAAGGGTCAAACGGTAAAGATGGCGAAATATCTTCGATTTGAAGTCTACGTTTTGTGTCGATAAGGCTCTCTTCTCGTTCTCCGTAACTCGAAGCAGAGCCTTAAAGAGAAGAAATGGCTTACAATCTATGTCATTCGACGTCGTTTCTCTTCCACGATCACCAGTCTCTCTATGACTCTCTTGTTTCTACGACGCCCAGACCGAATACAAGAGCATTGTCTCTTTCTTTCAAGCTAAACTCTCTCTCGTTTCCCTCCAAAACCTCTATCCAAAAATGCTCTGTTTCTGTGCAGGAAAATCAGAGCACGGACCCAGCAAAGGATTCGAAGAATCTTCAAGACCCAGATGCGAAAGCCGGTTCTTCGAAGAAGAGTTACATCTGGGTCAATCCCAAGAGTCCCAGAGCTTCGCAGTTGAAGAAGAAATCTTACGATTCTAGGTACAATTCTCTCGTTAAAGTAGCCCAAGCTTTGAACTTGTGTGGCGAAACTGAGGACGGCGTTTCTAGTATTTTGAGCGGTTTAGGTGATAATTTGTTTGAGCAGGATTGCGTGGTTATTCTCAATAACATGTCGAACTCGGAAACTGCATTGCTTGCTTTGAATTATTTTCTAAGGAAGTTGAAATCGAAAAGAGAGGTGATACTTTATAATGTGACCATAAAAGTGTGTAGAAAAAGTAGGGATTTGGAGAGAGCCGAGAAGTTGTTTGATGAAATGCTTGTGAGAGGTGTGAAGCCTGATAACGTCACATTTTCGACTTTGATAAGTTGTGGTAGGATGTGTTCTTCGCCTGGTAAGTCTGTCGAGTGGTTCGAGAAAATGCCTGATTTCGGGTGTGATCCTGATAATGTTACGTATGCGTCTATGATTGATGCCTATGGACGGGCTGGTAATGTAGATATAGCTTTGAGTTTGTATGATCGTGCTAGGACCGAAAAATGGAGTCTTGATGCTATGACATTTTCTACATTGATTAGAATGTATGCGGCGAGTGCGAATTTTGATGGGTGCTTGAATGTTTATGAAGAAATGAAGATTTTAGGTGTTAAGCCGAATATGTTCGTGTATAACAATTTGTTGGATGCTATGGGAAGAGCTAAGAGGCCTTGGCAGGCCAAGACTATTTACAAAGATATGACTGACAATGGGTTTACACCGAATTGGAACACGTATGCGTCACTCTTACGGGCTTATGGAAGAGCTCGATATGGTGAGGATGCTCTAGCTGTGTACAGAGAGATGAAGGAGAAGGGGATGGAGTTGAATGTGATTCTTTACAATACAATCTTGTCCATGTGTGCAGACATTGGCTTCGCTGATGAAGCTTTTGAAATATTTGAAGACATGAAGAGTTCCGGAACTTGCAAGCCTGATAGCTGGACATTTTCGTCTTTGATTACCATAAATTCATGCAGTGGGAAGGTTTCCGAGGCAGAGGCCATGTTAAGTGAAATGTTGGAAGCGGGATTTGAACCTAATCTCTTTGTTCTAACATCGCTTATCCAATGCTATGGAAAAGCCCAGCGCACTGATGATGTTGTCAGGACGTTTAACAGACTGCCAGAATCGGGCATAACTCCTGATGACCGATTCTGCGGCTGTCTTCTGAATGTGATGACTCAAACCCCAAAGGAAGAGATTGGTAAGCTTATTGAATGCGTTGAGAAGTCCAATTCAAAACTTGGTACTGTTGTAAGGCTTCTGTTGGAGGAGCCAGGCATTGAGGGACACTTTAAAAATGAAGCATCTGAGCTCTTTAATTCTATTAGCGAGGATGTGAAAAAGGCTTATTGCAATTGCTTAATTGATCTCTGTGTCAACCTCAATCTGTTGGAGAAAGCTTGTGAGCTGCTAGACCTTGGGCTTACACTGCAGATTTACAGAGATATACAGTCCAGGTCTCCAACTCAATGGTCTTTACATCTGAAGAGTCTCTCACTTGGGGCGGCTCTGACTGCATTGCATGTTTGGATAAATGACCTAGCAAAGGCACTGGAATCTGGAGAAGAGTTTCCGCCATTACTTGGAATCAATACTGGGCATGGAAAACACAAGTATTCAGACAAAGGCTTGGCGGGTGTGTTCGAATCACATTTGAAGGAATTAAACGCTCCTTTCCATGAGGCCACCCCAGATAAAGTTGGCTGGTTTTTAACTACTGATGCTGCTGCCAAGTCATGGTTGGAGTCTAGAAGTTCACCTGAATTAGCTGCTGTCTAGGCGCTGTACTGACGATGGCTTGGTACCCCATTATCGGCTCTTTACATGAGCAGGTAACCTTTGGTGACAATGATTGCACCCCTATCGAACCTCCTGTTCCTTTGTTTTCAGCATGTAACTCTCTTGATTGAGGGAAATTTTTTGTAACTTTGGTTATATATTAATTTGTTACATAGTTAATGAAATGAGAAGAATCATGAGTCACGTATGGTTGTGCTTTCATTCTTGAGTATATGATCCATTGATCTTTTATTGAATTAAGCAATCAGACTTTTTTCTGCCTTTTTTTTTTTTTGATTTACCACTTGCCATAAGGTGACTCAAAGAAATTGTGAGATTGAATGAGCGTTTTTTTACCACCAAACCAAATTGGACGGTTCAAACTTTTCTGTGTTGGATCTTGAATGAGTGGGAAACTGGGATTCAAAGACTTATTCAGGTGTCTTTTGTATAAAGTCAAATAAACTTAGTTTTAAAAATTAGTTTCCCAGTCTCAACAGCCTGGCAACTGGCAAGAAGTTTTGAGAAGCCAAATACATGTAATGCGAAGTGCGGCATTAAAAAATGGATAAGAAATTGACTTGTAAGAGAGCAAAAAGTACACTGAACATAGCATGTTTGACTTCAATTTTTTTTAATAAAATTAACAAAAATGTTCTTCATGATTTTATACTCAGAGAAACCGACCCACCAGCCCACCATTGACTTGCTAAAACAAAACCATAATTAATTAGTAAACTAATTCCACTAATTGAAAATCAGTGTGATGGTCTGCACGTTAAATTGTCTTCACCGTGACAATGATTGGAACATATTATCACTATTAATTGATGAGGGTTCATGTTCAAATGATCATCAGGACTGCTAGTGCACAAACAAAATGGGAAACTGCATACATGTTCTGTCTGATGAATCCCACCAGAAAGTTAGAGTGGTCACTTTGGATGGAAAAGAAAAACAGTTCAAAGCCTCAACAGCAATCAAGAGAATCACTTCTGGTCGTTACAGTGGCTACAGGTTGGTGCAGCAATCCCAGCCACAGTTGCTACTGCCTCATGACACCCACCAGAAAGTTAGAGTGGTCACTTTGGATGGAAAAGAAAAACAGTTCAAAGCCTCAACAGCAATCAAGAGAATCACTTCTGGTCGTTACAGTGGCTACAGGTTGGTGCACCAATCCCAGCCACAGTTGCTACTGCCTCCTGACACCAAGCTTGAACCTGGAGAGGCTTACTATCTTGTGTCAGATCCTTCAGTTTTTCGAAAAACGTCAGGACAGGAGAGTTGCAAAACGCAGAGAGTGAAGATTGTGATCTCAAGGCAGCAGCTAGAGTTACTGCTGAGAAATTCGGAGAGTTTTCGGAGATGGGAACCTTCATTGGCTTCCATTCCTGAATGCACAACTTTTGAATGACATATTATTCCATTAGCATTGTCATTTTCTTCTCCTGTTGGGTTGCATCATCAGAGATTACCATAGAAATTGTACAGTTCACAAGATGGTATATGCTGTAGAGGAGAGCTGGGGAGGTTTTTGTGTCAAGTTTCCTACTTCAAATTAGAACAATTTTTCAGCTCTGATTGAGGATTATGGATGTGAAAATCACTAGAGTCTTTCTTGTGTATCAATTTAGGTAGGAAAATTGGAACCTTGGAATTTTAAATGGGTACCTAACATGTAAATGGCATGATATTAATAATTTGCCATGAAACCAGTAGTCTGTTATGATTAAAATGGATGTATATCATATTCACCTTCCATGGAGCTTCTCAGGCTAAGCTTGATATTGTCCAAAATTGTTCCTAGGAAGTTACAAGCTCAGCTTACCCTCTCTCACAAATTTCATTTTACCATAACTTTTACATTGAAAATACAGAAGACATGAATCCGAGAAAGGAGATCTTTTTGTCTTCAGGAAAGAATCTCAAATCCAAGAAGAATTCCCTAAAATATATTTGATGCTTATTGACATCTGATCAGACAAGTCGTTTTCATGAACACAAACAAACTCGATACCGTCGAGACAACCTCTTCTTCGCACTTGCTCAATATATATACATTTCAAGGACTCAAAATTAGCTGTTCAAGTTCTGACGATGACAACAGAATACAGATCCTCTAAGTCTAAGATCACCAGAGTCTGTGTTCCAGTTATGAGTTAACCTTTGAATGGAGAATTACATGCCCCATAATCATATATTTGCATTCAACTGCTGTCTAAGAGGTAATAACTAGAATCAATTAATGGAAATAGTTATATTGCAAAACAACCTTAAACAGCAATTCAATATCCAAGCCGTGGAAAAGTCATTGTAATGATATACTGAAATACCCAAGCAAGCATCCATATAAAGATTATTTTTGCTTTCTCTCACCACACCACTCCACTCTTCGCCTCCTCATCATTGAAATACTGACGTTGAAAATAACGTACGTTTGAAAAATTACTATAAGTTATTGCCTATTGGTAACACCTAAACCACCAAAACTAGTGCATGTTTGTAATTATTTTAAGCATTATATGATTGTTTTTTGGAAATAGATTAAAATTACTTTTTTAGTTCAATTAGAACTTATCTCCTATAATTCAAATGATCGAAAACAAGTTTTGGTCATTTTCAGTTAATTCAGTTGCCAACCGATACGATCTAAACAGCCAAACCTGGTTCGTGTTTGTAATTATTGTCAGAATTTTACGATTTTATCATATTGTTTGGTTCTAACAACTAACTAGATTAAAATTCTACTTATTTAGTTCAATTAAAGCTTATCTTTTGTAATTGAAATGGGCCAATCTAAATATTGGGTGGTTTCGGTTGCAAACCTAGTACGTGTCCATAATTATTGTAAGAATTTTATGATTTTATCATCTTGTTTGGTTTTAATTAGATTGAACTTCTAATTTTAGTTCAATTATATTGAATAATTATGTCAGAAATTGTGATCGCTATTTCTTGAACCCCAAATATCACACCATTAAGAAAATAAATACTGTAGAGAATAAAATTAGTCTTAAAATAAAAGACTAATATAATATAAATGGCTTCAAGGCACGATATGTTGTCGGATGTCGCTCTTCAAGACATTATTCGTCTCCACCAATTTTGTGATGCACTGAGTTTACGAATATGTCTCCATGTTACAATGAAGCTTTTGTTTATCAGCGCTGTGCACTTACGAAAACTATCGTGATAGTTATTCTTTTGCTTCCACACATGATAAGCGACGACCCTCCAAATTTGATACCAGAGCAACCCGTTGTGTGTTTATTCCCTATCCATATGGTCAAAAAGGTTATCGATTGTACGATATTTCAAAAAAAAAAAAAAAATAAATAAATCTTTACTTCTCATGATGTGCTATTCTATGAAAATATAATTCCATATTCTTTTACTTCCGCTGCTGAAACTCATCTCGAATTTCACTACTTCATATGACATGCTTGATGATGAGATAATCCTTTCACCCATGGCTGATACAACACCACCATCTAATACACAATCATTTGATGTGCCACCCATTCCTTCACCACTGGTATCACCACAACTTAATACTTCTCCTATAGTAGCATCACGAGAACGAACGATAGCTTTCACGTGTCACCCAAGTTCCTGCGCACCTTCGAGACTTCCAAGTTACAGGCTCTCTTCCTTCACATGGTCAACCCTCCTCATCATCCTTAATTTTGGTTAGACACACATGTACCTCTCACCCTTTGTCCAAATTTATATCTTAACCATTGCCTCCCGATAATGTCGGCTGAAATTGGTTTATAAAATCAAGCTCAAATCCGACAGTACCATTGAGAGATACAAAGGCAGGTTGGTGGACAAAGGCTATAGTCAAGTGGAATAGTTTGATTATCGAGAGACGTTTGCACCTATTGCAAAATTTGTGGCAGCCATTCAAAATTGGCATCTTTATCAATTGGATGTCAACACTACATTCATTCACGGTGATCTTGAAAGGGATGTTGTCTTTGCCTCCTAGGTTCAGGCGAAAAGTGTTTTTGAGAATAAATCGCACATGTTGATGTCAGCTGTCATTTGACCTGAGAAGAGCCCGTCTGACCAGTTACTCTGACATGATGGATATGGCTGGGGGCTATGCCTTGGCAGAGGAAGAAGAAATCGCCCCGGGAGGATACTTCGTGCATGGCGGACGCCCGGAAGGGTCTAAAGCCAAGGACCAAGCGAAGACGCCCGATGCGAAAGGTGATAAACAAAAGAATAAGACACGGGATAGTCGGGATGGTCGTCGGGCATATGATCCAAAGACGGATCAACCGCGGCAGAAGTTCCAAGGCAGATATACAAACTATACCCCACTGAGGAAGGATCAAGAGGAAATTCTGGCAATCCTGGAGGAGAAGAACATGTCTAAAGAACCTCCTAGGCAGTCATCCTATGCCCAGAGGGACGTCACCAAGTATTGCAGGTTCCATAAGGAGAATGGACACGAAACTTCCAAGTGTTTTCAACTTAGGGATCACATAGAGACCCTCATTAGGGAAGGACATTTGAAAGATATCGTCCTGAAGAAAATCGACAAGGTAGACGGACAAAGAAATAACCGACAGGATGGTCGGGCTAGAAAACTTAGCCCCAAGAAAGCTGAGGATGAAGGAGCGATCAACACGATTTTTGGTGGACCATCAACGGGCAAAAGTAATAGGGAGAGGACCCAGGAAATTCGGGAAGCCGTAGAGGCTAGAAGAGATCTAGGTGTCAATTCCATTGAACCCGACCCAAAAAAGATCAAGGGAGGCTGGGATCCCATCATATTCACAGAGGCTGACTCACATGGAGTAGATGTAAGACCAAACGATGCACTGGTAATCAGCGCACATATTGGCCATAGGGAGGTCCATCGGATTTTGATCGACAATGGAAGCTCAGCAGATATTTTGAGTGCAGAAGTTTATGACCAGCTGAGGCTGGAAAGGAAAGACCTGCAGCCTTTTCCTACACCTCTCAGAGGATTTGGTGGGGTGGAGGTAAGGTCGCTCGGCACAGTAAAATTACCGGTGAAGGTCGGGAAGGCTCCTTGCCAAAAGACAGTGTTACTCGACTTTGTAGTCGTCGACACAGAAAATTGGCCGTACAACGCCCTATTGGGCCGACAGTTCTTGAATAAAGCTAAGGCGGTGACGGCGACTTATGCTTTAATGATGAAGTTCCCAACGGAGTTTGGAGTTGGAATGGTCAAAGGATCGCAAGAAATGGTTCGAAGGGCAAATTTGTCAGTATACAAGGACAGGGAAGTAAACCAGGTATATGATGTGACAACCAAGCTGATAACCGATGAGACTGAAGAATCAGAAGTACCGAAGGATTTTGAGTTGGATCCCAGAGAGGAGCCCGAAGCTAAGAAAGATGAGCCGACCGAAGAGGTGGCATTGGACCCAGAAGATCCAGGAAGGACGGTGAAAGTCGGGGCAAATTTGAGTGGATGTATAAAAGCCCGACTTGTCTCACTACTAAGGGATTACAAGGATGTTTTTGCTTGGAGCCACGAAGATATGCTCGGGATAGATCCAAAAGTGATATCACATTGCCTCTCCATCAATCCAGAGTTCCGCCCGGTAGTGCAAAAGAGACGGCTGTTCAATCCAGAGAGGAGTGTGGCCATTAAGGATGAAGTAGGCAAGTTGCTTTCTGCAGGATCGATAAGGGAAGTCAAATACCCAGAATGGGTGGCCAATGTGGTGCTGGTTAAGAAGAAAAATAATCAGTGGAGAATGTGTGTAGACTTCACCGATTTGAATAAGGCCTGCCCGAAAGATAGCTTCCCATTGCCGAGAATAGACCAACTGGTGGATGCAACAGCTGGGCACGAATTGTTGAGCTTCATGGATGCTTACTCAGGATACAATCAGATCAGAATGAATAAAGCAGATGAAGAAAAGATAGCCTTCACCACAGATCAGGGTTTGTACTGCTATAAGGTGATGCCTTTCGGCTTGAAAAACGCTGGGGCAACCTACCAGAGATTGGTAAACAGGATCTTTGCCCGGAAAATCGGGAGGAACATAGGAAGTTTATGTGGATGATATGTTGACCAAGAGTGTCACAGCGGAGAAGCATTCAGAAGACTTAAGGGAGACCTTCGAAGTGCTGAGGAGATATAAAATGAAGCTTAACCCGAGCAAGTGTGTGTTCGGAGTGCCATCAGGGAGATTTCTTGGTTTTCAGGTGCATCAAAGAGGGATTGAGGTGAACCCCGAGAAGATCAAAGCGTTGGAAGATATGGCTTCGCCAAGGACGCTGAGGGATGTACAGAGGCTAACGGGATGTCTTGCGTCACTTAACCGATTCATAGCGAAGTCGACAGACAAATGCGCCCCATTCTTCAGGGCAATAAAGAAAGGAAAAGGCCTTGAATGGAGTGAAGAATGAGAAGCTGCTTTTCAGAAATTGAAAGAGTATTTAGGGCGAGCACCCATTCTCTCACAGCCGATGGTCGGGGAAACATTGTACTTGTACCTCTCAGTCACAGAGGTAGCGACAAGTTCGGTGTTGATTCGAATGGAGGAAGGAGTGTAAAAACCGGTATATTACACCAACAAGGCATTGCTTCCAGCAGAAACTAGATACTCACCGGCCGAAAAGGTCGCACTCGCCCTGGTCGCGGCAGCCAGAAAACTAAGGCCGTACTTCCAAGCGCATGCAATAGAGGTGTACACCGACTGCCCGCTAAAACTCATCCTGCAAAAACCAGAACTGTCGGGAAGATTGACTAAATGGGCGGTTGAGCTGAGCGAATTCGACATCAAATATACCCCAAAAGCTGCAGTTAAGGGACAAGCAGTGTCCGATTTCATAGCAGAGTTCACCGAGCCAGATATGGAAGTGCAAAGGATGATAGAAGGCGAACAAGTGAGCAAGTTCCAATGGAAGTTGCATGTGGATGGATCGTCAAATACTCATGGCAGTGGGGCAGGAATAGTCATAACAACACCAGAAGAAGATGCTGTGGAATGCGCCATGAGATTCGACTTCAAAGCAACTAATAACCAAGCAGAGTATGAAGCTTTGTTGGCTGGTTTGAGAGTTTGCATAGCATTGGGGGCAGATGAGTTGGCGGTATACAACGATTCCCAGGTTGTAGTTAACCAGGTGCTGGATGAATACCAGGCGAGGGAGGAGCATATGATAGCTTACTTAGACATTGCAAAGAGCTTGCTTAAAAAGTTTAAGGCGTATAGGATTCTTCAAATCCCTCGGGAGGAGAACGAAAAAGCAGATGCTTTGTCTAAATTAGCCTCAGCCACCATGAGTATTAGGTCGAAAGCAATACCAGTGGCGCACCTGACCAAACCAAGTACGGCAGAATCTGAAGAGGTCATGGTGTCAGAAATCCGGCTAGGTCCAAGTGATTGGACGACCCAGCTTAGAGAATATCTGGAGAGAAACATATTACCGGAGGATGCTGTGGAGGCAAAACGCGTCAAGTACAGGTCAACTCGGTACACGATTCTGAGGGGAGAACTATACAGAATAGGGTTCTCAAAGGTGTTACAAAGATGTGTTGCCGGAGAAGAAACCTACAAGATTCTGAAAGATGTTCACAGTGGGGTGTGTGGAAACCACACTGGGGGTAAGAGCCTAGCACACAAGGTACTTCGGCAGGGTTTTTATTGGCCGACTTTATTTGCCGAAGCGCAGCGATTCGCGGAAAGTTGCAAGACATGTCAAAGGATAGCAAACGACATTCGGTAACCCCCGGAGTTACTCAGAAGCTTAACTTCCCCCTTGGCCTTCTGCCATGTGGGGCCTCGACCTGATTGGTCCAATGCCCATAGGAACAAGGGGAGGAGCAAAGTACGTAATTGTGGCAGTAGACTACTTTACCAAGTGGGCAAAAGCAGAGGCATTGGTGCACATCACGGAGGCGAACACCACTAGCTTTGTCAAGAAGAACATCATATATAGGTTCGGAATCCCGAGCATCATTATAACGGATAACGAAACTCAGTTCGACAATAGCAAGTTCAGGAAAATGTGTGAGGAGTACAAGATTGCAAACTATTATACGTCACCTGCATATCCTCAAACCAATGGCCAAACTGAAGCTGTGAACAAGGTGATCAAGCACATACTGAAAGTAAAGCTGGAATCAAAGAAAGGCAGTTGGGCAGACAAACTACCAGAGGTGTTATGGGCATACCGAACGACTGTCAGGTCATCCACAGGGGAGACCCCTTTTGCACTGGCATTCGGAACAGAGGCCGTAATCCCGACGGAAACAACCTTTACGTCACCCAGGGTGCAACTATATAGCCCCGAGCACAACGTCAACATGTTGCAGCAGAACTTAGACGAGCTTGAAGAAATCAGGGACGCAGCTCAAGTGAGAAACGCAGCGTATCAGCAAAGGGCTGCAAGGTACTATAATTCCCATGTTCGTGTGCGTAGATTCCAGCTCGGAGATTTGGTGCTAAGAAGGGTATCCTCGAACACTAAGGACAAGTCGGCAGGATCTCTCGCCGACAAATGGGAAGGCCCGTATATCATCAAGGGAGTTGCAGGGCATGGAGCCTACCTGATAGCTCACCCAGAAGGCAGCTTAGTACCCCGACCATGCAACGCTCAGTATCTCAAGATTTTCTACCCCTGAAAAACTCACTCATGTTTAACGTTATTTTAGCTTTGCTTTAACTTATAGTCAAGTTAAGAGGTTTCTAATTCTTATTGTTATCTAATAAATTCCGTTTGCTAATAAAGAAGTTATTCATTGAAGACGATGAAATCCACGATAAAGAATGTTCAAATAAAGCAAAAACAACAGTGGCCACTTCGTCCGAGAACAAGCAGACTAAATTTAGTCACCTAAAACAAACCGGTCCGAGCAAATCTCGTTCAAAAATAATCATGCGCTACGAGGCCGCGGGAGAGCGGACAAGTAGTTCTTGAAGGGCTGAGAAGCTGGAATAGCGCGCCCGCCTGGTTTGAGCAGTGCAAACGCATTTCATAACCAAAAGGCAAAACCGAGGCACCAGGATAACTGGAAAACTGCTCGGAGCGCCGCCAGGAAGACTGGTGAGATGCGCAGTCGTGTTGGCTGGTCAACATAACCACCAACGATTCGACAAAACCTTGCACAGACAAAACCGGGAGACGTCCTAGGTGACTTGTGTAAGGACCTTGACGTATGGTTGTGGTGAGCCTCGACGAAACGTTAGGGTAAAACGATCTTCACAAGATCGGAGAAATTAATTGCCAGTTAAATAAGATACTCGGCTTAAAAAAGTTGTCAGTTAAATAAGATACTCGACTTTAAAAGAAAAAATTGCCAGTTAAATAAGATACTTGGTCCAATGAATCAACGACCAGTTTAATGAGATACTCGGCTTAATAAACGAGTTGCCAGTTGAATAAGATACTCGGTTAACTTTGGTGGTCGCCAAGCACTTGGTTGAAATTAAGAGTCCCAAAAATTCTTAAGATCTACGAGCCGAGTATAGGTGACCGAACAAATTATGCTTCATTTGTGTTTCTTTTGTTTATACGTTTATCATGCAGGGAACTGGACAGGCAGAATAGTGAATAGATTTCTTATATATGAGCAAAAGAATATACAACGGTTGTTACAAAAAAGAAAATTAATCAAGAAGATGCCGTAGGTTGAGAACTACTTCCACCAATGCTCGGGTCCGGTTCCATCACGTACTCGTTCAGGAGACTATCATCAGAAGGCCAGACAATCACATCTTCCGGGGCGTCGTTATCTATCCAAGCGCTATAATCCACCCCGGAAATGGGCCCAACGTCAGAAGCCTCACCGTCGATCCCCACTTTCCCACAAGCGTGGAAAGTTGAGAAGGAATCAGCAGTGGGAACTTCCAGGTGCATGAGGTGTGGCTCTTTTCCCTTACTTCTGTAATATGCTCGCCACGTCTTCATCTGGAGCCGGAGGGATTCCAGAGAGGCATCCACATGCTTTCTGACCGAGAAGTTCTAGTTGGCCCTGGCCCGATCGGTTGCTCTGTTCTTCTTCTTGAAAAACTCTCCGGCCGAGACCATTCCCCTCTGAAATTCCCGGAGAAGTAAAGCATCGTAGGCTAGAGATCTTTTGAAGCGATCGACCCCCTGAATTTCCAACTCCAGCCTAGCTTCCTTCGACAAGGACTTGATCGTCAAGGCTTGATGTTCCAAGTCCTGAAGTAGGAAACTGGTTTAGCTCTACTCCAGGCTGAGCAGACAGCTCGTAGGAGGACTTGGCATCTTCAGCTGTCTGCTCAGCCTGGAGTAGAGCCTCTTGAGTAGATAACAACTGGTTTTTTAAAGTTTGGGCCTCTTCAGAAGCGAAAGATGCCTTCTGTTCAGCCTCGAGTTGACGCGCTAAGCACTGGTCCAGATGCACCTGACCCGACCTGGCCCCTTCCTGACAAGCCAGTTCGGCCCGAGCACGGCGATCTTCACTCTCCTTCAACTGAGCTTCAAGCCTCCTTATTTTCTCCGTCTGACCATCACTAGTCAGGCAGACTTCAGTTATCTCGGCTACCATCTGCAACGAGCCGATAACAAGTGACAAAAATGAAGTAAACAATAAAGGAGATAAATATGAAAGTCTCAAGAGTTACACACATAAGAAGCGCTGTTGAAGAAATGGCAGAGCCGATCAGATAACGAACCGACCCTGAGATCGCTCCAACGATCCTCCCCTATATATGCTTGGCTCGAAGCCATAGCCTTCAACATGGCCTCGGGGGTAGGTACGCCAGACTGGGTTGGAGGGTCAGGGCTGCCAAGATTAGCCTCGGGGAACCTAACAGTAGGTACTGCCTGAGGGGAACTAAGGGGGATGCCAGGCTCGTCCCTCATCTGATCTCGTGGAGGAGAATTCTCTATTGATCTCTCATTTTCAGCAGCCTCTGCTACCCCCTCCTCATCCGAGGATGACTCGACGGAAGCAACTACTCGAGGAATCTTGGGGGCCGGACGACCAGGGGAGAACGAGGCTTTTCTTTTTTCGGGTTGCCTCCCACGAGTATTCAGGTCCGCTGTAGGGTCCTCAAAATCCAGATCGGAACGCCCCATTTCAGCACCACTTCCAGACGGCGCAGTGTCCAGTTCGGCAGAAATCAGAATCTCCGGAACTGTCACGTCCGGATGCTCCCTGGCAATTTCCGCATCCGGGGAAGTGGTATTCGGCTCGACTACGGCAGGCCGCGGAGATCTAGTTCCGCATGAGAAGGCAGTTGGCTCGCAAGACTCCCCAACCTTCTCCTTCCCCTTTGTCGAAGGACCTGCTTGATTGCCTTCATCAGTTGCGTGGGCGGCCAATTCTTGATCCTGAGTTTCCTCAGCCATGTAATCCGGCACGTCGTCTGCACCCCCCTCGGGAATGTCTTCGGAAGAATTCCTATCAGAGTCACCTTGAGGAGGGGCTATCCCCGCATCCTGTTGACGTTTAACTTCCCTCCGGCTCGCCTCCACAATACCTTTCATTCGGCGGGCTTGGGCATCGCATACTACATCTATGTCGTACACTAAAAAAAAATAAAAAATAAATAAATAAATAAATAAAATTTTTTAGGAAGCTGAAATCCAGACAGATGAAGCAACAAAAAAGCAAGGAAGAAATAAAGAACTTACAGCGACGCCGGCGTGCAGAAAGTTGAGGGAAGAGGCGAGCTGTTATCATCTTCTTTTCATCGAAGATGTAAGGTCTGCCCCTCTTTTCCACGGGACGGAAGGCCGCCCGAGTCATGGTTTTGAGCTCTTCATCCGTAAAAGACGAAGTTATGTGGTTCCACTAGGGTGTGCAGAAGTACCGAGGCACCCGGCGAGTCATCTCGGAACCCTCGATGTCAAAAGAAATTGACCGTCCCCAGTCTCCACCCACGAAGAACCAACTATTCTTCCAGAACTTGTTTGAGGTGGGGAAGCCCCAAACAAACCCTTTCATCTTTTCATCAGCGGTCGGCATCACCCTGATCTTTACGATCACGTCCTTGGGGACCCAACTCTCGGGCTGAGTTGAAAGCAGGAAGTAAATCCCAGTCTTTCCCAGAGGCCTCAAAGAATAGAAGTGACTAATTTCCCGAGGGGTTGGGGGTGGTCGTCCCATCCTATGCCACATATGCCACATGCACATCAAGATCCGATAGCTATTCGGAGTTAGTTGAGCGGGGGCGAGCTGAGCTTCGGCCAAAAACCACGTAATGAAGGGTTGCAGCGGAAGCGTCACCCCGCAAGAAAGCATCGCCCCATAAATCGCCACTTGACCGGGTGGAGGGTTCCACGCAGCCCGACCGTTGGCAGGGTTTAATGAGATGGTGTCGCTGTCCAAATCAAAACGGTTCATATATTTAATGACTTCTTCGGGGCCGACCACATTTGGCTCAACGTCGTAAGCGCAAACTCTCTCGGGAGAGAATACGATACGAGCCTCCCTGTGCTCGTCCTCAATGTCTTTATCGACCACCCTTTGGGGCCCGACTCGAATTTCCCGAACAAAGGAACCTTTGTTGATGTCGCGATTGCTTTGTTTCTTCCCCATTCTTTTCCACGGCCGAGAATTATCACAAGCCTCAGAAGCAAAACTGGAATCGGTTTCAGGCTGATAGGATTCAGGCTGTGACGAACTGGAAGAAGCTGGTGAAACTTCACGACACAGTCCAGATAAGTTGAGTCCGGAGACGTCAGCGTCTATAAATCGGGGCTGATCGGGAATTGGATCACCAAGCAACCTGTGGACAGCCGCAACAATACAAGTATCACCTTGTTCAATGGCAATCATAGCAACAGTAAAAAGACGATGTCTAGCAGAGGAATCCATGAGAACTAACCTTGAAGGATTGAAGAAACGAGAGGTACGGCAGGATCTTCGAGAAGGTCGAGAAAAGGTTTGGAAACCGAGAGAAGTAAATCTTCGCAGGACAAGATTACAGGCAGGGAAACAATGGCAGAAGTCTGGAAAACGGTGGCTGAGATCTGGGAAGTAATGGTAAAAACTTGAATAGGGGTTTTCCCCTTTGAAGCAATACTCCTATATATAAGCATGCCACCGGTCCCAAGACACGAAACCCTAGAAAGGGTAAGTGAGGAGAAGCGGGAAAGATTGGGATAAGAATCATGACGTGAGCTGTACGGGCATGAACAGAAGGGTCGCGTCTCATAAATGCCACGTACCGCGGCCAAACAAAAGAAGACAGGTGGCAGTAAAGAGAGGCACCGAGCCGTCGAAGAGACAGTCAGTCACCATCAAAAGATCTTCAAATAAGAAAAGAATCAAACGCGTGCAGGCGTAATTAAGACACGTCATTAACATTTCGAAGCGAACGAGGAATTTGAAATCCGACATTGATGAAGAAGACGATAAAGGAGAAAAAGTCATGAAAAGTTAAATATTTATCCCGAGTAAGCAGGATGCATTCGGTTCAAATATTTAAGGGGGTATTGTTATAAGTAAAAATCAGCATTGAGGAAACGTCATTACAGTAAGGGGCCACGTAAGCAAAGTCGAGAAAAGTCAAGCGTTAAAGGGCAGAAATTCCCAAGGGAATTTACTCGGCAAAGAGTAAAGCAACCCGACCACAGACGAAGAAACCGGCTCGGGCATGCTCGGGCATACTCGGCATACTCAGGCATACTCGGGATCAGATAACGAAGACAAGTACTTCATAAACATATGGACAGAATCAGAAGCAAACAACTCCACAATAAGCAACGATACGACTATCAGAGTTCAATTGAAAGGCAAATAGATTTCCCGCAGATAAAGGGCGAGGAATCCGACATAGATTCGGACTCAGCCAAAACAGGAAACAAGATAGATTCCATAAAGAGACGGACTTCAATTAGAACTAGGAAATCACACAAAATGCGGGTATCACAACACCAAACCCTAGCACAACCATAAACCCTAGCAAATAACATGTATAGATACCCCAGTAAGAAACATGATGGAGGCAGGTGTGATTTAGCAGAATAAGTCAGAGAGAAATACTTTGTAATTGAATTTTTGATAGTGGATTTGACTGTGTTGCTCAAGCAACAATCCGTGGATTTTTTCTCCAGTTAAAAGGAGTTTTTATCACGTATTCGTATCTCTTGATTTATTGTTTTCTTGCGGTATTACACCTATCTGTTCTTATTTTCGCTTGATACAAGTTCGTTGATAGTGACGACGAAAAATCACCATCAACAGCACACACACAAATCTAATCACAAATAAATAATATGAAAGCAATAAGAAGAAAAAGATGACACCAAAGATTTTACGTGGTTTAGCAATTTGCCTACGTCTACGGAGCGCACCGCACTCAGTCTACTGTTTTTAGAGTTGATCACAATCTCTCAGTCTCTCTGTCAGTCTCTCTACAATTGCTCTCTCTCTCTCTCTACAATTTTTCTCACACATTACGCTCTTATTTTGAGTACACATAATGGTGGTATCTATATGGGAACACTAGGGTTGGCTAAATCCTAATTGGAGTCTATTTTCTTTTTCAATTTCTTCTATGCGTAAGATTTCTTATTTCACGCGGATTTGTGTTTGACCGCTGTATGTGCCACAGCGCTCGCACAGCACACCTCACAGCGTGTACCTACTGGACTTGAGCCACTGTCCCACTGCTGTCATAATTCACAGCGCTCTTCAATTTGGCCTAATTGCTGTGCCACTGCTGTCAAAGATGCTGTGTATGTACAACATTCTCCCTTGCGCTGCTTCACATCGCTGTGTATTACACAGCGTGAATCAATTCTCCTTTTTTGCTTCCTTCGTTGACTTGGCCTTCACATAACTCCAACAATCTCTCACTTGAAGACTGAATCTCAATAGACGTTCTCCATCCTTCCTCGATGACTTAGTGGATAAATAACGGTGCGCTCATCCCCCACGTCTTCACTCTTGAAGACCCACTGAAGCTGCGCACAACTCCAGTTTCTCAGTAGTGACTGGCTTGGTTAACATGTCAGCCGGATTTTTAGTTTCTGCAATCTTCACTAATTTTAATACTTTTTCTTCGATTAACGACCGAATAAAGTGGTAGCGCAGGTCTATATGCTTGGTCCTCGAATGGAACGCCGAATTCTTGGCTAAGTGTATTACACTCTGACTATCACTGTGCAACACATTCATCACATGATCGAATCCCAATTCAGCTAACAATCCTTGTAACCATATAAGCTCCTTACTTGTTTCTGTCACAGCCACATACTCTGCTTCAGTTGTAGAGATTGTTACTATCTTCTGCAACTGGGACACCCAACTAATCGCGGTACTTGCCATTGTGAACACATATCAGGTGGTACTTCTTCTATGATCCACCTCTTCAGCAATATCTGAATCCACATAACCTTCTAGCTTGAATTCATCTCTTCTGAAGGCTAGACATCTCTCTGTCGTACGCCGTAGGTATCTTAGGATCCATTTTACGGCCTCCTAGTGAGACTTGCCCGGATTTGACATGTATCGGCTCACAACTCCCACTGCTTGGGAAATATCAGGTCTTGTGCAGGTCATGGCATACATTAGACTTCCAATGGCTGAAGCATAAGGCACTTTAGCCATGAAGTCCTTCTCTTCTTCTGTCTTCGGACTCTAGTCATTGGACAACCTGAAAAGATTAGCCAAAGGTGTTCTCACCGATTTAGCATCACCCATGCTGAATCTCTGTAACACCTTCCGAACGTACTCTGCTTGTGAAAGCTTCAATGTACCTTCATGTTCATCTCTGCTAATCCACATTCTAAGAATCTGCTTTGCTGCACCTAAATCCTTCATCTCGAACTCACTCGAGAGTTGCTTCTTCAAATTGTTAATCTCCTCTAAATATGCACCAGCTACTAACATGTCATCAACATAAAGTAGCAAAATAATAAAACTTGACTTAACCATTTTGAAGTAGCAGCAGTGGTCAGCATTGCATCTTAAATAGCCATTGCCTTGCATAAACCCATCAAACTTCTTGTACCACTGTCGGGGAGCTTGTTTTAAACCATACAAGCTCTTCGTCAATCTACATACCAACTATTCCTTGCCATCTTCTGCAAACCCCTCCGGTTGCTTCATATATATCTCATCCTCCAAATCACCATGAAGAAAGCAGTCTTCACATCTAACTGCTCTAGATATAACCCTTTTGCTGCGACAATACTCAACATTAACCGGATCGTAGTTAGTTTAACAACAGGAGAGAAAATCTCAGAGTAGTCAATACCTTCAATTTGTTGGAAACCTTTGACTACTAGTCGTGCCTTGTATCTCTTGGAACTATCATGTTCCTCTTTGATCCGAAACACCCACTTATTCTGTAGGGCTTTCTTTCCTTCAGGCAGCTTGGCTAACTCCCAAGTTCGATTAGATACCAACGACTTCATCTCATCCTTCATTGCAAGCTCCCACTTGCTCGCATCTTCTCCCTGACATGCCTCATCATAGTACTCAGGTTCTCCTGCGTCTGTCAGTAGCATGTATTGCAAGTACTTCCTATTTGGTATAGGAGTTCGAGTTGATCTTCTTAATGTACTTTGAGCCTGTGTCACTGGAACATCTCTATGTGGGATGAGTTCTTGAACCTGGGGCTGTACACCTTTCTCTTCGTCATTCTGTTTAATATGTTCCATGATCCCGCTATCTGGTACATCATCCGGCCTAAAATACTCTGGCTTTTCCGGCTCAGACACCTGTGTGTTCCTATCTTTGTACATGACCCTTTCGTTGAAGACGACATCTCTACTTCTGATCATCTTGCTGTTTTGGTCATCCCACAGCTTATAACCAAATTCATCTTCTCCATAGCCTACCAAAGTGCACTTCACTGACTTGGAGTCTAACTTACTACTCGCATGATCACCTACATGTACATTGGAAACGCACCCAAACACTTTAAGATGAGAAAGTTTTACCTCTTTCCCAGTCCAGATCTCCTATGGTATAGCGAGGTCCAAGGGCTTTGATGGTCATCTATTGATCAAATACGCTGCTGTATTGACTGCTTCTGCCCAGAACTATTTTGGCAACCTTGAATGTAACCTCATGCTTCTCGCTCTCACTCAATGTCCTGTTCATCCGTTCTGCTATACCATTCTGCTATGGGGTTCTAGGAACCGTCCTACTGAGCTTTATCCCGCTATGGTAGCAAAACTTCTTGAACTCATTGTCTTCATATTCTCCACCATTGTCTGAATGCAGCTTTTTGATCTTTAAACATGTCTCATTCTCAACCATAGCTTTCCATCTCTTGAAAACATCAAACACTTCAGATTTGTATTTTAGGAAGTAAACCCATACCTTTTTGGAATGATCGTCGATGAAAGTGACGAAATACTGTTTACCCCCGGTTGACGAGACTGAAGCTGGACCCCAAACATCGATGTGCACTAGTTCCAACTTCTCATTTACCGGTACTCTTCCGGTCTTCTTGAAGCTCACTCGCTTCTGTTTTCCTAATATGCAGCTCTCACAGAAATCAACATCAACATTCTTCAAATCTGGCAACTTTCCTTTCGAATGTAGACACTTCAGCCCCTGATTACTCATGTGCCCAAACCTCTGGTGCCATAAGTTCGAATCATCTTTACCTTTCGCCATAGCGATTGAACCACAACCATCCGTGGTTGTATAAAGTGACCCATTCTTATTTCCTCGGGCGATTGTCATAATACCCTTCGAAATCTTCCACTTGTCATCTGTGAAAGTTGTCATGTAGCCATCTGACGCCAGTTGCCCAATAGAGATCAAGTTTTTCCTCAAATCCAGTATGTGCCTCACATTGTCGAGTTTCCAAACTGACCCTTTCAGCTGAATCTTCACATCTCCCTTCCCGGTAATATTGCATGCTTGATCGTCACCAAGATACACCTTACCTAAATTTTCAGAGACGTAATTCTCAAACAATTCCATGTGAGGTGTGGAATGGAATGACGCTCCTGAATCCAGAACCCAGGACTCCGTCTTGCTTTCCAACGAGCATATGAGGCAGTCATCTGACTCCTTAGATACATAATTTGCTCTGCTCTTTCCCTTATCTTTCTTCTCAGATCTACACTCATACCAGAAGTGGCCCTTCTTACCACAATTCCAGCACTCTACATCCTTTTTGCTTCGTTGTTGATTTCCCGAATAGTTGACCTGATACCTGGATTTAGATTTTCCTCTTGACTTTGATCTTCCCCGTTGTTTCGTGTTCCGATTTCTGTTTCTGCCTTCTCTACTTTCCACATTTAGTGCTGAAGATGTAGATGCCCATAATCCCTCTTCACGCAACCTGATTTCTTCGGTCATGATCATGTGCACAACCTGTTGGAAGTTCAATTTTTCTTTCCCGAACGAGTTGGCAATTGACTGACTTGTCATCTTCCAACTTTCTGGCAGTTGGGTGAGCATAAATACTGCCATAAACTCCTCATCGGAACCCATAGACAAGGAACATAACACATCCTTCACTTCGTTGAATTGATTCAGAAACTCTTTAAGGTTCTGACCTTCCGCCATCTTCAAAGTTGATAGCTTCTAGACAAGATGGACTTTCCTTACCGCGGAAGGCTGTCCATATAGGTCTGATAGAGTATCCATTAGATCTTTAGCAGTCTGTTGATCCTTTAGGTTGAAAGCGACTTGCTTCGTCAGACTAAGACTAATTGCTTCCAATGCTTTCCGGTCCAGGAGTTCAAAATCATCATCATCCATATTCTTCAGTTTCTGCTTCTTTGACCAATCTTCATCGGTCATATCCATCAGTCTCTCTTTTATCGGCCAGTGCAGATCCTTTTGGTACAGATAATCCTTCATCTGCATCTTCAAGAAGCTGAAATTCGTCCCATTGAATTTCTCAATCTTGTGCGTATCCTTTTCTGATTCCATCTCTACGACAAAATCGTTGACCTCAAGAAAACCTAGATTTGTGTGAAAAAATAATAATAATAATCTGTCCCAACCAAGAGCTATGATACCAATTGTTTTTGAGAATAAATCGCACACACACAAATCTAATCACAAATAAATAATATGAAAGCAATAAGAAGAATAAGACGACACCAAAGATTTTACTTGGTTCAGCAATTTGCCTACGTCCACGGAGCGCACCGCACTCAATCCACTATTTTTAGAGTTGATTACAATCTCTCTGTCTCTCTTTCAGTCTCTCTACAATTGCTCTCTCTCTCTCTCTAGAAATGTTTCTCACACATTACGCATTTATTTTGAGTACACATAATAGTGGTATTTATATGGGAACACTAGGGTTGGCTAAATCCTAATTGGAGTCTATTTCCTTTTTCAATTTCTTCTCCTCGCAAGATTTCTTATTTCACACGGATTTGTGTTTGACCGCTGTATGTGCCACAGCGCTCGCACAGCACACCTCACAGCGTGTACCTACTGGACTTGAGCCGATGTCCCACCGCTGTCATAATTCACAGCGCTCTTCAATTTGGCCTAACCGTTGTGCCACCGCTGTCAAAGATGATGTGTATTGTACAGCGCTCTCCCTTGCGCTGCTTCACATCGCTGTGTATTACACAGTGTGAATCAATTCTCCTTTTATGCTTCCTTCATTGACTTGGCCTTCACATAACTCCAACAAAAAAGGGAGACAATAGTGTGCAAACTTCATAAGTTTTTACACGGGCTTTAGCAAACAAGCCGTCAATGGTTTCTCAAGCCTCCCAAGCTCTTAAATCAGCCGGATATACACAATCTAAGGCTGATTATTCATTATTCATCCGATCCTAAGGTACTAAGTTTACTGCAATTCTAATTTATATAGATGATGTGATCCTAGTAAGCAACGATTTACAAGAAATAAAGACTCTCAAGGAATTCATAAATCAGTGGTTCAAATTAAAAGACCTTACGTAGTTAAAATATTTCTTGGGCATAGAGGTCATTAGATCCACAAAGGATATTATCACAAGAAGATATGCATTGAAAATTCTTGAATATTATGGGTACCTGGTGCAAAACCAGATACTTTTCCTATGGAGAAAAACTTGAAGCTTTATAAAACTGAGGGAGATGAAATTGAAGATCATTCTTCATATAGAAGACTTGTTGGGCGCTTAATATATATGACTATCACTAGACCGGACTTAGTTTATGCAGTTCACATATTAAGTCGATCATTATATAGATCTGCCTTGATTACCACATCTGGAAGCTGCCCACGAAGTCTTGAGATATATTAAAGGGACACTAGGCCAAGGCATTTTTCTTTCAGCCTCGAGTTCAATCCAACTCGAAGCTTTTTGTGACTCTGACTGGGCATGTTGCAAAGACACTTGAAAATCCGTTACAAGGTGTTAACGGAAAAATTCACTCGGGATGAAAATCTCAGTTAACACTCTCGCTCACTACCGGTTGCAGTAGCGGGGTAGGTAACTTCGGTACCGGGGTGGGTCCCTTTCTATGATCAGGAGCAAGAGATCAAGTGCTGGAGAAAGAACATAAGGGACTGAGAGATGTAAAAGAAGACAGTTTTATTTAATAAAACACTATAACGGGATTACAATAAGTATACATGCACTATTCTCTTTATTTTGACTCTTTTACACAGGATGGAGATGGAGAAAGCGTTCGTGTCGATAAGTGGATATTTTCCTCCAGTGATGGTCAATAGACTCTCACTAGCTTCGGGGAATTTCAAAGATAATTCTCCCGGAGTCTCTCTCGTTATGGCGATCAAGAATCCTTTAAAAATGCCTCCTCTTTGTCTTTGTCTTTTAATACCGTATATGTAGTATTCTCCAAAATCCTCTCGAAATCCAGTCGTCCTAATGAAGATCATTGAGAATCCTATTTTAGGCGTTGAAAGGCATTTGAGTGGAGCTGAAGATGCTAGATTAGATCCCGTTAATCAATGGTGAATTCAAATTCTGATTCGGTTGACCATTGGGTCATTAATGGCGCTTTATTTTGGCGATAGAGTCAACTTTCCTTCTTCGTGGAGCTTGGTGGCGATGGAGTCAGCTTTCCTTCTTCGTGAAGGGAAATTCTGATTTTGAGTTCTGATGGAGTGTAACGCTGGTACCTCATTTTGATGAGCTTGTTCTGCGTCCTGCTGGAAGGGTGCTTGTGTCTTCGTGCTCCCTATCGTATTGCCTGGAAGGTAGGGTACTTGCCTTGGAGGAGCTCCGGATGAGCAAACTAAGTACTAGGTGGGAGTCGGGGTGACACCAAGGAAAATATCGGGGTAGTACCATGGTGGTATCGAGGTAGGTATCGAGGTACCAGGCGCCTTGATTGATGTCAAGATCCTTACGGGATGCAAGTTATCATCGTACTGGTCTCGAGCTGGTATCAGGAGCTTCAGTAGGGCGAGGTACAAGCTTTCGGAGCCGATGTCTTATCTAGATAGATGGATAGTCGAGGCTTCAACCTCGTTGGATATCGGTCCCATCTAGGTGGTGGTACCAATCTCGCTGGCTTCCTAGAGTATCTGGATGAGTCTTCCTGGGTAGGTCCATGTTGGAAAATTCTCCCTTGGTCCCTTGCCAGAAAAACCTGTTAACAGAAGTCCCCCCTGACTTGAACACCGGTATCAGGTTGGGGTTGGAGTCAGGATAGATAGCACTTGGAGAATTTTTTGCAATGTCTCATAGGAGGGAATCTTCTCTTTGCACGCTGATTTAAATGAAAATTCTACATGGCTGACCAGGGTAGGCCGAATTCAAAAAAAAGGAAATTTTTTAGGAGCACACGTTTCTCGAAACCGTTCCCTTCATGTCACCGATTTTAGCGAGACATTGATTACCTTTTCTGCCTGTTACAAGTAGCCATCTCTATATAAACTCTGGTGCTTCATATTAGGTTCATTCAAGCAAAAACTTCCTGATTAGGAGTTTCCAGCAAAAAGAAACCCTAGCTTCAATCTTCAACTTCCCCTTTTTTTTCTTAAGAAATCAGATTTTGAGGCTGTCATCATGTCTTCACCTGATGGCGATAGTATCGAGCGATTGTTCGACGGCGATGCGGTGGCCATCGGGAGCCTCGCTCCTAGAAAAAGGGCACGTGATAGTAGCGACAGCGGGGACGACGTTCCCATTCAACGTCGTCGTTCCAATCGGAACATTGCAATCGGGACTGGCTTCGCAAACAATCCCGAGACTCCGGTTGATGTTGACCAGGAGTCGAGTGAAGAAGCAGGTGCTGTCGGGATCGGTGGGAACCGGGCTGGTGAAGTTACTGATACCGCGGGAAGGGTCCTTGCCCTCCCCTACGAATATAGGTGCATCCCTGATTCGTCCAGTACCTTGGACACTGTGGCGCGCTTGCGGAGGGATTTCAAAATCCCTAAGGATATCACGATCGCAATACCTCCAAAAGGGTATGATGTATATACCCCCAATCCCGGTGAGCCCCCAATTCATACAGCGGCCTTTGACAGTGGGGTCAGGCTACCTCTCCATCCTACCTTGCGTAGGGCATTATATGCTTTGCAGCTTGCCCCCCTCCAGCTGACTCCAGGGTTTTGGAAGCACCTGGTGGGTTTTCTGGTGTTGTGGAGAGAGCAATGCGACAGGGACAAAATCGACCGGGAGCCAGGGCCGGACGAGCTCTGGTACGTGTTCCATATTGCTGCCAATGCCTCAGGCCCGAAGGGGCAATTTTATGCTCGTGCTAAAAACAATCTGCAGTTTGTAGTACCAGGGGCCACGAAGAAAGATAATTCCTGGAAGGAGGAATGTGTCGTCGTCGGAGGCGAATAGGGTAATTCAGTCCACATTGGAGGAACCGAGTTCAAGGTTCCTACTGGCTTCAGTGGGAAGCCCGCTTTGGAGAAGAGCAGACTCTCTGCCAAGTCAGAGAGAATCTTGAAGGCCATTATGGCCCGCAACTACACCAATCTGAGGTATCTTGCTGTTGATGCCTTCGAAGCAGGAAGGGTGGAGTTTTACCTTCGTATCTCTAGCGCTCTTCCAGGTAATAAGCTTTCTTGATTATGCTTCTGTTATCTGATTATATTGATCCTGTAGATATTGACTCTGGTTGTCTTGGTAGTTCAGCAGTGTCCCCTTCGGTTCCTGGGGGAGAGCTCAACCAGGCTGGTACTGGTGACTCACTGCCAACTTTTCCCATCAGGGTCCCAGCTAGTTCTGATTTCGATACAGGGGCTGGCGCATCTGCTGGATCGGGTAGGACCCCGGTCGGGACATTGGGATCACCAGCTCCCCATCCTCTTACCTCAGCTAGGTCGTTGGAGGCTTTTACAGCTAGGGTGAGGAGGTACCGAGGTGCTTCCCGTCGGGTGTAGGATATGTCGCCTAACAAAACAATCGGAGCTGCGGCTATTACTGATACTGGTGCTTCAGTTCCTCTGGCCTCGCCCGCCGTGGTAACCGACCGCGATAACTTGGTCGAGAAGAGTTCTGGCCCTGCAGCAGCTAAGCGGGTGGCATCTCAGGATAAGTCGAGATCGAGGTTTAGGGACAGCAGTCAGGACGAAGTCTTGGCCCGCTTCGTCAATTCCTGCCCAGGTGGGAGTTTGGACGTCATGGCAGCCATGCCCACTGAGCTTTTGATTAGAAGAGGGTCTGCCCTTCTAGTTGAGGTAAGCTGTTTCACTTTAATCTTCTATCCAGGTAGTTGGTTGGAAATATCCTGACAAGTGTTTTATTCTTGGCAGGTCTTCAAATTCAATGTTGCGTTAAGCCAGCAGGTCGGTTCCCTCTTGGAGCGAGCTAAAGGTGCTACCACCGAGCTGGAGAAAACCAAGGAGGAACTCGATAAGGCTTCCAGAGGCATGGTAGCTTTGAACGAGTCTCTGAACAGCTGCAGGAAAGAAGCAGACAAAGCAAAAGCCGATCGGGAGCAGATACAATTTGACTATGACATTGAGAGGCTCAGGTCCATCCGCCGCAAGGAGGAGAGGGAGATTGACAAGGAAAGAATAGTGGAGCTAGAGGAAGAGGTTCAGTCCCTTCGCGATCATATGGCTGATTTGGATGTGAAAAAAACACTAAGAGTGATAAAACTAACCTAGAGGGGGGAGGGGGGGGGGGGGGGTGAATAGGTTTTAGTTAAATTAGATGTCATCTTTTGATTAATCAAAATTAAACAACACAACCCCTAATCTCTAACACCATCAATCATTGCCATAATAAAAATGCGGAATAAACAAAATGACACAATGATATGATTTACGTGAGAAACCCTCCAACTGGGTAAAAACTCACTGGCCTAATCGCCAACCGAACCCTCAAATCCACTATTTGCAGAAACGATTACAACCTAGGTTGACCACATCACACCTAATCGGTTACTAATCCATCCTTGCTACCCGCATGCCTTTAATAGTGATTTTAGGCTCTTGCTTGTATACTACCTAAGGCAAATACAAGACTTAACTCTTAAATGAAAAGATATGAAACCTAAAGTGAATATGATGATATTCTAAATGCACAAAATGCAAGGTCAACACATTTAATGCTTATCTAGTCATATATGAATGCTTCAAACAATCCTAGATATCATGTTGCTATATGACACACATATAACCTAGCTATATGAAATTAAAGCATTCATAGATGCAATAGCTATCACAATACAACAACCCAAACATCAACAAAAATCTCTATTTATAATGAAAAAATTATAATCTAGATGCAAAAGAAACATAAAAGAGATTTCTTGTTAAGCAAGAACACAAAGATGGATGAGAGTGGTGTTCTACTTACCAAGTAAGCTATGTTGATGAAAACCCATGCTTAGAAACATCCTAGATAAGCTAGATGATGATGGAACCATGAATGAATGATGGGTGATTGGGTTTTGGATAATAAAAATGGTTTCTTGCTACCTTTTCTTGCAAGACACTCTTGAGCTCTAAAAGGAATAAAAGAGAATGTATTCTGAAGCTCTATCTAGGCAAGGAAGAGGAAATGGCATATATATATGAAGCCCTAGACGAAATGACACCGTTTTGAAAACAGTAACAAAATCCCGTCATTACCGCTGTGCGTACCGCGGCTCGGGCAAGTTGTCCAGACCGCGGTACACACAGCAGTGTGCCTATTGGATAACAACGCGGTTGGGACCGATGTGCGTGCAGTGTACATGCCGCGGTCAAGGCATCAGGGGCCTACTGAAGTTAACCGTAACAGGGACCGCTGTGCGAGCAAGTGTACAGGACGCGGTCCAGGTAGCGTAGGCCGACTGATGATTACCGCTCAGTATGCCGCAGGTGCAAGCAGTGCTTGCCAAGCGGTCTAGGCCGCGGTCATAGAAGAAACTCTATTTTCTAGGCAGACTTAACACACAAAGTGATGTGCAATATGTGCAAGTGTGGAGTGTGATAAGTGACATATAATGCATCATCCAATTGTATGTAAACAAGAATATAATGCATGCAAGTGAGTGTGCAACTATATCCCTTCAAGTAAAAGTAGAGTCAAGTAATCTACCTTTCTTGAAGCACTTGGAGTCAAATGAAAGATCTTCAATTCCTAATCTACCCTTTTACAATAATTAACCCCAATTGTGATTTTGTCAACGAAATAAGCCAATCATAAAGTGAGGCACTTACAATCTCCCCCTTTGGCTATTTCGTGACAAAACCAACACTCACAAAGCAACCTCACAAAAACAAAAGAGTTGGTCAACAAAAGTTTCTACATTACAATAAAGACTATAGTCTAAGTCTTGAACATCTTCAATTCAATCCAAAGTTTGTAGAACCATTCAACCTACACACAATCAACAAAACAAACAAGGATACCTTCCAAGATCAAGTGTGTGTGAGGTGCTTTCAATAACCATAAACAACAACAAACAACATCATTTGCAATAGCCTTAACAAAATACAATCAAATAATGTAATCATGCTGTGCAATGCAATACTCCCCCTACATGATAGCTCTCAACTCCCCATAAATAAGATACCACTAGTCCACTAAAGCTCACAACTCTTCTCCCCCTTTTTTGTTATGAGATAGGCAAAAGGAGTCCCCCTTAATGGGTAAGCTTTTGGCAAGGAGAGCTTATAGCATAAAACATATGCAAGTTCATATAAGCAACTTTATGCAACTCAATTAAGTATGAGAGAATCTAGGAGTTTTATTTGATGAAAAAGTGTGACACGATGCTTTGCAAGCAAGACATGTTGCATTCAAGTTCAAAAACAATGGTATTTGGCAAAGCAAACAACAAGGTTTCCAAAAGAATTCAAACCAATTTTCACCCTTTGTCATGATTTCAAGCAATGGTATAGAATTTTTATAAGGAATTCAATTTAAATAGCAACTATATCAAACTTTATAAGCGAAACAAGACATGAGCGACTTTTTGCACCCTATTCGATTTTTCCGGGTAAGATACCCGCATGATAGTAGCCTTGTTCAACTAATAAAGAGAGAGAAGACTAAATTTGGATGAGATATCCTTATTTATTGAATAGACACATGGTCCTTAGTTAGTTTAGTCTTCTCATGTGCTTATGCATACAGTTTTACATTCATGTTTAAGCAATCAAAAATACGTCTTCATGCATATCAACTTAAGGCATGTCATTAGTAAAAACATCATGTCATGGAGATCAATTATAGGTCATTCAAATTGTACTTTCAAAGTAAATCTCTTAGTCCAAACATGCATGTTTGAACATAAATATAACATGGATTGCAAGAAAAGCAATTTTCACACTTATTAAGAAAATAATATAACTATATGCACAACCGATCATCTCAAGCAATTAATGAAGAAGCATAAAATACATCAATGTAGCACAATGCACTTTCATGCCAACTTGCTCTCTTTGCTTGAGCTCCCCATATGAGGTCAAGACATACCATTTCAAGCCAAATGAAAAATCCCAATAGACTTACTAAGGTTGCCAAACCTAATGGTGTCTAAGGGCTTTGTAAATAAGTTCGCTAGTTGGTCATTAGTTCCCACATGCTCCAATGCAATAGTTTTGCTCTCAACTAGCTCTCTAATGAAATGATGTCTAATGTCAATGTGCTTTGTCCTAGAATGTTGGACGGGATTCTTAGAAATGTTTATGGTACTCATGTTGTCACAAAACAAGGTGAGAGTGCCTTGCTCTAAGCCATAGTCGGCTAGCATTTGCTTCATCCACAACAATTGGGTACAAGCACTACCGGCGGCTATGTATTCCGCCTCGGCCGTGGATAGGGAAATTGAGTTTTGCTTCTTACAAAACCAAGACACCAAGTTGTTGTCTAGAAAAAAACAACCACCCGATGTACTTTTCCTATCATCACAATTCCCCGCCCAATCGGCATCACTAAATCCAACAAGATTTGGTTTAGTGTCAAATGAGTACCATATCCCATGATTGGAGGTACCATTCACAAATCGAATGATCCTCTTCACCGCAACAAGGTGAGATTCTTTGGGATTAGCTTGGTACCTAGCACAAACACCCACACTAAAGGAGATATTGGGCCTACTTGCGGTTAAGTATAGCAAACTACCTATCATGCCACGATACAATCTTTGATCAACACTAGCATCCTTGCTTAGCTTCAAAGTGGTACTCATGCGTGTGTCACAATGTTTGGCATTGTCAAGACCAAACTTCTTCACTAGGTTTTTGGCATACTTAGCTTGGGATATGAAAATCCCATCATGCATTTGCTTAATTTGCAAGCCTAGGAAGTAATTTAGTTCACCAACCATGCTCATTTCAAATTCAAGAGACATGACATCAACAAATTGTCTCACTTTTGACTCATTGGTGGAACCAAACACAATATCATCAACATAAATTTGAGCTATGAAAAGCTCATCTTTGTTGCACTTGATGAACAAGGTCTTGTCAACACTACCTCTTGAGTAGCCATTGTCAACAAGATAAAGAGTGAGGCGCTCATACCAAGCCCTCGGTGCTTGTTTCAACCCATAAAGTGCCTTTTTGAGGTGATAGACATGATTGGGGTGGTGTGGTTCCACAAACCCCTTGGGTTGTTCAACAAACACTTTCTCATGCAAGAACCCATTGAAGAAGGCACTCTTAACATCTATTTGGTGTAGTTTGAACTTGTACACACACGAAATGGACAAGAGAAGCCTTATAGACTCAAGACGGGCAACAGGAGCAAAAGTCTCCTCAAAGTCGATACCCTCAATTTGAGAGTATCCTTGTGCCACAAGCCTAGCCTTATTGCGCACAATGTTACCATCCTCATCCGACTTGTTCCTATACACCCTTGGTGCCTATGACATTAGTATCCTTAGGTCTAGGAACTAGAGTCCAAACCTCATTTCTTTCAAATTGGTTTAGCTCTTCTTGCATGGCAAGAACCCAAAACTCATCATTCAAGGCCTCATCAACTCTTTTGGGTTCAACTTGAGAGGTGTAACAAGTATAGCTAATTTGATTAGCTATTTGACGCCTAGTCCTAACACCCTCATTCACATCTCCAAGAATGTCATTCTTGTTGTGGAGATGTCTAACCCATGGAGCGGGTTCTTTAGAGTCCAAAGAAGGATCTCTATCAAGAGGTTGATCATCCTCTTCACTATGATTTGACTTCACATCACTTGAAGTCTCACCACACTCCTTCAAAGGAAGGTCACCATTCTCACAAACATCCTCCTCATGGTCAACATTTTTGGGCCTACAATCATCAATGACAACATTTGATGATTCCATGACACTTCGAGTTTTTAGATTGAAAACTCAATAGGCCTTGCTATTGAGTGCATATCCAATGAAAATACCCTCATCACTCTTGGAATCAAACTTGCCAAGTTAATCACAGTCATTAAGAATATAGCACTTACTCCCAAAGATATGGAAATAGCTAACATTGGGTTTTCTTCCCTTCCATAACTCATAGGATGTTTGTTTGGTCCCGGGTCTAAGGAAAACTCTATTCCTTCTATAACAAGCCGTATTAACGGCTTCGGCCCATAAATTCCTAGGAACCTTGTTGCTAAGCAACATCACCCAAGCCATCTCTTGTAGAACCATATTCTTCCTTTCCACAACTCCATTTTGTTGGGGAGTTCTAGGAGCCGAGAATTCATAGGAAATACCTATATCATTACAAAAACTCTCAAAGCTACTATTCTCAAATTCTTTCCCATGATCACTTCTAATTCTCTTAATGCTCATAATGTGAGAATTTTTCTCATTTTGAATTTTGACACATAGCAGTTTGAATTTCTCAAAAGCTTCGGACTTCTCTCTAAGGAAGTAAGTCCATGTGAACCTATAGAAGTCATCAACCACTACAAGGATATATCTTTTACCACCTAGACTCTCGGTTTGCATGGGACCCATGAGGTCCATATGAAGAGTTCCAATGGCTCCTTGGTACAAAGGAATTTTCCCTTCTTGTGCACACTTTTGGTTTGCTTCCCTTGTTGACAAGGTCCACAAACTCCCTCAAACCTCTTCCCAAGCTTGGGAAGGCCTCTCACAACATTCAACCTCTCAAGGACTTTCAAGTCACTATCATTCATGTGGCCAAATCTTTGATGCCACAACTCAACTTGCTCACAACTAGACAAGTTACAAGAGATGTTACTAGACTCAAGACAATAACAATTGTCACTTGATCTCTTGCCTTTTAAAAGAACTTGCCCATTTCCCTTAAGAATAGAGCAATCAACTTTGCCAAACATAACCGAAAGCCCTTCAACACTTAAATGTGATATACTTATGAGATTGGCTTGCAAGCCGTCTACATAGAGAGCATTGAGCAAGGAGGGCAAACCGGGAATAGATATATTACCTTTTCCTATAACCTTTTTCCGTGAACCATCACCAAAGGTGACAAATCCACCATCCTCCATCACAAGAGTCTCAAAGAAACTCTTGTTTCCGGTCATGTGTCTAGAACACCCACTATCAAGATACCAAGTATTGAAGGCCTTGGCTTTCAAAGCCACTTGAGCCACAGAGCAAAAATATTCATTTTTTCTAGTCCACCTAGGAGCAATATTTTCAACCCTAGGAGCCTTTGGTTCATTTGCTCTAAGTTCCCTAGGTGCATGCTTTTTGGCTCTTCTAAGCATATTTTTCTCAATCATGTTCTCATACCTACACAATTTGATATACTTAAAGCAGTTAGGCCTTATATGGCCTTCGATACCACAATAATGACAAGTATGAGTAAAGTAGGAGTTAATACCATAGCCTTGTGCAACCATATGAGGTTTCCTTCTCCTTTGAGTAGTCCTTTGGTGTTGAAAAAACTCTCTCCTTTGTGGTTGAGCCAAAGTAGCATGTCTTCCTTGTTGAGCATACACGATCCTTGATTGTGGAGGAGGGATCCTTTCATGTGGAGGTCTTGATTGAAATGCTCTAACTTGTTGTGGTTGAGCCCTTGTTGGAATCTTGGCTTGAGCATGTTTTGAGGATTCTCCAATTTCAATCCTTCTTGTAATTTGTTATGGGATTTTGACTTCTTCAACTTCTTGACTCTTGACAAAAGTAGTCTTTTTCAAAGAAGTAGTACTCACATCTTCCTCATATCCCAAACCCCTCTTATCACTAGGGCTCTTTCCAATTGATAGCATCTTGTCAAGCTTCTCAGTTCCGGAGGTCATCTTGGCAATTACTCCTTTTGCCTCTTCAAGCTCATTCCTTAAGCATTCTTCACTTTTCTTAAACACAACAAGTTCCAACTTCAAGCTTTCTTCCCTTTCTCTTGTTCTTTTCACTTCTTCACTCACGTGAATCATCTTGGAGGTCAATTCAAGGTTCTTCCTTTTCAACTCTTGAATCTTTTTTTTCTTCATAGCTCTAGAACTTTTGAAGTATTCCATGAAGTGTTCATAGTCCATCTCCTTATCAAATTCATGCTTGGACTCGGATGACGTACTCCCATTACTTGAGTCATCTTCTTCTTCTTCTAGTTTGTCATTCTCCTCTTCTTGGTCACTCATAACTTCCTTGCTATTGTGAGATGATGAGAAGGCAATGAAGTTTGCAACTTGATCTTTATCATCCGAAGACTTTTCTTCCTCCTCTAAGTCTTCACTATCACTCCAAGTAGCCGCAATCGCCTTTCCTTTCTTCTTCTTCTTTAAGTTGGCACATTCGGGGGCAATGTGACCATACCCACTACATTCATAGCATTGAATACTCTTCTTGGAGTCCTTCTCTTCACTTTTCTCCACCTTTTTAAAAGGAGTCTTCCTTTTCATAAATTTTCCCTTCGAGCCCACCCCCTTCTTCTCAAACTTCATGAACTGCTTAAACCTCTTCACCATAAGAGCCATTTCTTCATCTGAATCTTCTTCCTCCATTTCTTTCTTGGAGGTCTTCAATGCAATGCTCTTTTGCTTCTTTTGAGGTGTTGTTGAAGTATGGGCTCTTCTTGACTCAAAAGCCATCAACTTGCCAATTATCTCACTTGGCTTCATTTTCTTATATTCGCTATTCTCCTCAATAGCGGTCACCTTTGCATCAAATCTCTCCGGGAGAGACCTCATAATTTTTTGGTTTATCCTTTTATTCGTATATGGATCGCCTAATTGATAACTTTGGTTAACGATATCCATTAGCTTCACTTGGAAGTCATTGAAGCACTCGTGATCTTCCATCTTCAAGGACTCAAATTGAGTTTGAAGGACTTGTAGTTTGGAGTCTTTTACTACATCGGTTCCTTCATGTGCCATCTCCAATATTGTCCATGCTTCATGTGCATTCCTTGTGGTTTGGATTAGCTTGTGTTGATTCTCATCCACTGCACATAGGATTGCATGCATGGCCTTGTTGTTCCATTTGGAGGCTTCAAAGTCTTTAGTATCCCATTCAGATTTAGGCTTGGACACGATGCTTTCATCTTCGAGAGTCTTGATAGGTGATGTGTAACCATCCTCAATCACCATCCAAACTCGATCGTCAATTTGGCATAGGTAAGATTTCATTTTTCCTTTCCATGATGAGTAATTAACCCCTGTCAGAAGTGGAGGTCTTGAACTCGATGCTCCCTCTCGCTCATATGCGTTTCCACTTATGGTGTTTAAGGGTGAATAAGATGAATGCAATCAATCACACAAAAAGAAAAGGAAAACAAGCAAGACACACTAACCAAAAAGCAATCTAATGCAAAACACTCATAGAGAGCAGAGGATCTTCTAATTATGTTAAGGAACCCGCTCTGATACCAATTGAAAAACACACTAAGAGTGATAAAACTAACCTAGAGGGGGGTGAATAGGTTTTAGTTAAATTAGATGCCATCTTTTTGATTAATCAAAATTAAACAACACAACCCCTAATCTCTAACACCATCAATCATTGCCATAATAAAAATGCGAAATAAACAAAATGACACAATGATATGATTTACGTGAGAAACCCTCCAACTGGGTAAAAACTCACGGGCCTAATCGCTAACCGAACCCTCAAATCCACTATTTGCAGAAATGATTACAACCTAGGTTGACCACATCACACCTAATCGGTTACTAATCCGTCCTTGCTACCCGCATGCCTTTAATAGTGATTTTAGGCTCTTGCTTGTATACTACCCAAGGCAAATACAAGACTTAACTCTTAAATGAAGAGATATGAAACCTAAAGTGAATATGATGATATTCTAAATGCACAAAATGCAAGGTCAACACATTTAATACTTATCTAGTCATATATGAATGCTTCAAACAATCCTAGATATCATGTTGCTATATGACACACATATAACCTAGCTATATGAAATCAAAGCATTCATAGATGCAATAGCTATCACAATAAACAACCTAAACATCAATAAAAATCTCTATTTATAATGAAAAAATTATAATCTAGATGCAAAAGAAACATAAAAGAGATTTCTTGTTAAGCAAGAACACAAAGATGGATGAGAGTGGTGTTCTACTTACCAAGTAAGCTATGTTGATGAAAACCCATGCTTAGAAACATCCTAGATAAAGCTAGATGATGATGGAACCATGAATGAATGATGGGTGATTGGGTTTTGGACAATAAAAATGGTTTCTTGCTACCTTTTCTTGCAAGACACTCTTGAGCTCTAAAAGGAATAAAAGAGAATGTATTCTGAAGCTCTATCTAGGCAAGGAAGAGGAAATGGCATATATGTATGAAGCCCTAGACGAAATGACACCGTTTTGAAAACAGTAACAAAATCCCGTCATTACCGCTGTGCGTACCGCAGCTCGGGCAAGTTGTCCAGACCGCTGTACACACAGCAGTGTGCCTACTAGACAATAACGCGGTTGGGACCGCTGTACGTGCAATGTACAGGCCGCGGTCAAGGCATCAGGGGCCTACTGAAGTTAACCGTAACAGGGACCGCTGTGCGAGCAAGTGTACAGGACGCGGTCCAGGTAGCGTAGGCCGACTGATGATTACCGCTCAGTATGCCGCTGTGCAAGCAGTGCTTGCCAAGCGGTCTAGGTCGTGGTCATAGAAGAAACCCTATTTTCTAGGCACACTTAACACACAAAGTGATGTGCAATATGTGCAAGTGTAGAGTGTGATAAGTGACATACAATGCATCATCCAATTGTATGTAAACAAGAATATAATGCATGCAAGTGAGTGTGTGCAGCTATATCCTTTCAAGTAAAAGTAGAGTCAAGTAATCTACCTTTCTTGAAGCACTTAGAGTCAAATGAAAGATCTTCAATTCCTAATCTACCCTTTTACAATAGTTAACCCCAATTGTGATTTTGTCAATGAAATAAGCCAATCATAAAGTGAGGTACTTACAGGATGCTCAAGTGGACACTGCCTTTGGGGACGGCTACTTCTTCGCAGGCTACCAAGTGGTGTTAGCCTTCCCTCCTCCATTTGACTTGGGAGTTATTGCGGGGTGGAACCAGGAGGAAATCATGGCGAAAGCTGCTGAACTCTCGAGAGTAGCACCTTCCGATATGGCCGAAACTTCCAAGGTTGGTAGAGCTAGTGGAGTGGCAGGAGGTGAAGGCCATAGTTCTGTCCCCCATCCTCCCCCTAACCAGGTTGCAGGAGATCCGAGTTTGATGGCCCCTGCAGTTGGAGCGGCTCATGCTGAATGAGGGGTTTCCACCCCTTCTGTTTCTCTGTCAGAGCTCACCGAGGCAATAAAGGATCTGTCTGCTGTTGATGGTAGAGAATCCACCCTGCCTACCCCATCTTCTGATCCTGCCCAGGTAGTGGAGGGTCAGGCTGCTTCGATCAAGGAAGTTGGAGAAAATTCTGATCAGGTAGCCGCAGGGGAGCCTCCAGTTGCGGGAGGTACCCATGAAGCAGGCGGGGCTCCATCCAGTATTGAAGAAGAAAAATCCATAACTGGTGAAGCCGATGAGGAGACGGCCACTCAGAAGCAGGAGGATGCATGATCCAGCTTGATCCCTCATTTAGTAGTACCCTTCCAGTCTTTTTTTTTTTATAGCCCGTGATTAGGGAATGGGCTCCCCAGTTTTAGAAATGAGAACCTTCTGGTTTTTTCCTTAACTTCATATAGGTGTAGTTTAAACTCTTGATCGAACCTCGCCTTAATCTGAAATGAGATCCCCAATGCGATTTCGACTTCATAGATGCTCGTCCTCGTATGAATCCTGATACCTAGGTATAGATTCGGTGATCCATCCTCTATTTGATCCTGATTTGATCAATGAAAGGAAAAATCCATTCTCATCCACATCTGCTGACTGAATTTTGTTGCACATTTTCTGATTGTAGCATCACTTCGAGCACCAGTCCCCAGCATAAACCTGACTTAATCAATACTTGGTAATGCAAGGAACCTGATAAAAAAGAAGTATATAGAGAAACTGCTGGTGACTGGTACCATGGTATCTCTTCAAAGAACCTTGGGGCATACCAGTAGACACTCTCGCACTTTAGGTACCTTGCATTCCCATTCTAGGATCCTCGGTAATATGACGAGTAGTCTGGCGAAACTAGAAACCTTGTCGAATGATTGAGTACCTAGCTTTCATGTTTCATGGAACCTAGGTCTCCAAGTGAGAATTCTAGCAAACTGGGCACCTCGCACCTCCGTTTGTAAGAGCTTTGGTGCCTTGGCGAACAAATTTGGCGAATCTCGGTACCTCGCCTTCCTGCCGTAAGAATCTTGGTACCCTGGCGAAAACAATGGCGAGTATATACTGGTAGCAAGATTTAGGTAGGCGACTAAGGCCACTTTAGCACCTGGTCTTTCTTAGTGGGGGGTGGTACCAGGCTAAAGCCTTGATCTGGCTGGCAACTATGCTCTTACTATCCAGATTCTTCCCGACGGGGGGTGATACCCAGCCAAGGCAGCAGGAAGGCCATACGGTCCTTTTTGCTCTTGATGCGATCATATTTGGGTACCTCGCATTCCTGTTTGCAGGAATCTTGGTACTCTAGCGAACACAATGGTGAAATAATACTGGCAGCAAGATCCAGGTAGGCAACTAAGGCCACTTTAGCTCCTGGTCTTTCTTAGCGGGGGGTGGTACCCGGCCAAGGCCTTGATCTGGCTGGCAACTATGCTCTTACTATCCAGATTCTTCCCGACGGGGGGGTGACACCCAGCCAAGGCATCAGGAAGGCCATACGGTTTCCTGGTCTCGGGGAGATCCTCCTAGATGGATTAATCCGATCTAAGGCATCAGGAGTGCTATATAGCTTTCTTGGTTTTGTGGCGACCCTCCTAGAGGGATCTACCCGGTCCAGGGCATCAAGATTGTTGTGTAGCCTTCCTGGATTAACGGTGAGCCTTCTGGAGGGATCTACCCGATCTAGGGAATCAGGATTACTGTGTAGCTTTCCTGGATTCATGGCGAGCCTCCTGGAGGGACCTACCCGGTCTAGGGCATCAGGATTACTGTGTAGCTTTCCTAGATTCAAGGCGAGCCTCCTAGAGGAATCTATCCGGTCCAGGGTATCAGGAGTGCTACGTAGCTCTCCTGGATTCATGGCGAGCGTCCTGGAAGAATCTATCCGGTCCAGGGTATCAGGAGTGCTACGTAGCTTTCCTAGATTCATGGCGAGCCTCCTGGAGGAATCTATCCGGTCCAGGGCATCAGGAGTGCTATGTAGCTCTCCTGATCTTAAAGCGACAATCATGGCGGATTCAATTGGTGACATAAAGCAGATAGATGTAGACAAATGTAGGCAAGGACAGATGGAGAACGAAATCTTCTTTATTGATGACCAAAGAAAAATGAATACAAGTACTCATGATTATTAACATCTTCTAACATTCGTTTCGGGGTAATCCCGACCGATTTCCGTTGCATGACTTTTGGGTAGAACCTCTTGAGGTGATCAGCATTCCAAGTGTGGCCTACTGGATGTCCATTCATGTCGTTCAGCTTGGATGCCCCACCTTGGATCACCATTCTGATTAGGTAAAGACCTTCCCAATTGGGTGACAGTACTCCGTCCGACCTCTTCCGGGTACTCTGGGTAACCTTTCTGAGCACCAGATCCCCTTCTTTGAAGCTTCGGATTCTCACTTTCTTGTTTAAGTAACGAGCAATCCGGTTCTGGTAGACTGCTACTCTTTCTGCTATCTTGTCTTGCTTCTCCTCTAGGAAGTCCAGGCTGGCCCTCAGCTTGTCTTCATTTCCATCGGGGTCACAATGCTGTACCCGGAAAGAGACGAGCTTATGTTCTATAGGAAGGACAGCTTCCGCCCCGAAAGCTAGTGAGTAGGGGGTTTCTCCGGTAGCGGTCCTTTTGGTGGTGCAGTAAGCCTATAGCACGTGCGGGAGTTCATCAGCCCATCTTCCTTTCTTCTGCTGAAGCTTTTTCTTCAGGGGCCTCTTGATAGTTTTATTTGTGGCCTCTACCAGGCCATTAGTTTAGGGGTTGTGCTACCGATGTGAAGCGAAGTTCAATCCCCATACTCCCGTAAAATTCCCAGAATCTGGTGTTATCGAACTACTTACCCAGATCTGTGATGATGACCATCGGAGTCCCAAACCGGCAAACCACATTTTTCTTGATAAACTCTGTTGTATTTGCTTCAGTAATTCTGGAGAGAGGTTATGCTTCCACCCACCTGGTGAAGTAGTCAATAGCCACGATCTCATACTTCTGCTGACCTGGCGCGGTTGGGAGAGGTCCAATTAGATATACTCCCAAGATTGGAAATGGATACGGCGAGCTGATGGTTGATAACCATTCTGGAGGTAGGTGATACAGGTTGGCTGAACTGCCTCGCATCATGGTGCAAGGTCGGCTAGAAATATCCCATGCGTAGCACCTGGTAAACCAATGCTTCTCCTCCATGTGATTTCCACAGTCTCCCCGAGTGCACTTCCCTCAATGCTCAATTTGCATCCTCGGGATGTAGGCACCTAAGCAAGGGGAGTTACCTGCCTCTGCGGTAAAGGTGCCCCTCTACCAAGCAGTATCGGACTGAGGTTCTCTTGATCTTGCGAGCTTGATCGGGGTTTTCAGGGAGCTTTTCTGACTGAAGGTAATCCGCGATAGGATCCATCAAGCATGGAAGCTGTTCCACGGGGTTGACTTTCTTGCCTTTAGAGATGCTTGACACAATGATTATCTGGAGCAGAACTCCTTTCGGCAGTGCTTGTCCTCCATTTGTAGCTATCTTGGCTAGGACGTTAGCTCGATGATTCTGCTGCCTAGGTACCTGCTCGATCCTGAAACCCTTGAAGCGGGGTAACAAGTCCTGCACTTTTTCGAGGTAGGCTGCCATGTTATCCCATTTTGCCTGGTATAGACCAGTTACTTGGTTAACTACCAGTTGCGAATCACATTTGGCAAGGAGGTAATCAGCTCCTAGCTCTGCTGCTGTTCTCATTCCTGCTAACAAGACCTCATACTCAGCCTCGTTATTGGTGGTGTTAAACCCAAATATGAAACAGTGGCAGCATTCGACTTTCTCTGGGTCGGTCAGGATAATCCCACCCCCACTTTCCGCCTAATAAGATGCTCCATCGGTATACAAGATCCAGATGTTTCGATCGGTTGGCCAATCTGCAGGCTCTCGTTCTTTCGGAGGAGCTTGATTCAGGCTCGGGGTAGCATCATGATCGGGAATCGCACTGAATTCTACCACGAAATCTGCCAAAGCATGGGCCTTGATGGTAGTCCTAGCTTTATATTTGATGTCGAACTGGGTAAGCTCAAGGGCCCACATCACGAGTCTTCCAGATACATCAGGCCTTTGAAGAAATTGTCGCAGAGGTTGATCAGTGACTACCAGGATTGTGTGAGCAAGGAAATAAGGGCGGAGCTTCCTAACTGCTACCACCAATGCAAATGCGAGCTTCTCCAGTAGAATGTAGTTCTTTTCTGATTTGGTTAGAGCGTGGCTCATATATTAAACAAGGCGCTAGGCTCCATCTCCGCACTCTTTCACCAATGCTCCGCTGATGGCGGTTTCAGACACTGCCAGGTATAAATGTAATTCTTCTCCTGGTGTACCGGGCTAGCTAGCAAGGGTGGGCTAGCGAGGTACCTTTTTAATGACTGGAAAGCTAGCTCACTGTCTTAATCCCATTTCATGTTCTTCCCTTGTTTGATTGCCTTGAAGAACGGGGTACACTTGTCAGTGGACCGTGATATGAAACGATTCAAGGCTGCGATTCGCCCAGTCAAACCTTGCACTTATCTGAGTGAGGTGGGAGATTCAAGATCTAGGATGGCTTTGATCTTTTCGGAATTAGCTTCGATCCCTCTCTCGTGGACCATGAATCCGAGAAATTTCCCGGCTGTAACTCCGAAGGCGCATTTAGCAGGATTCAAGCGCATCTGATTCTCTCTGACAATCTGGAAAGTCTGGCGGAGGTGGTCTTGGTGATGTTCAGCTACCTGAGACTTCGTGATCATATCGTCAATGTATACCTCCATTGACTTTCCTATCAGTACCCTGAATAAGCGGTTGACCAGGAGCTGGTAGGTAGCCCCATCGTTTTGTAGTCCGAAGGGCATGACTCTGTAGCAGTACAAGCCTTGCCCAGTTATGAAACTGGTTTTATCCTGGTCCGCTGGATGCATCATGATCTGGTTGTATCCTGAGAAAGCGTCCATAAAGCTTAGGAGTTTGTTACCCGCGGTTGAATCTACCAGTTGGTCAATTTTCGGTAGCGGGAAGCTATCTTTCGGGCAGGCACGGTTGAGACCTCCGTACTCAACGCACATGCGCCCCTTCCCGTTTACTTTGGTCACCATGACTACGTTGGCAATCCATTCGGGGTACCGAAACTCCCTTATGAATTCTGCCTTTAGTAGTTTGTTTACCTCCTCCTGCACCGCATCATTTCTTGCTTGGTTGAAATTCCTTCTCATCTGCTTGACTGGCTTGAAGGTGAGATCCACCGCTAACCTGTATGTTGCTAAGGTAGCGAGTATCCCTAGCATCTCCTCATGACTCCATGCAAAGATGTCATTAAATTCTCGTAGGAGCTTTATCAGAGCCTCTTTTACCTCTGTCTTCATTGTTGAACCTATTCTGACAACCTTGGAAGGATCGCCTTCCCTGATAGGTACCTCTTCTAACTCTTCTACGGGATAGCCACTGGCCTATCCCTTCTCTTCTTCTCCCATGAATTCTATGTCGGGGAGTTCCGGCATGGATTCCATTTCAACGGAGTCCGTTTCACCTTCAAAATCTTCTTCTAAGAACTGGTGATCTTGGTTAATGGTTACATGCGCGTACTGCTTAGCCAGCACTGCTGGATTGGTAGACACTGCGTAACATTTGCGCGCAACCTGTTGATCTCCTTGCATTTCGCCCACCTTGTCTCCTACTGGAAATTTCAGGACGTTATGGTATATTGACAAGACTCTTTTAAGAGCAAATAGGTAGGGTCTTCCAAGGATGGCGTTGTAGACGGACTGGGTGTCTACCACAACAAAATCTGTCATCAGGTTCTATTGGAGTGGCACTGTCCCTACTATTACTGGTAGGATCATAGACCCGGTGGGAATCAGCGAGTCTCCTGTGAACCCGTATAATGGGGTAGTGTAGCTGTTGTAGCAAAGTCTCTTCAGGTTGAATTGCTCCAAAGCACTTTGAAGAGGATATCAACGCTGCTACCTGTGTCAATCAAGACACGATGGACCAAGTTGTTGGTTATTTGCACAGTGATGACCATGGGGTCATTGTGGGGCTGCACGGTGTTATACACATCCTCTTCTGTGAAAATGATCCGTGTAGTAGGAGGAGACCGATGTGATCCTCTGGTAACCTTGAAAACATTCTGGCCTGCTTCTACTCTAGGAATTTTCCTAGCGTGGTTCTTTCGAGCATTGTTGGAAGTTCCTGCCAGGGTGGGACCTCCACTGATGGTATTGACAATGTGGATCTGCTCCATCAGATCCTTCCCTTTTGCTTTCCTTCCTTCTTCGTATGCTTCAATATCGGTCTGCACCTACTTTCCAGTGCGTATGTTGTCGCGCACTTGTTGGAGGAATTCCTCCAAGCAGCCTCCCCTGACTAGGGCTTCAATCTGGTTCCGCAGACTATAGCACTCCGATGTATTATAACCTACATCCTCATGGAAGTCACAATACTTGTAGCGGTTCCACTGATCAGCTGGTACCTTTATTGGACCTGGCTTCCTGAGCAATCCCTTGTCGTGGATGGCGAGGTAGATAGTCTCGCGAGATGCATTTAAGGGGGTATAGTGGGAGTACCCTCTTTCATCTCTATCGACCCGGGCTACTTCCTTAGGTGGAGGTGAATAGGATCCTTGGGGTGAGGTTTGATGCCCTGAAACTGAGCACAGAAGTCAGTAGTCAACCTGGTGAATGAATCAACGCTCCCTACTGGTAGCTTCCTGAAACATGTTTTGGCATAGTCAGTCAGCGTGGTAGGGAACATTCTGCACATGGCGACCCTGATAGCGTTCTGGACCTCCATCTGGTGAACAAAGCTTTCTAGATGGCTCAGGGGATCCTCGATCCCAGAAAATTTTTCGGTTGGCATCTTGAATTTGGGAGGTAGTTCTGCCTCCTTGATCCTCCTAGAGAAGGGAGCATTCATCTCTCCCAAAGGATCTTTTCGATTTTCCCAGTGTTTACCCTTCTTCAGCTCCTGGATCTCATTTGCCATTCTGGTGACCTGGTCCCGGAGACGTTTTTCGCCATCAATTCCAGATTCTACCTCAGAATCTCTGTCGTCAGGCCGTTCCGACGTCGCATAAACTTCATCCTGATTCTCTCCATAGGGAGGATCGTCTTCGGGGCCTTTGTTGCTACCTCTCACCACTAAATAAGGGCTTTCCCTGATCGTTTCTTGATGAGGCTGTCTAGAATAGGCCACTGGTTGGGCCATGTGGTGGTGCTCTCTAGGCGGGAGGTCGATGGCGAATCTTGCACGTCGGGCTTGGTAACCTGTAGGAAATCCTGGAACCGGGGGAATGGGCCCGAGTCTGTCATGGATTGGTGGTGTTGGGGGCATGGGCCTGAGTCTATCAAGGACTGGTACAGGAGGTGGTGGTCCCAACCTATCGAAAGGAGGTATCCTGGTACCTTGCCGATTGGCATCTCCCCTAGGGGCATCTCCCCTGGGATCTGGTACCGCAGGCTGACTAGTACTGCCTTCGGCAACCATTCGGAGGTGAATGCTCTCTATAAAGGCCGCGACCTGTTGGTCTAAATTGGCAGGTCCAGCTGCTGGGGTAGCAGGTACCTAGGAGGTATTCCACGCAATAGCTGATGGATTCGAGGCGGGTTTGCGACCCTTTCCCCTCTTCTTCGGCTTCTAACCCATTTGGGTTGAATCGTTTGACTGATGCACCGACAGATCAGAATGATCCTGAGAAGATCGGAGCTTCATCCTGATAATCTAGCAAGAAAACGAGACATACAGGCTTTCTTTTGAAGGTGTGGTGTTTCCCACAGATAGCGCCAAAAAGTGTTAACGGAAAAATTCACTCGGGATGAAAATCTCATTTAACACGCTCGCCCCCTATCGGTTGCAGTAGCGGGGTAGGTACATTCAGTACCGGGTCCCTTCGGTACCGGGTCCCTATCTATGATCAGGAGCAAGAGATCAAGTGATGGAGAAAGAACATAAGGGACCGGGAGATGTAAAAGAAAATTGTTTTATTTAATAAATCACTATAACGGGATTACAATAAGTATACATGCACTCTTCTCTCTATTTTCACTCTTTTACATAGGATGGAGATGGAGAAAGCGTTCGTGTCGATAAGTGGATATTTTCCTCCAGTGATTGTCAATGGACTCTCACTTGCTTCGGGGAATTTCAGAGATAATTCTCCCGGAGTCTCTTTCGTTATGGCGATCAAGAATCCTTCAAAAATGCCCTCATCCCTGTCTTTATCTTTCAATACCGTATATGTAGTATTCTCCAAAATCCTCTCGAAATCCGGTCGTCATAATAAAGATCATTGAGAATCCTATTTTAGGGGTTGAAAGGCATTTGAGTGGAGCTGAAGACGCGGGATTTGATCCTGTTAATCAATGGCGAATTCAAATTCTAATTCGGTTGACCATTGGGTCATTAATGGGGCTTTATTTTGGCGATGTAGTCAACTTTCCTTCTCCGTGGAGCTTGGTGGCGATGGAGTCAGCTTTCCTTCTTCGTGAAGGGAAATTCTGATTTTGAGTTCTGATGGAGTGTAACGCTGGTACCTCATTTTGATGAGCTTGTTCTGCGTCCTGCTGGAAGGGTGCTTGTGTCTTCGTGCTCCTTATCGTATTGCCTGGAAGGTAAGGTACTTGCCTTGGAGGAGCTCCGGATGAGCATACTAAGTACCAGGTGGGAGTCGGGGTGACACCAAGGCAAATATCGGGGTAGTACCAAGGTGGTATCGAGGTAGGTATCGAGATACCAGACTCCTTGATTGATGTCGAGATCCTTGCGGGATGTAAGTTATCATCGTACTGGGCTCGAGATGGTATCAAGAGCTTCAGTAGGGCGAGGTACAAGCTTTCGGAGCTGATGTCCTATCTAGATAGATAGATAGTCGAGGCTCCAACCTCGTTGGATATCGATCCCATCTAGGTGGTCGTACTGATCTCGCTGGCTTCCTGGAGTATCTGGATGAGTCTTCCTGGTAGGTCCCTGTTGGAAAATTCTCCCTTAGTCCCTTGCTAGAAAAACCTGTTAACACAAGGTATTTTATCTTGCTTGGCCAATCATCAGTTTCCTGGAAAACCAAAAAGCAAACTATTGTGGCGCGATCATCTACAGAAGCCGAATATCAATCTATGGCCACAACTTGTTGCGAAATTACTTGGTTGAGGTATAGTCTAGATGATTTGCGCATAGGGCATGCACATCCTGTTCAATTATTTTGTGATAATCTAGCAGCACTTCACATTGCCTCCAACTCGGTATTTCATGAACGAACTAAACACATTAAAATAGATTGTCATTTAGTTCATGAGAAAATACAAGAAGGTTTGATTAAGACATCTCATATATCAACACATGTTCAACCAGCTGATCTCTTCACAGTGGCATTGAGTCTTTCACAGTTTCGAACTTTCCTTTACAAGTTGGTGTCATCAATATCCACCCAAACTTGAGGGGGAGTGTTAAGGAAAGAAAAGTTAAATAACATATATTGAGGAGATCCTTATTGATTGTGTCAACTGTAATTATTTCATTCATTTGTTAGCTATGTAATTTAGTTAGTTTAGGCAAACTTGTAGGATATAAATTATTTGGATGGCTCTATTACCGCTCACAAAATATCTTTCTACACCTATGTTTTAATGAAACCTTTTTATTTCTAAAATGCCCTTACATTTGATTACTTAAAATACATAGCTTAATAATTAGAAATTAAATTTACTTCCTGTACCCATAAGTTTTAACACCCAATCTATCATAAACCCTAATAATATATACTTAATCAAACCCAACATCAATTGGAAAATATAATTTTTTTCCACATATAGTTAATGAATGGATGAATAAAGAATTGATTTTATGGATTCCAAACACATTCAAGTATGTTTTCTTTCATTTTTATTATTTTTTTGTGATTGAATTAAAAATTGTTGCAGTTGTAGTCTTGTAGAACTCTTTCTTTTTAAAGCAGTTGTAGAACTCGATCAAGTGTATTCGGTTCTCAAACACAACTCACTTTACTATAATTTAACTACAAATTCTTATCAATTTATTTGGTTTGTAAAACGAAAAACTTATTGGATGGATTTAAAAAAACAAATTTTAAAATGAAAAAAAATATTGATTTGTTTCGTGATTGAAAACATAGTTTTTTTTAAAGACAAAAGAAGCATATTGTTGTTTGTTTAATTATTATTGTTGTTGTTTTCGATGACGATGACTATGTGTGTAAATCATCATGATTTTATGATTTTTTCTAGATAATTCAATACATTGATTCCGCAAGTAACGACGGAAAAAAAATAAATATAATTATTTTTAGAGTTGAATTTGTATTTTGTTTTTGCCCAAATAAAATCTTAGTTATAGAGTTTTATTTGAATATGATATTTTTTATCTAAGTAAATTCTATAATATTTGTTAAAGGGAACGAAGAAAGTGTATGTAGTTTTTATTTTAAAGAAGAAACTTTACATACTAGAATTTTTTATTTTTTTGAGGTAGTGGAAGTAAACGAAGAGAAATTGGTGTAATGAGAAAAAAATATATGTTTAAAATTAAAAAAAAAACTGAAATTGTAGTTTTGGTATTTTAAAAGGGTGTAGAGAGTAAAATTAATAATTTTAATTTTTTAATATGGATGTATGAAGAAAAATGGGTGTTGGAAGATATTTTGTGGGTGTCAATAGAGCCACCCAAATTATTTACTTCTTATATGAAGCTGGTGTATAAACATGAATATGAATATATAAGAATTCATACTAATTATGCAACTTTCTCACAGCACATTTTATAAACCGTTGTTGATAATTCTGAGACTTAGATATGCCTTTTGGAGACTTATTTAACATGTATTCGAGAAATAAATCATGTTTATTTGAGACTTATTAACATAATTTCTAGACTTATTGGCGTATATTTATTATGAATTATGGATTTTTTGTTTATTATTAATGCATTTTTTAGTTTATTATGGATTGATGAATGAATGTATTTATTTATGTTGTGTTTGATAGGGTATTGAATTTTTTTGATTATTTTTGAATGGTTATGTTGAATGGAATTGACATGGACTATATGTTGGATACCTGGATGTGTTTATAATAAATAATGAATTATGTTGTGTTTCCAGTAAGTCGGATCCAGGGATAACCCATGGTGCTCATGTCCCCAAACAAAAATGACTCTGATCCAGGGATAATCTACGTTGTTGTATTGCTGGAACTAGAAATGTTACACTATCCTTCCACACGTCTTCACGGTTCCAATTCACAGTCAAAATGAGGTACGGTATGAGGTGCATTAAGGTCGACTACCTCGTACGAATTAGGGAAAACATTATTATCAGATTGCCGTGTTTCTACGGGATTTTGATTGATTTGAATGTTATCACCGATGACACGTTCCTCACATCTTCTTTCAACAAGTGTAACACACACACTTTTGGAATTACCTTATCTTCCCCTAATAGACACTAAACAACATCATCATCCGCTATAATAGTACGACATGTACTGTCTGGACTAATGACTATTGATTTTATGTCAATTTCATATCTGTTCGATTCATGTTTGACAATGGACTTTACAACCTCAACAGTTCTTTGTAAGTCAAATTCTTCCGGACTTATACACATTTATTAACAACGCCGACATATCTCTAGCTTTCATCCGGTAGTTCATTCCATCATCCATTATATGATATCAATATTCTAACCCGATTCATTGTTCAGGAAACAAATAACACTATCAAAAAAATTCAGCATATGAAAACTAGTCAAAAAATTATTGTAAGTCTAATTCATCCCAGTAAGTCTTGAATTAATTATGAAATTAAGTCTCGAATACGTCAAATAAGTCTCGAACAAACACAAACTTTTTCAAAAAACCAGATCGAAACAGAGAATAAGCATTTCAGTTCAACATAAAACATCTAACAAATTGAAAGTGCATGTTTCCAGACTACAACTGAAAAAAATGACCTTGAACGAGTTTCTCAACTAGTTCATGGAGGAAATTTACCTTATTAACTCTTCCAATTAGCTTGTATGAATTTGAAATTAATTTCATATGAGGATCCAAACAAGGTTTTAATGAATGGATCTACTTTTCAAACCTGGGTGGACTTCGTTTTAATTTCAGATAAGGATCCAAACAAGCTTGTATAAGTAGTTGAATAAAGAAAACAAAAAAATCGGAGGCAGAAGAGTTTCTGTGAAAAGGAAGAATGATTGAACGAGAGAGAAAAATAGAAAAAATAGAAAATCAAAAGTAAAAGTAAAAGTAAAAGTATAAGTGGAGGTATTTTGGTTTCACAACCTATTTTGATGCTAATAAAATGTACCATTCAATTTTGAAAATGTACTATTTAGACCCATTCCCTCTTTAAAAAAATAAAAATAAAATAAAAAGCAATTTGTGTTTGGTATGGCTTTTCAAGTAGAGCTTCTAGTGTAGATATTTTTGTAGTAGAGCTTCTAACAAAAAGGCTTTTGGTTGTGTAAATTACAAAAAAAGTGTGTTGACAATGTATTTTAAAAAATAGCTTTTAGTGATGTAAATTACAAAAAGGGTGATAACAATGTATTTAATGAAAGAATTGTATAGTTGAATATTTAAAATTTATAAAGGGTAGTTGAGTCAATTCATATGTTTTTAAAAAGTTCAAAAAAGCTTTTTGGAAAAGCCCAAATTTGGGGTTTCTCCAAATAGACATAAAATGGTTTTTATAAAGGGTAATTGAGACAATTCATACATTAAAAAAACTGTTTTCGGTTTTGCCAAACAATTAAAAAAATCCTCAAAATAGCTTCTAGTTTAAAAAATATACTTTTGATTCTTACAAACACCATACCAAACACACACTAAAGCTCAAATCAATTACCCAAGCCCAAATGTAAAACAATGAAACAAACCATAAAACAATAAGGCCCCGTCCTGCAGCTGTTTTTTTTTTGTTTTCGTTTTTGTTTTCCAAAAACGATTTCGAATTCGCGTTCGTTTAACCGTTTTTCATTTTATTTTCGAAAAACAAAAAAAATTTGAAAAACACAATTAGTGTTAAAAGTGAAAATTTTGAAAAACATCTGAAAGTTGTTTTTCGTTTTTTGTTTTTGTTTTTCACTTTAATAAAAAATCAGTTTTTATTTTTATTTTTTTCTTCTTCTTCGATTTCCCCATCAGACTCCATCTTCTTCTTCCTCAATTCTTCTTCTTCTTCTCCTTCGTCACTCTTCTTCTTTTTCTTCTTCTTCCGGCGACGATCTGCGGCATTGGTGCCGCCGGCGACGACCTTTCTCTCTCTTTCTCTCTCTGCCGATCATCACAGCTCTCATCTCTCCATCGTCTTCTTCGCCTGATCTACTTCCTTCCCATCTTCATCTTCGTTCTTCCTTCACCGTCGCGCCGCCGTTGATCAGCTCCCTCTCGCCGCTCGTCGCCGCCGATCAGCTCTACTTCGTCGCTTGTCGCCGTCGATCAGCTCTGCTTCGCCGCTCGTCACCGTCGATCGCTCTGCTTCGCACCTCATCGCCTCCGATCAACTCTGCTTCGCCGCTCCTCGCCGCAAATCAGCTCTGCTTCACGCCTCCGATCAGCTCTGCTTCGCCGCTCCTCGCTGCAAATCAGCTCTGCTTCGCACCTCATCGCCTCCGATCAACTTTGCTTCGCCGCTCCTCGCCGCCGATCTTCTTCAGCTGGTCTTCTTCGTCTCCTGCTCGCCGTCTTCTTCTTCTTCTTCCTCTTCTTCAACTGGACATGTTTTTTTTAGCAAATGTTTGATTTGTGATGGGTTTTGATGTTGTGATTTTGAATCTGAAATTCTGAATCGGGTTTTGTATTATATTAAATAATTGAAGTTCTTGGATTTGTTTGATTGGAGATTGAGGTTTGGTTTTATCGGTGAGAGATTTGTTTGTTTGGTTTTTTCAATTGAACGTGCATCAGTAAATTTTCTTGTGATAGATTGATATAAAACAAACTGTTTGTTGTGTTTCCAGAAATTTTCCATAAGCAACTACTTGTTGTTGTTGTTGTTGTTGTTGTGGAGCTTTTGTTGGTGCTGGGATCCAATTGTGGGGGCATTTTATTACATGTAGAGTCTTGAATTTGGGGGTGGGTATTGTTGGATGATTATTATCATAATTTGTGTTGGGGAAATTTGAAGAATTTTGGGATTGGGATTGTGTAATTAACAGAGAAATTGTTTTTGTTAGATAATTGCAAAATTTTCCAATTATTCTACCAGACGCGTTTTTTCCGTTTTTATATTTAAAAAACGGTTTTCATATGTGTTACCAGACGCGTTTTTCGGATTTCGAAACTGAAACCAAAAACACTGTTTTTGCGTTTTTTTTTTCTTTTAGAAAAACAGTCAACGAAAAACGCTTACAGGACGGACCCTAAACTTCACCAACATAAACTCGTTGAAGTCAAAAAGAGAAACCAGAACAGTGAACAGCTAGTGAGAAGAGGAAATAGAGAGAGAAAGTGACGGGGAAGTAGAAGAAAAGACAAAAAAGAAAGAAAGAAAAAGGGTGCCAAACCCCTTATTTGAACTTTCAAGGTTAGTGTTCGAATTTTTATTTTATCTCATTTTTATGAAGTTTCTCTCTTTAAGAGTAAACCTTCATGCATGTAAAGGATTTGGGTTATCAATTTTGAAAGAATTTTAAGGTTAATATAAGTTTTCTATGGGTTTTGGATTTGTTAAGTTTTTCATTAATATTTTTGGAGGAATTAGTCCTGGGTTGTTATTGATTAAGAACAAATATTTTTTCAATGTCCAAGAACCATACTTAAAGTGGGTTTTCGAGATTAAACTCATGGAGGAGGAAGTTCGTTCAAGGGCTGTCCTGAAATCCTTATGTGTTGGAAAAATTAAGAATATTTTATTCTTTGAATTTATTTTAAATTTAGAAATAATTTTTGTAGGTGGTTCAAGAGACTACAGATGGGTGGATGAGTGGATCCAGTGGGGCATGCTAAAAATCTCAATACTAAGTGATGCAGGTAGGGAGAATTCTAAACTCGAATTTAGTTACTTAATTAACTTGATGTGTTTATAGCTTTGTTAATAAGTTATTTAATGTATGGTTGTTTAAATGAGAAAAGAAAACAAGAATGATATTGATAATATAAAGCAATGGTTATCATGAAAGATATGAAAATTATTGTTTTTTTTTTTCGCATGTACATATATGAATCACTTGTGTATGAAACCATGATTCCGATACTATGTAAATTGGAAATATTGATAAAATGTAAATTTGGAAAATGTGACAGTTAACCATGTGTTAGTGTATTACACGAGTTTTGTTTATGAAATATATGGAATAAATGGAATTGTGAAAATGCTATTGTGAGTATGTCCTTTCATTATATGATTGTGTATTACATGCTTTGCATGTGCTAAGTTAAAGAAATGTGAAATAAAGAGTTAAATAGATTTATTAATGTGAAAGATGTGGATTCCTTGTGTTTTTAGTGTTATGGTTAGGGTGTAACCCATGGTGTCCCCAAGAATGACCTCTGTGAGAGGGAGTTGCAACACTCATACCAACTGGGACGAGGATAGTACCGGTGTTTGAAAAAGCTGCCTAGGCGCTAGGCAGCCATGGCCACTGTGATTTGGGCCAAATCAGCCTTCCTAGGCTGCATAGCGCCTACGCGGCACCAAGCGGCGGCCTAGGTGGAGTCAAAGTCGTTGACTTTTCCTAGACGGTATTTTTTATTAAATCGCCCTTTCAAAACATTGTAGTTTTGGGGTGTAAAAACGGCGTTTTTGTCTTCAAGTTAATGAAGCCCAAAACACCTCCGTTTTGGGCTTCATTAACTTGAAGCCAAAAACAGTCCTTCTCCAAAAACAAATTCTTTCCGGTCGACCAGCTCCCCTCTCGTCTTCGTAGCTGCAGCCTCAGTCGCCAGCCCTTTGTTGCTGCTGTCGCCAGTCTATCGTCTGGTCGTCCTCGCCGCCCGCTCCAGCAGCCGTCTTCTAGGGTTTGTAATCACTTTGTATTTTAGTTGTTTTAGGGTTTGAATATTGATGGGCTTTTGATTTGTGTTTGATTGGATTTTGAATTTGGTAGCTTTGTGATTGGATTTTGATTGGTTTTTGTGGATTTGAATTGGATTTTGATTGAATTTGGTCATAATGACTCATTGATTGATTTTTTATTTAAGAAAAAAAACAGAAAAAGAATTCCGACTGCCGTGGCCTGACTAACGCTTAGCGTCTACTAGAATACCAAATAGTACCCTTGTATTTGTGGTACTTGTTTATGGTTGAGATTTACTAATCCACGACTGGAAAATTATAAGAAATTCTAATTGTTGACCTACATGGTATATATTAAGACTAAAAACTCAAATTGTACCAAGTGCATGCATAGTATTTGATTGTTTCAAATATGGTATGAAAATTGTGATAAATCTTGAATATTTATGTTCGTTTCATTCGTTGGTCATTGAAAACTTATACGTATTGGTATATTATGTAAAAGATACTTGTATAATCCTCACCCTTTATATTATGTTATTGAAATGCAATAAAGTATAGGAAATAATTTATTTTAAATTAATCTTTATTTAGAATTTAGAATACTTCCTAATGGGCTTGTAAAGCTCACCCTTTATCCCCCCTAGGTTGTAGTGGTTGATAGTTCAAAAGGAGATATGTGGGCTGAAAGTTTTGTTTATAAGTTATATATTCGAATTGCTTTAAATGTAACATTCTCTCTTTGATGTATTATAAGTAGAATAGTCGTTATGGATGTAATTATCTAACTAGTTAGGTAAGTATTGTTAATTTTGGAACTATATATATAGGTGTGATGGTAGTTGTGATGTATAAGAGATGTACCCAATGTTATGTGAGGAGGATGAGTCTCCATTTGCGATGGAAAATGTTTGTGGACTTAAGATATTGAATATGCAGGTGAACTAATTTTTGGGAATCTCTAAAGACAGGAAACTCTGCTGAAATTTTGTAAAGATTTATGTCCTCGAGGTTATTAGTTGAAGTAGGACAATTTTTCACAAAGTTACTTGCTTTTGATTTTAATAAAATATGTAATAATCACGTACTCGGAATATAGGGAAGGACACGACGGTGGCCGACAAGTGGGCAGGATCGATCGTCTCATCGTAGGAGGGCTCCGGCAGGGAGGGGACCTTCGCATCCAGCATAGAGGGTTCCGACTGATGTAGCTGATTCTGACCCCATACCCTGGGAAGACATTGACAGAGAGGTGTCGGAGGAGAGGGTCCGGTGTGAGACTCAATCAAAGATGGTAGTGGACTGACAGGATTGCAGCGTCCCCTGGGTGATGCTCAGTCCACTGATGACGATCCATTGGTTCAGGGGGGGGGGGGGGTCACCGACGGTGGATCCGGCTCATGTTCCCTCACCGTGTGCTCCCACACATGTGCCCCATAGGCTTCAGAGATAGACGTCCTAGGTACATGTACGGTGGTTAATATTAAGTATAAATTACAATTTAAATACACGTAATACGCATATTAGACGCACTAACTAGTTGACTATTCCATTTAGTGCAGACAACTTTGTTGGACGATCTGAGGGCCTATATCAGAGACTTGTTCCAGGAGTTGAGGGAGGACTTGCGGGAGCTGTTTAGGGAGACACGTTTGCCGATGCATGATCATCGGGATGATGTCCGTACGGTCCTCGACCGTGTAGTGGGTGCACCTCTAGGCATGGATGCCTCAGAGGACGACACATGTTCCAACATCTCCTATAGTGAGGTCATTGAGGTAAACATTTGGTCTGAGTTTGGATGTTTTGAATCTGGTTTACTTTGTAAGTAACATCTATGGAATGTACGGTATTCATCCGCTACCTTAGACGTGGAATTATAATATGATTACCAGCTGATGGAAAGGTGGCAAACTATGAAGCACAGATACTTCAAAGAGGCCAACAAATTGTGTATCGGAGCATGTCGGATATGCCCCGATATGTGTCGGATACGCTTATTTGAAGTATTCTGATGTTTTTTAATTTTTGTATTTCCTATACTTTTTGGATATTTATTGGATACGTCTCCGACATCTGATAGGAATTTTTTTTTTGAAATTGCTGTCAGAAAACCTCCCCAAGCATTCAATTATTGATTTATTTGAGAATTCAAATTTAAATAAGATAAGAATTAATAAATATTTGCATCTTGAGAAGGCAAATGCTTTGACTTTGTATTGCATTTGTAGAATATTAGTTGTTGGAAATCAAGAAAGTAAATTCTCAATTAATAGCAGGTGGTTACCCACATTGGAAACCCACATGACCAATTAAATTAACAAATTCAATTTTCAAATACTTAAACAATGCTTTGAAAGAAAAAAAAAAAAACAGAGTCTGAGTTTCTAAAGAATAAAAAACTGAGTATGAAAAAAAGAAAAGAAAATGGCTGCTGTGGCCAGTGTTACTGTGTTAGTCCAACTAATGGCGAAGATTTGACAAAGCAACTTTGGAGGTATGTTACCGGAAGTGATGAGAAGATAACAGATGGTGGTGGTGGTGGAAATATGCATTGGCTTTGTAATTTTTGTATGAAAACTTATACAAGTAATACACTAGAGTCAGAGCTCATTTGCATTTGCATACTCTAATTCCAGCACCTTTTTGTTTAAGCAAGTGATGTAAATACTCCAATTCCAGCACTTTTTTGTTTAAACAAATAAGCTCCGACTCTAGTGTATGAACTTGTATAAGTTTTCATACAAGAATCCCCAATTCCAACATATATGGAATGTTCGGTATTCGAGGAGGCACTTGAGCCAGATGTCGGGTAGCATTCAGGTACGACTGTTTCAGTAGGCCTGTTGAGTATCCCACCTACTATGCCACATGTTGCAGATTCCGATATGCAGGTACATTATTAAATGAACTATTCTGTTTTTTCAAATTATCATATTCCATCCTACATGTGTGACGCATTGTACTTGATATGTACCAGGATGTTTCTTCCTACCCAGCTGACATAACTGGAGATACCTAGGATCATTATATATAAAAATTGTAGTCATTTTAGGCAATTCTCACTTATAAATTTAAAGCCTTGTTATGATTATTCCGGCTTATGGAAAACATTGGTAATTTCAATGATTTTTCATGGATCATTACATTTACAAGATGACCATTTTCTACCTTAGACGTGGAGTTATGAAATGGTTACCAACCAATGGAAAGATGGTGAATAAGAAGAATGAATCGAGCTATAATGTTTACGATTTTTCTTTGGATGCGACAAGTTTGTTCAGGTGGCAAATAAGAAGAATGAATTGAGATATAATGTTTACGATTTTTGCTTGGATGCTACAAGTTTATTCTGATTTTTGACAGTAAAAATTGAAGGACATCTCCAATGGAGATAAGACCGATTTCCATGGAGGAGATGGATGTCCTTCGTGGAGATTGCCAGATTGGAATTCTTCTTTAATGATTGATTTGCATTCGAAAGTCGATTCAAAGGGTATTACTATTGCTCATAGTTGCCAATATAGAAGTCATTCTTTTGTTGTGAGGTGGACCATAATATTTCCATCAATTTGTAGTTCTCATCATTTCCACACCATGCTTTGGGATCTCATGAAAGCAATAATAATAATTTTTTAAGGGTCACCAGTATAATTTCAGATATTATTTTTGTGTAATTGAGTTGTCATTTTTTTAAGTAGCTGAACCAAGTATTCGATTTTGTTTGAGATACCTTCAAATAACTCAAGACTCATTTCTTGTAATACTCATAGCATGGTAGAAGGTGAGAATTAATACCCACAAGTTAGGCGTGTTAAAAATAATTGAGCTGATACTAAGAGAAATTGGGGAATTGAATAATTTTGAGGAGAGTTGTTTTGATCATTACCTAGGATTGGACTGTGCATCATTTTTGTCTGTAAATATTTGCCATAATTTGACTTGATGCGTAGAGAGATTTAGGAAAAAAGGGCGAGAAATGATGAAATATGGTCTAAATTATGTACAAATAAGGTTAAATTTATTTAAGTAGAATTCTGTTTAAAGGGGTTTAAGTTTGGTGGGTTGGCTAATAATTTTGTTCAAAATTGCCTAGATGACGTGGTTCATACTTCCATAATTGGAAAATTGTTGTTTCAGACATGATTAGCATGTTAAACAATATGATCCGATATTGGGAGAAAAATCAGATACAGAGAGAAAGATGAAGTCAAAATGTGAAGCCACAAGAAAAAGCAAAATGTAGAGTTTCAAAATCCTCAGGGATACAGTTAAGGAAGAAGATTGTTGTGCTAACATATTACGTACAAGATTCAACTTGCCTCAGTAAAGGTAGAATGGTAAAATAGATTCGTAAAAACGAATAACTCAACGGTAGAGAAATGTGCAATGGAGCATTTAAACAATATACTTGATGATATTCATAAGGTATTTAAAGGCTCTAGATGTAAGGATGGACTACAGCAGCCTTACAGGTCATATAAATAACTGTAGTTTACTCTTAAGTCTTACCATATGTTTTATGACTCAAGATCTCATTAGCTCTCAATTGGAATGTGTTGGACAAGATAAAAGCACACAAGACAAGCGGTAACAATTAGAAGGTGTAAAAACTAGAAAGACAATATTTTGTTAGCATAAGAATCTTAGACAAGTTAAACCTCTGAAGCTAATCTCAACCACAAAACTAAAACAAAATTGATGATATTATCTTGCAAATGACTCAAGACTGTGAAATGGGTCTCATGTCAAAAGGCCCAAATCATCAATTCATCATCATTAAAATCTAGGGAAACTATTATTGTCTCCCCTGTAGTTTGTCATATTAGTAAATCTCTTCCCTCTAGTTCTATTTATGGCTATTTACCCCCTAAAAATGAAATTATTTGCCATATTCCCTACTTTCAGTTAAAAAAAGTTAATTTTTATGTTAAAAGACATTTTTGCCCCTGAATAGTTGAGGTAAGTGAGAAAATACGTTTATACCCTCAAACATTAATTGAGTTCAAGATCTCTACTCCATTGATAGAGACGGCGATGAAGACACCATTCAATACAATATTTTATTTTCTTTTTCTATTTTATATACAACTCGTGGTGGCGGCGAAGACTAGAATGTGGGACATTGTTATAGATGAATGAGCGCTGCCACATTATGTGGTGGTTTCAATACAATCTCTTAGGAAGATACAGTGTTAGCTTACTATCTCTCACAAATCATAATTTTCATTTTATAATGAGTTTATTACAAGAAGCTTTCACCAATAAAACATTCCGTATTTACATTGAAAAATCATAGACATGGGTAAAAAGATAAGGATCAATTTGGATAATGAATCAAACAAATTCCTGAAACCAAGCAAGGAAATCTTCAAGGTGCTTTGTTTAGTCTTCTGAAATTCAAGACCAACCAGAATGTTAATGGAAGTTGGAGAGAATTAACAAAAGAAATAATTGTTTTTATATATATAGTTATGTTACCTTCTTGAGGGGTTTGTGTTTTTGATCTTTTTGGTTTCCTCTGGTTTTACTGATATTATAGCTTCTTTTTCTCTTGCAGCTGCTTCTCTCTTAGCTTTCCTGGACTCAACTTCAATGGCTTTTGTCAGTGCATCAACCTTCTTCATGAGCATCTGAAACAACATTTATCGATGATCATAATTATTACTCTCATATATGCTTTGAATACTTTGCGATAGATGGAGGAAGAAAATATTTCACCTTGATTTCTTGATCTTTAGCATTCAAGCCACCGTCTTTAGTCTCACACAACTTCCTTAAACTTATGACTTCCTTTTGAAGTCTGTCATACAGAAATCCTGAAACTATATCTTCACCACCATCAGGATTGACATTGAAACCACTTTTGTTTTTGACTTCCGTTGAGACTGGTTGTTCTATCATCATCCATACACTTGTCGACATAGATGGCGGTGTCCATGTTTGCCTTCACTTCAGTGTTTTCCTTTCCGGTAGTGCTATCAGCAACCTTGCTTCTAGATGCCCGTATGCCCTTTCTCAGCAACTCTCCAGAAGCATATTTCTTTTTGAAGCTATCAGCCCGTTTTAGACCAGCAGTAGTAGCAGCATTGATCGTTCCATTCTCTACGTTTGCCTGCTGCAATAGAGAGCTTCTATTGATGATCGATCCCCTTGGTTGCGAAGTAGACCTCTTCCTTAGCCCACTACCGGTTGTCAAGAATCCTAATATGTTGTTACTTGATTTTTCTGCTGCTTTTGGAGACCCGCAAAACGCGTTAGAATTGGCTGAGAAACTCGCTACATGCTTTAGGCCTTCTTCCAATGTCTTAAGCCTCACCTTGAGTTTATCCTGAAGTAAATTTCCATTAGCAAAGGATTCAATTGATTCAAGAAGATACAAAGGATAATATTTTACCTTGAGTTGTGCTTCTGATTTAGCTGTTCTCTCAGATGTCGCCAACTTGTCTTTCAATCGTTGCATCTCTGCCTGCAGCAACCTTCTCTCTTCCAGCCATTGCTTGACAGGCATGACTTTATCGTTTTCATCTTTCCACTCATTAGCTATCACAGTTGCTACACGGTTGGCTGAAACTTTAACCCTGGCTAGCTCCCTCTCCAGGGTCCTCTTCTCCTCCTGAAATGTAGAGGTCAATATGTAGATCAATGACTTAATTTCAAAGCTGAATCCTGAAAATCAGTAATGTAAGCCTGACCACTTCCACTTACCTGTAACTCAGAAATTTGTCTCTGATAGTCACGAATAGTGTTGGCTGCAGCCCCACCTGCTAGAATGGCCTCCTCGAGTTCATTAATGGTCTGACTAAGCTTTTCGACCTCTAAGACTTTTTGGCGATTTGTTTTCTCAAGGGTTCTGTTCTCCTCCTGCATATATGGTATATTTTTGTATTAGCTAAGTTATTTAATTGTCACTATATAATACATCAAATGTGATATAGGTTCTGTTGGGAAATCATGCCTGGCAGATCTCAATCTGTCTCCTCAACTCAAAGTTTTGGTTTTGAACCTCCTCAACTATTAAAGCTCTCTCTAACGCACTTCGCAAAATCTTTTCTGCTTCAAGCAGAGCTAACTCTTTCGATTTAGTGAGACGCTCCAAGGCCTTCTTATCCTCTTGCAGTGCTGCAATCTAAAAAGACCGGAAACAAAGAAACTTTATTATGCATTTGATTTTCAAAAGCAAATCTTTTTTCGTCCCATATCCAATCCGTACCTCATATTTGTAAATCTTAATTTCTGCCTCTAGAGGAGCAAGAACAGAGTCAATAGGAACATAATCATCATCCTTTAGATTTGCATGAACCCTTCTAAGAGTTGCTTCTGCAGCATATTGCGCAGCCAATGCATCTTTCTTCTCGTTCGTAAGTTTCTTGATTTCAAGATTCTGCATTGATTCAGATTTGGTATCATACATAAATGCATAGAATTCCAAGAAATATCAGTAAAACCTTCACCAACCTTATACTCAACAAGATTTTCATTGACTCTAAGTTTCTCATCCAATTTAAAAACTTCATTTCTGAGCTGCAAAATATGAAAAACCAATTTCAAACATTGTAAATATTGTCCTGTGACATTGAAACATCAGCATATAGTCCTCCTAATCCGGAGCATATCAAACAAAAACACTCACGGTACCTCTTCTATAGCCTTATCTTTGAGAACGTCAGTAGCTCTCAACGCCTTGATTTCACCCTGAGCAACCCCAAACTCTCTGTCCTTTTCTGCAATAATGTTCAATAGTAACAATAATAATCATACACCTGCTTCACGGTTATTTGCATGGAAAATATCAAACGAAAAGGTTACTACAACTATACACTTTATATTTTGTACTCTGCTTTAAACATATAATTCCCCTTTACTTTGTTTTCTGGATATATTGATGTTCTAAATCAGAAGTTTAAACTTACAATTACAGGTCACTAGAAAACACAGTGCAACATTTTTCTTATGATCATAAACATTTTTGTATTAACAGAACAACATATCATTTAGGAAGAATTCAATCACATCTTTGAAAGAATCCGATAGATATTTAGTTACATAGAAACCATACACATCAATCTTATTGATCATATTAACGGCAAAAAGTTCTCAATATTGTTATAGTGTTTAAATACTATTGTTGAGTCATCTCATCTCCTATCAGCTTAAGCTTTTAGGTCAGATGGTTATTATCATAGTAGTATCACTGTACAGACTTTTGTTGTACAAAAGAGTCCTGAGTTCAAGTCCCCTGTGTGATTGAATATATTGAACAACTAATCAATGCAAAAAACAAAACAAAACAAAAATTTACCTCTAAGTTGGTTTTGCAATCGATTGAGTTCCAAAACAAAAGGGTCAGGATGAGAAAGAGAGAGCTCTTCTGCTCCTCCACCACCACCAAGCTTGAGCTCCTCATGATAACCCGCCATTTTTTTTTTCCTTTCTGCTTTTTCTGTTTTTGTTTTATGTTGTGTTGGCTATATATATATAAAACTCAGCAATGCAACCAAAAATGAAGAGAAGTATTATTGTTGTGCCACAAAAAGAGCCACAAAGTGGGGGGGTTTAATAAGAGGGTTTTGTGTGATGAGAGTACATTCCTTGAAGGAAGTGGTCATGAGTCATGACTATGAGCTAGATTGTTCCCTTCATTTCAAGCAATCTCGAAAGGCACATTTCATGAGAAATAGCCGGCCAAGCCGGCTCCCATTTTGACAGTAACTGTTACTTTCTTTTATTTTCATGATACTGATTTTGTTATTATCATCATATTCAACTTTTCAAAAATTATTTTCATTTCTTATCTGAAATGATAAGACAAGAGTTGGTTTAAACACAATTTATATATGTTTATTTTATTTCTCCTCAAACGGTTCTGATTGCAAATATATATATTTATACAACTTACAAGAATAATGTTATCTCAAAACATCACCACCTACTCTATTAGTTTATGCCACTTTTGTTGCAGCCTTAAAAGTATCATAAACTAAAGCCTAAAAGCAAACAAAACCATGGAAATATAGAAAAATTCTATATATGCATTAGATGAGTTTCTTTTAGAAGGTTCCTCAAATAATCTCATCTGTTGAATACATCTAAGATTTTACATATATGTTTTGTTGAAAATCCAGAAGTTTGCACCTTATAACCAGATAAATCACCTAATGTATTAGTTTTATTGATACAAGTGTCTGCAAGTTTTTTCCATTTGTTGCATCCTTGAGGTATCATACAATAAGGCCTAAAAAGGAAAAACAAACCAACCAACCATTATAATATTAATATATTATATGGGTTTTTTTTTCTTTTTAGATTGTTTATATTTAAGATTTGACACACAAATTATGTCATTGATTACATTTGATATTTGACATATAAGTTTTGTTGAAATACATACGATTGTACGTTGGAATCGAAACATCACTTAAGAGTATTTATAATGTAAAAGTGATTTGTATTTTAACAAATATTGATAGCTTCATAAAAATACGTATCTGATGCTTTCATAATTCTATTTAAAACAAAACTTACTTAATGACTGTTCAATTATTTTCTTTCGACCAAACAATTTTCTTTAATAGTTTATTTTATTTTTATATCCAATACTGATTCAGCTTTTAAAATAGTTATCTAATAAACCCTTTAAAAGCATATGATTATCATGACTGTGTCTATAATGTATTAATTTTATAGATACAAGTGTCATGAAGTTTATGTCATTTGTTGCAACCTTAAGGTATCATAATGCCTATAAACTGACCAACCAAAGTAAAAAAGAAAAAGAAAAAAAAACTGGAAACTGTGGATAATTCTAAAAAACAAATACCTATTTGATAAATTATGATTTATGTTTGTAGTTTGTTTGATGAGTGTGATAGATGGTAGTAGGTACCATTTGATTCTCATATATAGGTTTGACTACAAAAAGAAAAAAAGGGTAAACTGTAATAAATGTAATTAATACCCTTGAAGATTTTTGGTCATGAGTTTAAGATAAGATTGTCAAAAAGATTAGGTCAATGAAAGAAATGTATTTCTGCTTTTTTCCTATGGTCCATTGAATTTGAATTGCATACATAAGCATTGAAAGATAAAAAGTGTGTGAAACGGAAACTTTAGAGAATGAATTATTGGAGACTTCAATTGTTATCTGGTTTTTGTTGATGAAAAGCTCTTTTGATTATGGAGTAATCTTAATTGCTTAACCGCTAAATCTTGCTTAAACCAAGCCTAAAAGAAACTTAGTGGAAGTCATCACACAAGCTGACAAGCATATTTTTGAACAAAAACAAAGAAAGTGAGGTATTGATGACTCTAAAAGTGAAAGTGACAAACTAAAAGTGGCTTATAAGAACAAACATATACCAAGATATAAAAGATTTTGTGAGCCAGCCCTTTCTCTTTTTTGCTTAAAAGTATTTGTAATGATTGGATACTAGAAAAATACATGAAGTTCCAGCTGTTATATATGTATTGTTATTATAATTAAATACTTATAAGTTTTAATAAAATTTTATTTAAATTTAATTTCTGATTTGTGTTTAATAAAATTGGTTGAAAATCAAATTATATTGGTCCATACATAAATCTCCCATTCCAATTAAGGAATCAAATTCTTTCCCGACTCTCTTTACTATGGAATTTGGGCATGTTTATTTATCGACAATTGAATGAAAATGAATTAAGTTCCTTAAGAGAGAATCATGAAAGGAAACTTGATTCTTTAGAGATGGCAGATGAATTAAGTTTCCTTTTCAAAATGAATTTAATTCTTCATTTATTTATGGGACTCATATAATTTGATTATCGTAATCATAAAATAAAAATTACATTTTTTCCATTATTAAAATTCTTGATTAGTTAACACAGCATTGATAAGGCATCCAAATGTTTACGTTAAGATTTTAATATCTCATTTGGATTATAATTTTTAAATAAGTTGATGCACTCAACGGGTTGAGGAGTTAAATTCATCAAAGAGTAACCATTTAATTGAGCCATTTGGCAAATTCTTAAAATCATTACATGGGGTTTTCAGTTTTGAGTAGAAGACAACAGGCAGAAGACTCTCTGCCACCTTCACCAATAACAACAACGACAACAACCAATAGATTCTTCAAATAGAGAAATCAGAAGATTCTGACCCAACCCATCAATCCGTCATAGCAACAAAATAGTCAAAGGGGGTTTTAATTAATTAAAGCTAAGATTTTTGGGATTTCCTCTTTTTTTTTTTTTTTTATATGTAGTGTTAATCATAGTTTAATTGAACTCTTTACTAATCAATTTTTTTTTTTGATAGTGATGGTATTTGGTATCAAGCTAAGCTTTGAAGGGTTTTCTTTATCCCGTTACTTGTATATGTGTGTGTTTTTTTTTTCTTCTTTAAAGTAGGTAAATACTTATATTATAATATAATTATAAAGCAAACTAGTTTCAACCTAACATTATTATTTTATTTCGTTTTCTTAAGTCTAGTTTGGATTGTTGTTACTTGTTACCTGTTGAGGTCTGGCAAAACTTCATATGATCATATGATATGATCCTTATAATTTAGAAATTAAGGAGATAGTCTAACTTTATTATATTGGATCATTAACGGGTCAATCTATTAAGACCAACAATATAATAGGTAAGTTTATTAAAAATATATTTAATTCGTTACGATCCATTATTAATAATACATAGTCAATTTTCATATAGAAGTGTGTTTAATAATTAGCATATTGTCATATTTTTGTAGGTGCTAACTTGTCTAAAATCATTGGTTGTTCACATACTTGTTATCATTTTTACAAAGTAACTATTAAACAATTTTTTTTGTTAACATTAGAAAAAACAAATGGAAAGAAAGATGGGTTAAACAGATTTTCTAATAAAATAACAAATGGGTTTGAGTTATATATTTAGATCAATGGGTTGTATTTGGGTGATATACATTTTGTCACTATATTGTATGTATTTTACACTTCTTTTTTTGTACGTACACCCCCATTAAAATTTAATATGACCCATTGTCTCTTAGAAACTGGTGGGCTTAGCCTAAACCATCTAATGTTCCATGGATTTGCCAAGTCCAAATCACAATTGATCTTGCAGGCTTTGGTGGGCAGTGGGCTCTACAGTCCAACCAATATCAAAATCCATCAAATGTCACATTACTTCCGTCAATGCTTATTGTTACTTGTAACTTTGTAACTTTGTAACTTGTAAGGCATCGTTAAATGTTATGTAGCCTTCTTCTTCTTTTTTTTTTTTTTTATAACAAAACTGACATCAAACAAATCAGGATATATGGAGTCATATAGAAATCAAATATTATAGGTGCGATCTAATAGCTATATGTCTATATCCACAATTAAGAGATATTTACCCCTATAAAACCATGAAGAAAACTTCTCGTAAGTAGAATATTGTTATGTAGTCTTTGTTTAAATATTGTATTGTATTGTATTTATTTATTTATTTATTTCTGAGATTAACAATAGTGCCAAATTTAGGATAAAAAAAGAAGGAAATTACAGTCAATTATTTTTCTCAATTAGTCAATCGTTAATATATAGATTTTTTTTCCACCATAACCATTGAAACCGATCGATAATTAGAAAATTAGTTTCAAAAAATTATGTTATGCACAAATAGATATGCCATCAAATTAAATAAATATCGGATAATATTGTCGAATTATTTTAAGTCCTGGAATCCTTAAGTGGAAGAAGAATAGAATGATTTCTGGAAATCCTCCCACAAAGGTATGCTTTTCATCGATAAACATCCAATAGAATAATAATAATACATTATTAATAATGAAAAGTGTCTATGTGAAATTTGCTCAAATGACGTGTCATTTAGGGATGTCAATTTAACATGTACCTGCGGGCACCCGCAATTTAACCTGTGAACCCGTTTAAAGAAAAACTCGACAGGTTCGGGTGGAGGTGTGGGTTAGAAAAATGAACCCGCGGGTGAACCCGTGAACCTATATAAATAAAATTAATTTAATATTTATTATTTAAAATATCATAAATTTAAACTTCAATGGAAACATTTTAACTATATAAAGAGTAAAATATAAAAACTTCACTCATTTTAAATTTAAGAATTACAATTCTCAATTTTCATTTATATATAACTAATGGTAGAACATTGCACTCTTGTTTTTTCAATGTGGGACTTTTGAAAGTCCAACATTGAAAAAACAAGAGTGCAAGTTTCCACAATTAGCTATATATATAAAATGTGTCTTGCCTCTTGTCTCAACTAAGAAACACACATGAAATGAGTTGAAATTTTTACTTTATTACGTGTTTTTAATTTTTAAAATCATAATATTTCATATATTTAAATAATAATAAAATATTATTAAAAAAAAATTGCGGGTTTGCGGGTGCAGGTGCGGGTGTGGGTGACCCCAAAACCTGCGGGTGAAACCCACCCGCGAACCCGGGAAAATAAATGGGTTCGCGGGCGAGTGTGGGTGATAGAAAGTTTCGCGGGTGCGGGTTTGGATTTTACAAAACACGCTCGAACCCGACCGGTTGCCATCTCTAGTGTCATCAAAATAAAACGAGAATGGCGGAAAACAAACCGTGCTACGTCGATAAAAGTCAACCAAGGAACGATGACCAGAGACATGTCACCAGTTCTTAACATGTCACTAGAAGAACTTATATGGAAGCCAAACAAAGTTGCCTGAATAAGGAGTCTTAATGAATGCAGATTCAGTCTGCTAAAGATCTATCATAGAGATCTATTTGGCCAATAAAGAAAACATGACCATATCAAGACACGCTGCAAGGAGAGTGGCTCGGCCAGAAGAGAATCTTGGCAAAGCAAGATTCTGGTCGACCAAGATATCTTCCACGACAAGATCCGCTCAACCGAATCAGGCTATTACAAACCAACTACAATACTGCGACCATAAAGGAAGTTTCACCAAAATATGGGATGTGAAGTCACGCTCCAACCAGGAAGCAAACTGATCATTTCCAAGGTACCAGAGTCCTAATCAAACACTGAATCAATTACAATAATTGTGTGGAGGCTCTAAACAGGAAATAGATCAAGATATTATATGCCAGAAGATTCCTAATAAGACTCTGTAATTTTCCACTTACATGCCAAGATTTGGGAAACCCTAGAGAATACCGTATAAATACACCTGTAAAATCATTGTAAAACAGAGAGAATAATTAATAGCGAGAGAGAGAGAGATCAGAGTGTGTAATTCATTTATTCCATAGTGAATTTGCTTCTTTGTTGTCAAGTGACAACCCGTGGATGTTTCTTAGTCATCAGAGTTTTACCACGTAAAATTGTTTCCTCTATTATTTGTTCTGTTTTTACTGTGTTTTGCTTACAGATTGTACGAATCACATCTTTGACCGGTTGACTTCCCATAATTCTAGAAATCACCGACAACAAAAGACTCTCACCTCATGAGTTTATGAGGATCCGACATGATCAGCCGTTCGGAATGCAACTCTCATTATAAGAGAAAGATCTCTCAACACTTTAAAATTTAATAGGCATACATGAGATATTTAGATAAAAGTAAACAAACACTTAGGGGCGGTTTGTTTGTTTTTGGTTATAAATCTTATTACCCATTTTCACTTAAAGTAAAATAAATGAGTTTGTTTGTTTTTCCACCTTATATCTTATTATATATATATATATATATATATAAATATCAAATTTTCTATTGTCAGATCAACTGATATAAGATATATCAGTTCTTTGTATGTGAGTTATTGGATTTAAATGTTTTGATTTGGTTGCATGCACTTGTCAAAGCATCTTTTAAGTCTAGTGGCCCACATGCAAAGAACTGATATATCTTATATCAGTTCGAACAGACAATAGAAAGACTGATAGAGCCTTTTAGCATATTTATATAAATGCCCTATAACAATTTATACATTTATAATTTTATCTAAACATAATAAAACCCTAAAAATTAATTTTCCTATTGAGAAAAATCTCCAATTTTAAAGAAACCGTAACATAACCTAACCAACTCAATAGGAAGAGAGAGTGACGACAGTGCCACCCCTTGGGACCGGAGGAGGTCGGCTAGCATCCTTCTGGAGTCCAATAGGAGGAGGCTGGTCGACATCTTGTCATTCAATGGGAGGAGGCCGTACCTCCTCCCATTCGATTTTGGAGAGGAGACTGCTGCCCCCTCTGTGTTTAGAGGCCGGTGGCAGATGAAGGGGGATAAGGAGATGGTTGGGTGATGTTGACGGAGGAGGAGGGAGATGACCGTGTGATGTGACAGCGGAAGAGGCGGAGAGAGATGATTGAGTGATGTGGTGACGAAGGCGGTGGAGGGAGATAGATGATCTTGAATGAAACGGCATAGGGGAGAGACATAGACAGTGACATGTGACTGTGTTATCAGAAGGCTTTTATCTGATAATGATTTTGGAGAGACGATGCAGATGTGATTGTGAACCAGATCCAGTTATATATTTTTTTCTTTTTCAGTTTCCGGAAGGAAACGCGGTGCATTCCATGTGATTTGTAATGGTGTAGGGAGCGGGTGGCCAACCGTGACCGGAATCGTTGTCAATCATAAGCATGCGTGAAACGGGAAATATTCAGCGGAAAAGGAAAGTAATTCTTCTGGAAGTTCTTATACTTATTGGAAAAGGAAAAAAAAGTTTATCTTCGTGAAGAATAGGAAAGTCATGTACTTGAAGGAAAAGAATTTCTCCTTAACAAGATGACTTGTCATAAATAGGGAATAGTACTTATATGGAACAAGTAATTCTTGTACGTTTATGAGTAGGATTTTCTTTTATCTTAAACTCCCTATAGCTAGTATAAATAGACCTTGTAATTAGGTTATTTTGTGTGAAGTAAAAAAACACCATGTAATATCAAAGAGTGGTGAGATTAGACATGTCGTTTATTTTCTCTCATCTTATTTTTTCTGTTATTCACGTTAATTGCTATGAGTTATGGACGAATATTTGGCATGTCGTTTCTGCGATCATCGATTCAAATCCCTAACACCCCTTTCCTAAAAAAAACCCAAATAAATGTAATACTTAGAAGAAAAAAAAAAAACCACCTTAGTTTGCTAAGAGCGGAAGATCGAACAATCTCATTTTCAGCATTGATTATCCGTAGATTTTTTGTTTAATATTTTCATTAAGATCATAACCACAGAGAAGAAAAAAGAATTTATGCCTTTCTTTTAGTCTTGGTCTGAATTCCACATAAACATTGAAAAGTGGCCACTTGAAAAGATACAAAGTAACCGACCAATTCCAGAAGTGGACAAAGAATATATACCAAAACATTCCATCTTGTTTTCTTGAAATGACTATTCTGCCATTGCCCTTTCAATTTCACTGTTTTTTGGTTAATTAGGATTATTTTTACCCTTTTCCTAAAAAAAAAAAAAGAAGAAAGATTATTTTTACCTTCTTAAAGCACATATAAATCAACCCAAATTGTAATTTTTGAAAGCGACAATAGCATTTCCAGAATACTAACTACATCATGTCTAGAAACAAAATTTCTCTGTTGCTGTGTTGATCAAATGTACCTGCATTTTATTATGACTCAGAACCATAAAACAATGATTCCCCATAAGAACACTACAAACTTGTTCAAGGCTTGTTATTAGCCTACGTAATATTTTGAGTTTCCAAAAAAGAAAGGTTAAACAATTTATGGTTTTGAAATAAAATCTTTTACGACCTCAATTTTATAGCATTACATAACCAAGTCTGTAATATTATAAAACTAGATATAGATGTTTAGTTTTGTAATGTTACAGAGTTGGTTCCATAACGTTACAAAACGAAGGTTTTGTATATTTATTTTTCCAAGAGAATTATTGAGACAACTTGGTCCAGTATTGTTATAGAAAATGCAGTGAAACAGTGACTGTCTTCTAAATGAATGCTATGTTGGCATATTTGGCATGTTCTTCCTGAGGTGAGGAGGGTGTTTCAGTAATTAGAGAGAGATGGACAAGATTAGTGGTGGAATGTTTATCAAACAAGACGAATCTCACATTAAGAAACTTTTGAAGTAATTGAAAAATGACAAAGGCAGGGCTTGAACAGCCATTGAAACCAACATCATCCCACCATAAAACTCCCTCGAAAGATAGAGAGAATAGCTAAACTTGCCTTTCTCTCTTGAGTTGTGATTCTCTAACTTAAAAGACCAGCCATGGATGTTTCACCAAAGCTTATGCAGTATAGATATCATTTCAGTGTAGTAATCATTGGCACTCTAATTCTTGGCTTGCTGTCATATGCAGCCCCTCGGATGCTCACCGTTCTGGCCTATTTTTGGCCTCTTTTCGCGTCAACAGCAGTATTCTTGGTGTTGATAATCACCTTTGGCGGGGTTTCGCAGCTGGGAATCGAAGCTCATGGTGAAAAGACCGGCGAAGGATTGCTAGACTATGTTGCAGGGCAACCTGAACATGTTCAAGACTCTCCGAAAGAAAAGAGGTTCTCAGAAACATAGACTCAACAAAAGTGTTTCATTCTCCCATGTAACTATTTCACTGCTTTCCGAAAAAGGTTTACCTCTTTCTTTCACTTACCATTTGAAATGTCAAAAGATTTGAATGTGGAAATCAAAATGTAAAACTCAAGAATACTTGAATGTGAATGCAGCAAGGTTCTCTACATTGACTATACAGTTTTTATTTTATTTTTTTCATGGTTTTCTTGTTATGAGACGCTACAAATGATTTAATAGCATAGAATGTAAAACCATTGCTCTCCTTACAAATATGGCATCATCAGGCTCGCCAAACGATTCTAGCTTTAGAAATAAAAAAAAATCCTATCAAAAATACATTAGAATCTCCGAATAAATGTCACCCGAATGGTGAAACTGGATTTCAGATCAATTAAAGTTCCTAATTTGCTCACAACAACACAAGAATATAGGGTTTCTTGATGCCTCAGGGACTCTGATGTAAAGCATGAACTATTTTTAAACAGGGTCTATAAGCTTAGAGTTAGAACTTTAAAGAAGAGACAAATAGACAACGATGACTGTAAATCGACTGCATATCCTCCAATGTTAACTTATCGGTTCTCAATTTCTCATTTCGAACTTTCAGAAGAAATCCAAAATCTGAGTACATTTATTCCATTTTCTTTTCCCAACCTCCTTAAAGTAGAGACTTGTCACAAGTGTCACCTGAATGTCTTTTTTTTTTGTCCAATTGCTACTCAACACTTTCTCAACTTCCACTGATTTGGTTTCTGATTTAAGGCAGCAGATTCCTGTCCCATTACGGTTGGCCGGTTGGGACAATTTGCATCAGTTGTCTCCACATTAAAAGAAGCTCGAGAAAATAAGTCGCTTACCATGACTAACTTGCTTAGTTTCCTAAATGGTTAAACTTAGCATCATATCACATTTCTTGAAAGTAATTAAACAGTTGCAAAAATGGAAAAAGAAAAAGAAAAACGATCATTCAGTTAGAATTGTATCGCTCCCTTTCCAAACCCAAATGACTGCTTGTGAAAGTTATCATATACTTATTATGAAATTAATTCTTCGAAAAGTTGGGAATTTTAGGCATATGTGTATGCGTAGCAAGTTTGAATAATATGTGCAACCATTCTCAACATGTTAGATAAATTACTAGTTTGCTTGCTTCAAAGGGTTTCACAATTGACTTTACCAAGATGTTTTGATTAGCTTCTGTGCTTAAGATGCTCGAGACAACAATATGTCTGCAGCTGTCAAAGCTCCCGAGTGATCAACGTCCAGTTTTTGAAACCTTTCCATCAAGGGTGAAATATCTTCCTTTCTGATCTTCCCCAATTCCTTTAGCTTATATATAATGAATTCTGCTGCACTGCAATAAAAGACACCAACACAATACATTGAGAGCATGGAAAGAGAACTCAATTTGTGTATAAAATCAGGCAAGCAACGTATACCTGATCGCTTTGTCATGATCAAGATCTGCAGCCTCTAGATCCGAGAATGTCAGTTGTCGAGTAAGGACCCATTTTATTAATGATCTTTGTCTCTTTTCAGTGTATAGTTCAGTTAGATAAAGAAAAAACTGAGCTAAGCATATGGTGCTACTCAGTATCCAAAAAACAGCAAAAACGCGGCCTGCTGTAGTTGAGAAACTCTTGTCTCCATAGCCTAGAGTAGTAACGGTGGAACAAACACAATAGAAGGCATCAATGAATTTCAGATTTTCAATATTAGATAGAAAGATAGTTCCTGCAATCATAAGCACTACAAGAATGACTGTGGCCATGAGAAATTTGTACTTGACTTTGTGGGTTTCAACCTCCTTAAGAATCTCAGCAGGATTGACTTTTTCGTGCAGGTGCATTGCCTTAACCATTAGAATTTGCTGCTTTTCAACCAGGTAATCTGCTGCCTTACCAAGAATATGCCCACCAAGAGCCATGCCGGTGAAGACATAAATACAGGCAAGTACCTTTGCCAATGTGGTGTGGGGCACAAGGTCCCCATATCCAACGGTGGTCATTGTCACAACACAGAAGTAAATAGCATCAAGAATCCCATTTGTTTTCACACCCTTAATCTGATTCCTGACGAGGAAGAAACAAAGGGTGCCTACACCTAGATAGGCCACTAAGAAGAGAAACACTTGCTTCATCCCTATTTCTTGTTGCGCGAATGCAGATCCAAAATGTTGAAGAGATTCAATGTCATTTTGCTCAGGGCAGAGATTCTCTGATACAGGAGCACTGCGGCAACGCAAAAATCTTCTCCTCTGGAGGGCACTTTTCTCATTCAAATTCGGCAATGGACATGTCTTATCTTCAAGTAAAGACTGTCTAGGATTATCATCATCATCATAATCATGAGCCATCAGAACAAAATCGCCTGCCCAAGTGAAATTATTCAAGACTTGATGTTTTTGCTAAAAAGTTTCCCCAATTTGTTTCTCAACTCACAACTTGCTTATCAAAAGTTAATACATAACTCAAACTAAAAATCCTGAAATGGGAATTCTCGTACAAACTAGAATAAATTTGTTCTTGTTCGCAATCGCGAGTCGTTTATACTACTAATCATTTGAGTTGAGGTGATTTTTAGGAGGTAATTAATGAGCTTTACCTTTCTTCCATTATCAAACACACCAGCACAGCCTATGCATGTACATTAAACAAAAAAAAAAAAAAAGTGATCTCACTGTTCTTGATTGAAATTGCATCTATATATATATATATATATATATATATATATATATATTTTAATGATATACCATATTTTTTTTCTCTATATATACCTCCAAGGCTACAACCTTGTCACTCAAGAAAGAAACTTGCAGACATTGCATACATGTATAATGATCTTTTCATCTCCCTATAAAAAAAATCATAAATCAAAACAACATAATTCAAACATGCATGTTGATGTACAGATATAATCAACGATATTTTCAAAACTATATATACATATATCGTCTATGTTTGTATATATATATATATATATATATAATTAACAATAATAATTGAAAATATTACATGTTGGCAACAAAACGATTACTATATTGTTTTGCTCATACCTGAGGAAGCTGTTCCTGTAAAAAAAAAAGAAAAAAAAAAGAAAAAGAAAAAGAAAATATAGGGTTCAAATCAATGAATAAATTTGTGAGGCAAAATAGTGTTTGATAAAAAATTTGTTATAATCATTGTCGTTGACATGGGGATCTAATCAAATATGGGCCTCAGGCAGCAGATCCAACTTTACAAACATAGACCATAGGGATCTCATTTGAACCCAATATAAAAAAAGCCCAATCCATAGACTATAATACACAGAGAAACAAAATAATAATAAAACAAAAGAAGAGGAAAGAACGGTCAAGGGTTCAAGCACCAACTCTCTGTTTCTCTGGTACGTAGTTTTTTTTCTTCTCTGCAGGTTATCTCATGTAATCTCCAGCTTACAAGCAGTTGACCACCTGTTTTAATTGTTTCATCTGTTTGTTTAATTTTATTGTAACTGAAATTTAAATGCACAAAGATCATGAATTTTGGTACCATTTGCATGATATGATTGTAAGATTGTTAGCTTAAATGGGTATGCTCTTACTTGGTTGTTTTGTCTTGTTTTGTTAAGAATAATTCATTTTGATGTCTCCTTTGATTTTTTTTAGAGGGTTTATACTTCAAGCTAGTGGGTAGCCCAGAGATCTTAGTGGGGTTCAGTTAAGTTTATTAATGACAACTATATCGTCGAAAAACATATGGATGAGAAGGCAACAATGTCCTTGTGGGGACTGGAAATGTTATGTTTCCTATGAAGGGGATGCTGAAGAGACATCAATGGCATCTCAATTGGTTAAAAGTGAGACCAATTCTTTGTCTGAAGCGATGGTTGCCCCGTATGTAGGAATGGTGTTTAAGAGTGATGATGAAGCGTTTGAGTATTATAGCAATTTTGCGAGGAAAAATGGGTTCTCGATTAGGAAAGAGAGGTCTAGATTGAGCCCCCAGTTGGGTATTTATAAACGAGATTTTGTTTGTTATCGTTCGGGGTTTGCTCCCTTGAGGAAGAAGCTTAGCGGAGAACACCACAGGGATAGGAAGTCCGTGCGGTGTGGATGTGATGCAAAGATGCACTTGTCGAAGGAAGTAGTTCAAGATGTTACTCAATGGTTTGTTGTTCAATTTAGTAATGTTCATAATCATGAACTTTTGGAAGATGACCAAGTGAGGCTCTTGCCTGCATATAGGAAGATTCACGAGGCTGATCAAGAGAGAATTTTATTGCTTTCTAAAGCTGGGTTTCCGATACATCGTATAGTGAAGGTGCTGGAGTTGGAAAAGGGGATTCAAGGTGGGCAGTTGCCTTTTCTAGAGAGGGATGTCAGGAATTTTGTTCAAAACCGCAAAAAAATTGTTCAAGAAAATGATGCTTTACTTACCGAGAAAAGAGAGAATGACACAATGGAACTTCTAGACATCTGCAAGGCTACAAAAGAGGCAGATGAAGAGTTTGTTTATGATTTTACCATGGATGAAAACAATAAAGTTGAGAACATTGCTTGGTCCTATTCTGATTCTATTAATGCTTACAGCATGTTCAGTGATATTGTTTATTTTGACACTTCTTATCGGTCAATCACTTATGGTATGATTTTTGGAGCATGGCTTGGGATTGACAACAATGGCAGAATAATTTTATTTGGTTGTGCTCTGTTGCAGGATGAAACAGTCGGTTCCTTTGTTTGGGTTTTGCAGGTTTACTGCTAATAACCCTTTTATCGAGTTTAAAAACTCTACGTACTTCTTGCATATTATGAATTCTATCTCTGTCATTCTGCTGCAGACCTTTGTTCGCTTTATGAAAGGAAGATGCCCGCAGACAATTCTAACCGATCTTGACCCGGGGCTCAGGGATGCTATACAAAGTGAATTACCAAGCACTAAACATGTGATGTCTATATGCAATATTCTCTCCAAGCTATCAAGTTGGTTCTCACTTCCACTGGGATCTCAGTTTTCAGAATTCAAATCCGAGTTTGATGCATTATATCATGTGGAGAGTGCAGAGGATTTTGAACTTCGTTGGAGTCAAATGGTTCCCATGTTTGGGCTTGGTTCAGATAAGCACATTGCTTTACTCTATTCTCTCCGGATGTCTTGGGCACTATCCTACACAAGAGGCTACTTTCTTGCTCGAATGGCTACAACTGCCTATTCAAAGTCCGTAGATGCTTTCTTGAAAGGAATCTTCGGTGCACAAACATGTTTAAGAAGCTTTTTTGAGCAGGTATATTAGTTACTTTTATTGTCCTGATTTTTAATGTGTTGATTGTTTTATAGTGTTGCTTTGAATTCTTGTAGGTTGGTATATCCAATAATTTACAAAATCAGCCACGTCAACAGATGCCATATACGCATATCAAGACGTTAATACCCATTGAAGAACATTCCCGCAAAATTCTTACACCTTTTGCCTTCAATTCTTTTCAACATGAATTGGTGCTGGCTATGCAGTACGCCGCATCAGAAATGGCCAATGGATCATATCTTGTACGCCACTTCAAGAAGATGGATGGGGAACGTCTTGTTATATGGATACCAGAAGATGAACAGATTCATTGTTCCTGTAAGGAATTTGAGTCTTCGGGAATTCTTTGCAGACATGCTCTTCGTGTGTTCATCTTAAAGAACTACTTTCAACTTCCTGAAAGATATTTTCTAACTAGATGGCGACAAGAAAGCTCTTTTGTTTGTTTCTATGATCAAGGTCCTCAACAAAACCATGACGAATGGTTTCAAGAATTTCAGTCCCTTACTAAAACTCTGTTCGCAGAATCATCAATTACAAAGGAGCGCTCTGATTATATTCGCACTGAACTAACAAAAGAACTCACAAGGCTTCTTAATGAGGTTAGAGATATGCCTGAGAGTGATGAACTTGCAATGGATTTCACTCTTTCACCAACTGAGTGATTGATTGACCAGGCTATGGATGATAGCAAATGAAAACGCTGGGTTGTCAGTAGATGAAAATTGATAGGCAGTTAAAGGAAAGTATTATCAGATGATAATTGAAGGCTATGTTGCTGCTTAGTTGCCAACAAGTTATGGTGGTTTCAGTCAAGAATGGATGGTTAGTAGAGGCTGCAAAGTTTTGTGCATTGGGATGAAATGAGCTTCTCTAAGGTAGTGTACTTTATAAATGTTGGATGTTTTGTAGATGCTTATGAAATAATTAAGTAATGAGTTCAGTTCATTATAATCTCTCCAATGGAACTGTATATAGTTGTACAACAGATATTTTAACCATCCATGTTGAGTTTGTAAGTTCTATTAGAATAACCAGCATCTGTCTTGCATCAAAAGACTTAGAATTCAAGCAGTTCATTTTTAAGAAATCACTTCATTAAAGTTGAAATCTTGAAATCATCTCTACTACAATCTTATGAAAAAAAAAATTACAGACTTGCTCATTCCTTGTAAACTCATTTTATTAGTGTCAAAAGACAAGTTAAAAGATCTCTGGACGCATTTACTAATCATAAATTCTAATGAGGGAAAGAAAACTTAATTCATGATTTGTGATTAGAGTGTTTACTAAAAACTATTAGGAATCAAGTTATGTTAATTGTACACACAAATAAGGAATTAAATTCATGCCGGAAAGAGAACTTAATTCTCCCGTACACCAAAGGAATGACCCTTTTCAATAAAAGTTGATTCTTTTTTATTTTCATTCTCGATTAGTAAACTCACCTTAATTGTTTAAAATTAATTTGCTTGCATTGAATCTCAAACATCTCTTGTCTTCTTGGATATGCTAGTTTGTTATTACAGGGAAACTGTATATTGTTTTGAAAGATCAAGGTCAACAGTTCTTGGAATATGATTGGCAAAATATACTGGTATGGTACATCACCATATACTTATTCCACGACAAAACCTTTTTTTTTTCTTGAGCTGATTGTTGAACTGTTGCTGAGTTGAATTATTGACAATAATTTTGCCCTCACAAATGTTGTCATCACTTGCAGACAAGATATGATGGAACTTGTATCTCCAAGTCGGTCTTTTTAGATCTCTCCCTCCATAACTCTCTGAGCATTTGCAGCTATGAATTTGACATGATTCTTGCATTTTAAATCTTCAGGGCCAGGATATTTGTAAAAAAGAAAATTATGCTGCAAAAGTCTAGAACCTCATCGAATGGTCGGTTTTCAATCTGTACAAAGTAGTAGATGACAAATGGAAACACTAATCATCTTCTGTCAATTATAAAATTTTATATATATCATCTTGTTAGCCCATCTTCAACCCAAAAACCCATTTTGGTGCAACTTTAGTAATAAAATGGTTCAATTTTCACACTATTTAGTTTTTTTTTTATCTCTAACCCATTGCACTAAATGTTACACTAAAAAGAATATTCCATTTCTTTCCTTTTTTTTTATTTCGCAATAATTAACATTTCACCCCATAATTAATATAATATTGTAATAAGCTAAGAAAGAATGAAATTAGTACATTAAGAAATTAAATTTAATTAACTAAAATATTGTATTTATTATAAAATTAACTTAAACATTACATTTCATAAAAAAAAAAAACATAAAATAAAAGTACATATTGATCGTCATTTAATTATCTGAATTAATATATTCATTCCACAAATGATCAATTAATGCATTTCGGAGTGCAATACGAGCCTCTTTATCCTTGTTTTTCTATGTCGAGCTAAGAATTCTTGAAATCGGGGTATTTTCATCTACCATCATCTCAACTTCTGGAGTTGGCGCTTCTGTATGATCATCAATTGTTGCATCAATATCACGCTTATCCTCGATTATCATGTTGTGCATAATAATGTACGCAGTCATTATATCATGTAAATCATGTTTATGCCAAAAACGTGATGGTCCTGCCACAATTGCAAACCATGATTGGAGAACTCCAAAAGCATGTTCTACGTCTTTTCTACATCTTCTTGTTTCATTGCAAATAATTTTTTTTCCGACCATGCGAATCGTGAATAGTTTGTACAAACGTATACCATTTTGGGTATATACCATCAGCTAAATAATAACCCATGTTATATTCTTTTCATTAAATGACATAATGAACTGGAGTAGCAATACCTTAAGTGAGGTTGGCAAAAAGATGCCTCCAACACATTAATATCATTGTTGGTACCCGGTAAACCAAAATATGCATGCCATATCCACATATCATAATCAGCTACCTCTAGAATAATAGTTGGGGATCTACTACGACCTACATATTGTTCTGCTCAAGCCGTTGGATAAATTTTCCACTTCTAGTGCATACAATCTAGACTACCCAACATTCCTGGAAAACCACGATGTTTACCAATACGGAATATTCTGGCAACGTCATTAGCGTTAGGTGATATTAGATACTGCTTTGTAAATACCTCCACAATAACATAACAAAATCTCTTTAAACTTTCAATTGTTGTAGACTCTCCTATTTTAATATACTCGTTAGTAGCATCCATTGGTAGACCATATGCCAACATCCAAAAAACTGTTATTTTTTGAAGAGCAGAAAAATTCAATCTACCGTGCCTATCTCTTCATTGCACAAAATAGTTGTCACGAGCTTCCGCAACATTAACAATACGAAGGAATAAACTTCTATCCATTCGAAAGCGTCGACGAAACATTTGATCGTTATATCGTGGGTTCTTGGTAAAATAATCGTTGAACAAACTACGATTAGTGCTTTCCTGGTCTCGATTGATCACTATATGACTAGGAATTGAACCTCCATGGGTCACTTGGTTCTTTTGTTGTTGAGATACTGATCGATGGCTTATTGGATATTAGCATGTTGTTTAATTATCTCTTCTTGTTCTGCATCAATTGCTTCAAGATATGCCATAAGTTGTACTTTATCATCATCGAAAGATGAATATGTGAAATGAGATGGACCTCCGATATTGAAATTCATTTTTTCTTAGAGTTGAATTGAATGAGTTTTAACAGACTTTAGTGTAGGCTATTTATCATCGTCTAAGATAATATTCTAGACAAACCATATGAATATGTACTATTAAATCGTTACCATTCAATGGATTTCATCACTATCAAAACCGTAGGTTTAATTTCCAAAATAATATCTTCACTTTTTTCTAGAAATCTTATCATTACTTTTTTTCAAAATCTGAAGATAACAAATCTGAGCTATTAAATGCAAACAATTGGATGGATTTCATCACCATCTAAACAGTTGGGACACATCTCTAAAATAATATCTTAACTTTGTGATGCAGACCAGTTGGCAAATTCTGACCTGGGCCACTTAGAGTACCAAAAACAGGGTTGACTTTGTGGTTCATAACTTTTGCATACGGTCTCCAAATGGTTATTATAATATGTTTTCTAAAATCCCGGGACGTGCACTATAATTTATCGATAAAACTTTGTTTCCATAAAGCAGACCCAAAAGGGGCCCAAAATGTATCATATAGTGTGTTGTCCGAAGTTTTTTAGTTTCTTGTGCAACAATTATGATATTTTTCTTTCCCGATTTAGTTGAAGTGTTTTAGGAGTCATGAGATCTCATTTTCTCTATTTATTAGGTTCTATTAGGTTGAAGTTAATCAGTTTTTGAATGAAATAAAATTAACTTGAGTTTTGATCTCAATTTATTTCTCTTTTTCTGGAATCTTATATTAACTTTTCCAGAAATATGATCTTCACTTTTCCTAAAATCTGAAGATAAGAAATCCGAGCTAAAATGCCAATAAATGGATAGATTTCATCACCATCTGAACTGCATGACACCTATCCAAAATAATATCTAAACTTTTTCAGAAATATGATCTTCACTTTTCCCAAAATCTGAAGATAAGAAATCGAGTTAAAATGCAACCATTAGATAGATTTCATCACCATCTGAACCGTAGGACACTTCTACAAAATAATATCTTAACTTTTCCAGAATTCTTATCGTCACTGTTCCCAAAACTGAAGATAAGAAATCTGATTTCATTTTCCAACCAGTGGATGGATTTCCTTACCATCTAAACCGTAGGATTAAATCTCAAAAGAGTACCTCCTAGTTTCTATAAATATCAACCCACACTAAATTAAACATATCCCTTCAAATCTTTTATCCCTTCGAATCATTTATCTCTTCAAATCATTTTTCTCTTCAAATCATTTTTTCCTTCAAATCACTTTTTCCAAAAAAAAAATGAGTTCAAGTCACCGAAGTTCTTCATACACAAATGAAGAAGACACACACTTTTGTCATGTATATCTTGATATTTCACAAAGCCCGATCATAGGTATAAACCAATCAAAAGTTATGTTCTAGTCTTGAATTGAGACTGATTACAACAACATAAAACCATAGATTATCACTCAACTTCGTGGCACGAGATCTTTGCAGTGTCAGATACAAACTATCTTTACTACAGTTCGGAAATTGCGGGGATGCCTACGACAAATCGAAAGTCTGAATCCAAGTGATGCTTCAAAAGCTGATATTGTGAGTATTTGTTACAATTAAAGTTTTAGAAATATTTTATCTAATATTGAATTTTAACAATATATATTTGTATCATTTGCAGATAATTCGAGCCAAAATATTATTAACATAAGATAAGAATTACAAAAAAGGATTCGAATTTGATCATGTGTGGCTCATCCTCAAAGATATTCAAAAAATTACGGATAACAATAGTGCAACATTAGCCTTTCAAAGGCAAAGTGCTAATATTGTATCATCACAAGAAGACTCTCCAACTCCAGAGTCTCCCACATCGGCATCTCCTGAACTATCTTCATTTTCTCTGAATATAACTAATGATGACGTTTGTGGTAGTTCATCTTAACGGCCAACTGGGGTGAATAAAGCAAAATTAAGAAGGTGGCTGATGAACAAAGTTCAAAAATTCTTGACTCCATGTAAGAAGGAAGTCAACAACTCCTTGAAGTTTTTTAAAAAAGCGGTGCGGATAGGTAAAGAAATTACGCAATCCAAGAGAGAAAATTGGACATGGTCGAATTTCGGGAGGAAAACAAAATTTTAATGCAAGATTTGAATTCCATAACTAAACCAAACCTTCGCGAGTTTATGTATCGTGAACAAATAAGAGTTATGGAAAAAAGAGCTCAATAACAAGGCCGGAGATCTCAAAATACATATGGGTCTTTTGACCACTTTTTCAATAATCTCAGAGGATCTGGAAATGTTTTTCTAGACTACGAAATCGTTGTTGTAATTTATGTTATATTTTTCCATAATTTTAGTGTCTTCCAATTAGTGGTAATTTATTTTATCACTATGGAGTTTGTATGAAGTTTTTAATATTTTTATTAATTAATGTTTTTTGCTTTAATTTTTGTATTTTCAATTCAGTTTTATGTATACTTTTTTTTTCAAATTTTTTTTGTATGATACACTTAATTTTAGTTTATTATAAATGTTAATATAAATAACAATTAAATTAAAACAATTATAAATTAAATAAAATCATTTAATAATAAAATGACCAAATTGGAATAAATTTAATTGATTCAAGATAAAATCATGATTAAACAAAACCTTTAAATAAAGGATACAATCAGAATATATTTTATTACATATGGGTCAAACTGTGATTAAGTTAAACTTTAGGGATAGAAAAGGGATTTTTGGCGTCAGTAATTGTGCAACATTGTTCGCTGAGATCAAAATGGTGTAGTGATTGGCGCTTGGTCGGAGATGGATTTTTGCTCCAAATTGCCTTTTTGCTCCATTTTAACACAGGGTTGGAGATGCCCTTACGTGATAAATATCATGTCCTGGAACCACAAAATTGAACATAATGTGAAGATGATTCTGGACCACCTGACTTGCTGAATAAATACGTTTTGAACTTACAGGTTTTAAATGCTACTGTGAAATCCATCAAAACTTTATAAAAACAAAAAACACTTGCATGAAGTCCACGATGCCATGATGCGAAATACTGTTCTTATTCCAGGTTCCAATATAAAGAAACCTTGGAATGGGAATATGGGATGGACCCACATCTCTCTTTGTAAAAGATGATGATTGAATCAAGCTTTTGGTGGTTGTCTTCAGCCTTCAGGAGATGTTTAGATGCAAGGAAATGAAAGCACCAGGGTCGTTTAATTTGGGTGTCTAATACAAGTTTTATTAAAGGATCTTTGCAAAAAGAAAGAGGAGGAGGATTAAAGCTATTAATTAGTAGGTGCCTAGAAATCTGGTTAAGACTTTTTCTTCTTGGAAATCCAATAACTCAATCCTATGGATATGTAAACTACAGGATTGAAAATACTTATTAATTTAAAGTGAGTCGATCTCATAGGTACTTATGGAATTATGTAGAAAGTCGTATTCGATGCTGTTCATGTAGAAAATCAAACAAGGCCGATCTCAAACAAATCCCATTTTATAATAATATTTACCTTAATCCTAGTAGCTTCAGCTCCAAAGCCAGTAGCAGCTGACAACAGCCCCAAGAGACCAACAACACTGCAGAGAAGAACTACTTAAATCTAAAAGCCACCTTGGACATAGATAGAGAGTGTACTTTGATATAGTCTTCTAGTCCTTATAAATAAATTTATTAGTATTTAATTAGTAAAATCCGAGTTTCACGGGAGACAAACCGTTTATAGATTTGAGGAAGAGTCAGTTTGAATTTTGAAATGGAACAAATAACCAAGTCAAAGAAATGAAACAAATGAACTGCATATTGCAGGCTTGCAGCCACATGGAAGAAGAGATTTACCAATTGACTGCTGATCACTGATCCACTTTAACCATTCCATTTGTTTGATGTTATTTAAGATAAAAATGTATATTATTATGGATGGATAAGGTTTGAGATGATAATATCTTCCTTCTATACAATCGTTTCAATTTAGTTAATACAATCTCAACCCAATTATCCTTGTAATTTGGAACTTGAGGAGCTATCATTCTTCTAGCAGTAGAACAACCACAACTTGTTTCCGGTGAAGTAGGAGATTCAAGTGCCATACCCATATTATATAAACCATAGCTACTAGTACATTTTCTTTTTCTTTCAAATTGAAATAAAAAGGTGCAACAAGAAGAGAGCGGAAAGCAAAATCATAAAGAAGAAGAAAAGGCAAGAAGAGATGTCTACAAAGTCCAGAGCCTTTGCTTAATCTAGCAAACATGATCTGATGTGTTGACTACAATTAACTAGTGCCATTCTGAGCAAGCTTCCTGAACTTATAAGTGCTGCAATCGCCAAGTGGAAAGGCGGCATCAGAATTATTACCTTGGGCTCTTTTGTTGTGATAACCAGGGTAGTCTTGTTTGCAGAAGGGGACAACTTGATGAATAATTAAGCCAATCTTCTTGGCCTTGTTGACCAATTCCCATTTGTCGTAGGGGTCACCTTCCTTGTGTGACACATGAATCTCCCCTTTATCCTCCTTCAACATAACTTTAGCATTCTTCAGAAACCCCTTTACCAATCCCTTGTTCAACCTATATGTATCACATAGTAATATTAATCAGATCAGCATATTCCTGCTGGTGCTGGGCTAACATATTAACACATACATAAAACAAGACATAACTGGATCTGGCAGTAACTATTCTCACGGAAGGGGAAACCAACATGAGGGAAGTTGTAGATAATGCGATCAAACTTCTGAGTCTTGAGGAAAAAATGTTGGCTCATCTCTTTAGCATCAACACCGTACAGCACCTTGCATCCTCTCTCCTCTAGCTCTATCACGTTCCTCAATCCATTACTGTACTTGCTTGATATGTTCTCTGAATTCAACCCATCAATCAAATCAAATCAAAAAAACAACACTTACTTAATCAAAATAAAATAAATACCTTGAGTGTCAATAGAAGAGGCAACCATGTTGTGGGCAGACCCAAAAGCCTTTGCTAAACTAAGTGAGAAAGAGAAGTCTCCTTCTCCGACCAACAAGATTCTCTGCTTTGATGAGTAGTGTTTTCTCCATTTCTCGGGTTCTTCTGTCTCTTCTTCTTCTTCTGATTCTGATGATTCTCTCCTTTCCTCGTATTCTTGTGTTTTGTCCATTAAAATTTAAAACCTAAAGACTCTGAGAGAGTAAAGTCATACGAAGTTTGGATTTTTCTCATCATTTATAAGGCGACTGGACCTTTTGTTTTCTTATGGGCTTGGTTGGTTCCAAGTTCTATTAATACCCTAAATTTGTAACTTTTTAAAAATTCAATATTACCCTTGATTGAAATTACTAAAAGGATCAAATAGGCTGTAAGTATACTTACAAATTATTAAATTTCCTATTATTTGTATGATTTTCAACTTAAATCATTATGATTTTCAACTTAAATCATAAAATCCTTTTTATTTTCACAAACCATAATTTTTTTGATGAATATTATTACACTAATGATCATTTGTCTGTGCAATTCTAGATTGAAGATCCGTATGCTGAACGTATGGATTGCTGTGAGTAGGGGTGGGCACAGTTCATTGAACCGAACCGAACCGACCCAAACCGAACCGAAATATGGTGTTTGGTTCGGTTTTAAGGTTGAGTTCGGTTCAATTCGGTTTGAACCGAATGAACCGCATAGAATATGGGTCGGTTTCGGTTTTGGACCTTCCAAAACGGAACTGAACCGACGAACTGAACTATAAATACAAAAAAATACAAATTTTATTATGGATTGTATGTTGGATTATTTATGTATGATCTTATTTTATTTTGAACTTCTATCATTCTATGTAATATATGGACTGAATTTGGTAGAATAGTAACTATTGAGCATGTACTTATGATTGAATTGGACTAAATTTGATTAGTTAAATAGTAATGTGGTCTATTTAGATGTGTTTTGAATGTAAGAGATTATTAAAAAAAACATAGCCCAAAGTCAATTACCCAAAGGCCAAAGGTCTAAATACAAAAATAGGGTTGTTAAATGATACACAAATTGAAAAAATATGTAAAAAAACCTCAAAACCCAATAGGCCCAAAACCGAATTGAACCGAACCGAACCGAACCGAGATAAATGTGTTCGGTTCAATTCGGTTTTGTGGTCCAATATGGTTCAAACCGATTCAAGTTTTCAAAAACCGAAAATATAACGGTTCAATACGGTTTTGGTCGAAACCGAACCGAACCGAACCGCGCCCACCCCTGGCTGTGAGGTGAAAAAAAAGGGGACTGCCATGAATTAGTACCAATTCTGATGAGAATTATTTTTATAAAAATATGGAAAAAACCAACTGAAGTTTTTGTGCTAATATGGGGTAGAAGAACCATATGGCCCGCAGCACAAGAGTTGCACACTTTCTGCTTCATTTGAAGATCCAAAGCAGATCAAGGTATGCAACAAATTATAATAGATATTAGCCAATTAATAATTTGTATGCACCATATAAATTAGCTGAAAACTCAATTCATTTTGGTATATTTTTGAATTTAATAGTTGGAAATTATTTTTTTGGAAATCGATTAATAAATCTTAAAAAAAAAAGATAACAAATTTTAAAATAATAATAAAGTTTTTTTAACATAAAATAATTTTAAAATTTATTAGATATTAAATTAGTTGTAATTGGGGTGTAATTACATAAATACAATACAATAAAAATAAAAGGGTATTTTTGCCAATAAGTGGGGTTTTTTTTTGTTTGTTTACAAATTAGAGTTTTATTTTATTTTTAATGGGGTGTGATTACGAGATGGGTGTATATGAGGGGTGCAAATATCTCCACTATAAAAAAAATCAAGCTTTTTTGGCCGATATCAAATAACTTTATCAATCATATTCAAGCAATTTTAGGCTATGTTTGAGATTGTTTGCTTAAGAAATAATCCGTTTTTAGCTTAACTTGAAAAATAATCAGCTTTAAAGATAGACTAATTGTCACAGATCCCACCCCCCAGGACTATACCCGAATTCGTAATTTGTATGTTGCCTCCTGAATTTTTTTTAAGGCACTAAACCCCCTGAACTATCGGAAATTGACAAAAGTGGACGGAATGCTAACGTCATCCACTATTCTGTTATGGAAAAATACACTAAGTACCCTTATTATATACTTAATAAATTAATAATGTAAAAAACAAAAATAAAAAATTAAATAATAATAATAATAATACTAATAAAATAATAAAATAATAATAATAATAATAATTTAAATACCCTATAATTTTGTTTTCGCCATTATCATTTAAATTATCTTTTTTATTTAAATATCCCTAAATATTACTTGTTCATTTACAATAACATGGGTATTTAAATAAAAAAGATAATTTAAATGATAATGACTAAAAAAAGTATAGGGTATTTAAATTATTATCATTATTATTATTTTATTATTTTATTAGTATTATTATTATTATTATTTAATTGTTTTATTTTTGTTTTGTACATTATTAATAACCTTGTTATTGTAAATGAATAAGTAATATTTAGGGATATTTAAATAAAAAAGATAGTTTAAATGATAATTCGCATTAAATAATTTATATATTCATCTGAGTTTTATATTTATGGATATTTAAATAAAAAAAGATAATTTAAATAATAGTTAAATCAATTTAATTTTTCATTTCTCTATTTATTTAATTTTCTTTAACAAAAAGTTTAGAAATTTATTATTATTTAACCAATATTTCAATTTTAAAATTTAAAATTTTATTTTTAAAATGTGATTTTTAAAAATTTGTCAAGAGGGGTATTTATGTCATATTAATATATTTTTTTCCGATTTGATGCAATTATGAATATAATAAGGGTACTTATTATATTTTTTTCATGATAGAACAGTGGATGACGTTAGCATTCCATCAACTTTTTCCGATTTCCGATAGTTCAGGGGGTTTAGTGCCTAAAAAAAAAATTCAGGGGGCAATATGAGAATTCGGGTAAAGTCTGGGGGGGGGGGGGGATTTGTGACAATTAGCCTTAAAGATAAGTTGATAGATGTTGGTAAACCAGCTTTATAAATAATCAACTTAAGAAAAAAGTAACGAAAAAGTGTTTGGTAAACTTTAATTGTTTATGGACTTTCAATAGACATGATTAGAGATGACAATCAAACCCGAACCCATGGGACCCGCCTGAACCCGACCCTTCACAACCGGGTTTGGAGTTGCAAAATCCTTACCCGCCACGGGTTTGGATGCTAAAATATAACCCGTGGCGGGTTCGGGTTCGGGTGTGGGTTTAAAAAAAATCCACACCCGAACCCACGAACCCGTTTAATTTTAAAATTAATATAATATTAATTAAATAAAATATTAAAAATTTAAACTTTAAATGAAGTTTAAAAATATAATGGAAAATAAATCAATCCATTTCAAGTTTGTTAGGATTTTGTGTTATGTGGACATTATTCTATATTAAAACGACATTTCTTTTGTATTGTTTGGTTGTCTAGGATTCATGGTTTATCAAGCTTCAAGGAAGTTGGACAACTCTTCAAGCAAAGTGAAGCCTTTAAGAGGAGAAAGCGTTATTGTCTATAAAGGTATTTTAAGACGTCTATCCTTTTGCAAGGCGTTAAGGCACACACACACACACATTGCGTACATATGTGTCCCTGCATCGTTGTGCTCAATTGGTTTAACACATTCACACACTTGATATTGAATGTTCCTGCATTAGATTTAAATTGACAAATTTTGTAAATTGCATGTTCTAGGAATATTTCTAGGAAATGACATTCTTGTGTGTTCATGTGTTTGTTTGTTTATGTTTTATGGACTTCATACTTGAATTTGATCTTATATTATTCCTTATTGAGTTCCGGTCATTTTGGTTACTCATTCTTTTGTTTTCAAGTTCCGAGTGAGAAGTTACAAAACTTTCCGGTCACTTACCATGCATTGTCTTCGTCTTCTTGTATCGAGTTGAATTCTTATTTTCTGGTTAAAGTTTTGTAGTCATCCATGTGCATGAGAGAATCCCGGTTCGTTATCCAAAAACGGATTCAAATTCGAAGTTTAGAGGCCGGAGAACGGTCGAAGAACACAAAGGAGCTCAAGGGAAGAAGCAAACGGCAGCAAATGCCATTTGCCACCCATCCCCAAGGAGATGCGTGGCCATCTCGGGGAGAGAGGCTTCCTGCCCCCGAGATGGCCACCCACCTCCTCGGGGAGCTGAGGTGGTGCATGGCCATTGGCTGCCCCATTCCCTCTCTTTCCCTCTCTTTTAAATATCTCTTTCTCTCATTTCTTATCTGATTTGAGTGATTCAAGTTGGAGAAGTTTTGTCTTGAAGTCCTCTATTATCTCCAAGCAATTTGAAGTCTTTTGGTCAAGTATTTGGGTGGTTCTACACCAGTTTCGTGACTGCACAAGAATTAACAAGGTAGTTGATTATCATTTGTGATTTGCACTTTTAAATGTTCAATTACCTTGGGTCTTCTTCCTATTTTCATGTACGTGACTTGAACAAATGTTGATGAGTGATAGAACTTCAATTATAAACTATATTTGTCTAATTAGAGACTTGATTGTGATCTAGATTTTCTTAAATCTAGTTTTTTCACATGTTTATGAGTTGTATTGTGACTAGCACATTTGATTTTATATTTAGAGCCTATAAGGATTTAATTGATTATTTTGTGAATATATGCTCTAAATGATTGCTAGAGATTTGATTGATCATATCTTGTGTTTCTAGCATTTTGTTTTAGTTCTAAGTCTCGGATATGTGCTTTATGAACATGTTTATTTCAAGCGTTAGTGACATGAATAAAATCTAGGATTAAAGTGTGTTTTTTTTGGAGATTTAGCATGCTCTAAGTTTTTGTTCATGTATAAGATCTAGACAATCTTGTTTTGTGAACTTTGTTGCCTATGTCTAGATCTTCATGGAGTGTACCTGAAAAATACAAACACGGTTAATTTGCCTTAAGCTAACCTAGGGGGGGGGGGGGGATATGTTACTACACATTTTTAGCTCCCTAGAAACAAACACAAGTTTGTCCCCCCGAAGTAGCTTGTATCACACTTCAAATACAAGTACAAGCAATATCAATACAATTAAAGATATTCTTGTTCAAACAAAGACAATATATACAATAACAAGTATGTGATACAAACTCAAGTGATAACAAGGCTTTTATACCAAAAGCTTAAACACATACAAAGTTGATATAATATGGATATTAATTACAAAGATATCAACCAGATATATATGAACACATACACAAATATAAAGAGAAAAGGATAGAGAAAATCAACCAATGATTTTTACATGGTAAAACCTCCTAAGAGGAAACATCCACGGGTTGATACCACAACCACCGGCAAACACCTTTCACTAGTAAGATAAAAAGATACAATCTCTCAAGTTACCACTTCACCTAGAAATCTACCTTTTAACCTTACACAATGAAAGAAATGCCTCCTTGCTCAACTATACGGATCATTCCAATCCTAGTCGAAACATCCATGCACAAGTTGAAGATCCCCTCTCCAAACATGTGACTTCCGCTGCTTAACTATCTGGATCACCTCGATCCTAGCTAAGTCTTACAATGCTCAACTATCTAAGTCACTCTGACTCTAGTCGAGACTTCCGCTTGCACAAGTTGGAGATCCCCTCTCCAAACATGTGACTTCCACTGCTTAGCTATCTGGATCACCTCGATCCTAGCTAAGTCTTACAATGCTCAATTCAAAGATTCACTCTAAGAAATGAGACTTCCGACCTTTTGCAAGGTAAATGATCTAAGTGAGTGCAAATGATGCAAGCACACACAACATAGTATATATGATCAATATATCATATGGAAACTAGAATTGAATCAATATGCACATATCATATATATTCTAGTTTATAATCCTAAAAACAATGCAATCACACTCAATGATACATGTACATATGAAATGTGTGGATTAGACACAAAACATGAAGCACTAGATATTTATCATCAAAAGCACAAATCAATTATATCTAGAACTTGTAACATGAACAAACAACCTAGAGCATGTGAAACACCTAACACACACAAAAGTCTAGATTATGTTCAATCACATGAAAAATACTAGAATCAATTTGATAAAATCAAATGCACATCTCTAGCAAAATATTAGAGCTAAGATTCTCATGATAATCACTTAGATTCAAACAAGCTCTAAATCATCAATCATATATGCTATTTCAATTAATCTTCAATTAAAAAGACCTAGCATATGAGAAGACTATCAATCAACAAAATCAAGTCAATTAACATGCAAGATAGTCCTAGATTTGAAGCTAGCACAATACAACACCTCAAACATGTGAAAACATAGATTTAGAAAAACATAATTCAACATGTTAATCAATTGAAGCTCAAACTAACTCTATTAGAGATCATTTCTCTAATCAATGATTTCACAGAAAACATACATATATATGAGAAGAAAACCCAAGGCAATTGAAGATTTGAAAATCAAAATCCAGAAATCAAAACCTTGAACAAAAACTGCGCAGTCCCGTTTTTGTGAGTCAAGCTACCAGAAAAACCACTCAAATGAATCCAAACTCTGGATATGGTAGATAATTGGTAGATGAAGATTCTCCAATTTGAATCACTCAAAACGGACTTCAAATGAGAAAGTTATGGTGTTTGGAAGGTGAGAACATATTTGAGAGCAAAACTGCACAAGTTTTTAAATTAGTTTTCTTGAAATGAAAGTGAGAGGGAAGTGAACATTTAAAGGAGGGAAACAACGAAGGAAAAAAATAACCAACCAATGGCAGGCTGCCATGCTAGCTTCCCATGGAGGCTAAGCGTCTCCACAGGAAGGAGGCGTTTGGCACCTCTCATCCCTCTTGCGCACTCCAGTTTTCTTCGACCATATCTCCGGCCTCCAAACTTTGATTTCGAATCCGTTTTCTGATTAAGAATTGGGACTCCCTCGCACACAAAAGAAGTGACAACTTTCATAGAAAATATGGAATTCAACTTGAAAAATAATAGCGAAAACCATGTACGATAAAATCACGGAAAGTTTCTTAACCACCTAATTTGAACTTGAAACTTAATGAATGAGTAACTAAATTAATTAGAACTCAATGAGGAATTATATAAGCTCAAAATCAAGTTCAATAACATATAAACACGAACCGATAAACACAAGAACACACAAGTATGCTATTTCCTAGAACTAATCCTAGAACATGCAATTTATGCAAATTATCAATTTTAAGTCTAATGCATACACATACATGTATAAGTGTGTGTATTGTGTTAAACCAAATTATGCACAATTATGCTAGGACACATATGAATGCAATGTATATGTGTGCCTAGGCCTTGCAAGAGGAAAGAGGTCTCGGTTTACCTTTTGCTAAGCAAATTAGCTTTGTTCCTCTTATAGCCACCACTTTGCTTGAATGTTGTCCAATCTTCCTTGAAGCTTGATTATCCACAAATCCTAGACAACTAATCAATACAAAGCAAATGTCATTTTGATATAGAATTATGCCAACACAAGACACAAGAACCTAACAATCTCCCCCTTTGGCAAATTCTATGTCAAAACTCTTATACAAATACTAAAACATACAAAGTGAAGATTGGTCACTAATCACACCCTCACATTACAATGAGTTAGTTCCCTTACACTATGTTTGGTTTGATGGAGTAAGAGAGAAAAGAAAGGAAATGATTTGGATGGATTTCTAATATCTTGTTTGGATTGTTAAATGAGAGAGAAAGGAAAGGAAATGGAAGGAAATGGAAGGAAAAGAAGGGAATAATTTCTTCTTATTTCATTCAATTTGGTTTCCACCCAAATTTGGGAGGAAAATGAGGGAAAGGAATTCAGAGTTAATGATTTTTTCAATATCCCAAAACTAACCCTATTAATATTGTGTATTCATATTGTTAAAATAATGGTATTTTCATAAATAGAATAAAATAATTCATTTATTTCTCCCCTTTGAATAATATTGATTTCCTTTCCTTTCTTTTATATTCATAATCATCCAAACAACAATCATTAAAAACACTTTCTTTTCCTTTCCTTTCCTTTCCCCATTTTCATTTCCTTTCATTTCTCTCATATTCCACCAATCCAAACATAGTGTTAGACTAATCTTCAACAAGTCTTGAATTCTTCCATGTAGTCTTCTCTTGTCATCACCTAGAATCAACTTGAAACACAAGGCATATACAAGAGAAACATACATATATATGGCAAGATATTTAGATACATGTCAATTAAAGTTCAAATGGATACACATGTTTCCCCCTAAATACATTCATACTATCCATCAACAAAATATATCAAAATATTACAAACCATGAATTCAAGATACCAAATGAAATAGAAACAAAATATACAAAAAAAACTAAACAATTCCTAAGATTAAGAGCATATCTAGTATCATTGTTTTTATCCCCCTTTTTGACATAAAATGAAGCCAAAAGGTTAAGAAAACATAATACATCTAGATCAAGCATCACCAAAGAAAGTCGTTCGAGTTGTTGATCTTACATAATGCTTTGTAGTAGATGAATTGCTAGAGGCAAGCTTGTCTTCCAAATACTTGATCTTTTCATCTTGTTGAACCGCCTTTGCTCCTAGCTCCACCACTGTAGCATCAAGCTCTTCAATCTTAGACATAAGCCCCTCTTGAAATTGCATGGCCCTTTCCGGTAGAGAATTTGTGCTTGTCATAACATATGGCTCATGGTGCTTACCAAAAAGCCTAGAAGTGTCACTAACCTTCCCCTTATCTTTGTATGACATGAACACCAAGCGCTTGTCACAAAATTTCTCCATGGGAGGTAGAAGCACATCATCATCAAGTGTAGGAACCCCTTGCCTCATGCAAAAACAAGTAAGAAACCATAGAAATGCTAACTTCTTAACCAATCTTGGTGAAGAAGCCCCACTCTCTATATGCTCAATCAAGAGATCTCCAAGGTTTAAAGGCTTATTTGTTACCAAGGCATACACAATCTTGATCTTTTCTTTGTTTAACTCGGATGCATTAGTAGAACCCACAAGATTGGCACATACAAAAAGATGCCAAAAGGCACTAACCTTGGTCAACTCACCTTGACTAATATAAGCTCTCTTCCCTCACTCAAATCCATCACCCTCATATAAAGTCCTCCCCATAAGATTTAGATGATCAATATTATCTATATCAAGAAATTATGAAACAATCTCATTTGACAACCCAAGGAACTTATTGATACTATCCGAGGAGACTCTAAAAGTTTCCCTCTTACACTCACCAAGGTATTTTCAAAGGTTGAGCTCTCTTTATACTCAAAGTATAACTCTCTAATAAGACTCTCATTAGTAACCCCAATGAAATTAATCTATGAATCCCAATGCCTATCACATATAGAATGATGAATGTAAGAATCCTCAACCAAGTCTACACCTCTATCTTGGATAAGCTTTTTGGTTTCCATAACTCCTAAAGCTTTCAACTTGTTAGGTTTGGATTTCCTAGAGGTTGTTGGAGTAGATTTGGGTTTAGCTATGGGTTTTGATGGATGGATAGAGTTAGAAACCTTGTTTCTTCCCATGATTTGTTGTCAACACTACAAAACAAAAACACATGAGTGGAAAGAGACACAAGTGAGTGTTAGTTTACACATATAAACAAACAAAGACATATGATGAAATAATGAATAATAAATGCATAAATGTTATTTTTCAAGCACATTGGTACATTTTACCAAATTCATCAAATGCATTTAACAACAAGATTCATCCACAAATGGAGGAATTGGTGTCAACCACAATTACTATCAACCTCAAATCATGAAGGAATTGGTCATAATAACAACTACTATTAAGTGAAAACAAGAATGAACTTAACCAACCTCAAGCTAAGAGGAATTGGTTGTAACTACAACTTCTATCAACCTCAAGAATGAGGGAATTCATTGCAATATCAATTACTATCAACCCCAAATTTAGGAAGAATAAATTGCAAACACATTCATACAATTATTTCAAGATAGATATCATGCATTCTTATCATTCAATTATTCTAGTGAATCAATATGTCAACATATAACAAAGCAAATCATGTGAACATATCATGAAAGAGAACAAAGTCTAGCATACTATGCTCCCTCTTGATAAGTATTCTATCTAAGATCAAGAAAGAATATAGTTCACAATGATATCCACACAATCACACATCCAGGCAATTTTAAAATAAATTCAACAAAATAAGCTTCACAAACTATGAGAGATACACTAAGATTTTCAATCTCTCATAATTCTTCTCAGATTGCTAGAATATCAAAATACTTATAAACAAAAGTGTGTGTGTGAAATTTGCTCCAAATATATGTAGAGGAGTAATTTGATAATCAACAAGCAAATCATATCTACATCTATTAATCTTAAGCTTTTCCATAAAAGGTCAAACCGATTATCACCCTGAATTTTTGCTTAAAAAAAATAGATTGCAACATATAAGCATGTGTGTGCATGTGGCTCGTCATCCCATTTCTAATTTTCAACCCGAGCATTCATGATTTTCAACTATACTCATTTAAGCCCTTTTTAATTATTATCATTAACAGCCATTTTTGGCAGGGGTCCAAAGAAGAATTTTCCATCCGCCTGGTACCTGGTAGGACCTAGATCGGGACCGGTACCTAGATACCCGAGATACTCTACACCATGAACTGGAAAGGGGTCAGTATCATATCTCACATTCTACCAGGCACCACGCAAGGCTAGCACTGCGGTAACTTCTACCCAGTACCTAGGTACCACGGCATTTACCTGGTACCCTGGTACCGCAATACCAGTCCTGGACCGGTCCATCAAGTATCGGCCATCTACCTAGCATGGGAAATGACAGTAGGAAGGTTCCCACACATCGATGCAATCGATGTACCAGGAAGTCAACCTAGAACCAGACCACGCCTAATTAACGAAGCCTGCAGTATCCTCCAATCTGAAGAAGAGAAAGTTGACCTCTCTGGTTATTAATGAAGATAGTCAACCCTATTAATGGCCATTCATAACACCATTAATAGAGATAGTCAACCCTATTAATGGATATAATCAGCCCCATTAATGAGAAAATCAGTCAACTCTTTAATGGCCATTAAAAATGCTATTAATGGAGATAGTCAACTCTATTAATGGAGATAATCAGCCCCATCAATGAGGAAATCAGTCAACTCCATTAATGGCCATTCTCAATGCCATTAATGAGAGCATATTCAACTCTATCAATGCCAAATCAACGCAGTCAATGGAGTGGGCAACAAGAATGAAAATATATAAATATAACAAGGGACTCTCCAAGAAGAGGGTCGATCCCTCAACATTTCTCCGGTTCAAATATTTGTCTCCAGTCGACACCCCAACATTGTCTCCAGTCGACACCCCACCCCAACATTCTCTCCAACAGCTGTCGAACATCCTCCAACATCTTCATATCTCCAAGATATTTCCAAGTTCTCTTGAATCTCCGGTCTGAGATCGAATCCATAAATCAACCAGAGAAAGACAGATTTCACCCACTTCTCCACCAGAAATACAGTTCGCCATCTCCTACCATTGTATCGACTACTATATGTCAATTTTCACTATGAATGTATCGGTACCAAGTGGTACCCCTCCAACTGTGACCTACTAGGTCTCAGTTTGTACTAATGTAAGCTCTTCGGAGCACCTCTCAAGATATATAAATATAAAGAAAGGTCTTTATCCTTCCTATGGATACTTCCTGGGGGTTTTTCAGCATGTGATCAACCGTGATGCTTTTTCCCCCTAGGTCAGTCCACCTCTACCAGAAGAATTGTCATTCTCCCATCTCTCTCCTTATTATGCATGTATGGAAGCTAGGCACCGACCCCGCTAGTCCTAGCTCTCATGTACCTCTCCTTTTATGATATCTAGGTCGGGGAATTATAGAGGGCATCTAGAGAGGTGACCAGGTACTAGGATCAGATACCTAGACCGGGCACCAGCCTATTGCATCAGATGGGTAGGATGATTGTTCTCCTACCTATCTCGTGTTAGGATTATGCTCAATAGCAAGAGTATAATATTGTAATTGACAATCTTTTCATATTAATAAAGTGTTTTCTGATTCTTACAAATACTTATAGCATTTATTATTATAATTGTTAAGGTAAATAATCATAAGGTCAAAAGACTATGAGAAATGAAGAATTGTTCATACATCCGGATATGTGTGAGGTAGACACAATTCTTTAGTTAGTCTTGAATAACGTTCACAACTTAAGTTAAAGGTTGGGCACCTCTATCTTGATAAAGTTGTAGAATTCTTTTACTAGCATTTGAGTGGGATCAAATGAGTTATGATGAGTCTAAAATCATCGAAAGGTTTTCGAGTAAAAGAATCTAGTGCACTGGGTGCATTGAACAAGATCACAATGAAATACTTTATCTAGAACCATCACTAGATATAAGTCTTTTCATTATTAGGACAATCGGAGAGTCGATCTTAATCCTGAGATAAATGATGGACTTATGGTTGCAAGTGTTATCATTTGAGCTATCAATGAGTACGATTATATAGCATAGTCTATCCTTGATAGTTTGATGGTATTCATTTGTTAATCGATAGAGGACTTCATTTATAGATATGGACATCGTGGCTCCATTTATTAAATGAGAGTATAATATCATCATATGAATGTTTTGAGGTATTGGATATTAAATCTCAACGTTGAGTTTTCAATAATGATTATTGAAGACATGGCTTCTGGACAAGTCAAAATATCCAAGTTCAAAATGTGGTCATATGAGGAAATATGGTAACTTGGAGAGCTATAGGCGGTCTATGAGCTCTTGGCGATTACTGATATTATTCACGAGGATACACCATCTCCTATAAGATTGTCTAGGGTATGAATGAGAAACATCTCCTTATTCTATCTTTATTTAAGAGTTCAATTTTAGCTCTTTAGTGGAATGAGTTAAAATTAATAGATCGGACCTAAATGAATCATTTGTTGATTGTGATTAGGTTATGTCTATTGAAGCTTAAATTTAGATAGCCCGCCAAGATCCACAATCCACACGTACTTGCATGGATCACTTGATATATTCTACCGGACCAATTTATGGGTCCATCTAGAATTGCATTTAATATATTAAGAATATAATATGTCTATTATTTATTTAATGGGCTGCTCTATTATATTAATATATTAAAAGGAGACATGTGGGCTTGTTTCTTTTAGTAAGAATAAGTCTGGTTCACATGTGGGCTTTTATTTAAAGTCTAATGGATTAAATAAAATAAGAAAAATAATATTAGGCCCATATATATATATGGTGTGGGTGGCAAAGCTAATAAAATAGCCCAAGATATTATTTTATTTTATTGTTTTGATTAAATGGAAATTAATTAATTATTTAATTAATTAATATTTTAAATCAAAATCTTTTCCTGATCAGTAAATAAAATACTATGTGTTGGATTAGGGTTAGAATTCTTTTAAGTGATAGGAGTCCTAATGTGGTAAGGATTAAGTCCACATACACTCCATACCACACAAAGAATTCAGCCACCCTAGTCCTATAAGGGTTAGGATTCTTAAATTGATAGGAATTAGGGAAAAACATAATTCCTTTTCAAGTAAGGAAATTGGCCAACTCTAGATTTCCTACACAAAGAATTCGACCAACCCTATTTTGAGAAGGAGAAATTTCGGTCACCTTATAAATATAAGGTGATAAATTTCGGCCACCAAGAAGCTTGAGTGAGAGAGATTTTTGTTTGCTTTGAAAAATAAAAATCTTACTCAATACACATAGAATTTCGGCCAAGGGAGAAAAAGAAAAAATAAGTTCTCATTCGATAGTGCACTTGCAAGCCTTTAACATCAAAAGGTTTTGTGCACACTTTCGATTTAGGGTTACGCGAGTTCCAATCATATCGATTGTGAATTCAAAAGTAACCAGAACTATTTTTCTAGGCTCTTGGTGTTTTGGGATTAAAGATCAGGATCAGAAGTTCCATACATCCATTCTCAGGCAAGCAATTCAAAGAAAAAAAGGATACCACGCTTCTAGGTGATTCACGTACGTGTTAGGATTGGAGATCTTGCGGATTGCCATCAATGTAAGTCAATCGGATCACGCGACAAGAGGTATTTAACTCTAACCGTATATTTGTGTTTAATTAATTAAAGGGTTAAGGTTCAAATCTTTAGAAAAATTTTAAACTATACGAAAATCTACTTTTCGCCTTCTGCTGCGGTTTTAGTTAATTTTTCCCTACATCTCGCTCGCACCTTGCCTCTCTCACCTGTATAAGAACCACGGTACCTCGAGGTACCTACCGCACCTGTTGTATCACCTTATCAGAATCATGGTACGAAGTACCTACACCCGCTGCGACCTCCGGGGTAGCGGGTTGAGGGTGCTAACTGGAATTCTGCTCCCTGATTAGATTTTCCCGTTAACAATTATTATTTAGGCTTTGAATCAAAGATTTTTTTTATTGATTCTTTTCAACACTTCTTTGATTTTTCTAACATAAACATATACTCTTCATGACGACTTTCACTTATCACAATGGTGTAGCTCTTTCCTACATTGGGCGGCTTCAAAACCAAAGTGTGTAACCCTTTCCATGAAGGTGCTCGTTGAATTCTATGTAGTTGCCGAAGAAAAATGGATACTAACCATAGGTCATCTTAAATGTACTAGTCATAAGACTTCAAGGTGTATCCAGAACCTATATATTTTCAAATTCAACTTACTACAACAAAACATACAAGAGAAGCAAATTGCATTTTTGAAAACCAAGATTTATTGCTTACAAGCACATGATCTAAAAGCAATATAAAGAGATTTACTTAAGATCATTACTTCTCAAGAGAGTAGCTTTCAAAGAATAAGAAGCTCATATTTTTCAAAACATGCCACTCATCATTCAAACAAACATTTCACACATCATAAATAAGACCTTTGTGAACAACATCACTATAAGATCTTTAGAGAGCAAATGTCATTGAGAACCATATGTACATTATACTAAGTTCTCTAAAAGTGACATGCTACATGATGTAGTGCAAACAATGAGTTGAGAGATGAAAATTCAAGAATACAAGCTTTAGGATATAGAAATACCTTAGCAAGCAATTTTCCATCAAATGCTAAGCCTTGCCCTTTTTATGACGTCTCTTGGCTTGTTTGTCATCATGACAACAAGTTATTAGTGTGTCATCCCAAGAGAATAAAACTAAACATTTTCAACTCACACAAACATACAAAAATGACTTTCTTTAAAAGTCTTAACAACAATCAACACCATATAGATTTCAAAAATGAACTTCTCATTAAGTTAACCAATATATTTCGACTATCAAAACAATTATGTGAGATGGCTAAGTTCATGTCAAGTTATAGAGAAACAAAGCTAGCTAGCTTAATTTCTTAACAACTTGGCATTAATCTTAAATCTAACTTACATGTGCAACTTACACTAATGGTAAGAGCACTCACCCTTGACCCATTCGGTCTTGGGTGAACTTATACAAAAATCACCATCATTCTTGACTTTATTGTTGAACCTAGAGTAGAAATTTGCAACAATTTGATTCATAAGAATATCATTGATACTAATCTCCTCAACATTATTAACAGCACATGCTTTGTCAAGATTCATATAACCATCACATTTCTTCATCCAATTCTTTCTATCATGCATCTGTGAAACGTCATGCTTATCAACATCTAATATCCTAGCATGCTTCAATTTAAGTTCAATCTCATTTTCTCTAGATGAATTTCCTCTTTTGCAATATTCAATGTACTTATAACACCTTGATTTCATATGACCAACGGTATTACAAAAATAACAAATAGGAATAAAAGATGAGATTGTACCTTATGGATTCGAAGAAGTGATGAGAGTTTGTGGAGATACCTTGTCTTTCTTTTTACCTTTAGCTTTGGGAGGATTATTCTTGGGAGACTTCTTGACCTTAGCCTTTTTTCAAAGAGGTGAGGCTATCATAAGCTTCTCCTTTCCTTTCAAGATGCTAGGTTCTCCTTGTGGTTGAGTAAGATTCATGCTACTCTTCATGTTGATCGAACCATTGACTAAGTCTTTGATAGCTTGCTTAACAATGTTGATCTCTTCAATAAACTCTTGCTCTCTAACCTTCATCTTATAAATAATCTCCTTATGCTCAAAGACAAGTCTCTCAACCTCAACATATCTCTTCATGATCTCATTCTTCTTGCACATAAATTCATGTGAGGTCTTAACAAACTCATCTACTTGAGTTTTGATCAAATTATCTTTCTCTTTAACCCCTCTCAATGCTTCATCTCTTTGTTCCTCAAGATCCTTAATCTTGGCCAATAGATTGAGATTGGTTATGTTATAACTTGTATCTTCTAGATGGCTTTGATCAATCTTCTTATCAACGAAAACTAAACAATCATCTTCTAGCTTTGTGAGAGAAGCCGTAAGAGCAACAAAATTGTTAACATATTCTTCTTCTTCACTTGAGGACTCATCACTAGAGCTCTCCTCATCGCTAGAATCACTATCACTCCAAGTGGCCGCCATAGTTTTGCCCTTCTTGTCTTTCTTGGACTTCTTTTTTGTGCACTCATTTGCAAAATGTCCATAGCCTTGACATTCGAAGCATTGAACACCTTTCTTGTTCTTGTTCTTGTCTTGACCATTCTTATCAACTCTTGGAGAAGATGTTTTCTTGATTTCCTTTTCCTTAGAAAAGCTACCTCTAGGCTTGGTACCTCTTCTTAGAAACTACTTAAATTTTCTAACCATGAGAGCCATTTCTTCATTTTCATCATCACTCTCCTCTTCTATATCTTTGAGAGTGATTCCCTTACTCTTGGTTTTTGGCTTTAAGCACATCTCATAGGTTTAGAGTGACCCAAGTAGTTCATCAATGCTTAAGCAATCTACATCCTTGCTTTCTTCTATGGCTGTGACCTTGGCCTTGAATCTCTTATGGAGAGATCTTAAAATCTTCCAATTGAGACGCTCTCTAGAGATTGGTACTCCAAGTGTTTGACATTGGTTAGTAATATTTAGAAGTCGAAATTGGAAATATTCAAACTTGTCATCATCACACATTTGCAAGTTTTCAAATTGTGATGTCAACAATTAAAGCCTAGACTTTCTCACTGCCAAAGTGCCTTCATTTGTGACTTGAAGTGTATCCATGCTTCTTTGGCCGATTCAAGATTTTGTAAATGGGAGAATTGATGCCCATCAACTCCTCTGAATATGGCTTTCATAGCACGATGGTTGACGAGAGCGTTTTTGTCATTGAAAAATGTCCATCAAAAATAATTTACAAAAACCTCAAATGCCTTAAATTGTTTACAAAACAAGTGCAATGGTAGGTAAGGGTATCGTTCCTTAGGGATTGGGGGAGTATATGATTAGATTTGGATTAATAATACTAGAATGCGTAAAAGTAAAATGTCATGGTGGTTTGAAGAGGTTAACAACTAAAATGCAATTAAGTTAAGCTAGACTAAATGCAATTAGATTAGAATGATATTAGTGAGAACTAAGGTATTCATGATCCAACAAGTGAATAGTGGGCAATATAAGAACTCAAATTAATGCACATTAGTCTAATGTAACCAACCTATGATGTATAGGATTGGTTGTATACCACCTATGACTGTCCAATCCATCATGTATGGTATTTGCCACCCACAACTGGTTGTGCAATGAATGAATATCTATATAATATGAGACTAATCTCTTTGTTAAATTCACCAACCTAGGATGTATAAGATTGGTTACTCATTGAGGATTAGATAAAGATTAGATCAATTCGTCCGAAATTTACTCGAGTCATGTACTCTTGTTTAATCCTTCTATTCAAGTGAGCTTAAGAGAGCTAAGCATCATGTATACTCAATTCTCTACACAAATAATTTCTAAAATAACTTGCAAAGAGAGTCATGTACAATCTAAAACAAATCATTCTAAAAATCAATTAAAAGCAATGAATAGAACATATGAGATAGATTGACAGAAAATATAAAGTTCATTACAAAGCCCAACATCCACAAGTGTTCACATCAATCCCTTAGTGGGATATTTAACTACTCATGACAAATAAATGAAAATAAATAGGAGAAGAGAGATAGAGTAGACTCATGTAGACATTCTTCTTCCTTCAAGCTTAAATCCAATCTCCTATGTGTCCTTGAGTAGAAAAGGATGAAGATGATGTAAGAAGGTTAAGATTTGGTGGGGAAAGGATTCCTAGATCTAGGGTTAGTGATTAGGAATTAAAAGTGGAAGAAAATTCATGTTTGGTAGAGGGTGGAGGTTTTGAAGTGTGGAAAAGAAGAGTTCTCAATAAGAAAATGGTGTATTTATAGGCTTGGGAGGTTAGGGCATTGTCTTTGCTAATTAGCTAGGAAAAATGGATGGAACTAATAATTGCTATATTAGAAGAGTTTTGGTTCATTGTTTTTGTTATACATTGGTCTTTAGTTATTTCTCACGCTAGGGGCTCTAGGTGAGTTATGATTGGAGTTATAATAATTGGGAATTCAGCTATTTCTTGTGCTAGGGGCTCTAGGTGAGTTATGGTTGGAGGAACAATTACTCTTTCCACATTCATTAGACCTAAAGTTACCATTTTATATTACCATGTTAGTATTGGGGCTCAATCTAGAATTGATTTGTAGAATCAGTTCACATATGTTGGTTGCGGTTTCGTGTTTGAGAGGCTCTCTACACACTCTTCAACCGTTAGCTCTATGAATGAGTATAAATCGGATTGAGGCAAGAACGAACCATTAACTTAATTGAATGTGCTTGATTGCTTAACCATCTAATAGATATGCCTTTGTTGTTGGTGAACTTATTGCCCCATATGTGTCCATTATCATGCATCTCTCTTATCCACCCTTTTATTATTTCTCATTTAATCACCATTCTCACCATTCTCACCCCTCCATATTCTCTTGTTTATTTTTATATTTTCATTTTCATTTTCTTTGCACACACACACACACACACCATTCTCACCCCATCCGCATTTCTCTTTATAAGCTTTCTATAAACACTAAAACTTGATACAGTTTATGAAACACATCTCCGATACCCTCGCTTACCGCCTTTCTAGTCTTTTGCTAGTTTAGAGCACATTGCTTAGAAACTTTTAATATAAATATCTTTTGAACTCGCGATTTGGTAACGACACAAAAATAGCTATCATATATGATTAGATTAGGATTAATAATACTAGAATGCATAAAAGTAAAATGTCATGGTGGTTTGAAGAGGTTAACAACTAAAATGCAATTAAGTTAAGCTATACTAAATGCAATTAGATTAGAATGATATTAGTGAGAACTAAGGTATTGATGATCCAACAAGTGAATAATGGGCAATATAAGAACTCACATTAATGCACATTTGTCTAATGTAACCAACCTCGGATGTATAGGATTGGTTGTATACCACCTATGAGTGTCCAATCCATCATGTATGGTATTGGCCACCCACAGTTGGTTGTGAAATGAATGAATATCTATCTAATAGGGGACTAATCTCTTTGTTAAATTCACCAACCTAGGATGTATAGGATTGGTTACTCATTAAGGATTAGATAGAGATTAGATTAGTGTGTCCGGATTTTACTCGAGTCATTTACTCTTGTTTAACCCTTCTATTCAAGTGACCCTTCTATTCAAGTGAGCTTAAGAGAGCTAAGCATCATGTATACTCAATTCTCAATACAAATAATTTCTAAAATAACTTGCAAAGAGAGTCATGTACAATCTAAAACAAATCATTCTAAAAATCAATTAAAAGCAATGAATAGAACATATGAGATAGATTGATAGAAAATATAAAGTTCATTACAAAGCCCAACATCCACAGGTGTTCACATCAACCCCTTAGTGGGATTTTTAACTACTCATGACAAATAAATGAAAATAAATAGGAGAAGAGAGATAGAGAAGACTCATGTAGACATTCTCATTCCTTTAAGCTTGAATCAAATCTCCTATGTGTCCTTGAGTAGAAAAGGATGAAGATGATGTAAGAAGGTTAAGATTTGGTGGGGAAAGGATTCCTAGATCTAGGGTTAGTGATTAGGAATTAAAAGTGGAAGAAAATTCGTGTTTGGTAGAGGGTGGAGGTTTTGAAGTCTGTAAGAGAAGAGTTTTCAATAAGAAAATGGTGTATTTATAGGCTTGGGAGGTTAGGGCATGATCTGAGCATGAAAGGAAATCATTGCCCCTCTACAAATTACTTAAAACCCGTCATTTTGGGTGCTGGAAGGTGCGGTGCACGGGTTAAAAAATTGGTAGTGCACAGGTAGGTTACCTGTGCAGTTCCCGTGGACAGCCGCGCAACAGTTACTAAAATGGCCATTACTTCCTCTAGAAAACTTGGAATCACAATCCATAAAAACCGTTGGAAACTAGACTACTAGGGCTTTTAGAATATATTCAATTCAAAACATGGTTCAATCCGAGGAGGGAGATATGATCCTTTGAAGTTGGATGATCTGCATACATTGTTTTTACAATTTCTGCCATTTTGTCACCAAATCTTTTTTTATTTTGTCTTCTGTTCTAAACAATATGTAGGGGTTGAGCACGGGTAATTCCCATGCAGTTACCCGTGCACTTTGGCCTCCTTAAAAATTCCTCTTCCGGTGCATGGGTAGTGTACAGGTATGCTACTCGTGCTACTCGTGCACTATGGCCTACAAAACTTCATTTTTTCACCACTTGTCCTTTTTGTCCCGCTTATTGATTTTTCACCTAATGCCTGCAACATCAACAAAAAGAGCCATAAATATACATAAAAACACCCAAGAATGAGACAAAGAGAAAGGATATGAGGGCCAAAATGTATGACATTTTTGGCTTGATCAAATACCCCCAAACAAAACCTTTGCTCGTCCTCGAGCAAACTCAAATCAAACAAAACAAAACACACGACACAACAACCATGACTCTATCTAAAAACTTTCCTAGACTAGAAAAAAAAACAATTCAAATTGTCGTTTGTCCAACCGGTGATAAGATGCAAGGATGTGTGATAGAGAGAAGTAGACATATGCAATATAATCTAAAGCAACTCGAAGGAACTAAAGGGAAACTTGCACAATCACGAATCCCACACCTAAGAGCGCTCTCGTATTGAGAACTACTCACTCTCACACCTTGAGCATAATTCGCTTCGACTCTAGCCTCTCGTGAAGTCTCTCTTTTCTTTCCGCTCAAAGTCCTAAGTTCACACTCAACAAAGTATGCAAAGATGAAGTTTATGCATAACAATCTAATACATTGCATACAAGTTAATTGAAAGACCGATAATGTATGTGAACTAGCCTAGGAAAGATTCACTATGCCATGAACATGGAAGATCAAGCTTCAGCAAACATTCCCAATCAAGACTCATTATGGATCAAAAAGGACTTCCCTTTGTTTGTAATGGGGCCATGGGGTTAACTGACGTGAACAAAGAAATAGGGAAATTTTTGAGTTAAAAAATCACCAATCATGTTTACACATACTCACACACACCCCATACCAAGCTCTACTTAACATTTATACACTAGCATCTAGGCATTCAATTAAACACACATTTGTGCTACACAATTGTACTCAATTTTGAATGCTTACATTTCATCACAAGGCTCTTTCTCTTTTCTTTTTTTGCATTGCTATATTTTTTTTCTTTCTTTTGCTTTTTTTTTTTCTTTTTCATTTTGCCTTTTGCACATATACATTTGACAATTAGCTCTAGGTGCAATTTTAGCACTTTGACATTTTTGAGTCATTTCTTGCACAACTTACATAATTGCATAAGTACATGCTATTTCCACATTAGAGCTTACACCTTTCCCACCACTTACACACACACACACACACACACCACCCACGTGATTGGCAATTAAAGGGTTGGTTTGTGTTTGGCTTATGGCTATATGGTTTATTGTGGTTCCAAAAGAAAGGGTAAGTATTTGGCCTCAAAATTGGCTTGGAAGCACACATAAGGGGCATATGAATGTGTTTAGGCTTTTTAAGTAGTTAAATGGACACATTGCCTAAGATCATTTCCAAAACAAGTATGTCAAGGGAATGAATGCATCCATCATGCAGTCCACTATGTATATGATATGATAAATGTCCTATGGCATGTGACACACATGACGAGAAAAGTGTTTAGAGAATAGAACAATTTAACACTCAATGCATTATTTAAAAGGCTTGTGTTTGTGAATTCATAGGTAGTCTCCACTATTAGAACAAGGCGCAAGAGCACCGAGTCCACTCAACTTAAGCACAAAAAGGATATGACTAGCCCATGACATCCAATTGAGACCCTAGAGTGACAACTAGATACTACACAAGCTCAACATGCATACACCAACTCGCCAAGAGCACACACTCAAAGCATCACATCCCAGCTATTTAAAGCTCAAAATTTTGGCCTATGCGACAATTTTGAAAAGTTTTGACCAAAAATGACTCTAAAAAACTCAAAACATAAAAGACGACTCAACAATGCATCTACACCCCCAAACCAAAACCCAAATTTGTCCTCAATGTTAAAGACAAGCGATCCCGGCCTAGAGGCGCACACCTAACATGACTCAACACATAACAACCTAGGCACTAATCATGCACAATCAATGCCCAACAAATAAAAAGACTCAAACCTAGGCTCATAGTAAACTAAGGCATTCATGCACTTATTGACATTTAAGCACAGACCAACAACAAGCATTTCTTTTAACAAAAATGACGGAGTGGGGACATGATGACCCCCAAACCTAGTATCACTATATGCATAAAACCTATACAAATATTGAGTAATCAAAAACAACCCCCAAACTGAGTGTGGCTATATATTCACAATTAAAAGCATGTACACTCACATATGCATTCAAAATTAGCCTTCGACCATCTCATCAAGAATGAGTAAATCAATAAATGCAAAAATTCAAGTATATGATCAATATGTTCACAAAAATATAACATCCAAATATCACTCCATACAACTCTCCCATATCACAAAAACTATTCAAAGAAAGCAAGTAAACTAAAAGCAAGGAAAATTCAGAATTCAAAAATGAATTTAAGAATTCAAAACCGATGATGATTGCTTCCTCGCAAGGTTCTCCTATGAAAATATGGCTCTCGCTCTTTTTATGAGCACTCTTGGCCTGCTTGTCCCTCCAAGACGCGCAAGTTGTCAGTGTTTCCTACCAAGAGATAAAGAGCCTTGCATTGATACACAAGCTGCAAGAATTTGCTTCCTCAAGAAGCTGTAGATTATCTGTCATACTAAAACACATATTAAAAAGTTCAGGCAAGCTAAATTTTTCTTAATACATGCATCAAAAATATTCAATGTGATGCTAAAGGTGGCTTACCAAAGTTGGGAAACTCTTTCTTCTTAGGAATCCACACAAATTTTGGTAAGTTTCCCATTGTTTCAATTCCCATGATATTTACTTGGTTAATCAAATCTTTCCTCACCCATATTTTCTTTACCCTAGGTGGACTCTTCCTATTCCTAGGTCCTTTTTTTTTTTTTCTCTTAAGTCTATCAAAATTGTAACTGTTAACTCTTACATGCTCTTTTATTGAAGAAACATAGCAAATAGAATTTAAGTTAGAGGAACTCCTTTTTGATAAGTGACTTTGAGGTTGTTGGATTTGCTTCACTTGTAATGCCTTGACCTCCTTTTCTACCTTATCTAGTTGAACTATGAAGTCACACTCTTTCACTTTTGCTATCTTGAGGGCCTCCTCTTTCTTACTGAGAGCTTCTTTAACTTCCTCTAAAGCATTGGCTTGTAGCTCGATCTCCAATTGTATGTTTCTTGATTTTTGAGCCTTCTCTTCTATAAATTCTTCAGATTGTCTTGCTAATTCTTTCAATGCCTCCAATGCTTTATCTTTTTCAAATTCAAGTCTCTCCCATTGATCTTCAAATTCTTTGTTCTTGTCGAAGAATTCTTCATTATTCTTCATGAGGGTACTATTCTCCACTTTGAGTGATTTCACTTCAAGGATGAGCTTTTTGTTTAGCTCTTGGAGCTTCTCAACCTTTTACATTTCTAAGGCTTCTTTGCCTTCTAGCTCATTCTTCAAGAGTTGCACTTTCTTCTCAAAATCCTCCCTCATATCCTCTTTTTCTAAGGAGACTTCTTCAACTTTCAACTGAAGTGCATCCTTTTCCTTCTTCAACAACTCCATCAATGCCATTAGCTCTTTCCCGGCATCCATCATTGCTTTGCACATCTCTTCCAACATTTGGCTTTTATCTTCCTTAAGGTTCCTTTGTGATCCGTCCCTTGGTGGGTATGAGATGGTATTGTAGCTGAAAATACACTCTTAACGTGTGTCTACAACCTAGAGGGGGGAGGGGTGAATGGGTTGTTAATCGATTATTACCAATTTTTCGATTAGTCAATATTAAACAAATAACCCAATTAAATCAATCATACAAAATTAAGTGTAAAGTGCGGAATAATAAATAACACTTGATTTTTACGTGGAAACCCTTAAACAAAGGGAAAAACCACGGGCTATCCTTCTAGCCACACACGATCCTCAAATCCACTATATGAGTAAAAAGTTACACCCTCAAGTGATACTCGGACTCTCACTCTAGATAACCTCAGGCTATGGACACTACCACTCGCCACTCTTGGTTCTATCCCTAGTGATATCCACTGATACACTACTATTGGCGTGAGCACCTCCTACTCTACCCGCAGGCCTTTTACAATGGATTCTTGACCAATGCTTGCCAACCACAACTTGGTTGCAAGACTTCAATGCTTGTGCAACTTCACCCCGAAGCCACAAGACTTTGGCTCAATGAAGAGAATTATGTGTCTATGTGATCATGTAAATGATGCTCAATGCAAATTATGCTAGACAACACAAATTGCTCAACTAGGAGTTTGTAGAAACAAATCCAAGTTGTCAAATGTCTAAATGCAAGGCATAAAGACTTAGCTAGATGTTATCAATAACAACCAATCCTAGCTATCACAAACAATCACAATGAATCAACAAATATGCTCACAATGTATTCAACATAAACTTAGCATATATTCATGTGATTAAGACAAGACATTTAATCATTCACTAAATGCAAGTCTTAGACAAAAGTCTATCAACAAACAAACTCAATTAGATTTGTAGAGAATTTCCAACAAACTAATTGTTACACAAAATATGCATAAACATTCAATAAGCTTAACTAGTTGATTAAGAATCAATATTTCAACCTAGTTATCAATGAATCACAAATAAATGTTTATGACCTAGCTTTTAGGCAAAAAAGACCTAATCAATTAAGCTATCAAAATACAAACCCAATCATGTTATCAAGACTCATAAATATGCAATAATAGAGTCTAGGTATTTAATCATGCAATAAATACCTAATCTAGAGTAAGAAGAATAATAAATGATATTCAAAGAAGTTCTTGCTTACCTAGTCATGAAACAATGAAGATCCATGCTCAAATGATGTTGAATGATGCAAGATGGAGATGGGTTTTTGGGTTTGGAGAGTTAAAGAAGCTTTCTTGAAGCTTTCTCTCTCTAGGGGCTCTAACCTCTCTCTTAAAAATGAATTTTTGAGCTCTCTTTAGGCCAAGAAGAGAAGAGGAAGAATATATATGAAACCCTAGTTAAAACTACATCGTTTTGAACTTGGGAAACTGAATCCCGTCAAAACCGCTTGCTAGACCGCGGCTCAGGTAAGTGTCCAGACTGCGGTACATACAGCAGTGCACCGTCTGGACAACACCGCGGTTAGGACCGCTGTACGTGCAAGTGCACAGGTCGCGGTCCACGACGCGCATGAGGCACTGGAGAATACAGCTCAGTGTGCCGCGGTGCAAGCAGAGCCTGCCGAGTGGTCTAGGCCGCGCTAAAGGGAAAAATCCCTTTTTAACACTCAAGAGAAAAGTCTATCTTACATGAATGTTGTGCAAGTGTGAAGTGAGCGAGATGCACACAATGAAGCACAATTAACATGTCAAACATGTTATCAAATAAGATACAATGCAAGATATGATATCTAATGTAAGTTAGTGAGTGTTTTAGAAAAGGATGCACACTTATGCAAACAATAAAGAACACAAATGCAAGATAAAAAAAACATGCATGAAGTGTGTGTGTGCACCTAAACTCTTCAAGAGATAAAGTCAAGTGAATATACCTTTTGCTCTTGAAGTCAAGGAGATGCTTGGAAGCTTGCCAAAACGGACCTAAGCTACCCATTACACAATCATCCCCAATGTGGTGGTTTGTCATGAAATAAGCCAATCATAAAATCGAGGTCCTTACAGTAGCCTTGGCTTGATGCCATCTTGGAGGTGTTCAAATTTCCTTCAAAACCGGACTCTATTATTTGTTCTTGCCAGCTAGGTAACACATAATTGTTGAAGTTTTGTTCGGCTGCCTTATGATATGCTACAATTTTTTTGTTGATACGGCAACCATCTCGCATGAGCTCTCTCATCTCATCTTCGGATGATCTATTCATAAGTCGGTAGCTTGGCCTTGAATCTTGCATGAAGAATCCCATAGAGTCTTGAAACCTGAAAAATCAAAAACAAAAAATACCAAAAGAAGTAAAAAGAAACAAAAAAGACTAGAAACTCTAACTAAGAAACAAGTAATATTAAAAATAATCTAAGCACTACTACACTCGCCAATCCCCGGCAGTGGCGCTATTTTGATGAGAGCCTTTTTGTCATTAGAAAATGCCCGTCAAAAAATAATTTACAAAAACCTCAAATGCCTCAAATTGCTTACAAAACAAGTGCAATGGCAGGTAAGAGTATCGTTCCTCAGGGATTGGGGTAGTATATGATTAGATTAGGATTAATAATACTAGAATGCGTAAAAGTAAAATGTCATGGTGGTTTGAAGAGGTTAACAACTAAAATGCAATTAAGTTAAGCTAGACTGAATGCAATTAGATTAGAATGATATTAATGAGAACTAAGGTATTCATGATCTAACAAGTGAATAATGGGCAATATAAGAACTCAAATTAATGCACATTAGTCTAATGTAACCAGCCTATGATGTATAGGATTGGTTGTATACCACCTATGAGTGTCCAATCCATCATGTATGGTATTGGCCACCCACAATTGGTTGTGCAATGAATGAATATCTATATAATATGAGACTAATCTCTTTGTTAAATTCACCAACCTAGGATGTATAGGATTGGTTACTCATTAAGGATTAGATAGAGATTAGATCAATGAGTCCGAATTTTACTCGAGTCATGTACTCTTGTTTAATCCTTCTATTCAAGCGAGCTTAAGAGAGCTAAGCATCATGTATACTCAATTCTCAACACAAATAATTTCTAAAATAACTTGCAAAGAGAGTCATGTACAATCTAAAACAAATCATTCTAAAAGTCAATTAAAAGCATTGAATAGAACATATGAGATAGATTGATAGAAAATATAAAGTTCATTACAAAGCCTAACATCCACAAGTGTTCACATCAATCCCTTAGTGGGATATTTAACTACTCATGACAAATAAATGAAAATAAATAGAAGAAGAGAGATAGAGAAGACTCATGTAGACATTCTTCTACCTTCAAGCTTAAATCCAATCTCATATGTGTCCTTGAGTAGAAAAGGTTGAAGATGATGTAAGAAGGTTAAGATTTGGTGGGGAAAGGATTCCTAGATCTAAGGTTGGTGATTAGGAATTAAAAGTGGAAGAAAATTCGTGTTTGGTAGAGGGTGGAGGTTTTGAAGTGTTGAAGAGAAGAGTTCTCAATAAGAAAATGGTGTATTTATAGGCTTTAGGGCATGATCTGGGCATGAAAGGACATCATTGCCCCTCTAAAAATTACTTAAAACCCATCATTTTTGGTGCTGGAATGTGCGGTGCACGGGTAAAAAAACTGGTAGTGTGCACGGGTAGGTTACTCGTGCAGTTCTTGTGGACAGCCGTGTAATAGTTACTAAAATGGCCATAACGTCCTCTATAAAACTTGGAATCATAATCCATAAAAACCACTAGAAACTAGACTCTCGGGGCTTTTCGAATATATATAATTCGAAACATAGTTCAATTTGAGGATGGAGATATGACCCTTTTAAGTTGGGTGATATGCACATACTGTTGTTACAATTTCTGCCCTTTTATCACCAAATCTCATTTTTTTTTGTCTTCTGGTCTAAGAAATGTGCACGGGTTGTGCACGGGTAATACATGTATAGTTACCCGTTAACTTTGGCCTCCTTTAAATTCCTCTTCCGATGCACGGGTAGTGCACGGGTATGCTACCCGTGCTACCAGTGCACTATGGCCTTGAAAACTTCATTTTTGCACCATTTGTTCTTTCCCGCTTATTGATTTTTCACCTAATGCCTACAATATCAACCAAAAGAGACATAAATACATATAAAAACACCTAAGAATAAGACAAAGAGAAAGGATATGAGGGCAAAAAAGTATGACATTTTTGGCTCGATCAATGGTGCCAGTTAGCAACTTCAAAGTCATTATGCGTCCATTCACTTATGGGTTTGGAGACTTCGGTTCCATCTTCAAGAACCTTACTAAGAGGAGAATAGCCTTCTTCAACTACCATCCAATATCTTTCATCTAAAGAGTGAATGTATGCCTTCATCCTCAATTTTCGAAACCCATAGTTGTTACCATGAAGTAATAATGGCCTAGTATTTGAAGCTCCTTCGCTATCACATCATCTTGAAGTCCTATTGCTTCAATAGCTCTACAAATCACTATGAAAGTATACTAGGATCTTGCTAAGTGCAATCTAGTGACCTGCTCTGATCCCAAATGAAAAATACAAACACGGTTAATTTGCCTTAGGCTAACCTAGAAGGGGGGGGGGGGGGGGGGGTGAATATGTTACTACACCTTTTTCGCTCCCTTGAAACAAACACAAGTTTGTCCCCCTAAGTAGCTTGTATCACACTTCAAATACTAGTACAAGCAATATCAATACAATTAAAGATATGCTTGTTCAAACAAAGACAATATATACGATATCAAACAAGGCTTTTATACAAAAAGCTTCACACACATACAAAGTTGATATAATATGGATATTAATTACAAAGATATCAACCAAGATATATATCAATACATATAAAGATATAAGGAGATAAGGATAGAGAAAATCAACACATGATTTTTATGTGGTAAAACCTCCTAAGAGGAAACATTCACGGGTTGATACCACAACCACCGGCAAACACCTCTCATTAGTAAGATAAAAAGTAACAATCTCTCAAGTGACCAGTTCACCTAGAAATCTGCCTTCAACCCTACACAATGAAAGAGATGCCTCCTTGCTCAACTATCCGGATAACTCCAATCCTAGTCGAGACTTCCATGCATAACTTGAAGATCCCCTCTCCAAACATGTGACTTCCGCTGCTTAACTATCTGGATTACCCCGATCCTAGCTAAGTCTTACAATGCTCAACTATCCAAGTCACTCCGACTCTAGTTGATACTTACGCTTGCACAAGTTGAAGATCCCCTATCCAAACATGTGACTTCCACTGTTTAGCTATCTTGATCACCCCAATCCTAGCTAAGTCTTACAATGCTCAATTCAAAGATTTACTCTAAGAAATGAGACTTCCGACCTTTTGCAAGGAAAATGATCTAAGTGAGTGCAAATGATGCAAATACACACAACATAGTATATATGATCAGTATATCCTATGGAAACTAGAATTGAATCAATATGCAAATATCATATGTTTTCTAGTTTATAATCCTTAAAACAATGCAATCACACTCAATGATGCATGTACATATGAAATGTGTGGATTATACACAAAACATGAAGCACTAGATATTTATCATCAAAAGCACAAATCAATTATATCTAGAACTTGTAACATGAACAAACAACCTAGAGCATGTGAAACACCTAGCACACAAAAGTCTAGATTATGTTCAATCATATGAAAAATGCTAAAATCAATTTGATAAAATTAAATGCACATCTCTAGCAAAATATTAGAGCTAGGATTCTCAAGATAATCAATTAGATTCAAACAAGTTATAAATCATCAATCATATATGCTATTTCAATTAATCTTCAATTAAAAAGACCTAGCATATGAGAACACTATCAATCAAAAAAATCAAGTCATTTAACACACAAGACAGTCCTAGATTTGAAGCTAGCACAATACAACACCTCAAACATGTGAAAACATAGATTTAGAAAAACCTAACTCAACATTTTAATCAATTGAAGCTCAAACTAGCTCTATTAGAGATCATTTATCTAATCAATGATTTCACTGCAAACATACATATATATGAAAAGAAAACCCAAGACAATTGAAGATTTGAAAATCAAAATCAAAAGAGAAATCAATACATTGAACAAAAACTGTGCAGTCCAGTTTTTGTTAGTGAAGCTACCAGAAAAACCACTCAAATGACTCCAAACTCTTATGGATATGGTATAGAATTGGTAGATGAAGATTCTTTATTTTAAATCACTCAAAACGGACTTCAAATGAGAAAGTTATGGTGTTTGGAAGCTGAGAAAATATTTGAGAGAAAAACTGCACAAGTTTTTGAATTAGTTTTCTTGAAATGAAAGTGAGAGGGAAGTGAACATTTAAAGGAGGGAAAAAAGGAAGGAAAAACAAACCAACCAATGGGAGGCTGCCATGCTGGCTTCCTCTGGAGGTGCGTGGGCTCCACGGGATCAACAGCAGTCCCTTCTTGTGGATGCCACAAGCCTCCACGGGAAAGAGGTGCTTGGCACCTCTCATCCCTTTTGCGCACTCCAGTTTTGTTCGCCCATATCTCCGGCCTCCAATCTCCAATTTTGAATCCATTTTCTGATTACAAACCGAGACTCCCTCAAGCACAAAATACATCAATACAACTTTCACAGAAAATATGGAATTCCATTTGAAAAACAAGAGCAAAAACCATGTACGATAAAATCATGGAAAGTTTCTTAACCACCTAATTTGAACTTGAAACTTAATGAATGAGTACCAAATTAATTGGAACTCAATTTGGAATTATATAAGCTTAAAATCAAGTTCAATAGTCACAAACCAATAAAAACAAGAACACACAAGTATGCTATTTCCTAGAACTAATCCTAGAACATGCAATTTATGCAAATTGTCAATTTTAAGTCTAATGCATGTGCATACATGTATACGTATGTGTATTGTGTCAAGCCAAATTATGCACAACTATTCAGGGACACATATGAAAGCAATTTATGTGTGTGCCTAGGCCATGCAAGAGGAAAGAGGTCTCGGTTTACCTTTTGCTAAGCAAATTAGCTTTGTTCCTCTTGTATCCACCACTTTGCTTGAATGTTGTCCAATATTCCTTGAAGCTTGATTATCCACAAATCCTAGACAACTAATCAATACAAAGCAAATGTCGTTTTGATATAGAATTATGCCAACACAAGACTCAAGAACCTAACTGTACCTAATCCATACATTTCGTATGCTCATGCATCATTTTATGTGGTGTCATTTTTTGGATTATAAACTAGAGAAATATATTTTGTGTGCTCATTGATTATTTCTAGTTTCCATAGGTTGTATTGATCATATATTCTATGTTGCATGTGTTTGCATCATTTGCATTACACTTAGATCCTTTGCCTTGCAAAAGATGGAAGTCTTGGCTAGGAGTATGAGGCTCCGGATAGTCAAGTGACGAATGGTTTTTTGTGTCGTTGAAAGCATCGTCAAAATATTTATAGTAAAATCAACCTTGCTATAAGGCACGAGTCAAAAGACATATATAGAAATAAAACTAGTATAGCGTGCAAGCAAGGGTATCGTTCCGCAGGGATGTGTTGTTAACCGTTTCAAGTTTTAGAGTTTAGGGAAAACATGTAAATAGAATGCGAATGAGGTGAGAATGGTGTGTGTGTGTGTGTGTGTGTGTATGTGTGCAAAGAAAATGAAAATGAAAATATAAAAATAAACAAGAGAATATGAAGGGGTGAGAATGGTGATTAAATGAGAAATAATAAAAGGGTGGATAGGAGAGATGCATGAAAGTGGTCACACAAGGGTTTACAAGTTCACCATACATAAGTGCACACAAGTGGGTTGTTCGCCTAACACACTGTGAGAAAACACGTTGCCTGAGGCGACATGTGAGGTGATATCCCCAAGTCGCCTATGAAGTCGCCTTACACACTGTGGAAAAAATAAGATGTCAGAGGTGACATGTAAGGCGACATCATCAAGTCGCCTATGAAGTCGCCTTACACACTGGAGAAAAAAGAACATGACTAAGGCTACATTGGAGGCGACATGCACAAGTGGCCTTACATGTCGCCTAGCACACTGTGGGAAAAACCTAAGTCTAAGGCGACTTGTCTGGCGATATGCACAAGTGGCCTTGCATGTCGCCTAACCTACTGTGTAGCCTATCAACTCCAAAATGCAAGAAGTGTGTGTGTGCAACCATTCATGCATGTCAATACAATTTCATAGAATGTGAGTGTGTGCAACTAAAACCTCTTCAAAGAGAATTAAGCAAGTGATATACCTTTGAAGTGCTCTTGAGAGAGATGATGTCCTTGAAGCTTGATCACACCCAATGAAGCCTAATATACCCTTACAAAAATTAATCCCCAATGTGGTTTGTCAACGAAATAAGCCAATCAAAAATATGAGCAACTTACAATCTCCCCCTTTGGCTATTTCGTGACAAAACCACCTCTCACAAATCATCCTCACAAAAGAATAAAAAATAGAGGTCAACAAAGGAAATTCTACATTACAAATAGATACCTAGAAGCTAGGTCTTCAAATCTTCAAGCTCTTGTAGAATAGCCATCCCTACAAAACAATGAGACTACACTTTCCAAGACAAGTGTATGTGAGGTGATCAAGAGAGATAATAAATAAAAGCAATTTGCATAATAAAAGAAAACTACAACATGCAACATGCAAATGCTCCCCCTCAACGGGACAATCTCTCCAAACATGCAACCCGCTTAAATAAACTACATTACTCCCCCTTTTTGTCATGAGATAGGCAAATAAGTATTCCCCAACCGGGTCACTTTAGCAAAGAGAGCTATTTGCAAGATAAGTGCATAATCCTATACAACAACTTTATGCAACTTAATTAATTGAGAGAGAATCATTGAGGGATTATTTTTAAGAGGAAAAAGTGTGACTTAGTTGTTTTGGATGTAAGACATGTAACATTATAGTTCAAGCAAATGGTATTTGGCAAGGAGAACATCAAAAGGGTTCCAGAGGAATTCAAACCAATTTGCACCCTTTTGCCATAATTGAACAAGATATAGCTTTAAAAATTTGAGCACACACAAGCAACCAAGTCAATCCTTAATGGTCAATCAAGACATGGATATAAAATCCTTATTGATTGAATGTATATAGAATCCTTATTGGTTGTTGTCTTGTTCAACCATTAAGAAAAGACCCAAAGCTAAATTGGATGAGACATCTTTATTTATTGCATGGACACAAGGTCCTTATTGAGTTTAGCTTTGTCAAGATGCTTCCACATACATTTGCACACACAATTCATGCATAATACTTTAGCATGTCAGAAATCAAGTCACATGTCATGGAGATAAATTTTAGGTCATTCAAATGTACTTCCCAATCAATTCTCCTAGTCCAAAAATGCATGTTTGAACATAGAGGTGACATGGATTACAAACAAAGCAAGGCACACTTATTAAATAAAAAAGCGATATAAGAATATATATAAGCACAACCAAAAATACTCAAGCAATTAATAAAGAAGCATAAAGTCGATCAAGTTCTTGCTTATTTCAACATGCAAGGTTGCTCTCTTTGCTTGAGTTCCCCATTAGGGGTCAATCACCAAAACACATCAAGGAATATGACAAATCCCAATAGACCTGCTAAGTGACTTGAACCTAGTTGAGTCTAAGGGCTTTGTAAATAAATCCGCTAGTTGATCATTAGTGCCCACATGCTCAAGTGCAATGCATTTGTTTTCAACTAGTTCTCTAATGAAATGATGCCTAATGTCTATATGCTTTGTCCTAGAGTGCTGAACCGGATTCTTTGAAATGTTAATTGCACTCATGTTATACCAATTGAACAAACACTAGGAAAATTGGGGACCTAAAATAGGTATAAAATAGTCCGATCATCAAGAAATGAAGTCTTGGCTAGGACAAGTGGTCCAGATAGCCAAGCAAGAAGTATTGACTAGGATTGAGAAGATCCGGATAATTAAGCAAGAAGTCATAGTTAGGGTCGGGGAGATCCGGATAGCTATGCAAGGGAGACTTTCTAGAGGCAAGAGTGCATTGGATAGAAAGTACAGTATATTATTGGTAAACCCAGAATATTGAGAAGACATGGAGTCCAATAGAGAGTGTTTCAATCGGTTAGTCTTTCTTGAGGAATTTCCAATCTCTCAATGGTGTTGTTTAGAAGTGGAGTCCAATAGGGGGTGTGTCATTTGTTGCTTAGTCTTATGGAATTTCCAATCTACTAATAGGGATTGGGTAGACATAGAGTCCAATAGGGAGTGTGTCATTTGTTGGTCACTTTTGAGGAATTTCTTATCTTCTTTCCAATAATGAAAGTACCTGATGGTTATATTCAACCCGTGGATGTTTCCTCTTCAGAGGTTTTACCACGTAAAAATGATGTGTCAAATGTCTCTATCTCTATCTCTTTAGACTTGTATGTTTGATCAATATATCTTGTTTAAGTTCTTCATTTCTTCACATCTTTGTAAATAAGATTTTTGTGGAGAAAGAGATGCACACATTATTTGTTGAATCAACATTTGTCTCTTGTATCTTTGTAAGTGTTTGAACATTGTATCTTGTGATATTCTATATCAAGTTGTAAAGTTCCACTTAGTGAATTTACATTGTAATATTCAAAGTACAACTTGTAGAATTTACTTTGCATTGAACATATTTGTTTATAAGATACATTGTCTCTTGTTATATGTTTTGTAGACTAAGAGTGGTGAATAGAGCATACATGTGTTAATTGTTTTCTCATAACAATCATGTTAAAGGTTAATTTATATGTTAACCAAGGTTTTGACAAAAGTCTCGAAAGAGTTTTAAAAATAGAGTGTCAACCTATTCACCCCCCTCTAGGTTGTTTAGTATAACCTTGTAGGTATTTTCAAAGTGTACTTTTAACAAATGTTCAATGCCCTTTACATACAAGTAAGTGTTAAACATGCATAGAGAATTAATCAATCCATTTCAAGTTTACTTTCAACAAATGTTCAATGCCTTTTATATACGAGTAAGAGGTCGTTTGTTTTTTCCACTTAAAACTTAATGAGTTTGAATTGAACTCATTAAGTTGTTTTGTTTGTATTTTTAAGTAGTCAAACAACTTTAAAATATCAACAAACAACTTAAAAAATAAAGTAAGAAATCCTGACTTTTAACTTAATTACAAATCACTAAATTACAATTAAAATATTATCTTTTAAATCTATCATCCCAAAGAAAACATATTTCCAAATTTATCATATTTGATATGGTGTACAATCTTTCTTTTAACACATTTTTTATTTTAAATGGCTTTTAGAAAAAAAAAAAACTTTAATCACTTCTCATAGAGATCGGTGCATATAATTCAATAACCTTTTTTTTCCGTGCATATGAACTAGGAAAAAAAAAGGTTTCCTCAATTATATATGCCGGAAACATGAACAACATGCAAAATACTTGAACTTTTTTTACAATAAATTGAACTTGAACTTTGTTTGTAGAACATGCAAAATTGTATTCTTTGATGAATTTTTTGTTTTGTTAAATAGAACTTTGTTTGCAGTAGAACGTGCATGATAAATTACTTATTTTAATTAGCATGAGTATAAATGTAAAATTACTTGTCTTCAGACAATTTTATTTTTAAAAAACAAACATATTGACAGTTTATTCAGATGTGAGAAAAAAAAAACAAACATGTTGATAGTACATTCAGATGTGAGAAAAAAAAACATATCATTCAGGTCCAGATTTCAGTATTTTGAAAAATTCAGGACTGTTCAGTCTTTAGAAAAAAAATCAAACGACCCCTAAGTGTTGAATCCTTTACTCTTGTTTTTTAGACGTGGGATTGAAGACAATCCCACATCCAAAAAACAAAAGTATAGGGTTCAATCCCTACTCGTATATAAATAACCTTTTTCTGAAGTAAAATGTAAATTTGAAATGAGTCGATTATCTTTCATTCTAATCTTCTCCTTTATTTTCAAGTTTCTTTCAATCTTTAATATTTTAATATTTTTTTAATTAGATAATATAATAAAAGAATTTTTTCTTTTAATTTCATGCACAGGTTCGTGGGGCTGGTTTGGGTTCCTTCAACCCGGTGGGTGAAACCCTAACCCGGACTAGCTTAGTTTCACGGGTTTGTGGGCGGGTTTGGATAACAAAATGTTTCGCAGGTTCGGGTGTTGGTTTGGTAAAACCCTCCCGAACCCGACCCATTTTAAAATGTAATATATTATTCAAGTATTTCTTTTCCTACTCGTTTTTTTTATAAGATTTTTTCTAGCTTTTTTATTTTTCTCTTTTTTTCCAGATTTTTTATTTGTTTTCCTTTTTTCATCCTCTCTTTCTAGCTTTTTTTTTCCTTTTTCTTTATTTTTTCTTCTAGCTTTTTCTTTTTCCTTTTTCTTTCTTTTTTTTTTCCAGTTTTTTTTTCTTTTTGTTTTCCAGTTTTCTTTTACTTTTTTCTTTCTTCATATATTCCCTTCAAAAAATTTTTTTAACGGTTTTTAATTTTTCAAACTCAATAAATGAAAAGTGAAATGAAAACATAACAAAGTATTGTATTACAAATACATGATGAGTAAAAATTTAAAAAGATAAAGATCAATCTCCCATTAAACTAGCAGTTATCTAATTTCTTAATATTTCAATTTCTTAGGCTCCAGGATTATTGGTCTCATGACTTTCTTCGTCGATGTATATTTCCTCTTCTGTCTCCTTATCTTGATAATTATTGCTCTCCTCAAAATGATGATCATGCTGAATATGTCTCTTTACGTAATTATGCAGTGCCATGGTTGCAATGACTATTTTCACTTGCTTGTTAAATGAAAAATTAGGCGTGGTCTTTAAAATTTTCCACTTTTTCTTCCACACCCCAAAAGTGCGTTGAATAACACTTCGAAGAGAATGGTGTGCTTGATTGAGCACTTCTTGACGACCTGTTGGTTGCATGCCTCGACGAAAATCTGGAATGTGATATTTTTCACCTTTATATGGTCCCAAATACCCACTCATTTGTGGATAAGCCGGGCCTACTAAATAATATTTTCCTGTTGAATAAAAACTTTTAGTTATGCTAATATAATAATAATAATAATAATTTATTAGAAAAAGATAATAAAAAAAGTTATGAAATATTACACCTTTAGGAGGTTTGGGGAAATTCAACCGGGATTTCGTATAATATTTTGGAATATTCTAGAATCATGAGCGGTGCCTTCTCAACCTGCTACTGCAAATATAAATTTCATATTAAAATCACACCCCGCCATTACATTTTGAGTTGGTATCCCTTTCCTACCAATGTATGGTAATTGATCTTCAGGGGATATTGAAACAGGGATGTGTGTACCGTCTATGGCACCAATACAAACCTAAAAATAAAAATGAAAATCAGTAATGCAACTATAAATTAATATTTATTTTTTAAAAATAAAATTAGATACATAATAAATTACCTTAAAGTGAGGCATATATCTAGAATCTGTCAATATTTCTTCAGGGATGTCTCTAAAGTCAGAATCTTGTGGTTTTATTATATCCATAGCCATGTGACATGCAACATCCATTACTTGACCAAAATACCTACTCACTGTCTCACCAGAATGCTGGAACCGTTCTTGTACTAATTGGTTTCCAACACCATGTCCCAAAATATGTAAAACAAATCTCCAAAATCTCAGTAACATTCATCCTCCTTGAACCCCTTAATCATAGTTAGTTTCCAAATCATTGCATAATCTAAAGAAGACATCTTTAAAAACATTTAAAAAGGTGACAAATTGAAAAAAAGATGGGACTTATGTGGAATTCTGTCTTTTTATTATTATTATATAATCTTTAATTGATTGGACCAAGTTTTTTTTAGTAACTTTTTTAGTAACAATATATATGCCCCTTAAAAAATGTTTGTTCACCCCAAATTAGCATCTTTTTTTAAAATCCGAGGGTACGGGTGTGCGACGGATCGGATCCATTTGGATTTCCATGATCCAATATACGATCCAATCCGATTGGATCGAAGAAATTACAACCCGATCCAATTTGAACTGATTCAATTGTAAAATACTAAAATCCGATCCAATCCAATGGATCAGATTCATATGAAGCAATTCTTAATAGGGGAAATATGGAAAACGCCCCTCTAGTTTGAGGTATATCGTCGTTTGACCCACTGATTTCGCGTATTGTCAATAATCGTCCTTCCATTAACTTTTCAGTTAAAATGGGCAAAATGACCATGATGCCCTTCACTAAAAAATTATTTATTTTAAAACAAAATAACATAATAAGTGGAGATCCATATTGGATCTCTATCGTCCATCTTATTCCAATGGATGGTGGAGATCCAGATTGGATCTCCACCAAATAAAAAAAAACAAATATTTAATATTTAATATTTCAAAATTTAAAAATAAATAATATATTAAAAACAGTGGAGATCTAGATTGGATCTCCACCAAACAAAAAAAAAAAACAAAATTTTAAATTTTAAATGGATATAGTCTAATGTCTATCCATCACCACCGCCGCCACGACGAACCCACCCAGCAACCTGCCGTCGTCCGAACCCACCCAATAACCTCGCCCCCGAAAACCCAGAACCTAGAACCCACAACCCAGCGATAGCTCTTGGAGACCAATCATGAACACCCATCACCACATCTAAAATCCAGCTACCACCACACAACAACCCATACCAAACCCAAACTTAAATCGAAATCAATCCACACCCACCACCCTAAATCAAAGCAACCACAACCACCACCCGCAAATCCAAAATCCTAATCCAAACGCAGTCACCACACCTAAACCCACCACCAAACCCAAAACCAAAGCACCAAACACCCATCAATCAAGCCACCCCACCTCCAAACACCAGCCAACCAAAACCACAAGAAGAGAGTGGAAGAGAAAGAGAATAAGAGAATCATGAAGAGACAAAGAGAAGAAGAGAATGGCAAAAGAAAGGAAAAGAAAGAAGAAAATCAGGGAGAGAGAAAGCGAAGAAAAGAGCGGCGAAAGTAAGGAAGAGAAATAAGAGAATCGGGGAGAGAGAGAGAGATTAAGAGAGCGGCGGGGACTAGTCAAGTCATCCAGCAAATTATAGTAATTTGAGAGTATTTGGTTGTACAGCTTTTGTTCACACAAATTAGGGGAAGTTGAAACCAAGAGCCGTGAAATGTATTTTTCTAGGATATCCTAATGGAGTGAAGTGTTAAAGATTTTGGAATCTAACTACTAAGAAGTGTATAATTAGTATACATGTTATCTTCAGGAAAGATGAGCTACCTGGTTTACAAAATGGTATAACATCATCAAGAAGTGCTCCAATTGTGGTGGAGCAATCTGGTTATGAGGAGGAGCTAATTAGGAAGAATTTTGAGTAAGATCATGCTCAGTTGCAAGTTCCCGTACAATCTGTGAATGATAGTGATGGGGTAGTATTGTAACACTATGATCTTGAAGATCATAATCTAACAAGAGATAGAAATAGAAGAGAAGTGAGAGCATCTAAAAGGTTCGAATTCACTGATATTGTTGCTTATGCACTACCAGTTTTAGGAGAAGTGAATGATGACCAATAAATTATCAAGATGTAATGACAAGAAGTGATTATTTACTCCGAAAGAAAGCAATGAGTGAAGAATTTGAGTATGTGCAGAAAAACAAGACTTGTATATTGGTTAATAACCAGGAAAAAGTAGAGTGGTGAAGTGTAAATGGGTTTTCAAGAAAAAAGTGGGCATTCCAGGAGTTGAACCATCAAAAGTCAAGGAAAGATTGGTTGCAAAAGGTTTTACTAAAGTTGAAGGAGTTGATTTCAATGAGATTTTTTCTCCAATAGTATAGCATACATCAATCAAAATTTTGTTAGCTTTGGTGGTTCAGTAAGACTTAGAACTGGAACAGTTGGACGTCAAAATAGTTTTTCTTCATGGTGATCTTGAAGAGAAAATTTAGATGGAATAACCTATAGGATTTGAAGTTCAAGGATAAGAAAATAAGGTTAGTCTTCTTAAGAAACCACTTTATGGCTTAAAGCAATCACCTTATCAATGGTATAAAAAGTTTGATAGTTTTATAATTAGAATTGGCTATGACAGAAGCAACTATGATAGTTGTGTTTATTTAAAGAAATTATTTGCTGGGAACTATATTTATTTGCTACTTTATGTAGATGATATGCTAGTAGCATGCAAAGATCTTGATGAGATAGTTAAGCTTAAAAGGCTGATGAATTCTCATTTAGAGATGAATGATCTTGGGGCTGCTCGAAAGATTCTTGGAATGAACATAATTAGAAATAGAAAGCATAGTAGATGGGTGATTAATCAAAAAGATTATTTAAGAAAAACTCTTTAAAAGTTTAATATGGACTCAATGGAACCGGTTTTAACTCCTTTGGGTCAGCACTTCAAGTTGTCAGTTATTCAATCATCTAAAATAGAAAAAGAAGTCGTTGCAATGTCTGAAGTGTTATGTATCTAATGGTTTGTTCTAAACCAGATATATCATATGTTGTTAGTGCTTTGAGCAGGTTTATGAGCAATCCTCTCAAGCAACATTGGGAAGCATTGAAATGGTTATTGAGATACTTGAAGGGGTCAAGTGCTGTTGGTTTGGTGTTTGAAAGGAAGTAAGATACAACTGAATGTGTTTTGGGGCATGTAGATGAAGATTATGCAGGAGACATGGATAAGAGAAGATACATGACATGTTATGCATTCACTTTATGGGGAAATTTGGTGAGTTGGAAAGCAAATCTTTAGCCCATGGTGACACTTTTCTCTACCGAAGCTGAGTATGTTGTTGTTACTGAAGTTGCTAAAGAAGCTATATTGTTAAGAGGCTTGATCATGGAGCTTGGTATTAAGTAAGAAGCAATGATAGTCAATTTTGATAGCCAAAGTGCTGTTTATTTGTGCAGAAATCAAGTTTTGCATGAAAGAACTAAACACATATATGTTCGTTTGCATTTCATAAGAGAATTGATTGAGAAGAAAGTAGTGAAACTGGAAAATATTGCAGGTTCTCATAACCCTACATATATGCTTACTAAGCATGTTGTTCTGTAGGGAAAAATTAACTAAAACCGCAGCGGAAGGCGAAAAGTAGATTTTCGTATAGTTTAAAATTTTTATAAAGATTTGAACCTTAACCCTTTAATTAATTAAACAAAAATATACGGTTAGAGTTAAATACCTCTTGTCGCGTGATCCGATTGACTTACGTTGATGGTAATCCGCAAGATCTTCAATCCTAGCACGTACGTGAATCACCTAGGAGCGTGGTCTCCCTTTTTTTATTGAATTGCTTACCTGAGAATGGATGTATGGAACTTCTGATCCTGATCTTCAGTCCCAAAACACCAAGAGCCTAGAAAAATAGTTCTGGTCACTTTTGAATTCACAATCGATATGATTGGAACTCGCGTAACCTTAAATCGAAAGTGTGCACAAAACCTTTTGATGTTAAAGGCTTGCAAGTGCACTATCGAATGAGAACTTATTTTTCTTTTTCTCTCTTGGCCGAAATTCTATGTGTATTGAGTAAGATTTTTATTTTTCAAAGCAAACAAAAATCTCTCTCACTCAAGCTTCTTGGTGGCCGAAATTTATCACCTTATATTTATAAGGTGACCGAAATTTCTCCTTCTCAAAATAGGGTTGGCCGAATTCTTTGTGTGTAGGAAATCTAGGGTTGGCCAATTTCCTTACTTGAAAAGGAATTGTGCTTTTCACTAATTCCTATCAATTTAAGAATCCTAACCCTTATAGGACTAGGGTGGCCGAATTCTTTGTGTGGTATGGAGTGTATGTGGACTTAATCCTTACCACATTAGGACTCCTATCACTTAAAAGAATTCTAATCCTAATCCAACACATAGTATTTTATTTACTGATCAGGAAAAGATTTTGGTTTAAACTATTAATTAATTAAATAATTAATTAATTTCCATTTAATCAAAACAATAAAATAAAATAATATCTTGGGCTATTTTATTAGCCTTGCCGCCCACACCATATATACATGGGCCTAATATTATTTTTCTTACTTTATTTAATCCATTAGACTTTAAATAAAAGCTCACACGTGAACCAGACTTATTCTTACTAAAAGAAACAAGCTCACATGTCTCATTTTAATATATTAATATAATAGAGCAGCCCATTAAATAAATAATAGACATATTATATTCTTAATATATTAAATGCAATTCTAGATGGACCCATAAATTGGTCCGGTAAAATATATCAAGTGATCCATACAAGTACGTGTGGATTGTGGATCTTGGCGGGCTATCTAAATTTAAGCTTCAATAGACATAACCTAATCACAATCAACAAATGATTCACTTAGGTCCGATCTATTAATTTTAACTCATTCCACTAAAGAGCTAAAATTGAACTCTTAAATAAAGATAGAATAAGGAGATGTTTCTCATTCATACCCTAGACAATCTTATAGGAGATGGTGTATCCTCGTGAATAATATCAGTAATCGCCAAGAGCTCATAGACCGCCTATAGCTCTCAAAGTTACCATATTTCCTCATATGACCACATTTTGAACTTGGATATTTTGACTTGTCCAGAAGCCATGACTTCAATAATCATTATTGAAAACTCAAGGTTGAGATTTAATATCCAATACCTCAAAACATCCATATGATGATATTATACTCTCATTTAATAAATGGAGCCACGATGTCCATATCTATAAATGAAGTCCTCTATCGATTAACAAATGAATACCACCAAACTATCGAGGATAGACTATGCTATATAATCGTACTCATTGATAGCTCAAATGATAACACTTGCAACCATAAGTCCATCATTTATCTCAGGATTAAGATCGACTCTTCGATTGTCCTAATAATGAAAAGACTTATATCTAGTGACGGTTCTAGATAAAGTATTTCATTGTGATCCTGTTCAATGCACCCAGTGCACTAGATTCTTTTACTTGAAAACCTTTCGATGATTTTAGACTCATCATAACTCATTTGATCCCACTCAAATGCTAGTAAAAGAATTCTACAACTTTATCAAGATAGAGGTGCCCAACCTTTAACTTAAGTTGTGAACGTTATTCAAGACTAACTAAAGAATTGTGTCTACCTCACACATATCCGGATGTATGAACAATTCTTCATATTTCATAGTCTTTTGATCTTATGATTATTTACCTTGACAATTATAATAATAAATGTTATAAGTATTTATAAAAATTAGAAAACACTTTATTAATATGAAAAGATTGTCAATTACAATATTACGCTCTTGCTATTGAGCATAATCCTAACAGTTACAGACAAACATATGCTATGTATGAGCCTGCTTCAAGTGATGAAATGATGACTGGAAAGGAGAGTGCAAATGCTGAGTCTGACAATGAATCAGGTGCCAAGGTGGAGAATTGATATGACGTGGCCCTTGATTAATTATGATATAAATCCACATCAGCAAAGTTTGTTATCAAATATTTTATGTAGAGAAAAATAGAAAGATTATATTTCAATTGTTTTGACATGCTCTTTTGTGCTAGAGAAATACACACTTACGATAAGAGTGAATTTGAGTATGACAAAAATGTGTGAGTTAGAGATAATTGAGGAGTGGGTCTTTGAAAGGTTTTTCTATTGATGTTTGGTAGTTGATAAAACTGAGAGAAAGAGTGAGTGCTGCTAAAATTGCATTTCACTAATGTAATATTTCTCTGATATAGTGGATTTATTCTTTGCTCTCTTAACTGGATATAAATTGTCAAGTTGACAATCGAACCTGTATAAATCTCCAGTGTTTAATTTTCTTCACAATTTCTTATTTTTCTTCTTCATTCCTTTCGCGTGAGTTCATAGAGTGGTCAAAAGTGAGATTCGATATAGATTATGGACTTCATTGATTAATTGAGTTAGAAATTGTTACAAATTGGTATCAGAGCTAGGTTGATTCGATTTCAGATTTCTAGTGCTCGATTTGAATAGATCTTGTCGAAGACGGTTCGAATTTGAGTTGTAGGGATGACTACTAAATTCAAAGTTGAATTCACTGTTTCAAATGATTTTGGACTTTGGAAAATGAAGATGAAAGTTGTTCTTGTAAAAGAAGGACTTTTTGCTGCATTGAATGGTGCTAATAAGCTTCCAACAACTTCTACAGCGGAAGAGAAGAAGGAATTGCTAGAGAAGGCTTATAGTTCTTTGATTTTTGGCTTGAGAGACAAAGTTTTGAGAGAGGTGAATAAGAAAACAATAGCATCTGGAATTTGGGGTAGGCTTGATACTCTATATATGTCTAAAGCAATTCCAAATAGAATTCATTTGAAACAAAAAAAATTTGCATTCAAAATGGATGAACGTAGGTCTTTGGTAGATAATATGGATGAATTAAAAAAGCTTATTCAGGATCTTGAAAGCATGTCTATTGAGATGAATGACGAAGATCAGGCTTTGATATTTTTGAATTCCCTTTCGAAACGCTATGAAAATTTTGTGGATACTCTGAAATATGGTAGACATACTATTAAATTAGAAAAGATATAAGCTTATATTATTGATAAGGATGTAGAAAGCATATCCAATGGTAAAACTGATGGAGAAGGTCTTATAGTAAGAGGCAGAACAGAGATAAAACGGTTTTCCAAGTCCAAACCTAGATCTTTGAGATGTTTTCATTGTCACAAAGAAGGTCATTTAAGACGAGATTGTCCATAAAGAAAAAAAAAAGTCAAGATAATGAATCAGAAAAGGGTGATGTTGATGTGGTTATATAAGGATATGAGAGTGCAGATGTCCTTATTGCTTCAAAAATGGATGCAAGCAAGGAATGTGTGCTTGATTCAGGTTGCATGTTTCATATGACTCCAAACATGCAATTATTTGACACTTTTTAAAGCTTAGATGCATAAAAGGTGTTAATGGGAAACAATGCTTGTTGTAAAGTTGCTGGTATATGATATGTGAAACTTAAACTACATTATGGTATAGAAAAAACCTTGACTAATGTATGGTATATACATGATCTTAAAAGAAGCCTTATTTCTCTCGGAGTTCTAGAAACTACATGATTGATTGGATTGCGTCAAATTGATCCTATTGGATTGGATTGGATTGTATCTAGTACACCCTTATATTACCCTTGAATAAAATTACTAAAAAGACTAAATCATTTGTAAGTATATTAGTATACCCGGCAATAATTATTAATAAGTTTCCTATTTTAATCGTTTGATATTAGATAGAGGGTGCCATTATTGTCACCTATCAAACTAGGAGTGGCTTTATTGTCACCCAAAATAATTCCCCGGACACCCATTTACTCATCACACTCATTGTAAGAAAATTAAAAATTTAATAATTTACTTTTTACAATCTCGAAAATGTCAAGATTAACCCTGAATATTTTTTCCTTTTAAAAAAATATTAATATTTTTTACATGAGATAAACCATAAATATTAATAACTATTTTAACTAAATCACCCACACAATCAAATCTGGGTGTGAAAAACCCTAAATCAAACAAACTGCAAGCATTTTTTTTTCTGTCTAATTCTTCTTCCATCTCTCTCTTTAAAATCTCCCTTTTGCTCTTCTTCTGTGAGTCGTGATATGTTATATAGCTTTGGCTTAGGTAGAGCTCTGTCTCTCTCTCTCTCTCCCCCTCTCTCTCTCTCCATGGAAAACATGTTCACTTACTTTTTATTTTTTGACAGTCCTATATTTAAAAAATTAAATTTCTAAAGATACTCCAGTAAATTTAAACCATAAAAGTTAAATTTGTAAAAAATTTCTAGAATAATCGGTATATTATATTTGTCAAAATAATCTTCTACATGTATGATTGTCGAAAAAATTTATAGTATAATCAGTAGGGGTGGGCGTTGATTTGATCGGTTCATTTTTCTATCGAATAGATAAAAAACCGATAAAGTTCGGTTTTTGAAAAAGTGAACCAATCCAATCAAATTGACATTTACCAACTGATCAAAAACCAACCGAATTGGACCGGTTCGGTTCGGTTCGGTTTTTTCGGTTATGGGTCTAATGGGCCAAATTTCTGGTCTTTACTAATTTCACAACTATTCCATGTATATTGGTTATTGGGCCAATTTTGACTAAATTAAAAGGAACACTATATCTGCTGTCAATGCCCAATACAATATCAAACACCTAATAAAATAACATATATTATATATTAAATTGAAAACAACCCACCCATAATGGTTAACATTCTATAAACACTAAACACTCCTCTTAAAAGTCTAAAACCGCATAATAACAAATTAACAATCCACAACATAATAGGTTAATAACTAAAAAATAAACAATCCATATACCAAGTCTAATAACTTTGTTCTTTAGGTACTTTTAGTTGCTTTTGAGTTGTTTGTTTGGTTTTGGGGGGTTAGCTGTTTCATGGGGTTTTGCTGCTTTCCTGGTCTTGCTCTGGTTTGGTTGTTGCCTTTTGGCTTTGTCTCCAAGGGCTCTGTTTCTTGCCTTGTTTGTTTCTGGTCCTGGTTTGCCCTCTGCGGTTTAATAAATTGCTGTTAAAAAAAAGAAACTAAACAAATAAAAAATCCCTCATTCCATAAACACAAATAAATCCATACTCTATAACATAACATAACATAACTTGATAATAAAAACAGTCCATTGAATTGAAATTCTTGAAGTTCTTCATTGCTGCATAAAATAGCCATTGATGCCCCAAAGTCCAAACCTGTTGACTGTTGTCATTAAATTAACTTCATTGATTCATCAAACAATAAGTTACAATAAAAAAAATCGTAAAGAAAAATTACTTTTAATTATAATCCAATCAAACAGCTGTGTTCTTTTTTGCTAAAATTTTTGTATCTCCTGGCTTTGAAAGCAAGAATTATATTTTAATAATGACGGAAAAGCTGAAAGTTTTACATACTTTTTTAATCTCATGCTATTGAAGATTATTAATTTGAGTGAGATCTTCTTTTTCAGCAAACAAAATGAACAGTAACTTATTATTGGCTTCAGAATAATGTTTTTCCTTTCTATAGCTTAGTTTTCTAGGTAACCTATGAAATCAAATGTTTAGGTTTAAGAATTCGAAAAGTGTACACATTCGAAATACATATTAGAATCATACATACCAAATCCAAAATTAACAAACGAGATCCAAGTCAAGTGAAATCAACCAACAAAGAAGTGATTGACAAATAAGGGAAAATGGAAATGAATAGTTGAATACAGACCTGAAATCGAAGGAGCAAAAGAGGAGAAACTTCTAAATCAGGAAAAGAAGTCGTCGTGACTAGCGAGTAGAAGATGACCATCGACGAGTGCCGGAAGACGACGAGCAACCGAAGACGAGCGCCAGAAGATGACCGATCGAGGACAAGCGACGGACGAGACACTAGGCGGCAGGAGAAAGTGTGTAAGCGTGAAGAGTGAGGAGTGAGGAGTGAGGAATGAGGAGTGAGTGAAGTGTGTGGTTGCTGAAAAGTTAGAATTTGGTTTTTTTTTTTCATTTATTCTCTGGTGACCGGTTCAGTTTTCTGGTTTTGGGTGCCAAACCGGAAAAAATCCGATCCAGTCAGTTTTTTGAAAAATAGAACCGAACTGAACAGATCTACCAACCAAAACCTGAAAAAAACGGATTGGACAGGTTCAGTTTTCTGGTTCGGTTCGGTTTGTCGGTTTTGTGCCTACCCCTAATAATCAGCATACTTCAATTATTGAACATATAGACATTCAATCCATTGGCAACAGACAAATATAAACAAGGAAGAAAGGGGAAAAAAGACTATAAACTGTAAATTAGAGCTCTAAAATAGGAATTAGGTTGTAACAATCTATTTACAAAGTCGGAAACTAATGAGTTTAGATAATGATAGAGAGAGAGAGAGAGAGAAAGAAAAATGAGAGCTCTAAAAATCAATTTTGCTATATAATGGCTATTTACCCTTTAAGCTTTATGTTTCAGGAAATTAGTCGCTAATAGATGGATGCTATGAGTCATTCTTTTTTTTTTCCTGTATCTAAATCCCCAAATCCTTGAATGGGCTGTTTTTGAGTCAAATTATGGATGTAGTAAATATGTATCATCGTCAATAACTTGCAAGTGATTAGCTTCATCGGAACAACATCTCCCCATTGGTTACCTAGTTCGCGAAGCTTTCATGGTATTCAAATAGAACATCATTGCCAGATTTTAGTTTCTCTCAAATGAAATTTAATTTAATGGAAAAAAAGAAGAAGATATTTTAGGGTTTATAAAACAGTAAAAGGAAAAAAACACAAAAGAAGAAAAAAAATAAAACACTAAAGATAGAAAAAAGCATTGATTTTTTTTTTATAAAATAAAAACTAGGTTGGGGTGTCTATAATTGTTTTTTCCTTGTTTGGTAGTTTTAATTTAGGTTAAAATTGTCATTAATAAAATAAATTAAAATAGAGTGTAAATAGCTATTTTGTGGCTTGTTAACATCATCTCTCTTATAACAAAACCTATATCACAAAAATATCCCTAAATAAAATTACCGAAAGGTACAAAATTAGATAAGTTTTTTAAAAAAGTTAATTTAAGTAAGTTAATTCATAAATCATGATAAACCTTTTCTTTTTGAAATATGTATACAATTGTGTCAATATCAAACTCAGATATTTTTTTCATAGCAAAATCAGTTTGAAAAACATATGAATACGTGGAACTAAATTTTTTTTTTCTATTCAAAACCTCACCGGATCATATTCTACATATAATATAAATTGAATTAATTTAGAGATTACCTTCGTAGTTTAGTCTCCACAAATATTCCACACTTAGCAAAAGATTGAATCACCTAATAGTGTGGCCTTGTTTTTATTTTTATCCAAGGTATAAATCCACCTACAAGATTTAAGAAAAAAAAGCTCAAATAAAATTTGAAACTTAAAACTTACTTTCAAGCTTGTGTCAACGTCAATACGAATGACAAGCTTGGTGTGTCTCTCTATTCTTTCTCTTAAGCCATATATTTATAGATTTAAAAAAGAATAATTTGTTTCTATATAGGACACAAGACTCACAATCCTATTGTGATTTACTAAGCCTAATCTTATTAGAAATCTTTTCCTTTTTATTTTATTTTATTTCTTTTTCCATATAAATCCTATTTTGATTTGCCTTCCATTCCTGATGGGAAACCAAATAAAAGAAGCAAGGTGGAAATCCCTTTTGGAAAAGGGATTACCACCCCATAAGAACAAACTGACGTGCACCACTTTTTGTGGAATGATCGGTCATTATTAGTATATGTTTTTAATCCTCATTCCCTCTATTAATTGCTTGCTTCTCGGGTTATCTAGGTATTTAATTTGTTTATTTGAGCATTTTCATGCTATTATTCCCAAAAGTTGTGTTTGGAGTATTTCAGAGGAAAAAGATGATTTTGGAAGATTGAAAGGATTAAAACGTAATTGTCACAAGAAGGGGTTAAAGCGTAATTATCATACAAAGCAACAAAAAGTTAAAAGAAATTAAAAATACTATATAGCGTGTGTCTACTAACCTAAAGGGGGGGGGGGGGGGGGGGGGGGGGGGGGGGGGGTGGTGAATGGGGTTTAGTTGATTTATTACAAACTTTTCAACTTAATCAATTTTAATAATGCTACCCTATATTAGCAATCAACCAATCCAAAATAAACATGCGGAAAACAATAAAAACACAAGGATTGATTTACGTGAGAAACCATCCAACTGGGCAAAACTCACGGGCTATCCTTCTAGCCACACACGGTCCTCAAATCCACTATTTGAATGAAAGTTTACAACCTAGGTTGACCTCAAGTCACACCATACTTGGTCACTAACCCTTTCACTCTACCCAACGGGCCTTTAATAGTGATCCTAGACCAACAAGGTTGTGTACTAATCCACTTAGTCACAAAGCTTAACAATCAATGAAGACATTAAGCAACCTATGTGAATATGTAAAAATATTCTGTCATGCAATTAATGCTAGGCCAACACTAAATGCTTATCTAGGGATTAAAAGATTTCAATAAGTGCAAATCCTAGATATCAATATCTAAATGCAAATGCATGAAGATTTAGCTAAAGGGCAAAGTGGTCCTAAAAGATAGCTATCAATGAACATGCAATCTCAACCAACAAACACAATCACAAACATACTCAAATCATGCTAAACCAAATAAACATGCAATTAATTAACAAATAATTGCTAATCTTAGGTAAACAAGAACATAGAGATGAAAAGGAAGTTCTAAGACATGTTTGATTACCTAGTCAAGAAGAGCATGAAGACCCATGAAGAATAGATGCAAGAATGGAGCTTAGATGCACATGGGTATGAGTTTGGTTGAGTAAAAATGACTTATTGGAGCTCTCTCTCTCTTGGATTTACTTTCTCTCACTTGAGGATATGATTTTCAGAGCTCAAGGTTCAAATGGTGGAGAAGATGATGTATTTATAGGGACCAAAAAACGAGTTGGTGTGAAATACCCGAAATGCCCAGTTCGGGTGACAGAAGCGACATGCAAGACGACATGACCAAGTCGCCTTGTAAGTCACCTTACACATTGGAATGAAAACACGTTGCCTGAGGCGACATGTAAGGCAACATGCCCAAGTGGCCTTTCATGTCACCTAACACACTGTGAGAAAAATTCAGGACTAAGGCGACTTGTCAAGCGACATCCACAAGTAGCCTTGCATGTCGCCTAACCCACTGTGCAACCCATCAACTCTAAATTTAATCAACTCAAATGCAAGAAGTGTGTGTGTGCAATAATACATGAATGTCAATACAAATGCAGAAGATGTGAGTGTATGCAACTAAAACCTCTTCAAAGATAATTACGCATGCGATATGCCTTTGAAGTGCTCTTGAGAATGATGATGCCCTTGAAGCTTGATCACACCTAAAAAGGCCTAATTTACCCTTACAAAATAAATTCCCAATGTGGTTTGTCAAAGAAATAAGCCAACCAAAATATGAGAAACTTACAATCTCCCCCTTTGGCTATTTCGTGACAAAACCACCACTCACAAATCATCCTCACAACAAAGAATAAAAACTAGAAGTCAACAAAAAGATATTCTACATTACAAATACATACCTAGATACTAATTCTTCAAATCTTCAAACTCTTGTGGAATAGCCACCCCTACAAAACAATGAGACTACACTTTCCAAGACAAGTGTATGTGAGGTGATCAAGAGAGATAATAAATAAAAGCAAATTGCATAATAAAAGAAAATCTACAACATGCAACAAGCAACCAATGCAAATGTTCCCCCTAAATAGGTTACTCCCCCTCAACAGGACAATCTCTCCAAATATGTAACCCCCTTAAAAAAACCACGTTACTCCCTTTTTTGTCACGAGATAGGCAAGGGAGCTTTCCCCAAACAGGTCACTTTAGCAAAGAGAGTTATTTGCAAGATAAGTGCATAATCATATACAACAACTTTATGCAACTTAATTAATTAAGAGATAATCATGGACGTTTAATTAAAAAGAATGTGTGAAATTTTTGCTTTGGATGCAAGACATGCAACATCAAGGCTCAATCAAATGGTATTTAGCAAAGAGAACATCAAAAGGTTTCCAAAGGAATTCAAACCAATTTGTACCCTTTTGCCATAATTAAACAAGATATAGCATTTAAAAATTTGAGCATACACAAGCAACCATGTCGATCCTTAATGGTCAATTAAGACATGAATGTAAAATCCTTATTAATTGAATGGATATAGAATCCTTATTGGTTGTTGTCTTGTTCAACCATTAAGAAAAGAGACAAAGTTAAATTGGACGAAACATCCTTATTTATTGCATGGACATAAGGTCCTTATTCAGTTTAGCCTTGTCAAGATGCTTCCACACATATTTGCACACACAATTCATGCATAATACTTTAGCATGTCAGAAATCAAGTCACATGTCATGGAGATAAATTTTAGGTCATTCAAATGTACTTCCCAATCAATTCTCCTAGTCCAAAAATGCTTGTTTGAACATAGAGGTGATATGGATTACAAACAAAGCAAGGCACACTTATTAAATAAAAAAGCCATATAAGAATATATATAAGCACAACTAAAAATACTCAAGCAATTAATAAAGAAGCATAAAGTCAATCAAGTTTTTGCTTATTTCAACATGCAAGGTTTCTCTCTTTGCTTGAGTTCCCCATTAGGGGTCAATCACCAAAACACATCAAGGCATATGACAAATCCCAATAGACCTACTAAGTGACTTGAACCTAGTTGAGTCTAAGGGCTTTGTAAATAAATCCGCTAGTTGATCATTAGTGCCCACATGCTCAAGTGCAATGCATTTGTTTTCAACTAGTTCTTTAATGAAATGATGCCTAATGTCTATATGCTTTGTCCTAGAGTGCTGAACCGGATTCTTTGAAATGTTAATTGCACTCATGTTATCACAATAAAAGGTTAGAATACCTTGATCAAAGCCATAATCCACAAGCATTTGTTTCATCCAAAGGAGTTGTGTGCAAGCACTCCCGGCGGCTATGTATTCCGCTTCAGCTGTGGATAGAGAGATGAAATTTTTCTTCTTGCAAAACCATGAGACCAAGTTGTTACCTACAAAGAAGCAACCGCCCGATGTACTTTTCCTATCATCACAATTTCCTGCCCAATCTGCATCACTAAAGCCAACTAAGCTAGCATTAGTGTCAAAAGAGTACCATATCCTATAGTTTGATGTCCCATTCACATATCGAATAATTCTCTTCACGGAGGAGAGATGAGATTCCTTAGGATCCGCTTGGTACCTAGCACACACACCCACACTAAAGGCTATATCGGGCCTACTTGCAGTCAAGTAAAGCAAGCTACCAATCATGCCACGATAAAGACTTTGTTCCACACTCTTGCCACTAACATCCTTGCTTAGTTTCAAGGTGGTACTCATGGGTGTGTCACAATGTTTGGCATTCTCAAGGCCAAACTTCTTCACTAGGTTCTTAGCATACTTAGCTTGGGATATGAAAATCCCATCATGCAATTGCTTGATTTGCAAACCTAGGAAGTAATTAAGTTCCCCAACAAGACTCATCTCAAACTCATGAGACATGACATCAACAAATTGTTGGACTTTGGATTTGGTGGTGGAGCCAAAAACAATATCATCAACATATATTTGAGCTTTGAAAAGCTCATCCTTGTTCCTTTTGATGAATAAAGTTTTGTCAACACAACCTCTAGTGTAGTAGTCATTGTCAACAAGGAATTGAGTGAGACGCTCATTGACGGTCGATTTAACAGTAGTTGTAAAAAGATCAATTCATCAACAATATTTGTAAAAACCTCACAAAGCCTAAATTGGTTTGGAAAACACATGTATGGTGGCAAGTGGAGTGTCTTCCACAAGGAGCGGAGCTAGCTAAGATTAGTTATTGCTAAAGTACAGTTAATGTATATATATATTAAACGAAACATAAAATGATGAAGATGTAGATGGTGAATTATCCTATTAGTAACACTAAATTAATTATGCAAACTAGAGGAAAGGGAAATGGGATGAAGGATATATATATGATGGGAACTAATGAGTTAACGGATACGAAAGTAAATACTAGACAATGCAACAAACTTGTAAATAGGCACGTCTATTCAAAGGTAACCGACCTAGGATGTATAGAGTCGGTTATTTATCCCTAGAAAGTGGTCAACCTAGGATGTATAGTGAGGACCACTTATTAGGGATTAATTCGTCTTAAACCACCAACCTAGGATGTATAGTGTTGGTTGTTCGTCGGATTATAAAAATGAAGCTCATCTACCTATCACTGACTCAACCGATTGTAAATGTAGTCAACCTAGGATGTACATTGATGACTTCTAATCCTCTCACAGGACCCGACCTAGGATGTATAGTGCCTGAAACTCGATCGAGGTTAGATTAAGACCGCGGTTTAAGAGTCAAATTCATGACGTTCCATCCATTCATTTGAGCAAGAAACAAGTAAATAGGATGTATATCTAGATGCAATACTCATACATAATCCAAAGAGATCTTGCTAAGAGGATGTATCTAAACAAGAAATCAATGATAACCATTCATAACAAGAATAGAACAATGAAAGATAGACATGAATATAAATATAGAATCAAGTTTATGTACAAGCCCAATATCCAACTAACTACTCCATCAACCCTTTAGAGGGGATTTAGCTACTCATTACAACTAGGAAAATAAGAGAAAGGAAATAGAAATAACCCTTGGAGAACATCTCCTTCCTTGAAGTTGCTTTAATCTCCTACCTTCCTTGAAGTTGAGTAGAGAATGTAAGTGTGTGAGAGAGAGAGAGAGATTCTAAATCTAAGTTGTGTAAACCTCAGAAAATCTCAGTCCAAAGGCCCTTCAAAAACGTTCTCATACTATTCTATTTATACAATATACAAAAATAGGTCACTTAAACTTCGAAAAAAAGCAAACGGGCGCACGCAGAGTGCGGGTGGAGTGTGAGTGAATTACCCACATTGTACCCGCACTATATGGGTTGTCTACATCTTCAATTCTCAGATCTGGGAAATGGTGCGGGTGAAGTGCGGTTGGATTTGTTAGGATTATGGTCAATGGCAAGAGTGTAATATTGTAATTAACAATCTTCTCATATTAATATAGTGAATTCTGATTCTTACAATTACTTATAGCATTTATTATTATAATTGTCGAGGTAAATAATCATAAGGTCAAAAGACTATGAGACATGAAGAATTGTTCATACATCCGGATATGTATAAGGTAGACACAATTCTTTAGTTAGTCTTGAATAACGTTCACAATTTAAGTTAAAGGTTGGGCACCTCTATCTTGTTAAAGTTGTAGAATTCTTTTACTAGCATTTGAGTGGGATCAAATGAATATGATGAGTCTAAAATCATCGAAAGGTTTTCGAGTAAAAGAATCTAGTGCACTTGGTGCATTGAACTGGATCACAATGAAATACTTTATCTAGAACCGTCACTAGATATAAGTCTTTTCATGAAAGAGGACAATCAGAGAGTCTATCTTAATCCTGAGATAAATGATTGACTTATGGTTGCAAGTGTTATCATTAGAGCTATCAATGAATACGATTATATAGCATAGTCTATCCTCGATAGTTTGGTGGTATACATTTGTTAATCAATAGAGGACTTCATTTATAGATATGGACATCGTGGCTCCATTTATTAAATGAGAGTATAATATCATCATATGGATGTTTTGAGGTATTGGATATTAAATCTCAACGTTGAGTTTTCAATAATGATTATTGAAAACATGGCTTCTGGACAAGTCAAAGTATCCAAGTTCGAAATGTGGTCATATGAGGAAATATGGTAACTTGGAGAGCTATAGGCGGTCTATGAGCTTTTGGCGACTACTGATATTATTCACGAGGATACACCATCTCCTATAAGATTGTCTAGGGTATGAATGAGAAACATCTCCTTATTCTATCTTTATTTAAGAGTTCAATTTTAGCTCTTTAGTGGAATGAGTTAAAATTAATAGATTGGACCTAAGTGAATCATTTGTTGATTGTGATTAGGTTGTGTCTATTGAAGCTTAAATTTAGATAGCCCGCCAAGATCCCCAATCCACACGTATTTGCATGGATCACTTGATATATTCTACCGGGCCGATTTAAGGGTTCATCTATAATTGTTTTTAATATATCAAGAATATAATATGTCTATTATTTAATTAATGGGCTGCACTATTATATTAATATATTAAAAGGAGACATGTGGGCTTGTTTCTTTTAGTAAGAATGGGTCTGGTTCACATGTGGACTTTTATTTAAAGTCCAATGGATTAAATGAAATAAGAAAATAATATATGGCCCATTTATATAAGTGGGGCGGCAAGGTTTATATATTAACATAATATATTATTTTGTTTCATTGTTTTAATTAAATAAGAATTAGTTAATTTATTAATTAATTGTTTAATTAAGAAACAAATCTTTTTCTTATCAGGAAATATATTTCCTAAAGTTATACTATTGGTAGTAGTATATTAAAAGTAAAAGACTTGTTTGATAAGAAAATAAATAATTAATTTTATTTATTTAAACAAATAAGAAGTCTTTTTATTTAGTCAATAAAAGAATAAAAATATCTATGAGTTGGATTATGATTTGAAGTCTAAAGGTTGATGGAAATTAGGGTGCAACACAAACTCTTTTTGGTATGTGATTTGCGGCAACCCTAGTCCATTTAGAGGAAGATTTCGGCAATCCTAAATAGAAGAGGAAGCAAAATTTCGGCCACCTATATAATTCCACATATAGAATTCGGCCACCATAGTTGATTGAATGATTCAATTTTTCTTCTTCTTCTCAATTCATAGAAAATGATAATTTTTATTCTACTAAACATAAAAGAGAGAAGAGATTATTCTTTGATAGTACACTGATTGCTTGTTCATCAATAAGCTTGTGTGTACAACATCGAATTAGGTTCACGCGAATTTCGATCATTATATTGAGAACTCAAAAGTGACCGGAATAATCTTTGTCTTCTTTTGATTGTTTTGTGACTCACAAAAGAAAAAGAAAACTTTGTTCATCCATTCTTAGGTTTGCAATTGAAAGAAAAAGGGAGACCACGCTCCTAGGAGATTCACGTACGTGTTCGGATTGGAAGATCTCGCGGTACTGTTCACGATCACTGTTCACACGGGTACTGTTCACGATCACTGTTCACGCGGGTACTGTTCACGGGCATCGGAAAAGATTTTGCGGATTACCAATCGACGTAAGTCAATCGGATCACGCGTCAAGAGGTATTTAACTCTAACCGTATATATTTGAGTTTAATTAATTAAAAGGTTAAGGTTCAACTTTGAGAAAAATTTTAAAACCATACGAAATCTATTTTTCATTTCTTCCACTGCGTTTTATATTGATTTTTCCCTACAGGATTACCCACACTTTAATGTCAGATGCAAATCCACTCCTCAGTCTTGAGCAACAGTGCGGGTGGAGTGCGATTGGATGGCCCGTACTGTACCCGCACTTTAAAGTCAAGTGCAAATCAGCCTCTCTGGCTTTGACAACGGTGCGGGTAAAGTGTGGTTGGATGACCCGTACTGTACCCGCACTTTAACGTCTGATGCAAATCAGCTTCTCTGGCTTTGGTAACAGTGCGGGTGGAGTGCGGTTGGATGACCCACATTGGACCCGCACTTGAACTCTTCTTCCAGCATCAGGTCCCGGCTATGAGTATGAGTGCAGTTGGAGTGCGGTTTTGACCCACACTTAACCCGCCCTGTAGAGCTGCTTATGGTCCTTTGTCTTTCCTTTTGCCCCTTTTCTGCCGGAACCACCGCAACATGCTTCCAAACCCACCATTGCACCATTTCCTACAATTACGCACATAACAACCCATTAGAGATACCAAAACTCACGAAAACAGAACACAATATAAGGATTTGAGGGCTAAAATATACTACATATTTGGCACAATCACTCATACCAAGCCCTTGGTGCTTGTTTCAACCCATATAAAGCGTTCTTGAGGCGATAGACGTGATTGGGGTGGTTTGGATCTACAAACCCCTTGGGTTGCTTAACAAACACTTTCTCATGCAAGAAACCATTTAGGAAGGCACTTTTAACATCCATTTGGTGCAATTTGAACTTGTGCCGTTCATCGGAGCGTAGCTTATGGGCCGTGCTAAGCTCGAGCTAAGAGAAAAAGCACTCTACTTCCGGCCAGTCGATCTCCGGTAAGTCGATCTCTGGCCAGCACAGTCGCTCAGCTCCGGCTCTTAGGAAAGAGAAAACCTCTTCGGTCTGTTAAGGTAGACCTCAAAGATTTCCTTCTTCCTACAGGCAGGAAAAGACAAAGGCTAAACTAAAGGAAGGGGAACACTCCCCACACACTGGGGGAGGGTTTCCCTTGTTACTCATTCCTTTCTTTCCTCACCCTCTTCTCCCCTCCCCCCCCCCCCCCCCCCCCCCCCCCCCCCCACACACACACACACACCTAAACAAGGGGGGGAGAAGAGGGGGTGTCAGATAAAGCCCTTCCTTCCCCCTGAGGGGATTTATGGGGGTCTCGTCTTTAAAAGGGGAGAGGGAGCTCGGGGGAGAGGGGTTCCCCCTCTCCAACCGAGACCTCCAAGCCAAAAAAAAAGTTTTTTTTTATTCCTCACCTTTGCCTACAAAAACAACTCAAAAGATCCACTAAACTTAAAATAAAAGTTATATCATACATTCCTAGGAGGTATGGCGTTGTCGCTTCATGCTGCAGTTGACTGACTCTCGCATCAGCAGATCGGAGACCCCACCTTCGTCCTGCACGAGCAATTTCAACGAACGAAGGAAGGCAGTGCCCTCAATTGTTCTAGAGAGAAGGATCATGGTGCCCCAGAACAGTGACATCCAGCAACAGCATCTCCTTGCGTGCGAGAGACTTCTATGCCAGCTGTTATTTCCGGCTCAGTTATGAAAAAAAGTGGCAGACTAATCTTACGGGTGTTCCTTAATGAGAGAGATTTTTGGAGATTAATTAGGGTTCTCCCTTATCTCCTCTACCCATCCGCAGAGGGTTTCCTTTCCATCTCCGTGGAAATTTCCAGATCGTGAGACATAATGTTCTCCGTGGCACTGGAATCGATTTCTATGCGGTGGACGGTTTATGCCTTGTCGAGATACTTGCCTAAAGGCTCCTTAGTGGCAAGATACTTGCCTTTTGTGTGCATACTTTTTGTTTGTTTCCCTTGTTGACAAGGTCCACAAACGCCATCGACTTTCTTCCCAAGCTTAGAGAGGCCACGCACAACCTTGAACTTATCTAAGATCCTCAAATATCGATAGTTCATGTGGCCAAGTCTTTGATGCCACAACTTAACTTCCTCACACTTGGACATGTTGCAAGAGATAGCACTAGCTTCAAGACAATAGCAATTGTCACTAGATCTCTTTTCTTTTAGCAAGGTTTGTCCATTTGGCATTAAAATAGAGCAATCATTTTTGTTAAACAAGATGGAGAGTCCATCATCATTCAGATGAGAAATGCTTATAAGATTGGCTTGCAAGCCATCAACAAGTAAAGCATTGGACAATGAGGGTAAATTAGGAATGGAAATGGTTCCTTTCCCTATGAATTTCTTTTTAGATCCATCACCGAAGGTGACAAATCCTTCATCCTCCATGATAAGAGATTTAAAGAAACTCTTGTTCCCCGTCATGTGCCTAGAGCACCCACTATCCAAATACCAAGTGTTAAAGACATTTGCCTTCAAGGAAATTTGAGCCATATAGCAAAAATAATCATCTCTTCTAATCCACCTAGGTGAAATGTTCTCTTTCATAGTGGTCATAGTCATATTGGCTCTAGATTTCCTAGGATCATGCAAATTGGCTATAGATTTCCTAGAAAAATGCATTTTGGCTCTAGCTTTATTTCTTTCAATCATGTTCTTGATTCTACACATTTCAATGTATTTGAAGCAATTAGGTCTAATGTGACCATTAACACCACAAAAAATGACAAGTGTGAATGAAATAAGAAGACATACCATGCCCTTGTGAATACAAAAGGAGCTTTCCCATGCATTTGAGCTTGTCTTTGGTGTTGGATTGGTTCTCTCTTTCTTTGTTGTTGAGTTGTAGTAGATTGCCTCCTTGGTTGAGCTTGCATGAATTACTTCTTGACTTGGTGGTATTTGGGTTGAGGAAGACTTGCTTGGTGAACCTTTGTTGGTTGAGTTTGAGCTTGTTTCCCTTGTGCCACCTTGACTTGGGAATCCTTAGAGCACTCTCCTAGTTCAATCTTTTTTCTAGGATGTTGTGGAGGTGAGGGCTCTTTGATGTGCATGCTCTTGACAAACACAGTCTTGCTTGAGGATGAGTTCTCCTTGTTATCTTCATAGCCAAGACCTTTCATGTCACTTGGCCTCTTGCCAACTCCTAACATGTGGTCAAGTTTCTTCGTGCTTGATGTCATCTTAGCCATAGTTTCTCTTGCTTCTTCAAGCTCTTTTTCCATTAATTCCTCATTCATTTTGGCTATCTTCACCTCTTTATTCAAGTGAATCACTTAGGTTGACAACTTGAGATTTTCTTCTTTTAGTCTTATAATCTCCTTCTTCATTTTCAACCTTGAACTCTGAAAGTGCTCAATAAACCCTTCAATATTCATGCCTTCTACGTTTTCATTTGAAGAATTAGATGAGTAACTATCATCACTTGAATCATCTTCAACTTGTTTGTCTTCCTCTTGGTCATTTGTTGCTTCCTTACTTTTGAGGGATGATGCGAAAGCAATGAAGTTTGCCACATGGTCTTCATCATCAGAGGTTTCTTCTTCCTCTTCTAAGTCATCACAATTGCTCCACGTGGCGGCTATTGCCTTTCCTTTCTTCTTGTTCTTCAAATTTCCACAATCCGTGAAGATGTGTCCAAACTCTCCATATTCGAAGCATTGGATCTCTTTCCTTATGGGCTTGCCTAGACTTGGTTCAACTTTCTTGAAATGAGTCTTCTTCCTCACTTCCTTTCCCTTAGATCCAGACCCATTCTTTTCAAACCTGATGAACTTCTTGAATCTTTTAACCATGAGGGCCATCTCCTCATCTGAGTCTTCCTCATATTTCTCTACTTTAGAGGTATTCAAGGCTATGCTCTTTTGCTTATTGGGAGGTGTAGGTGTAGGAGTCCACCTAGACACATATGCTAGAAGTCTTCCAATAACTTTACTTGGCTTCATGTTGTTGTAGTAACTATTCTCCTCAAGTACCATCACCTTTGACTCAAATCTTACCGGAAGCGACCTTATAATCTTTTGCTTGATTCTCCTATCCGAGTACGGGTCACCTAGTTGATGGCTTTGGTTGACGATGTCTATCAACTTCACTTGAAAGTCGTTGAAGCACTCATGATCCTCCATTCTAATTTGCTCGAATTGTGTTTAGAGAACTTGAAGCTTGGAATCCTTGACTACTTCAGTTCCTTCATGAGCCGTCTCTAGAATCTCCCATGCCTCTTTAGCTATCCTAGTTGTTTGAGTCAATTTTTATTGATTGTAGTCTATTGCACAAAGAATGGCATGCATGACCTTGTTGTTCCACTTGGATGCTTCGAACTCTTGAGTTAACCATTCCGACTTTGGCTTGGGAACTACACTATTGTCCTCAAGAGTTGATTCTGGAGGAGTGTAGCCATCTTCTATTTCCATCCATGGTCGATCATCTATTTGGCAAATGTACGACTCCATCTTGCCTTTTCAAGAGGCATAGTTCACTCCGGTAAGCAAGGGGGGTCTTGGGCTAGATGCTCCCTCATGTCCACCTCCGTTCCCAATCATAGTGTTTGGGTATGAATGAGATGAATGCTAATGTATGCAACAAACAAAATGCAAAAATGAAAGACACACATACAACAACAGCAAGGATCACCTAAGTATATCTAGGAACCCGCTCTGATACCAATTGAAAATACTATATAGCGTGTGTCTACTAACTTAGAGGGGGGGGGGGGGGGGGGGGGTTGAATAGGTTTTAGTTGATTTATTACCAACTTTTCAACTTAATCAATTTTAATAATGCTACCCCATATTAGCAATCAACCAATCCAAAATAAACATGCTGAAAACAATAAAAACACAAGGATTGATTTACGTGAGAAACCCTCTAACCGGGCAAAACTCACGGGCTATCCTTCTAACCACACACGGTCCTCAAATCCACTATTTGAATGAAAGTTTACAACCTAGGTTGACCTCAAGTCACACCATACTTGGTCACTAACCCTTTCACTCTACCCAACGGGCCTTTAATAGTGATCCTAGACCAACAAGGTTGTGCACTAATCCACTTAGTCATAAAGCTTAACAATCAATGAAGAGATAAAGCAACCTATGTGAATATGTGAAAATATTCTGTCATGCAATTAATGCTAGGCCAACACTAAATGCTTATCTAGGGATTAAAAGATGTCAATAAGTGCAAAACCTAGATATCAAAATCTAAATGCAAATGCATGAAGATTTAGCTAAAGGGCAAAGTGGTCCTAAAAGATAGCTATCAATGAACATGCAATCTCAACCAACAAACACAATCACAAACATACTCAAATCATGCTAAACCAAATAAACATGCAATTAATTAACAAATAATTGCTAACCCTAGGTAAACAAGAACATATAGATGAAAAGGAAGTTCTAAGACATGTTTGATTATCTAGTCAAGAAGAGCATGAAGACCCATGAAGAATAGATGCAAGAATGGAGCTTAGATGCACATGGGTATGAGTTTGGTTGAGTAAAAATGACTTCTTGGAGCTCTCTCTCTCTCTCTCTCTTGGATTTGATTTCTCTCACTTGAGGATATGATTTCCAGACCTCAAGGTTTAAATGGTGGAGAAGATGATGTATTTATAGGGACCAAAAAATGAGCTGGTGTGAATACCCGAAATGCCCAGTTCGGGTGACAGAGGCGACATGCAAGGCGACATGACCAAGTCGCCTTGTAAGTCACCTAACACATTGGAAAGAAAACACGTTGCCTGAGGCGACATGTAAGGCGACATGCCCAAGTCACCTATGAAGTCGCCTAACACACTGGAGGAAAATTACAAGACTAAGGCGACATCTGAGGCGACATGACCAAGTGGCATTTCATGTCGCCTAACGCACTATGAGAAAAATTCAGGACTAAGGCGACTTGTCAGGCGACATCCACAAGTGGCCTTGCATGTCTCCTAACCCACTATGCTACCCATAAACTCCAAATTTAATCAACTCAAATGCAAGAAGTGTGTGTGTGTGTGCAATAATACATGAATGTCAATACAAATGCATAAGATGTGAGTGTGTGCAACTAAAACATCTTCAAAGAGAATTAAGCATGCGATATAAATTTGAAGTGCTCTTGAGAGTGATAATGCCCTTGAAGCTTGATCACACCCAAAGAGGCCTAATTTACCCTTAAAAATAAATTCTCAATGTGGTTTGTCAACGAAATAAGCCAACCAAAATATGAGGAACTTACAGCAATGTACGCTGTGCCTTTCATAGCGATCAACAAATAGCTTTTCATAGTTATTCATAGCGCTTTACAAACCGTTGTGATACCCACAGTGGCATGCATAGCATGTAAGAACCTCAATTTTTATAATTGGCTTATTTCATGACAAACCACACTAGGGTTGATTGTGTAATAGGTAGCTTAGGTCTTCTTAATGATTATCAAGACAAGCTTCCATGCAGCTCCATGTCTTCAAGATCAAGAGCTTCAAAAGGTGTAGGGAAAAATCGATATAAAACGCAGCGGAAGAAACGAAAAATAGATTTCGTATGGTTTTAAAATTTTTCTCAAAGTTGAACCTTAACCTTTTAATTAATTAAACTCAAATATATACGGTTAGAGTTAAATACCTCTTGACGCGTGATCCGATTTACTTACGTCGATTGGTAATCCGCAAAATCTTTTCCGATGCCCGTGAACAGTACCCGCGTGCACAATACTCGTATGAACAGTGATTGTGAACAACATCCCGTGAACAGTGATCGTGAACAGTACCCGTGTAAAAAGGTGATAGTGAACAGTACCGCGTGAACAGTGATCGTGAACAGTACCCCCGTGAACAGTGATCGTGAACAGTACCGCGGGATCTTCCAATCCGAACACGTACGTGAATCACCTAGGAGCGTGGTCTCCCTTTTTCTTTGAATTGCAAACCTGAGAATGGATGAACAAAGTTTTCTTTTTCTTTTGTTAGTCACAAAACAATCAAAAGAAGACAAAAATTATTCCGGTCACTTTTGAGTCCTCAATCTAATGATCGAAACTCGCGTGAACCTAATTCGATGTTGTACACACAAGCTTATTGATGAACAAGCAATCAGTGTACTATCAAAAAATAATCTCTTCTCTCTTTTATGTTTAGTAGGATAAAAATTATCCTTTTCTATGAATTGAGAAGAAGAAGAAAAATTGAATCATTCAATCAACTATGGTGGCCGAATTCTATATGTGGTATTATATAGGTGGCCGAAATTTTGCTTCCTCTTCTATTTAGGATTGCCGAAATCTTCCTCTAAATGGACTAGGGTTGCCGCAAATCACATACCAAAAAGAGTTTGTGTTGCACCATAATTTCCATCAACCTTTAGACATCAAAACCTAATCCAAGTCATAGATATTTTATTCTTTTATTGACTAAATAAAAAGACTTCTTATTTGATTAAATAAATAAAATTAATTATTTATTTTCTTATCAAACAAGTCTTTTACTTTTACTATACTACTACCAATAGTATAACTTTAGGAAATATATTTCCTGATCAGAAAAAGGTTTGTTTCTTAATTAAACAATTAATCAATAAATTAACTAATTCTTATTTAATTAAAACGATGAAACAAAATAATATATTAGGTTAATATATACACCTTGCCGCCCTACTTATATAAATGGGCCATATATTATTTTCTTATTTCATTTAATCCATTGGACTTTAAATAAAAGCCCACATGTAAACCAGACCCATTCTTACTAAAAGAAACAAGCTCACATGTCTCCTTTTAATATATTAATATAATAGTGCAGCCCATTAATTAAATAATAGACATATTATATTATTGATATATTAAAAAACAAATTCTAGATGGACCCTTAAATCGGCCCGGTAGAATATATCAAGTGATCCATGCAAATACATGTGGATTGGGGATCTTGGCGGGCTATCTAAATTTAAGCTTCAATAGACACAACCTAATCACAATCAACAAATGATTCACTTAGGTCCAATCTATTAATTTTAACTCATTCCACTAAAGAGCTAAAATTGAACTCTTAAATAAAGATAGAATAAGGAGATGTTTCTCATTCATACCCTAGACAATCTTATAGGAGATGGTGTATCCTCGTGAATAATATCAGTAATCGCCAAGAGCTCATAGACCGCCTATAGCTCTCCAAGTTACCATATTTCCTCATATGACCACATTTCGAACTTGGATACTTTGACTTGTCCAGAAGCCATGTTTTCAATAATCAGTATTGAAAACTCAACGTTGAGATTTAATATCCAATACCTCAAAACATCCATATGATGATATTATACTCTCATTTAATAAATGGAGCCACGATGTCCATATCTATAAATGAAGTCCTCTATTGATTAACAAATGTATACCACCAAACTATCGAGGATAGACTATGCTATATAATCGTACTCATTGATAGCTCTAATGATAACACTTGCAACCATAAGTCAATCATTTATCTCAGGATTAAGATAGACTCTCCGATTGTCCTCTTTCATGAAAAGACTTATATCTAGTGACGGTTCTAGATAAAGTATTTCATTGTGATCCAGTTCAATGCACCTAGTGCACTAGATTCTTTAGCTCGAAAACCTTTCGATGATTTTAGACTCATCATATTCATTTGATCCCACTCAAATGCTAGTAAAAGAATTCTACAACTTTAACAAGGATAGAGGTGCCCAACCTTTAACTTAAGTTGTGAATGTTATTCAAGACTAACTAAAGAATTGTGTCTACCTCATACATATCCGGATGTATGAACAATTCTTCATGTCTCATAGTCTTTTGACCTTATAATTATTTACCTTGACAATTATAATAATAAATGCTATAAGTAATTGTAAGAATCAGAATTCACTTTATTAATATGAGAAGATTGTCAATTACAATATTACACTCTTGCCATTGAGCATAATCCTAACAAAAGGTATATCACTTGACTTTGATTCTTGAAGAGATTAGGTGCATACACACACCTTATGCAAGCTTTGCTCATCTTGCATTTGTGTTCTTTATGGTTTATATATGTACATCATTTACACATTGCACACACACTTACATGCATTTGTATTGACATGTATTTATTCCTTGATTGCTCATGTGTGCATTCCTTCAATCACGCTTTCATTTCATTTCTAGATTTAAGTGTGGTCGTTGGGTTCGCATTCGCACGTTTTAATGTGCTTGTTTTTGTGCGTTGTCAGACCCTATATGCAGGTCCATGTGCGTGGGTACCTACCCACGTAGCCACCAGCACAGTTGTCCTGGTGTGTTGTTGGTCCCCAGTTAGCTGGTTTGTTCGCCTGTCTTGAACTAACGAAGTCTGGTGAGTGCGGGTGAGTGCGCGAGTAGGCGACCCACACACTCCAGGTAGGAAACCCGCCTACTGCGTTGTTTTTGCATGGTCACCGCCGTGGCACAATTGTTAGTGTGCTTTGATTTATAACAACGGTGCGATTCCAGTGGGTCACCGCTGTGGCACCGCTATAAGTTTTCACAAATGTGCACGGGTGGTTACGCGGGTAGGAGACTCGCGCACTACGGGTACGAGACCAGAGCACTGGGTGATTTTAGGGGCAATTTGGTCTTTTTCCATCAACTCGTGTCTCCCAATATATAATCCCCTCTTTCACTTCTTCTTCCCCAACTCTCTTGTATTTACAGAAACCCTAGAGAGAGAAAGAGAGAGTCTTGAGAGAGAAAGATTCCCTTAAGCTTAATTAACTATTCAAACCCAAAACCCATCATTCATTCATGAATCAAGAATCTGTTAGCTTCATCTAGGATGTTTTCTTGCATCGGTCTTCATCATTAAATTGACTTGGTAAGGTAAACAAAAATCTCATCTTTGTTATTTGTTTATACTTTCAAAGATGATGCTTTTATTGCATTTATTAGTTGATTAAATGCTAGGACTCCATTTATTACATCTATTTATGAGTTCCTTTGTATGATTGGGTTTGTTTGTGATAGCTAGAATTTAGGACCAAATTGCCCTTCTAGCTATGTGTTAACAGAAAATTTGCTTAGGGTGAGAAATCTTAGTTAACACCCTCGAGACCACTACCACGTAAGTGGTGGCCAAGGTTGAATGTATGTTTGACAGTGCCTAGTAAAATGACAAGGAATATTGGTACTATTATCCACCTGAGAGAATCAAAAATGCTTTTTTTATTAATAGTGCATGATATACAGATCTCTCTCAAATTGCTCTCAATTTCTCTAGGGTGTACTCAGGTTCTTGTCGTATGCCTGTCAAACAGTAGATCTTTTTTCTGAAGACCGAAGTCCTCCTTTTATACATTGTCTTCATAGGTTAAACTAACTGATTCTCCCCTTGATTTTCTCAATCCCTTCCCTCCTTATCGGACGGGATTTCTCATTTAAATGTCATTGACTTTGCGTTAACTGTTGAGTTGAGAATATCTTGGTGGAGATTAATTTGTTTCCTGTTTGGACTATATTACTTGCTCTGTACGTAAGTAACATCTTAAGATATGATCTAGTGTATCTTCATGTCTTATTAGCATGATCCCTCATAGGGGTCGTTTGAATATGGTGTATATTATTGTGAGGTACATCAGATAGTGAGGTCGATCAGTGTTTTAGCCCCGATATTCAGGACCTTAGTCTAGCTAGGAGCTAGGTCTGATCTCCCTTGATCTTTTGGAGCTAGATGTGGCCTCTTGTGGACACCCCTCTATGTCAGCGGGGTACATGCGAGCTTTTGGAGAGGTTGCGAGGTAATCCCGACTTCGGGGGAGTTTCCTGGTTTCAGGTTCGATGATGCTGGCTCGATCTGACCGAGCCGGACTCTACTCCGGGTGTTTCTGGAGCCTGTCCTTATTTCTGTGGGGCGGTATCTTAGCTCGGCTTCGGGTAACGTGGTCTCCTAGTGGATAACCTCGGGCATGGAGCCAGACTAAGAGGGTGGAAAATTTCCCTTTGGTCCCTAGCCAAATTTGGCTATTAAGAGAAGTCCCCTCTGACTTGAACACCGGTTGTCGAGTTTGGGGTTGGAGTCAGATTTTCTATTTTATTTGGAAAACTTTTCCTTATTTACCGTTACCAGAATCTTGGGGGATTCTTTCCATTAACTACGCGAGTGACGTGGCGGGAGCTGATTGATTTATTTTCGAGTTAATCCGGCTGTGTTACAGCAGTATGATTTTGGGTGATCTTAACTGAAAATCTCGACGGCTCGTGCTACTACCCTCTTGCCTATATATACTTGTTTATCTCCACGTCTTCCTCATATCTTTCAAATTTCAAATTTTCCCAAGATAAACTTTCTCTCAAGCATATCTTTTTCTTTATTCCTCATCCTTACCGACTTCATTCCATCATGTCGAAAACCAGTCGCGACTCCGTTGATTCCATGGTTGACGACGAAGAGGTCTTCAGCCTTGCCTCTGGAAAACGGGCAAGGAGGAGCTTAGATAGCGATGATTCTCCACCCAATCTGCAACGTCGGGGGTCGAACAGGAACGTGTCCATTGGGACCGGGTTTTCTAATCATCCCGACCATCCTCTGGATCTAGCCGATGAAGATTCCAATAAAGAGGTTGGCGGCGACGCCGCGAGGGAGCATCGAGTCCCGGCTACAGGCCCCCCTTTGGAGAGGCTCCTCCCTATGACTTCATGGTTGTCCCTGATTCCACCGTTGATCCGAACGCGATTGACCGTTTGAGGTCTAAGTACGACATTCTTGACAGCGTTTCTATCTCAGTACCTTCCAAAGGTTATGAGTTCTTCAATTCCTCCAAAGGTGTGCTTCCAATTCATGTGGTGGCTCTCGAGAATGGGGTTAGGCTTCCCCTTTATCCTACCCTTCGGTGAGCTTTCAACGCCATCTAGCTTGCTCCCCTCCAGTTGACGCCCGGCTTTTGAAGGCATTTGATTGGCTTTCTCGTGCTGTGGAGGGAATAATGCTAGCTGAGTAAGGTGACGAGAGAGCCCGGAGCAGAGGAGCTGGCCTACATTTTCCAACTTGGGAGCCTATCTGGCGCTCCCCAAGGTCAGTTTAATGCTAAAGCCAAGAACAAACTCAACTTTGTCATTCCTAGCGCTTCGAAGAAGGACCCCGCCTAGAAGGAAGAGTGGATCCTTACGGGGGGTGACTGGGGAAGCTCGATTTTTATTGGGGGGCATGAGTTCGAGGTTCCCACAACTTTTAGTGACAAACCATTGTGGGACCAGGACTCACTGCCTTCTGAATCTGAAACTATTTTGAAGGCTATTCTAGCCAGAAACTACTTGAACCTGAAGTTCCCAACCTCTGAAGCCTTCGATCCTCGCAGGGTGAATCAATACCTACAGATCTCCTATGCTACTCCTCGTAAGTGTCACTGAATCGTCTTGCTTTGTCTTGTTGACTAGCTTAGTTCTGACGCTTCCTCTTTTGTTTTGTTTACTCACAGTTTTTGTTGTTGAGCCAGCTTCTCGTGACGTCCAACAATCCCCTCAGGCTCGAACTCCTCTTCCATTTACTGGGGTCGCACCGGTTCTCGCTTAGTCTACCTCTCCAGCTGAGTCTAGGATGGCCAACCTTGCATCGCGGGCTTTTTGGGCTTTGAGTAAGGCTCCCCAAGCCATTGGTCCAACTGCTTCTGCCCCTTCTATTGTTGTTACTAACGTTGCTACTCCCACGATTTGTCTTCCTGATTCCGCTATGCTTCCAACCCCCCGAGCTTCGAAGGACTTTGAAACGGGTGTCGTAGGGATTCCTCCTAGCCATTCCCGCCCTCCGTCGAGCTCGACGGGGCAGGATGAAATCCTGGAACAACTCATCGCATCTTGTCTAGGAGGTGGGCTCCCCAGGATAACCTCAATGCCCGTGGATGTCTTGCTCACCAAGGGGTCTGCTGTCATAGCTGAGGTAATTGTATTTTCTTCGTACTGCTTCTGCTAGCTTGTTCGATTTCTAACCCTCTCTTTGCATTTTATAGGCCTTCAAGTTAAATGTAGCCATGGGCCACCAGGTAACCCTTCTTTGTGACCGGGCTGCTAAAGCCGAAGCCGAGAAAGCCATGGGATTGCTAAAGCAGGCTCAGACATTAGTAGAAGAGATGACCTCCAACCAAGGAAAAATTGAGATCGAGTTGGCCGAGCTTCGTTGCGAACATGAGAGGACGAAACAGTCTTATGATCAAGAACGTCTCCAATCTACCAGGCGGGCCAAGCAGAGGGATTCTTGGAAAGCTGAGGCTAAGAAGTTGGACCTCAAGAATCAGGATTTGACTGCTCAGGTGACCATGCTGCAAGTTGACGTGGAGACCTTATTTAGTGATGGATATTTCTACGCTTTCTTTCAGATCGCAGAGGCTCTCCCTCTTCCCTTTGATCTATCATCCATCGCCGGTTGGGATAGAAAGGAGATAATGATTAAGGCTGCTGAGTTGTCTCACTCTGATGATGGCGAGGCGGTTCCTTCGAGCCAGACAAGAGTTGGAAAACAGCTCATCCAGGCAGATCCTCCATTTCCTCATCCTATCTTTACTACTTTAGGTCCTGGGGAATCTTCAAGTAAGGTTCTGTCCTCGCGATCCGAAGGAGATCAGCTAGGAGCTGGGGAAGGAGCAAGGAACCCATCTGAGGAACCCTCTTTAATGGAGATGAAGGTCGATAGGAGCCAGAAGGGGTCTATGGTTACCCTTCTTGATGCGGTTATCCTGCCTGAGGTTATGATAGTGATTAACGAAGTCCTGGAGGAAGATCCTGCTGATCAACATGAGGAGCCTCTGAATGGAGAGATGGTTGGCGAGGATAACCAAGACGGGAAACCACCTGAAAATGGGGTTGATGGCAAGGATAACCAAGACGGGAAACCACCTGAAGATGGGGTTGATGGCGAGGATCATCATGAGGGAGGAGGATCAGCAGGGGGAGATCAAGAGAGCTCCAAAACTTGACGCCTCCTGTTCATGATTGGCCTTGATTGCCTGGAAAAGTGGGTCGGTACCCCGTTTTACTCATGATTAGTTTAGTTGTTTTTTTTATGGCCTGTATTCGGAGGTTGTGCTCCCAGCTTGATGGATGTAGCCTTACCAGGGGATAGGCTCCTTTGTCTTTAATGAGAAACTGACTCGCTTGAGAAACTCTTGTTTTGTTCCTGGTCCTGACTAGGAACCAAAACTGCATCCTTGATGATAATTCGTTCATACTTTACTCTGATGATATGTTCATACTTCGCTTTGGCTTTGTAGGGACTTCTTATCAGGCTGATCTTGATCCTGCAAACAAAAAAAATATATTTATATTTAAATCCGTTTCAGGAGAGGTAGCCTGATCGAGGCAGTAGGAGATATTTAAATCCGTTTCAGGAGAGGTAGCCTGATCTAGGCATTAGAAGAGCTGTCTAGCTATTTCCTGGTCTTAAGATCTGGGTGGCAACTAAGCTCTTACACTCAAAACCTTCTTGGGGGTGGTAGCCTGACCAAGGCATTAGAAGGGCTGTTTAGCTATGTCCTGGTCTCGAGATCCGGATGGCAACTATGCTCTTACACTCAGACCCTTCTTGGGGGTGGTAGCCCGACCAAGGCATCAGGAGGGCTGTTTAGCTATTTCCTGGTCTTGAGATCCGGATGGCAACTATGCTCTTACACTCAGACCCTTCTTGGGGGTGGTAGCCCGACCAAGGCATCATGAGGGCTGTTTAGCTATTTCCTGGTCTCAAGATCTGGATGGCAACAATGCTCTTACACTCAGACCCTTCTTGGGGGTGGTAGCCCGACCAAGGCATCAAGAGTAGCGAGGGGGCTTCCCTGGCTAGTCACTGGTCTTGAGGTGTCTATGTCGAATTTCCCAGTCGAATAAGTAGATACTAATGTTGAACATAGTCAGAGATAAAACAAATGACTTTATTGATGATCGAGATATAGTACATCTTTATCAGGGATTCTAATGAAACCTAAATGGAGGTAATCTGCTTGTAAACTCCCTACTCAGGGGTAGAATTTCCTCAAGTGATCTGCGTTCCAAGTGTGGTCGATGGGTCGTCCATCCATGTCTTATAGTTTGTAGGCTCCATTGCGAGCAACTAACTTTATCAAATATGGCCCTTCCCAATTGGGGCTTAGGACTCCATCTAACCTTTTCCGAGTATTCAAGGTCACTTTCCTAAGCACCAGACCCCCTTCTTTGAAATTCTGGGCTCTGACCTTTCGGTTGAAATATCTAGTGATCTTGCTCTGGTAGATTGCCACTTTCTCCGCTACCCTGTCTTGTTTCTCTTCTAGGAGGTCCAGATTAGCCCGGAGCTTGACCTCGTTACTTTCGGGTTCAAAATGCTGCACCCTGAATGAGCTTAATTTATGCTCGATGGGGAGGACCGCTTCAACTCCGAAAGCTAGGGAGTAAGGTGTCTCCCCGGTAGCTGTTCTCTTTGTAGTCCGGTATGCTTAGAGGACTTCTGGCAGCTCTTCGGCCCATTTGCCTTTTTTCTACTATAGGTTCTTCTTCAGAAGCTTCTTGATAGTCTTGTTGGTGGACTCCACCAGCCCGTTAGTCAAGGGATGGGCTACTGAAGCGAGCATGAGGTCGATCCCTAATCCTTTGCAAAAATCTTTGAATTGGGCGTTGTCGAACTGCTTGCCCAAATCGGCTATAATGATGAGAGGGGTCCCGAATCTACATACCACGTTGGTTTTGATGAACTTGGTCGTATTCTTTTCTAATATCCGAGAAAGAGGCCCTGCCTTGACCCATCTTGTGAAATAGTCGATAGCCATGATAGCATATTTCACCTGTCCGGGAGCGGTGGGAAGTGGTCCAATTAGGTCGATCCCCCACATGGCAAAGGGGTAGGGTGAGCTGAGAGACGACAGTCGCTCAGGTGGCTGATGGTTCAAGTTTGAAATCCTTTAACATGGCTCGCAAGATTGTACAAAACTTCTTACGTCTTGGTGGATGGTCGGCCAGTAGAACCCCATACGAAGCACTTGATATGCTAAAACCTCTCCGCCGATGTGGTTTCCGTAATCCTCAGAGTGAACCTCTCTTAGTGCCCATTTAGCATCGTCAGGATGTAAACATCTAAGTAAGGGGAGGGATCTACCCCTTCTCTAGAGGTACCCGTCTACCAGGCAATATCGGACCGAGAGTCTTTTAATTCTTCGGGCTTAATCGGGCTCCTCGGGAAGCTTTCCCTCTAGGAGGTAGGCAACGATTGGGTCCATCCAGCAAGGCTAACGATCTAGGGAGCAGATTTCCTATTTGCGGGTATGCTTGGTTGGGAGATCACTTGGAAGGGAATTCCTCGTGGTAAGGATTGTCCTCCATTTGCAGCTATCTTAGCAAGAACATCCGCGCGGTGGTTTTGGTGTCGAGGCACCTGATCGATCTTAAACCGCTTAAACTTATTTTTAAGCAACTGAGCCAGCTTTAGGTAGGTAGCCATGTTATCTCCCTTTGCCTGATACACCCCAGACACTTGATTGACAACAAGTAATGAGTCGCTTCTGATTTGTAGGTAATCGGCCTCTAGTTCGATGGCTGCCTTCATCCCGGCTAGGAGGGCTTCATATTCTGCTTCATTATTTATGGCTTTAAACTTGAATCTGAAACACTGACAGAATTCAGTCCCCTTCGGGTCTATTAAAACTACTCCAGCTCCTCCCCCAGCTTGCCCGGATGCTCCATCTGTATAGAGGGTCCAGGACTTGCAGCTTTCCGACCAATTGTCGATCTCAGAGGTCTTTTCAGGGATCTCATTTGGTGCTGCGGGATTCTTTTGACCTGGGAGCGCTGAAAACTCTGCCACGAAGTCTGCCAAAGCCTGTGCCTTAATCGTGGTCCAGGGCTTATATTTTAAATCGAACTGATTGAGCTCTAGGGCTCATAAGACTAGCCTTCCAGACACATCTGGTCTTTATAAGAATTGGCGGAGAGGTTGGTCCGTCACCACTGCCATTGAATGAGCTTGAAAGTAGGGACAGAGTTTCCTCATCGAGATCACCAGAGCATAAGCGAGCTTTTCCAGGAGATTATAATTTTTCTCTGACTTGGTTAAAGCATGACTCATATAGTATATGGGCCTTTGAATCTCGTCGCCATACTCCTTGGCCAAAGCTCCGCTTACTGCAGTTTCTGAGACGGCCAGATAGATCTGCAGCTCCTCTCCGGGAACTGGTTTGACTAACAACGGTGGGCTTGTTAGGTATTTTTTCAAGGCTTGGAAAGCTTGCTCGCTCTCCTAGCTCCATTTCATGTTTCTCTCTTATTTGATGGCTTTGAAGAAAGGGAGGCATTTATTGGTGGAGCGAGAGATAAACCTGTTGAGCGTCGCTACACGCCCAGCCAGAATTTGTACCTGTTTGAGTGATGTGGGGGATTCCAGGTCCAAGATAGCTTTTATTTTTTCTGGGTTGGCCTCTATGCCTTTCTCATGAACAATGAAACCTAGAAACTTCCCCGCTGTTACCCAGAAGGCATACTTGGAGGGGTTCAACCGCATCTGGTTTTCTCTCAGTATAAGAAAGGTCTTGCGAAGGTCTTCTCGATGTCCTTCTGCGGTTGGTGATTTTGTGATCATATCGTCGATGTATACCTCCATCGTCCTTCCGATCTCGGGCTTGAACAGCTTGTTAACCAGCCGCTGGTATGTAGCCCATACATTCTTCAAACCAAATGGAATCACCTTATAGCAGTACAAGCCCTGCCCAGTAATGAAACTGGTCTTATCTTGGTCAGTTGGGTGTATCTTAATTTGGTTGTATCTTGAGAACGCGTCCTTAAAACTCAGAAGTTTATTTTCGGAAGTTGAGTCAACCAGCTGATCGATCTTTGGTAAAGAAAAACTGTCTTTTGGACATGCCCGGTTGAGGTCGGTGTAATCGACACACATATGCCACTTCCCATTCACCTTCGTAACCATGACCACGTTGGCGATTCACTCAGGGTAGCGCACTTCTCTGATAAACCCTGCCTTGATTAATTTATCTACTTCTTCCTGCACCGCAGCGTTCCTCTCAGCGTTGAAGTGACGCCTCTTCTGTTTGACGGGCTTGACTGTTAGATCTACCGCTAGTCGATGGGTGGCTAATGATACTGGGATCCCGAGCATTTCATCATAGCTCCAAGCGAAGATGTCGCTGAATTCTCTGAGAAGACCAATCAAGCCTTCTTTCATTTCTAGCTCGAGGGTAGCCCCGGCCTTGACGACCTTGAAGAGATCATCATTTCTGATGGGTATCTCCTCTAGTCTATCTACGGGTTGCTTGCTGGCCTACTCCTTGCTCTGTTCCTCCTCATAAGACATAATGGGTTCACTCTCTGGATGCTCTAGGGGCTCCATTTCTTCCTGGATTATCCTGGATGTTTCCATATCTTCCTGGATTATTGTGACCTGTACGCACTGTTTTGCTAAAGCTGTAGGATTGGCAGACATTGCGTAGCACTTCCTAGCTGCTTACTGGTCTCCGTGTACCTCCCCTACCTTGGTTCCCACCGGGAACTTCAGGACATTGTGATATATAGACAAGACTCCCTTCAAGGAGGACATGAATGGTCTTCCTAGGATGGCATTGTAGGTCGATGGAGTGTCAACCACAACAAAGTCAGTCATAACATTCTGTTGGAGAGGTGTGGTTCTGACGATTACTGGGAGGATCTTCGATCCCACAGGTATGATCGAATCCCCGGTGAACCCGTAAAGAGGAGTTGTACAGCTATTGTAACATCATTGCTTCAGATTTAATTTTTCCAAAGTATCCTTGAAGAGGATATCTGCACTGCTGCCCGTATCTACGAGCACGCGATGGACCAGACAATTGGCAATTTGTATCGTGATCACCATGGGATCATCATGAGGTTGTATGGTGTTGAAGATATCTGCTTCAGTGAAAAAGATTTGTGCTGACTGGGAGGGCTCCATCGGGCTTTGGCTAACCTTGAAGACTCTCTGGCTTTCTTCTATTCGGGGGATCTTCCTTGCGTGGTTTTTTCAGGAATTATTGGAGGTGCCAGACAGTGTGGGCCCTCCGCTGATGGTGTGTATCACCTGGATTTGTTGAATTAAATCAGTCTGTTCCCCTTTTCTCTTCTCCGCATCCTCACGGATCTCGGCTTGTACCTCCTTTCCAATCCGAATGTTATCTCTGATCTGCTGTAAGAACTCAATCAAGCATCCCCCCTTATCAGGCTTCAATCTGGTTGCGCAAATTATAACACTCTGAAGTGTTGTGGCCCACGTCTTCAAGGAAGTCGCAGTACTTGTACCGGTTCCTCCTGTCAACTTGGGCTTTCATGGGAGCGGGCTTTTAGAGTAGCCCCTTGTCTCGTATAGGAAAGTAGACCGTTTCCCTGGAAGTGTTCAGGGGAGTGTAGTAGTCATACCATTTCTCCCCTCGCATTACGAGTGCTACAGTCCTGAGAGGTGGCGAAGCACGAGGAGGGGTTCGTCTTGCTAGATATTTTTCTTGCCTGTGCTAAGGAGCGGGGAAACGATAGGTCTACCTATTAGGTGGTTTATTCTGAGTTTTATGAGCTGACTCAGATTTGGGGGCTTCTTTTTTCTGACGCTTCACCGTTCTCATATCGTCGTGTTCCATCTTGACTTTGAGTTGCTCATCGATCTCGACCTGCTCAAGAGCCGGATCGTAGGCATCTTAGTAAGTCTCAGGAGGTCTCTTGGCATAGGAAAGGAAAATCTTTCCCGCCTACAGATTCCGCCTGAAATTGGCGAGAGTCTCTTTCTCGATGAAAACTCCCATTTGTATAACTTCTTTGTGAAAATGTTCTACGTACGATCGAAGTGTTTCACTTCGTTCCTGAATCACATATTGGAGGTGTATGGGATCCTTTAGACAAGGTTTGACCCCTTGGAACTGCGAGCAAAAATCTGTTGATAACTTCGTGAAAGAATCCACGCTACCAGCAGAAAGCTTCCTGAACTAAGTTTTCACGTAGGCAGCTTCCTGAACCAAGCTTCCACGCTACATAGCTGCTCTGGTAGTATTCTGGACCTCCATCTGTTGGACGAAGCTCTCTAAGTGGCTTAGAGGGTCTTCTGTTCCGGAGAACTTATCTGTTGGCATTTTAAATTTTGGTGGGAGCTCCGCTTCCCGGATCTTTCTAGTGAAGGGAGCGTTCATCTCGCTTAATGGATCCTTTTTATCCTCTTTGTTCTTTCCTTTTCTTATCTGCTGGACCTCCTTCTGTAGCTTTTCCAGCTGATCCCTCAGTCGCTTGTTCCCAGGTTTCTTTGAATTGACCTCAGATTCTTCGCTGTCGAGTCCCTCCGATGAACTGGCGACCTCTACCCGATCCCCTTCATTGATAGGATCCACTCGGGAAGTTTGTCGATTCTCTTCCTCTTGGGCCTAGGCGTTCCTTCTCGATATCGTTGGGCGAGGTACCTTTCGTTGCTCCCGGGTCAAAGCATCTGCGGCAGACTTAACTTGCCTGGGCTGATATTGTGAAAGTCTTTTCTGAACTGGGGGCATGGGTCCTAGCTTATCTCAGATCAAAAGTTGGGGCCCAGTCCTGTCTCGAGCTGGCTCTGGAAGAAGAGGTCCCAGGCGGTCCAAGGCAGGCTGCCGCACCCCGAACCTGCTCGGTTCTCCCTAATCATTCCGGTTTGTTGGTTGGATTGTGATGCCTTCGGTGAGTAGGCGGATGCGGACGATTTCCATGAAGGCTACCACTTGTTGGTCGAGCACGGCCTGGCTCATTATAGGGTGGCCAGAAGCCCGTACATTAGTTGTTTGGACCTGAGCTTGATTGCTAAACCCAGACTTCTTCCCCTTCCTTGGGGCCTTTCGCGTTGGCCTCGCCGAAGGTTGTTCCAAAGCTCCATGTTTTCCTTGGGAGGAGCAGAGCCTCATGGTTCATGTAAAACAACAAAAATGCAAATGCAAATAGTTGGCTTGATTAACTGGGCGTTGGGTTTTCCCACAGACGGCGCCAGAAAGTGTTAACAGAAAATTTGCTCATGGTGAGAAATCTCAGTTAACACCCTCGAGACCACTACCGCGTAAGTGGTGGCCAAGGTTGAATGTATGTTTGACAGTGCCTAGTAAAATGACAAGGAATATTGGTACTATTATCCACCAGAGAGAATCAAAAATGCTTTCTTTATTAATAGTGCGTGATATACAAATCTCTCTCAAATCGCTCTCAATTTCTCTAGGGAGTAGTTGGGTTCTTGTCGCATACCTGTCGAAAAGTAGATCCTTTTTCTGAAGACCGAAGTCCTCCTTTTATACATTATCTTCATAGGTTAAACTAACTAATTCTCCCCTTGATTTTCTCAATCCCTTCCCTCCTTATCGGACGAGATTTCTCATTCAAATGTCATTGATTTTGCGTTAACTGCTGAGTTGAGAATATCTTGGTGGAGATTAATTTGTTTCCTGTTTGGACTCTATTACTTGCTTTGTACGTAAGTAACATCTTAAGATATGATCTAGTGTATCTTCATGTCTTATTAGCATGATCCCTCATAGAGGTCGTTTGAATATGATGTATATTATGGTGAGGTACATCAGATAGTGAGGTACATCAGATAGTGAGGTCGATCAGTGTTTTAGCCCCGATATTCAGGACCTTAGTCTAGCTAGGAGCTAGGTCTGATCTCCCTTGATCTTTTGGAGCTAGATGTGGCCTCTTGTGGACACCCCTCTATGTCAACGGGGTACAGGTGAGCTTCTGGAGAGGTTGCGAGGTAATCGCAACTTCGGGGGAGTTTCCTAGTTTCAGGTTCGGTGATACGGGCTCGATCTGACCGAGCCGGGCTCTACTCCGGGTGTTTCTGGAGCCCGTCCTTATTTCTGTGGGGCGGTATCGTTGCTCGGCTTCGGGTAATGTGGTCTCCTGGTGGATAACCTCGGGCATGGAGCCAGACTAAGAGGGTGGAAAATTTCCCTTTGGTCACTAACCAAATTTGGCTATTAACACTATGTCTTTATGCCTTTCATCTAGACCTTGATATTTATGCCTCATTGATTGCATTTGTTGATTGCAAATTTATTGCCCTTGTTATATATTGTGACAACTTGTGTTGGTTGGACTTTATTTGACAATTAGGTTGCTAGAATCTCTTTACATATAATTGAGTACTTATTTATGGTCAAGTAGTCATTGTTTGATAGCTAGGTTGTTAAAATTGCATTATAAAATCTAGTTAAGCATTGTATGTTTGGTCTAGTATATTTTGTATTGAGCATTCACTTATTGTTCACTTAGACCTTATACTCTTCATTGAGTCAAAGTTTTGTGGCTTCTGGGTGAAGTTGCATAAGCACTGAAGTCTTGCAACCAAAGGTTGGTTGGCAAGCATTTGGCAACCAAGCATTGGTTGCCAAGAGCCACTATAAAATACCCGTGGGTAGATTAGGAGGTGCTCATGCCAAGAGTAGTGGATCAGGGGATATCACTAGGGATTGAACCAAGAGTGGCGAGTGGTAGTATCTATAGCCTGAGGTTATCGAGAGTGAGAGTCCGAGTATCACTTAAGGGTGTAACTTTCTTTTCATTTAGTGAATTTCTGTGGCTCAAGTGGCTAGCTGGCTAGTCCGGTGGTTTTTACCCGTTTTGAGGGTTTTCACGTAAAATCAAGTATTCATTAATTTCTGCACTTTACTTGATTTTTATTGTTGTTTAAGTTGGGTTTTGCTTGTTAATATTGACTAATCGAAAAAGTTGGTAATAATCAAATAACAACCCATTCACTGCCCCCCCCCCCCCCCCCCCCCCACCCCCACCCCCCTTTTAGGTTGTTTAGACACACGCCTGAGTTTGTATTTTCATAGCAGACCAACTCTAGTGAATTCCGCTATGCCAATCGCTCCCCTTATCGTTATGCAAATTACACAATGCTTCAACATCAGAGGTTTCCGCTATATAAACAGTAGTGTTACCCACATCGGTAGTCACATCGGTTTGGCAATTCCGTGTCAAAACAAGAATTCTGAAATCAAACAAATTCTCAATCATATAAATACATCAGATTTCTAGGGTTTCGAGATAAACCTCACCTACACACAGACCTGACCACGGTCAACACAACACCACTTTTATCAGAGCCTTCCAGATTCCTACCATCAAACATACAACACAATTCTCTTATCCATCTTAACACATAGAAGATTCGAAGATGAAGAAGATTTCAACAACGAAGGCTTGAAGAATTCATTGAAGGCCTCAATGAGTTTTATCTTTTCTATCTCTTGCCTTTTTTTATTTTCATGATGTGTAACTAACCCCATAACTAGGGAATCAATGTGAACCTCTTGTGAATGCTCATGTATGGATTAATTATTATTTTATCAATTCAATTTTCGATTCATTCATTATGCTTAACTTCTTAATTCCTCATTAGTTTTAATATTTATTCACACCATAGACCAATGGTGGATGATTATTTTGCATGAATTTAGGGTTAAGATTGTCTGAGAGTTAGGGGTAGAGTATAGACCAAACCTGATCATGATTAATGCTCACTTGAATGAATAAATTTTATCTTTAGCATAGACCAAGCAAAATATAGAATTTGGTTCTTATTTCTTGTGCTTAAAAGGTTCCTGGTTATTGTTCACACCATAGACCAAGGTTGAATGATAATCGAGAATACGTGACTCATTCCGCGATTATATAGTAATAGTCATAATTAACATAAAGAATGAACCTTTGAATTAATTGAATTTTTTTACAAGTTAATTCCATACATTGAGTACTCATATTTGGGAATCATTGATGACCAAATGTTTTCTCTCCATTGATCACAACTTCACATTCTTCTTATTTAACTTAATTTAGTTTTAGTTTGATTAAATTCATCAATCTTTTAGTTACTTTAATTTAACTTTAATTAAAATTAGTTTTAATCGATAATCCACTTTTCCTCATGGAAACGATCTCTACTTGCCGTTATACTTATCTTCACGGTTCTTGCACTTGCGAGTACAGTTTTTATAACACAGTTTCATATCTCAAGTTTTTGGCGTCATTGCCTGGGATTAGTTAAATTTATTGGTTAATTATAGTTTTAGATATAGTTAATAAATTTAGTAGTCAGGTCATTAATTTTTAGATTTTTAGTTTTTATTTTATTTTATTTATTTTTCGTAGTTTACTGTGTGTCTGTCTTTTTGTTTCAGGTCTAAATTGTAGATGCAAGGTAGAAGATCTCTTCAAGGAGAATTACTACCGTTAAACGACAACATTGATTATATCAAACTAGTAGCAATGGCATACGATCCAAATCCCATAATTGAGCAAGGTCCAGGAGGGCCAATCAAACCAATCAGAACCATGCTGGACTAAAGTAGGTCAATTGTTAAAGAGTGCTATTAAAACTTAAATAGGTTGACTAAAAATGTGTGCTACTCTTAAAATTCACTTTTTAAAGAGTGTTATTAAATTTTTAAATCTTTTGTTTGTGTATAATAACAAATGTATTTTTCCAATAATATTATTTTATATTTAATGAAATTATCATTTCAAATCAAATATATAAAAATTAGGTTATATATATTGAAAAACTATATATGAATTTGAACAAATTGGTCAATTTTAGACTTTCATCCGGACATCTAAAAAAAGTCAGAACCGACATGGAGGAGGTGTACTACCGCATATATTAAAGGTGAAATAAAATTAAGTCAATTATTCTTGAATTTCTTGTCCTGGCCATATATATTTTAGTAGTTTGATGATCTTGTAATTAATAAATATATTATGGGCCAACTTCTATAATATCAATCAGCAATTGTTTTTTTCTGTTGCTAAAAGTAAACTCATTGCCGACAGGAGGTGTTCTCATTGTTTTTAAAATAATATTATATCTAGACTTGTTTTTATCTTGAGCTAATTGCACAAAACTCCCCTAAGGTTTTTTCTCTTACACCTAAAAACAATTTTATCCAAAATTGACATTCACCTCCCCCGTTTTAGGGTTTGACCAAGCTTGACTATTAAGTTCAATATCTTCAAGGGCAATATCATCATTTTACCTTTAATTTAATAAAATCGTAACTTTTTAAAAACAAGATCTCCACCATCCAGCTCTGACCAAGATGGATGGTTGAGATCAAATAAAAAATAAATAAAGTAAAAATGAAAATTTGATAATAATTGAATAATTTTTTTTAAGAATAACGGATCTCCACCACCAATCTCAACCATTCATCTGTTGATATGGATGGTGTAGATTTTGTTCACAAAAAAATAAAGCAAACAAATGAAAAAAAAAAACCAAAAAGGTGGATATCCATGTATATCTCCATCATTGAAAGCTTGGATCTCCATTTGGTGATCCAGCTTTGATTGAGATCTATCGATCACAGAACGATCTAGAGAACGATCTCTGCGATGGAGATCCCACGCCATGATCTCCATCGGTGAGAGAGATGCTGGAGATCCAAACCTTGGATCTCTATAGAGGTTACCTCACCTGCAATTTTTTTAAAAAATATTTTTTTTCACAAAAACACAAAAATCATTTATTTTTTCTTTTAATATCCTTTTTTTTTTCCAATTTTTGTTTTGTTTTTAATCTCTACCATCCATCTATGGGTGGAGATCCATATAAAAACAATTTTTTTTAGTTTTTATTTATTTAATTTAGGGGTCTCTTGAGTAGTTATGTCCTTTTAACGGTGTGAGGTCAACTGTTACTTTTGACAGTCATTGACTAATGACAGGGGAGCTGGTGAGTGTTAATTTTTGATAAAGTTATTTCTGGATGTAATAGAGCAAACCTCAAGAGAGTTTGGTGCAATTAGCTCTTTTATTTATATAAATTTCTTTATTTGTCCTCAAATAATGCCACAATTTAAGCAATTGTTTTGTTTCGTTTTGTTTTGTTTTTTAACTCCAGATTAGCTCTCAGGTCAAGCAAATGTTCATAAGAAACAAAATCTTTAATTAATCTTTAATTAATCTTAATAAACTATAAGATAGCTTGGTTTAATCCAGCTCCCCTCCACCCAATATTAGATGTGAATACATACAAAATTGTTGTGTGATTAATGTAATTAATTAGGTCTAGTAAATTAATGTAATTTGATCATTATCATTAAAAAGCAAAACATACTTAAAAAAATAATAATAAAAAATAAACATACAAACCAAATATCCCACCCAGTTCATGAACTTTAATTTCGTAAATTTTTTTATGGTTGCCTTAGCTAATTTACTTAACTTGGAATCGAAAATTTGTGAAATAAATTTGTTTATACGTACACTCAATTGACTAACAGATCAATGCCATTTTCAAGCTCACATGACATGATATTATTAATTAATGAAATGACAAATAAATTATACAAATGAAATCCTTGACATGAAAATTATCATTAAGAGATGGTTGTGCACCTCTCTTCCGCAGTGGTGGTGAAGGGTTCGAATCTCACCGAATATCATTTACAAGTATGTATGATGAGTTTTCTCCATATGAGTAGTTATCCGGACCGTAAATATATTGTCTCGACAAATATAATCCTTCAAATATATATATATATATATATATATATGGAAATTTTTCTTCTCTGTGCGTACAGATAAATATATATCAATGCCTTATATGTTGACCATTAGATTCGATTAAATTGATTTAACCCAATCTGTATGTACTTGTCAGTGCGAATTCATAACCTATGCTCCACATACATAGCACTGATATATTGATGTATTTTATATCAGTACGCATTGATATAACTTTATCAGTGTGTTGTGTTATATCAGTGCGTAAGATGTGGACCATTAGATTTATATATTTTGACTCACAGTGTATGCACTTGTCAAAACTTCTCTATAATCATGGTCTACATGCAACGCTCTGATATAAGTTATATCAGTGCATATTGAGAAGAAAATGACTGTATTTATATATGTATATATATATATATATACAATAATTTTCACATAAGTGCGCACTGATAGAATTATATAAGGACATTGAATGTGAACCACACATTTTACATATTTTGACTTGGTATATATGTACTTGTCAAAACTCTATTATAAATGAGTGGCTCACATTCAATGTCCTTATATAATTATATCAGTGCGCACTGACAGGAAAAGAATTATATATATAGGACAAAGAACAGGCGCAAGTACTCATATGAAAAATGCACAATTAATTACTATATTCACGCAATTAATCAATTACTATATGCACAACCCGGTTATCATATGAAAACTTCCCCGCACATGTTTGGAACTTGAACCCCCACCTCTAAATATGTAAAAGGGGAGGTGCATGGAAGGAAAAGATTAATTAATTAGGCAATATTTCGAAGGCCTTTAATTTAATTTCAGATCATCACAGTTTCTTTAAGGAATTTTTAGTTCATCAACAAAAGTGCTTGTAAACAGAAAATAAAAAAGGCCAAAAAAAAAAACCAAAGAGAGAAAATGGAGGTAATAATGTTTAAATTCAATTAATGAACCCATTACAAATTACAAACAAGTAAGGACATGAATTAATGTCATTTGAGAAGACAGTTCAGGAACTGAAATTTATATAAGAAAAAAGAAACATAATATTACATCTACATCATATTTTTATTAACATATAGCATAAAATTAACTAGGTTACACAGGCCTCCTTTCAGAGAAAAAAAATGCACCATGAAAATTACATAAACTTAATTAACTGTCGATGATATAATTAACTAAACTTTATGATCAGACACATGAAATTAACAAGCCATAAAAGAAATTATTTGGATCAATATTGGTCTGGCCACAAGAAAGCTCCCATTGCATATGCTCTCTTCTCCTCAAGAGACAATCCATTGAAGCTGAAGCCGTATTCTCCTAGAAGCATGTTGATTTTCCACTCCTCCATGGTCTCATAATCGCCTTTCGAATAGCGTGGGTAATGGAGAGGAATCCGGAACCCTGAGGATGGGTAGGCTGCTTCTTGTGTCTGATCAGACAACTCTCCATTACTACTCTTCTTCATTGATTGAATATCAGTATGGTCGTGGAAGCTGCCCCCCGCAACACTTTTATTATTATTGTTGCACTTGATTGTATCATAGTCGTTTTGATACCCTAGAACATGACATGCTGTGTGCACAACCCATCTCACAGCTGCCATGATCTCTCTCTCTCTAGGGTTTTTGAAGCTCTTTAATTGAGAGAGCAGCAATTGCGTGAAGCAACTTATATAGAAAACCCTAATACATGTGAGACAAAACAGCATGCGTATTACATGCATATTAAGCAACAATTAGAATGATTGATATCAAGAGTCCTATTTGATGCAAACATCTCATGTTAAATCTTAACCGTTGGATATATTTTATATCCAACGGTTAAGAATTTAATGTTCGAAAGATTTAATTAGATGTCAAAGGCGATTGGTGAATGATATTTATTGCTTGTGTTAAGAGTTATCTTGAATATTTAATGGTGATTTTAATATGGAAAGGCGGTCACTCAATTTCTTAGGAGTGGTATAAGTCTACTTTCTAATTGTATGTGACATCAACGTGGCATATAATTGTGTTTAATAGAGCATGGCCCCTTGGACGTCACGGGTCTCAATAATGTTTAATTGTTTTTCTACACAAGAAATTACAGGTAACTAGGGTTCTAAATTTAATTAATATTTCTAAATGAAGAATGCTAGAATCATTTTCCAAATTCACTCTCTCAACCCACTCTTTCTTTATATGATGACATATAGACAACATCAATTTTTGCACATTAAACATTGAACCTTTATAAATGGTATTATTTGTAATTTTATTTACAATGCAAACCAATAAACAAAATTCCAAGGTTATCCTTCTTCTTTAACTTTAACAAAATTTCATTTAATAATAATTTTTTCATAAAAGAAAATATCAGGTCTAAGTTTAACATGTGTGCTCAAAACTTGTTTGGTTATCAGGTAAATACAGATTTTAATGATATGAAATTTTATTTCACCACAATTTATCTTGTATTAATCATTGATATTATTCAGCCAAGTTTTTTATAAAAAAAAAAAATTAACAAAAAAAATTTCAAAGTATAAGAAAATTATCTATATTTGCTCATTTTATTATGGTATCATTATATCATGTACATAATCATAAGCATAATTTTAAATTAAGCAATCGTAGAGTGAGATGGAGGCCATAGTGCAGGGCACCTGGGTGGAGTTGTAGACCTGATTTTTTTATATATAAATGATATTAAATGAAAATTTATTAAAGTTGAAGAAGAAGGACAATCTTAGAATTTAATTTATTGGTTTGCATTGTAAATAAAATTATAAATTATACTATTTATAAAGGTTTAATGTTTAATGTACAAAAATTAATGATATCTATATGTCATCGTATGAAGAGAGAGTGGATTTGGAAAGTGATTCTAGTATTCCTTTTTCTAAATTATGTGTCCTATAAACCAATGCATTTTACTTGGCCGATCGAATAAATTAAAATTAGTATTATTTATGACACATCAAACTATGATTGAGTGGATACATGCATCTTTTCATCGGTCTGTGAAAAATGCTTCAGTCTTATGTCCTTTTAGTCCAAATGTTGTGCACCTAACTTTCTTCACTGTGGTGGACTCCATCCAGGTGCTATTATATATATATATATATATATATATATATATATATGTATGAGTAGTTTTCTCCATGCAATTTGTGGGAGTTGATATATCCCACTTATGATCGAGAGTAAAAGAAATAGTTATTCTAATTGATCATATAACTTTTAATATCGATAGATTTTAATAGACTTCTGGCCAAGGGCGGTAGAATTTCAAGTTTAGGGAGGGATTATTATTAAAAAAAAAATTAGGTGGGTGAAGTAAAAATGGTTTAAAATATGGTAATGTATTTGTATTTTTATGATTTATTTTAAGTTTCTTTTTAGGAAGGCCTCCTCCCTTTGCTCCTTACACGTTCATTTTTTTAAAAAACAATTGGGGGAATACGTCTAACTTATGTTGTGAGAGTAAATTTCTAGATCATACGATCAATAGTGATTTTATTTGGACTGATCGACAAATTGTTGCCCTCATATCAATTTTAAAATAATAATAATAATAATAACAATGTTGTAAAACCAAAAGTAAATCAATTGATAAAAAGATAGTTGGAGAGATGTAAACAAATGAATTTCAGATGCTTTATTGCTTCTCTTTATACCAAGTTACATCTGTTAGCGCACAATGTCACTATGTGGAGGTGTTTCTGAATAGAACATAAACAAACAATAACAAAATAAAAAAAAGATGAATAAAAAGAATTAAATCCAATCACACACAATACAAGAGATTTTACATGGAAACCTAAATAGGGAAAAAAAACCATGGCTGTCAGGACGACAAAAGATCAATCTACTATGAAGAAAATTGTTACAACTTCACTCAAGATTCTCTCTCTAATACCCCAAACCCAATTACACCCAATGCTCTATTTGCGATCTTTCTAATATTTGCTATTTTGCTCCACCACTACGTTTTTTGGCTCTCGCACCTAATAACATAAATATTAGGATCTATTTATATGAGTTACATGAAGTTTAAGATAAACGGAAATCATATTCCTATACATACAAGAATTACTTATTCCACATAAATACTATTTCCAATTTATGACAAGTCTTTTTATAAGGAGAAATCATTTTTCTTCAAGCACAAGGCTTTCTTGTTTCGCTTGAAGACAAACTCTTTTTCCTTTTCTAATAAGCACAAGAACTTCCAGAAAAAATCATTTTCTATTTTCTTTTAACATTCCTGATTTGAACAAAATCTACCGTAACCGCGGTCTGGGCCGTGGTTTGCAACCCGCGCCATGAACCGCGGAAAGTCACTGAAGTCCACTGCTCAGAATACTGTGGTTGGTGTCCGCGGTCTACACCGCTTGATACTCACTGGAATTGACCGCTCCCTATTTCGCTGTCTATACGCCTTGTTCGCACCACGGTCCACCCCGTGGTTCCTATCAAAATCCGTTTCTTCAGTTCTTCTTCGGTCTTCAAGCCTCCCTCAAACACGATCTCCTACTTCTATACCATTCTCACGTCTTTAGGAAGTCTCTGCATTAGTTGAATTCCGTTTGGTAATCATTGGAAATACGAGCCATATCCAACAATCCTCTTTTATGGCAAGAATTCTCAAACCTTCGTCCACAGCTACGACTCTCATTACCGAGAATCAACATACCCACCACGAGGTATAACCACTTAGGAACATCAATCCCAATATTTCACCGGCACATGTGAAAATTTACCTTGCTGAAATTCTGGTGCAACTCATCACGTTAGGTTCCTAGGGAGTTCGTTCAGCCGTCGACATCCTTGTCCACCACACACCTTGCATCACCTCCTAACCGATTCCCGTGCGCGAATTGTGGACCCGTTATCAACAATACATCCTCTTTCATGCTAGCTAGCGGTCATGCCATGAAGATGTTTATGCCGTTTTAGAGGACATCACTGTAGTCGTCATATTCAAGAGAAGCGATTGCCGGATCCCCATCTTTAGAGCCCTTAGCCACACTTATTTTCTTATTTTGACAATCCTTCCATATGTGTATGTACTGTCCATATCCCCAATAAGTGACTTTTCTTTTGGAGCCTCCCTTCTTTCTGTCAACCAAAATAGCAGAGTTATCAAAAGATTTACCTTCACTCTTTAGCCTTCGTTCCTTAAAGATTAGTTTGTTTGCCACATCTCCAAAACATATGATTGAACTCCCATGCATTAAAATTGGCTTCATGTGCGCATATGATGGTGGAAGGAACCAGATGAGTCTTAATCTTTTGTCTTCTTCATCAATCTTCACTCCAATCGACTCTAATTCAGAAACTTTTCCATTTAGCACTCTCATATGATCGGAAACTGTAAGGACCTCGATTTTATGATTGGCTTATTTCATGACAAACCACCACATTGGGGATGATTGTGTAATGGGTAGCTTAGGTCCGTATTGGCAAGCTTCCAAGCATCTCCATGACTTCAAGAGCAAAAGGTATACTCACTTGACTTTGTCTCTTGAAGAGTTTAGGTGCACACACACACTTCATGCATGTTTTGTTTATCTTGCATTTGTGTTCTTTATTGTTTGCATAAGTGTGCATCCTTTTCTAAAACACTCACTAGCTTACATTAGATATCGTATCTTGCATTGTATCTTAGTTGATAACATGTTTGACATGTTAATTGTGCTTCATTGTGTGCATCTCACTCACTTCACAATTGCACAACATTCATGTAAGATTGACTTTTGTCTTGAGTGTTAAAAAGGGATTTTTCCCTTTGGCGCGGCCTAGACCGCTCGGCAGGCTTTGCTTGCACCGCGACGCACGGAGCGGTATTCTCCAGTGCGTCATGCGTGACGTGGACCGCGACCTGTGCACTTGCACGCACAGCGGTCCCAACCGCGGTGTAGTCCAGACGGTGCACTGCTGTATGTACCGCGGTCTGGACACTTACCTGTGCCGCGGTCTAGCAAGCGGTTTTGACGGGATTCTGGTTCCCAAGTTCAAAACGATGTAGTTTGATCTAGGGCTTCATATATATTCTTCCTTTTCTCTTCTTGGCCGAAAAAGAGCTCAGAAAATCATTTCTAGAGAGAGGTTAGAGCTCCTAGAGAGAGAAAGCTTCAAGAAAGCATCCTTGACTCTCCAAACCCAAAACCCATCTCCATCTTGCATCATTCAACATCATTTGAGTATGGGTCTCCATTGTTTCATGACTAGGTAAGCAAGAACTTCTTTGAATATCATTTATTGTTCTTCTTACTCTAGATTAGGTATTTATTGCATGATTAAATACCTAGACTCTATTATTGCATATTTATGAGTCTTGATAACATGATTGGGTTTGTATTTTGATAGCTTAATTGATTAGGTCATTTTTGCCTAAAAGCTAGGTCATAAACATTTATTTGTGATTCATTGATAACTAGGTTGAAATATTGATTCTTAATCAACTAGTTAAGCTTATTGAATGTTTATGCATATTTTGTGTAACAATTAGTTTGTTGGAAATTCTCTACAAATCTAATTGAGTTTGTTTGTTGATAGACTTTTGTCTAAGACTTGCATTTAGTGAATGATTAAATGTCTTGTCTTAATCACATGAATATATGCTAAGTTTATGTTGAATACATTGTGAGCATATTTGTTGATTCATTGTGATTGTTTGTGATAGCTAGGATTGGTTGTTATTGATAACATCTAGCTAAGTCTTTATGCCTTGCATTTAGACATTTGACAACTTGGATTTGTTTCTACAAACTCCTAGTTGAGCAATTTGTGTTGTCTAGCATAATTTGCATTGAGCATCATTTACATGATCACATAGACACATAATTCTCTTCATTGAGTCAAAGTCTTGTGGCTTCGGGGTGAAGTTGCACAAGCATTGTAGTCTTGCAACCAAGTTGTGGTTGGCAAGCATTGGTCAAGAATCCATTGTAAAAGGCCTGCGGGTAGAGTAGGAGGTGTTCACGCCAATAGTAGTGTATCAGTGGATATCACTAGGGATTGAACCAAGAGTGGTGAGTGGTAGTGTCCATAGCCTGAGGTTATCTAGAGTGAGAGTCCGAGTATCACTTGAGGGTGTAACATTTTACTCATATAGTGGATTTGAGGATCGTGTGTCGCTAGAAGGATAGCCCGTGGTTTTTCCCTTTGTTTAAGGGTTTCCACGTAAAAATCAAGTGTTATTTATTATTCCGCACTTTACACTTGATTTTGTATGTTTAATTTAATTGGGTTATTTGTTTAATATTGACTAATCGAAAAATTGGTAATAATCGATTAACAACCCATTCACCCCCCCCCCCCCCCCCCCCTCCAGGTTGTAGACACATGTTAAGAATCTATTTTCAGAAACTTTCGTATCTTCAGTCATCTGCAGCGCGTGAAACTGCTCCTTCAGGTAGAATCGGTTGCAGACGATTTTCGATTGATACAATTCTTCAAGCATTTCCCAAAGTTCTTTCGCTGAATATGTTCCATGAATATTTACAAGAACATTCTTGGTCAAGCACAATCGTATCGCACATGCAGCCCTCTCGTCCAAATCCTCCCAATCATCATCGCTCATCATAGGTTTTCCAGAACTAGTACCATCCGTTTCTTTACTAGAATCTCTACAGCCTTCAAGGTTTGCAGAGGTTGACTTGCCTTCCAACGCCTTGTGTAAACCGTATTGGATTAGCAAATCTTTGACTTGAACTTGCCACAAGCCAAAGTTAATCTTTCCGTCGAACTTCCCAACCTCAAATCTCATTATCTTTGCCATATCCAGTTTATTAAGACCACTACCAGGCAACCCGGGCTCTGATACCAAATGTTAGCACACAATGTCACTACGCGGAAGCGTTTTCCGATAAAACACAAACAAAAAATAGTAAAAGAAAAAATAAGATGAAGAAAAAGAATTAAATCCAATTACACACAACAAAAGAGATTTTATGTGGAAACCCAAATAGGGAAAAAAAACCACAGCCGTCAAGACGACAAGAGATCAATCCACTATGAAGAAAACTGTTACAACTTTACTCAAGATTCTCTCTCTAATACCTCAAACCCAATTACACCCAATGCTCTCTTTGGGATCACTCTAATATTTGTTATTTTGCTCTACCACTACTTATTTTGGCTCTCGCACCTAATAACATAGATATTAGGATTTATTTATATGAGTTACATGGCGTTTAAGATAAAAGGAAATCATATTCCCATACGAACAAGAATTACTTGTTCCACATAAATACTATTTCATATTTATGACAAGTCTTCTTATAAGGAGAAATCCTTTTTCTTCAAGCATAAGGTTTTCCTGTTTCGCAAGAAGACAAACTCTTTTTCCTTTTCTGATAAACAAAAAAACTTCCAGAAGAAGTCCTTTCCTATTTTCGTGCAACATTCCTTATCTGGGCCAAATCCACCGTTATAGCAGTCTGGGCCGCAGTTTGCAACCCGCGCCCTAAAGAGCAGAAAGCCACTAAAGTCCACTGCTCATAATACCGCAATTGGTGTCTTTTGCCTACGCTGCGATCTACATCGCGTGATACTCACTAGAATTGACCGCTCCTTATTCCAAAGTCTATGCACCTTGTCTGCACTGTGGTTCCCTTTATAATTTGTTCCTTCAGTTACACTATCTCCTACTTCCAAATGATTCTCACATCTCCAGGAAGTCTTCGCATTGGTTGAATTCTGTTTGATAATCATTGGGAATACGAGTCATTCCCAACAACATCAACAAAATCACAACTATATATAATGGCTGGGCACGGTCTGGTTGGTTCGGTTTCAACTAAAAATGGACCAAACCAAAAATTTCTGCCTTTTAAAAAATAGGATCGGTTTGGACCAATCTTTTTTTCAAACCAGACCATACTAAATTATGATGGTTTGGTTCGGTCTCACAGTTCTTGACTTGAATTTTGTTTTTGTAATTTTGATGCAATTTAAAATTTATATCAAATGCTCCACCTTTTAAAAGAAATATATGGCATGATAAGTTATTAAGTAATTCATATATAAAATATAAACTAAACTAAATAAAATATTTTCAAATTTAAAATTTAAAATTTAAAATTCAAATATCTTTTTAAACCAAATAAACTAATAAATTGAAAGCTAGATAATAAACTATTTCTTGCTGAATAAAAAAAGATGAAATAATAAATTATGGTTTTTCACTTTTAATGTTTTAGTTTTTAAATTTTAATGAAAAGTTTTGGGTGTGATTTGCAATAGAAGAAAAGAGGTATGCTAAAACTATTCGGTTCACGATCTAGTCAAGGTTTGATAAGCTTGGACTATAGACCGGACATGACCACAAGGTTTAATTATAAAAAACTGTACGTTGTAATTTTATAAGTAAAAAACTGAAAAAAATCATATGGTTTGGTTTTGTTTGATTTGGTCTGATTCAGCTGTTTATAGGTTTTATTTTCCCAATCCTAACTATATATAGTGATTTACATCCGATGAGTTAAGAAATGTCAAAAACCTATCCTATTTATTACCGCGCGTCAATTAAAGTGGTGAATAATCCAATTTTATAACTGTTGTTAACCGAAAAATTAGAGAGGGGTGGATTTTCTATTAACATTTTTGAACCGCGACCTTGGTTGGTCACGGTTGGAGAGGTACCCCATGGTACCTGTAGATTCACTGTATGAACAAGGAGGTAAAAATGGGATATGATACGTAATAACTTTCTCATACATTCTGAAAATAATACTAAGCATGTGTCTACTAACCTAGAGGGGGGTAAATAGGTTTTAGTTGATTTATTATCAACTTTTCGACTTAATCAATTTTAATAATGCTACCCCATATTAGTGATCAGTCAATACAAAATAAACATGTGGAAAGTAATAAAAACACAAGGATTGATTTACGTGAGAAACCCTTCAGCTGGGCAAAACTTACGGGATATCCTTCTAGCAACACACGGTCCTCAAATCTACTATTTGAATGAAAGTTTACAACCTAGGTTGACCTCTCGTCACACCATTCTTGGTCACTAACCCTTTCACTCTACCCAACTGGCCTTTTATAGTGATCCTAGACCAACAAGCTTGTGTACTAATCCACTTAGTCACAAGACTTAACAAACAATGAAGAGATTAAGAACCTATGTCAATATGTAAGAATATTCTATCATGCAATAAATGCTTATCTAAGGATTTAAAGATGTCAATAGATACAAATCCTAAATATCAATATCTAAATGCAAATGCATGGAGATTTAGCTAAGGAGCAAAATGATCCTAAAAGATAGCTATCAATGAACATGCAATCTCAACCAACCAACAAACAAAGCCACAAACATACTCAAATCATGCTAAACCAAAGAAACATGCAATTAATCAACAAATAATTGCTAACCCTAGGTATACAAGAACATTAAGATGAAACAAGGAGTTATAAGTTATGTTTAATTACCTAGTCAAGAAGAGCATGAAGACCCATGAAGAATAGATGCAGGAATGAAGCTAGATGCATATGGGAATAAGTTTAGTTGAGTAAAAATGGCTTCTTGGGAGTCTCTCTCTCTAAAAATTTACCTTCTCTCACTAAAACAATATTCTGGACTTCTTAACATGAAATGGAGAGAACATGACATATATATGAGGTCAAAATGAAGTTACGTCGTTTTGGAAAAGAATCAAGAAATATGCCTTGACCGCTGTTCACCCGCTATACGAACAGCGTCTGTACAAGCGGATCACCTGGGAAAATAAGAACAAAACCCAGAAGATTGATGTACGAACGACGGATCAAGGGCGACTCACCAGTGACAATCTACTGGACCAAAACCGATGTACGAGTGAATAGCGAATCAAGGGCGACATACAAGCGGTGACCTACTAGACCGAGACAGTTGTTCACATGTTGTTCGTAAGGCGAGTGAACAACGATATAAGGGTGAAAATTAAATGCTAACAGGTACCTCGCTGTACGAACAACGCGTGAACAGCAGTGGCAAGACAGAAAGCCTAATGCCACTTATAGGCGCTGTACGAACAACGCCTCATTAGCGGGTGAACAACGACCATATGCAAAAATGCACCCCTAAGGCATAAAATGACATGCCAATAAACAAACAAGATACAAAGAATTAATTCATGCATGAAGAGAGATATATCATGAGTATGCACCTAAAAGAACACACAAAGTATAAGGAATATGAGAATGCATGAGATGTGTGTGTGTGTGCAACTAGATCTCTTCAAAGAATTAAGCACAAGTGATATACCTTTGAAGTGTTCTTGATCTTGAGGTCTTGAGTATACCTAAACTACCTTTACAACTTGCCCCAATGTGGTTTGTCAATGAAATAAGCCAATCGTAAAACTGAGGATTTTACAATCTCCCTCTTTAGCTATTTCGTGACAAAACCACCACTCACATATCATCCTCACAAAACAAAAATTAAATACAAGAGGTCAACAAAAGATATTCTATATTACAAATAGATACCTAAAAACTAGATCTTCAAGACTTCGATCTCTTGTAGAAAAGCCATCCCTATAAAACCATGAAACTACATTCTCCAAGACAAGTGTATGTGAGGTGATCAAGAGAGATAAATAATAAAAACAATTGGCATAAAAGAAAATATGCAACTTGCAACAAGCAATGCAAATGCAAATTCTCCCCCTAAATGGGTTACCCCCCCTCAACAAGTCAATCTCCCCAAATATCCAGCTCTCATAAACAATACATTACTCCCCCTTTTTGTCACAAGATAGACAAATGAGCTTTCCCCAAACGGGTCACTTAGATAAGTGCATAATCATATACAACAACCTTATGCAACTCAATTAATTGAGAGAGAATGAATGAGTTTTTAGTCAAAAAAATATGTGTGAGATTTTTGCTTTTGGATGCAAGACATGCAACATGAAGGCTCAAACAGATGGTATTTGGCAAAGTGAACATCAAAAGATTCCCAAAGGAATTCAAACCAATTTGTACCCATTTGCCATAATTAAACAAGATATAGCTTTAAAAACTTGTAGCACACACAAGCAACCATGTCAATCCTTAATGGTTAATCAAGACATGGATATTAAATCCTTATTGAGAATGGATATAGAATCCTTACTGGTTGTTTTCTTGTTCAACCATTAAGAAAAGAGACAAGGCTAAATTGGATGAGATATCCTTATTTATTGTATGGACATAAAGTCCTTATTGAGTTTAGCCTTGTCAATTTGCTTCCACACACATTAGCATACACAATTCATGCATAATATTTTAGCATGTCAAAATCAAGTTCGCATGTCATGGAGATAAATTATAGGTCATTCAATTGTACTTCCCTATCGATTCTTCTAGTCCAAAAATGCATGTTTGAACATAAATGTGACATGGATTACAAACAAAGCAAATGACACACTTATTGAATAAAAAGCCATATAAATATATATAAGCACAACCAAAATACTCAAGCAATTAATAAGGAAGCATACAGTTTATCAAATTTTTGCTTATTTCAACATGCAAGGTTGCTCTCTTTCCTTGAGCTCCCCATATGGGGCCAATCACCAAAACTCATCAAGGCATATGACAGATCCCAATAGACCTACTAAGTGACTTGAACCTAGTTGAGTCTAAGGGCTTTGTAAATAAATCCGCTAGTTGATCATTAGTGCCAACATGCTCAAGTGCAATATATTTGTTTTCAACTAGATCTCTCATGAAATGATTCCTAATGTCTATATGCTTTGTCCTAGAGTGATAAACCGGATTCTTTGAAATGTTAATTGCACTCATGTTATCATAATAAAGGGTTAGAGTACTGTTAACAGGGTTTTTTGGCAATGGACCAAAGGAGAATTTTCCAACAAGAATCTACCTAGGAAGAACCATCCTGATAGTCCAGGTAACCAGCGAGATCGGTGCCACAACCTAGATGGAGCCAATGATGGGTAAGGTCAGGACCTCGATTACCTATCTACCTAGATAGGACACCAGTACCGCGAGCCAGCGAAGGCATGTACCTCACCCTACTGAAGCTCTTAATTCCAACTTAAGACCAGTACAATGATAACTTGCATGCCCAGTGCCCCGCAAGTACCTCGACATCAATCATGATACTCAGTACCTCGATACCTGCCTTGGTGCTGCCTCAACTTCCACCTGGTACCTAGTACCTCGATATCTACTCGGAGCCCTTCTAAGGCAGGTACCTTACCTGCCAAGCAATACGAAGATGATCGTGAAGACACAAGCACCACTCCAACAAGAAGCAGAACAAGCTTCATACCAGTGGGATCGAACTAATGTACTAGTGCCTCATTCCGCCAAAGTCTAGAATTTCCCACCAAACTCCACGAAGAAGGAAAGTTGACTTCATCGACGAAATAAAGTGCCATTAATGAGACCCAACGGTCAACTGAATCAGAATTTGAATTCGACAGTAATTAACGGGATCAAATCTCGCGCCTTCAGCGCCACACAATGTCTTTCAACGCCTAAAATAGGACTCTCAAAAATTCTCATCAAGCCAATCGGATTTTGAGGGAATTTTCTAGAAGAACTATATATATGTTGTTAGGATTATGTTCAATGGCAAGAGTGTAATATTGTAATTGACAATCTTCTCATATTAATAAAGTGAATTCTGATTCTTACAATTACTTATAGCATTTATTATTATAATTGTCAAGGTAAATAATCATAAGGTCAAAAGACTATGAGACATGAAGAATTTTTCATACATCCGGAAATGCATGAGGTAGACACAATTCTTTAGTTAGTCTTGAATAACGTTCACAACTTAAGTTAAAGGTTGGGCACCTCTATCTTGTAAAAGTTGTAGAATTCTTTTACTAGCATTTGAGTGGGATCAAATGAATATAATGAGTCTAAAATCATCGAAAGGTTTTCGAGTAAAAGAATCTAGTGCACTAGGTGCATTGAACTGGATCACAATGAAATACTTTATCTAGAACCGTCACTAGATATAAGTCCTTTCATTAAAGAGGACAATCAGAGTGTCTATCTTAATCCTGAGATAAATGATGGACTTATGGTTGCAAGTGTTATCATTAGAGCTATCAATGAGTACGATTATATAGCATAGTCTATCCTCGATAGTTTGGTGGTATACATTTGTTAATCGATAGAGGACTTCATTTATAGATATGGACATTGTGGCTCCATTTATTAAATGAGAGTATAATATCATCATATGGATGTTTTGAGGTATTGGATATTAAATCTCAACGTTGAGTTTTCAATAATGATTATTGAAAACATGGCTTCTGGACAAGTCAAAGTATCCAAGTTCGAAATGTGGTCATATGAGGAAATATGGTAACTTGGAGAGCTATAGGCGGTCTATGAGCTCTTGGCGATTACTGATATTATTCACGAGGATACACCATCTCCTATAAGATTGTCTAGGGTATGAATGAGAAACATCTACTTATTCTATCTTTATTTAAGAGTTCAATTTTAGCTCTTTAGTGGAATGAGTTAAAATTAATAGATTGGACCTAAGTGAATCATTTGTTGATTGTGATTAGGTTGTGTCTATTGAAGCTTAAATTTAGATAGCCCGCCAAGATCCCCAATCCACACGTATTTGCATGGATCACTTGATATATTCTACCGGACCGATTTAAGGGTCCATCTAGAATTGTTTTTAATATATCAAGAATATAATATGTCTATTATTTAATTAATGGGCTGCACTATTATATTAATATATTAAAAGGAGACATGTGGGCTTGTTTCTTTTAGTAAGAATGGGGTCTGGTTCACATGTGGGCTTTTATTTAAAGTCCAATGGATTAAATGAAATAAGAAAATAATATATGACCCATTTATATAAGTGGGGCAGCAAGGTGTATATATTAACCTAATATATTATTTTGTTTCATTGTTTTAATTAAATAAGAATTAGTTAATTTATTAATTAATTGTTTAATTAAGAAACAAATCTTTTTCTGATTAGGAAATATATTTCCTAAAGTTATACTATTGGTAGTAGTATATTAAAAGTAAAAGACTTGTTTGATAAGAAAATAAATAATTAATTTTATTTATTTAATCAAATAAGAAGTCTTTTTATTTAGTCAATAAAAGAATAAAAATATCTATGAGTTGGATTAGGTTTTGAAGTCTAAAGGTTGATGGAAATTAGGGTGCAACACAAACTCTTTTTGGTATGTGATTTGCAGCAACCCTAGTCCATTTAGAGGAAGATTTCGGCAATCCTAAATAGAAGAGGAAGCAAAATTTCGGCCACCTATATAATACCACATATAGAATTCGGCCACCATAGTTGATTGAATGATTCAATTTTTCTTCTTCTTCTCAATTCATAGAAAATGATAATTTTTATTCTACTAAACATAAAAGAGAGAAGAGATTATTCTTTGATAGTGCACTGATTGCTTGTTCATCAATAAGCTTGTGTGTACAACATCGAATTAGGTTCACGCGAGTTTCGATCATTAGATTGAGAACTCAAAAGTGACCGGAATAATTTTTGTCTTCTTTTGATTGTTTTGTGACTAACAAAAGAAAAAGAAAACTTTGTTCATCCATTCTCAGGTTTGCAATTCAAATAAAAAGGGAGACCACGCTCCTAGGTGATTCACGTACATGTTCGGATTGGAAGATCTTGCGGTACTATTCACGATCACTGTTCACGGGGGGGGGGGGGGGGGGGGGGGGGGGGGGGGTACTGTTCACGATCACTGTTCACGCGGGTACTATTCACGGGCATCGGAAAAGATTTTGCGGATTACCAATCGACGTAAGTCAATCGGATCACGCGTCAAGAGGTATTTAACTCTAACCGTATATATTTGAGTTTAATTAATTAAAAGGTTAAGGTTCAACTTTGAGAAAAATTTTAAAACCATACGAAATCTATTTGTGGTTTCTTCCGCTGCGTTTTATATCGATTTTTCCCTACATATATAGCTTTGAAGGGGAAAGAAATGGGGTTTTTTCGCCATCACAAAAGACAGAGAGGTTAATTCCCAGAAGAATTTCCTTTGAATTTTCTGAAGTTAGTGAGAGTCCATTGACGATCACATGAAGGATATATCCAATTATTGACATAAACGGCATTCTCCATCCTCATTTTGTGTTAGAGAGAGTAGAGAGTGAGTGTTGTAACCAGTATACACATTTCTGTTCAATAAAATAGTATTTACTGATATCTCCTCAGTTCCTTCATACTTGTTCGTGGCAATCTTCAGCATAGGCAGGAACCCCGGTACCGAAGGTACCTATCTCGCTACCATCTACCGGTAAGGGACTAGGGTTTTAATTGAAATTTTGCTCCCCGAGCAGATTTTTCTATTAACACTTTCTGGCACCATCTGTGGAAAACACCACACCCTCAAAAGAGAGCCAGTGTGTCTCGTTTTCTTACTATACTATCAGAATGAAGCTCCGATCCTCTCAGGATCATCCCGACCCGTTGGGACACTGATCGTGCCTAAATTGTTGTATATTTCAGCCCTCATTCCTATTCTTTTGTCTCGTTCTTGAGTGTATTTTCTATATATTTTATGTCTTTTATGTCTAATAGCCTCGTTGGTGCTAATTGCAGGCAATAGATGTAATTCTGGTGTTAGAAGCTAGTTGCAGTGGTTCTGGCAGAAAAGGGGCAAAAGGAAAGACAAAGGATCATAACCAGCTCTACAGTGTGGGTCAAGTGCGGGTCGCAACCGCACTCCAACCGCACTTCTTCCCACAGGCAGGACCTGAATCATGAAGGAAAGATAAAGTGCGGGTTAAGTGCGGGTCATCCAACCACACTTCACCCGCACTATTGCTCAAGACAGAGGAGCTGATTCGTACCTGACAGATAAAGTACGGGTAAAGTGCAGGTAATCCAACCGCACTCCACCCGCACTGTTGCTCAAGACAGAGGAATGGATTTACACCTGACACCAGAGTGCGAGTAAAGTGCGAGTAAAGTGCGGGTAAAGTGCGGGTAATCCAACCGCACTACACCCGTACTGTTGCCCAGATAAGAGAACTGAAGATGAAGAAAACATTTATAGTGCTGGTAATTCACCCGCACTCCACCCGCACTATACGCGCGACAGTTTCTTGTTTCAAGCTTAAGTGACCTATTTTTCAATCCTCTATAAATAGAAAAGGATGGGAACGAACCAAAAGATCACCATACCTCCCAACACTTGTAGTCTAAGCTAGAAACACATCTCCCTCTCATCCAAACCATCTCTACTCAATCAAAGGCAACTAGAAGACTTGGATTCAAGCTTCAAGGAAGGAGATTAATCTTCAAGGGTTCTCTCTACACGCTCTCTTAGTTTATTTGTTTGTAATAGAACATGAGTAGCTGAAATACCCCACTATGGGGTTGATGTTATTTGTATGATGGATATTTGGGCTTTGTAAATAAACTCTATGTATTATATTTATTCTATCTCTATGTTTTATTCCATTGCTTTAATTGATTTCCATTATTGATTTGCTTGGATACACCCTCTTTGCATGATTGATTTGGATTACTTGAGTAGGCAATTAGGTTGTCTAATGCTCAATTGAATGGAAGGATTTCAGGAAATTCGGCTCTAAAACCATGCCCTTAATCTAATATTTAATTAGTGGCTTTCACTATACATCCTAGGTTAGCCACTTGTGAGAGAATTAGAAGCCTCCATTATACACCCTAGGTTGGCTACTTTAGTGATTCTACGAGAACTAACCTTCGAGTAGAATTCGGTTGATAACCTAAAGCCTCATCCAATCTCAAACGGGTGGCCTTCACTATACATCCTAGGTCGGCCACTTGTGAGGGAATTGGAAGTCATCACTATACATCCTAGGATGGCTACATTAGTAATAGGTTGAGCCATAGCTAGATAGATGAGCATTCATGGAACAAGTTCCAATTGAGTAACTAGCCACTGTTGGTTGCTTAGGAGGGATTAATCTCTAGTAGGAGGTCTTCTCTATACACCCTAGGTTGACCTCTTGCTATAGATATATACCAACACTATACACCCTAGGTTGGTTACATTTGTCAAAACGTGCTTAATTGAGAGTTTGTTGCAATTGCCCCAATATTCACTTACGAGTCCATCAACTCCGTAGTTCCATCATCATTCATTCATCACTCCATTGTCATCCCATTTTATTTGCTTTCATAATTTAGTTTATATTGTATCTTCATTCACCATCACTTTACTTTTATGCATACTAGTTATATTAATCCTAATCTTATCACCGCTACCCCGATCTCAGTGGACGACACACGTGCTTACTGCTTTACTTGTATTTCTACCTGTGAATGCATCGCATAGGTTTTATAAATTGTTTTGACGGACGGTTTTCTGACGGCAAAAACTTTCCCATCAAATGGCGCCGCTGCCGGGGATCAGTGTGCGTAGTAGTGATTAGATTAGTTTTAATATTATTAGTTTATTAGTTGTTTTTAGTTTTGTTAGTTTCTTTTTATTTCTTTGGTAGTTTTTGTTTCTGTTTGTTTCAGGACTCTATGGATTCCTTTTGGCAAAATTTAGGGTCAAGCTACGAGCCTAATGAGAATGCCTACATCTCGTCATTCCTGTCAAATTCCGTTGAAAATCAACTAAGAAATTTCATGAAGAATCATGTGCGGGAGACTGAGCAGATGATAGCTTCTCAACAAGAAACTCAAGCCTTCATAGAAGAGAAAACCACCCAAATGCTCGAATTCGCCCAGCAGTCCACCCCGGTAAATCAGAGTTGTTTCCAAGTTAAAGCAACCAAACCGGTGGATCCCACCAATTTCTCAAAAGAAGACATGTATAAGCTCCGAATAGAATTTTAAGTGGAGCTAAGCAAGAGAATGGACGAGATGGACAGGATGATCAAGATGAACCAAGAGCTTATGAGCGTGAGCACAGAGCTAGTGTTGGAAAGGGGTGTGTTGAAGGAAGAGAATGAAGCACTTCAAGAGAGAGAAGCCTTGGGAATGGAAAAGGTGAGTAATCTCCAAGAGTTGAACAAGAAAGTATTATTTGAAGTGAAGATGCTCAGGGTTGAGAATGGTACTCTCAAGAAGACAAATGGTGAAGTCTCCGACAAGAACAAAGAATTGGAGGAACGAATTGAGAGATTTGAAGCAGAGAAGAGTACCGCATCGAAGGATTTGGAGAACTTAGTGAGGCTATCAAAAGATTTTAAAGATGAGATAGCTCACAAGTCAATGAAGATGCAAATGGAGGTTGACCAAAAAGCCAATGCCTTAGAGGAAGCAAAGGTAGCACTAAGCAAAAAAGAGGAGGAGGTCAAGACGTTACAAGTGAAACAAATCAAACGTCCTCAAGACCACGAATCAAAGGGGAGTTCCTCTAACTCTAATATCTTTTGCTATGCATGTTCTAGGATAGAGCATTTTAAGGCTAGAAATTACAAGCCAAATCAACATAGGAAAATAGAGGTCCTAGGAATAGGTGGAGTCGACCTAGGGTCAAGCAAATATGGGTAAGGAAAGAACAAGTGCACTTATATAGAAACATGAAAAAGGAAAAGATAATGAAGTCACCTAAATTTATTTGGGTAGTTAAAAATAGAGAATTTCCTAACTTGGTCAAACCACCCTTAGAGGACCCAAGCCTCTCCATGAATGCATCCCATTGAATAATTTTGATGCATGTAGTTAGTTTTATGTTTTATGTTGTTTAAATTCAATAAATTGTGATGTTGGGATATTTTTGTTCGAATGTTATATTTTATGGATATTTGCACATTGAATTTATTTATTATATTTGTGGATGAAAGAACCGGAGGCTCTTGTGCAAGTATGAATGCATGTGCTTTATATTGTTTAATTCGGTTTGGGGGTTGTTCATGCCCCTTTCCGTCAACTTTGACAAAATGCATGATGTTAAGCTTGACTTGTGCTTCAATGATATATTGCATGAATTGCCTTTATTTTGTGAGCCTTGTTTGAGTCATTTTTATTTTGTTGGGGCATTGATTGTGTTTGATTAGTGCCTAGGTTTGTTTGAGTCATGTTAGGTGCATGCCGCTAGGCCGGATTCTCTTGTCTTCAACATTGAGGACAATGTTGGGTTTTGGTTTGGGGGTGTAGACGCCTTTTTGAGTCGTCTTTTGTGTCTTGAGTCATTTTTGTGTCTTATTTTTGAAAAAGTTGCTGCTTAGCCAGAATTTTGAGCTTATTTAGCCTGGTGAGATACCTGGAGCATAGTGTTTGTGGCGAATGTGTGTATGCTTTGTGTGCTTATTCAATAACTCTTAGTCACTTTAAGGGTCTCACTTGCACTTCATGGGCTAGTCTCATCTTCTAGTGTCCAAGTTTAGGGAACTCAGGTGCTCAGGCGCCTTGTTCTAATAGTGGAGATTTCCCTTGTGAGATCACAAAGACAAGCCAATAGCGTGTATATTTGAGGGAAAATGTTTTTCAAATCTGTAAACACTATTCAAAACCCATGCATAGTCTCACTACATCAAAAATCATCATTTGTCATTGAACATGCATCATATATGTGGACTGCTTGACGAAAACTTTTATTCCCTTGGTAGATTGATCCTTTGAAGTGATATTAGGCAATGTGTGTTTTAGCCACTCAAAAAGAAAGCCTAAATACTTCCCATTCCCGTAATATGTGTGCTCCCAAGCTAATTTTGAAGCCAAACACATATAGACTTTTCCATTCTACACCCACGTTATCCATAACCCAAGCAACCTAAACACTTAGCCAACCCTCTCTTAATTGATCTTGTTGAGGCTTAGGAATGTAAAGTTGTGCTTTAATTTGATAAATGGCGTGTACCTAGGCAAGAGTAATGAGTTGTGAAAATGTGCATAGTAAAAAGGCATGAAAAGAAAAGAAAAGAAAAGAAGGAAAAAGTAACAAAAGAAAAATATGCTTCAAATGCCTTGTGTAAATTGTAAATGCTACTCAAATGGGTAACATGAGTAGTTAAAGATTGCACGTAGAGTCTAGTTGTATGCCTGGACGCCATATTGTATTTTGAAGTGGAGTTGCACGAGAAATTAAATGCTTAAGTGTAGAATGTATTGCCTTAACTTGGTTGATTAGTGCTTGTGCCTAAATTTCTCATTCTTCTAATCACCATTCACCGTGGCCACGTTACAACCAAATGGAAAAGACCTAGTTGATCTTATGGGATGTCTAGATTGGGAATATTAGTTAATGAATGCTCTTTCCACGTTCATGACACGTGATTCTTTCATGAGACTCACTCACTGAAAACAGCGTTTATTCTAAACTAAATGTATGCAACTAAGTTGATTCAGTTACATAAATTCATTGCCATACATGTTGCATGAGTGTGAGCCTAGGTTCTGAGAGGAAAGATAAGAGAGAATCCATGTGAGAACTTAGTGTCGAAGCGAATTATGCTCGAGGTGTGTGAGTGAGTAGTTTCTGGGGCGCCCGGCATTTTAAGTGTGGGATTCATGTTGTGCCAGTTTCTCTTGAGGTGCCTTCGAGTTGTTTAGAACATTTTGCATATGCTCATTCCTCACTCCCATATTTCTTTTGCGTATCTCTCTGCTATTTGGTTATGCAGCAAGTTTTTCTTTGTGTCTAGGAAGTTCTTAGTTTGAGTCATTTTTAGTTTGTGTCTTATTTTGTTTTAGATTATGTTTGCTCGAGGATGAGCAAAGGTTTGGTTTGGGGGTGTTTGATCGTGCTTAAATTGTTGTATATTTCGGCCCTCATTCCTATTCTTTTGTCTCGTTCTTGAGTGTATTTTCTATATATTTTATGTCTTTTATGTCTAATAGGCTCGTTGGTGCTAATTGCAGGCAATAGATGTAATTCTAGTGTTAGAAGCTAGTTGCAGTGGTTCCCGCAGAAGAGGGGCAAAATGATAGACAAAGGATCATAACCAGCTCTACAGTGCGGGTCAAGTGCGGGTCGCAACCGCACTCCTTCCCACAGGCGGGACCTGAATCATGAAGGAAAGATAAAGTGCGGGTTAAGTGCGGGTCATCCAACCGCACTTCACCCACACTATTGCTCAAGACAGAGGAGCTGATTCGTACCTGACAGATAAAGTGCGGGTAAAGTATAGGTAATCCAACCGCACTCCACCCGCACTGTTGCTCAAGACAGAGGAACGAATTTACACCTGACACCAGAGTGCGAGTACAATTCGAGTAAAGTGCGGGTAAAGTGCGGGTAATCCAACCGCACTCCACCCTCACTGTTGCCCAGATCAGAGAACTGAAGATGAAGAAAACATTTACAGTGCGGGTACAGTTTGGGTAATTCACCCGCACTCCACTCGCACTATACTCGCGACAGTTTCTGGTTTCAAGCTTAAGTGACCTATTTTTCCATCCTCTATAAATAGAAAAGGATGGGAACGAACCAAAGGATCACCATACCTCCCAACACTTTTAGTCTAAGCTAGAAACACATCTCCCTCTCATCCAAACCATCTCTACTCAATCAAAGGCAACTAGGAGACTTGGATTCAAGCTTCAAGGAAGGAGATTAATCTTCAAGGGTTCTCTCTACACTCTCTCTTAGTTTATTTGTTTGTAATAGAACATGAGTAGCTGAAATACCCCACTATGGGGTTGATGTTATTTGTATGATGGATATTTGGGCTTTGTAAATAAACTCTATGTGTTATATTTATTCTATCTCTATGTTTTATTCCATTGCTTTAATTGATTTCCATTATTGATATGATGGATATTTGGGCTTTGTAAATAAACTCTATGTGTTATATTTATTCTATCTCTATGTTTTATTCCATTGCTTTAATTGATTTCCATTATTGATTTGCTTGGATACACCCTCTTTGCATGATTGATTTGGATTACTTGAGTAGGCAATTAGGTTGTCTAATGCTCAATTGAATGGAAGGATTTCCGGAAATTCGGCTCTAAAACCATGCCCTTAATCTAATATTTAATTAGTGGCTTTCACTATACACCATAGGTTAGCCACTTGTGAGAGAATTAGAAGCCTCCACTATACACCCTAGGTTGGCTACTTTAGTGATTCTACGAGAACTAACCTTCGAGTAGAATTCGGTTGATAACCTAAAGCCTCATCCAATCTCAAACGGGTGGCCTTCACTATACATCCTAGGTCGGCCACTTGTGAGGGAATTGGAAACCATCACTATACATCCTAGGATGGCTACATTAGTAATAGGTTGAGCCATAGCTAGATAGATGAGCATTCATGGAACAAGTTCCAATTGAGTAACTAGCCACTGTTGGTTGCTTAGGAGGAATTAATCTCTAGTAGGAGGTCTTCGCTATACACCCTAGGTTGACCTCTTGCTATAGATATATACCAACACTATACATCCTAGGTTGGTTACATTTGTCAAAACGTGCTTAATTGAGAGTTTGTTGCAATTGCCCCAATATTCACTTACGAGTCCATCAACTCTGTAGTTCCATCATCATTCATTTATCACTCCATTGTCATCCCATTTTATTTGCTTTCATAATTTAGTTTATATTGTATCTTCATTCACCATCACTTTACTTTTCTGCATACTAGTTATATTAATCCTAATCTTATCACCGCTACCCCGATCTCAGTGGATGACACCCGTGCTTACTACTTTACTTGTATTTCTACTTATGAATGCATCACATAGGTTTTATAAATGGTTTTGATGGATGGTTTTCTGACGGCAAAAACTTTCCCATCAGACACCAGTCAAACGCTTCAACCCAAAAGGGTCAGAAGCCAAAGAAAGAGGGAAAGGGTCGTAAACCTGCCTCGAAGTCATCAGCTACCGCGCGGGTTACCCCTCAGGTGCCTACTACCCCGGCAGCTGGACCTACCAATTTAGATCAGCAAGTCGCATCCTTCATAGAAAGCATTCGCTTCCGAATGGTTGCTGAAGGTAGTACCAGTCAGCCCGCGGTACCAGATCCCAGGGGAGATGCCAATCGGTAAGGTAACCAGGGTACCTACCTTCGGCTGGTTGGGACCACCACCTCCCATACCGGTCCATAACAGACTCGGGCCCATGCCCCTTGTACCATCGGTCCATGACAGACTCGGGCCCGTACCCCCGGTTATAGGGCAAACTACAGGTTATAAACCCCGCCGCGCGAGATCCGCCATCGATCTCCTGCCTAGAGAGCACCACCACCTGGTCCAACCAGAAGCTTTTTCTTGACAGCCTCAACAAGAAGCGACCAGGAGACGCCATTGTTCAATGGCAGGAGGTAACAATAGGGGCGGTGGAGAAGACCCTCCCATGGAGAGAACCAGGATGAAGCTTCTACGACATCGGAGGGGTCTGACGACAGGGATTCAGAAGCGGAATCTTGGAATAATGGCAACAAACATCTCTGGGACCGGGTTGCCAGAATGGCGAAAGAGATCTAGGAATTGAAGAAGGGCAAGCACCGGGAAAACTGAAAAAAACTCCTTGGGAGAGATGGATGCTCCCCTCTCTAGGAGGATCAGGGAGGCAGAACTACCTCCCAAGTTAAAGATGCCAACTGACAAATATTCTGGGACCGAGGATCCCCTGAGCCATCTAGAAAGTTTTGTTAACCAGATGAAGGTCCAGAATGCTACCAGGGCCGCCATGTGTAGTATGTTCCTTACCACGCTAATGGACTATGCCAAGACGTGGTCCAGGAAATTACCGGCAGGGAGCGTTGACTCATTCACCAAGTTGACTACTGACTTCTGTGCTTAGTTTCACGGTATCAAACCTCGCCCCAAGGATCCCATTCACCTCAAATACGTGATCCATGAGCGGGATGAATCACTCAGAGCCTACGTGGAGAAATTCTGTAAAGAAGTAATTTAGATGGGGGTCTTCACGGAGAAGGAGACCTTGGCCAATTTCAGAAGAAATCTATGGGTAGGCAGGCTATTCAGATCCTTCGCCAAGCATCCCTCGGAGACCTACCAGGAGGCATATGATAGAGCTCTAGAGCAGGTGGAAGTAAATGAGCAGCTCTGAGTTAAGATGGAGCACGATGATATGAGAATAGCCAAACGCCAAAAGAAGGAGGCGCCCAAGCCTGCACTAGTTCAGAAAAATCAAAACAAACCTCCCCACAAGTCTACGTACCAGTCACCACCTTACTCGCCTCCACAGAATCGGTAACCAGTTAGGCGGACTCCTCCCAGAGCTACACCTCCACCTAAGGAGGTAGCGCTGGTAGATAGAGAGGAAATGAGGTATTCCCATTACACTACCCTGAACGCATCTCGTGAGACTATTTACCTTGCCATCCGTGACAAGGGACTGCTTAGGAAGCCTGGTCCAATAAAGGCACCAGTCGATCAATGGAACCTCTACAAGTATTGTGACTTCCACGAGGATGTAGGTCATAATACCTCGGGATGCTATAGTCTACGTAACCAGATTGAAGCCCTAGTGATGAGAGGTTGCTTGGAGGAATTCCTCTAACAAGTACGTGATAACATTCACACTGGGAAGGAGGTGCAATCAGACATTAAAGCGTTTGAAGAAGGAAGGAAAGCTAAAGGGAAGGATCTGATGGAGCAGATCCACATAGTCAACACCATCAGTGGGGGTCCCACCTTGGCAGGGATTTCCAACAATTCCAGAAAGAATCATGCCAGGAAAGCGCCCAGGATAGTCGCGGGCTAAGATGTCTTCAGGGTTACCAGGGGAATGCCCTAATCCTTTCCTTCAGCATAAATTATCTTTACAGAGGAAGATGTATACAACACTATGCAACCCCACGATGACCCCATGGTTATCACTATTCAAATAGCCAACAATTTGGTCCATCGTGTCCTGGTCGATACAGGTAGCAGCGTCAACATTCTCTTCAAAGGGGCTCTAGAGCAGTTCAACTTGAAGAATCCCTACTATAACAGCTACACCGCCCCACTATATGGGTTCACTGGGGACTTGTTGATTCCCACCGGATCCATGATCCTACCAGTAATAGTAAGGATAACACCGCTCCAGCAGAACCTGATGACAGACTTCGTTGTGGTAGACACCCCGTCTGTCTACAACGTCATCCTAGGAAGACCTTACCTGTCTGCCCTCAAGGGAGTCCTGTCGATATACTATAACGTTATGAAATTCCTAGTAGGGGACAAGTTGGGCGAAGTGCGAGGAGACCAGCAAGCTGAATACAAGTACTATGCAGTATCTACCAACCTAGCAGCACTGGCTAAACAATGTGTGCAGACAACCATTAATCAAGATCAACAGTTCTTAGAGGAGAGTTATGAAGGCGAAATGAATTCAGTGGAGAAGGAGCCTAAGGTAGAGTTCCCAAGTGTGGAGGTCAGGGAAGAAGAAGACAAAAGATGGGCCAACGGTCGTCCTGCAGACGAGTTGGAGGAACTATCCATTAGGAAGGATGACCTTTCCAAGACAGTCAAGATAGGTTCGACATTAGAGGCAGGAATGAAGGAAGATCTAGTAAAGTTCTTACAAGAATATAATGACATCTTTGCATGGAGTCACGAGGATATGCAGGGATACCAGTTACCTTAGCAGCTCACAAGTTGGCAGCAGATCCCACCTTCAAGCCAATCAAACAGAAGAGAAAGCATTTTAACCAAGAGAGAAATGCCGTGGTACAAGAGGAGGTAAACAACCTACTAAAGGCAAAATTCATCAGGGAATCTCGGTACCCCGAGTGGATTGCCAACGTAGTCATGGTGACCAAAGCAAATGAGAAGTGGCGCATGTACTTTGACTACACTGATCTCAACCGCGCTTGCCCGAAGGATAGTTTCTCGTTATTGAAAATCGATCAGCTGGTTGATTCGACCGTGGGTAACAAACTCCTAAGCTTTATGAATGCCTTCTCGGGTTATAACCAGATTATGATGCACCCCGCTGATCAGAATAAAACCAGCTTCATAACTAGATAAGGCTTATACTGTTACAAGGTTATGCCCTTCGGGCTCAAGAATGCAGGGGCTACCTATCAACGCCTAGTCAATCGTTTGTTCAGAGAGCTAATAGGGAAGTCAATTGAGGTATATATTGATGACATGATCACAAAGTCCCAGGTAGCCGAGCATCACCAGGATCACCTCTGTCAAACTTTTTAGATTGTCAGAGAAAATCAGATGCGTTTAAACCTTACCAAATGTGCCTTCGGGGTTACAGCCGGGAAATCCCTCGGATTTATGGTCCATGAAAGGGGAATCGAAGCAAACCCAGAGAAGATCAAAGCCATCCTGGATCTCAAATAGCCTACCTCGCTCAAACAGGTGCAAGGTTTGACTGGACTGATATCAGCCTTGAGCCGCTTCATATCACGATCGACTGATAAGTGTATTCCCTTCTTCAAAGCCATCAAACGGGGGAAGAATATGAAGTGGGACCAAGACAGTGAGTTATCCTTACAATCAATGAGGAAATATCTGGCTAGCCCCCTATTACTAGCTAGCTCGGTACCAGGAGAGGAGCTACAACTGTACTTGGTTGTATCTGAGACGGCTGTTAGCAGAACTTTGATAAAAGAATGTGGAGATGGGATTCAGCAATTATGTGAGCCACGTTTTGACCAAGTCAGAAAAGAATTAAACTGTCCTGAAGAAGCTCTTCTTCGCATTGGTAATTGCTGCCAGGAAGCTCTGCCTGTATTTCCTTGCTCATACAATCGCAGTAGTCACTGATCAACCTCTGTGTCAATTTCTCCAAATGCCAGATGTATCGGTAAGACTTGTGTTGTGGGCCCTTGAGCTCACCCAGTTCGACATCAAATATAAAGCCAGAACTACTATCAAGGCCCAGGCTTTGGTGGATTTTGTGGTAGAACTCAGCCCAATCCCTGATCAGGGTACTACCCCAAGCTTGGATCAAGCTCCTCAAAAGGAGCAAGAGCCTACAGATTGACCTACCAATCGAGAAATCTGGATCTTATATACCGATGGGGCAACCAATCAAGCAGAAAACGGGGGTGGGATCATTCTAACCGACCTAGAAAAATTCTAGTTCTGTCACAGCTTCATATTCGAGTTTAGCACCACCAATAACGTAGCTGAATATGAAGCCTTGTTAGCAGGAATGAGAACAGCAGTAGAGTTAGGAGCTGATTACCTCTTTGCCAAATGTGACTCGCAACTGGTAGTTAATCAGATAACAGGTCTATACCAGGCCAAAGGGGATAACATGGCAACCTACCTCAAAAAGGTCTAAGAGTTGTTGCCCCGCTTCAAAGGTTTCAGGATCGAGCAAATACCTAGGCAGCAGAATCATCGAGCTGAAGTCCTAGCCAAGATAGCTGCAAGTGGAGGACAAGCACTGCCAAAATGAGTGCCGCTCCAGATAATCACTACATCAAGCATAGCCTAAGGCAAGGAAGTCAACCCCGTGGAACGACCTCCATGCTGGATGGATCCCATCATGGATTATCTCCAATCAGGAAAGCTTCCTGAACACCCTGATCAAGCTCGCAAGGTCATGAGAACCTCTGTCCGGTACTGCTTGGTAAATGGACACCTTTACCCCAGAGGAAGGTCACTCCCCTTGCGTAGATGCTTACATTTCGATGATGCGAACTGGGCACTGAGAGAAGTGCATTCAAGGGACTGTGGAAATCATACCGGGGGAGAAGGGGAGAAGCGCTAGCGTACCATGTACTGCGCATGGGATATTTCTGGCCAACCTTGCACCATGATGCGAGGCGATTCGTGCAGTCATGTGAACCATGTCAGAAAACGGCCAACCTGCACCATTTACCTCCTGAACGACTATCTTCTGTCAGCTCTCCTTATCCATTTACTTTCTCGGGAGTAGACTTAATTGGCCCCCTCCCGACCGCTCCTGGTCAGCAGAAGCACACGATTGTGGCCATTGATTATTTTACCAGATGGGTGGAGGCGGAGCCCCTTACTAAGGTTACCGAAGCAAATACAACATATTTCGTCAAGAAAAATGTAGTTTGCCGGTTTGGGACCTCAAAGGTCATCATCACAGATCTGGGTAAGCAATTTGATAATGCCAGATTCTGGGAATTCTGTGAGAATCTAGGAATTGAGCTTCGCATTGCATCAGTAACACACCTTCAGACTAACGGCCTGGTAGAAGCCACAAACAAAACTATCAAGAGGCTTTTGAAAAGGAAGCTCCAGCAAAAGAAGGGTAGGTGGGCAGATGAGCTCTCAAGTGTGTTATGGGCTTACCGCACCACCAAAAGAACCGCTACTGGAAAGACCCTCTACTCACTAGCTTTCGGGGTAAAAGCTGTCCTCCCTATCAAGCATAAACTCACCTCCTTCCGGGTTCAACACTTTGACCCAGTAGGAAACGAGGATAAATTAAGAGCCAATCTAGACCTCTTGGAAGAAAAACAGGACAGGGTTGCAGAAAGGGTAGCAGTCTACCAAAGCCGAATTGCCTGATATTTCAACAGGAAAGTTAGGAACCGAAGCTTTAAGGAAGGAGATTTGGTTTTCAAGAAGGTTACTTAGAATACCCGGAAGTGGTCGGACGAGGTACTGTCACCTAATTGGGAAAGTCCCTACCTAATTAGAATAGTGATCCAGGGTGGGGCCTACAAGTTGGACGATATGAATGGATATCTTGTAGACCACACTTGGAATGCTGATCACCTCAAGAGGTTCTACCCATAAGCCATGCAGTAGAAACCAGTCGGGATCGCCCCAAACGAATATTAAAAGATGTTTGTAATCGTGAGTGCTTGTATTCTCTTTTTGATCATCAATAAAGAAGGTTTCTTTCTCCATCTACCTTTGTCTACGTTTATCTACATCTATCTACTTTATGTCGCCAATTGAATCCGTTCTGACCATCGCCTTAAGACCGGAAGAGCTACATAGCACTCCTAATGCCTTGGACCGGATAAATCTCTCCAGGAGACCTACACAGCACTCCTAATGCCCTGGACCGGATAAATCCCTCCTGTAGGTTCTCCTCGAGACCAGGATAGGCCACATGGCATTCCTGATGCCATGGCATGGCACCACCCCCCGCTACGAAGGATCCGGTATGTAAGAGCATAGTTGTCCGATGAATCAAACCTCGGCCGGGCACCACCCCCAGCTGAGAAGAGTTGGGATAATTAGTGCATAGTTGCCTGCCAGATCAAGGCCTTGGCCGGGCACCACCCCCCCAAGAAAAAATTGGTGCTAAAGTGGCCTTAGTTGCCTACCAGGATCTTGTTGCCAGTATGATCGCCTTATTTTCTCCTACGATCGCCTCAAGACCAGAAATGACCATATGGCCTTCCTGCTGCCTTGGCCAGGTGCCACCCACCGCTAGGAAGGGTCTGGTTAATAAGAGCATAGTTGCCTGCCAGATTAAGGCATTGGTCAGGTACTACCTCACGCGAAGAAATACCTGGTGCTAGTGGCCTTAGTCGCCTACCATGATCTTGTTGCCAACATGTTCTCCATCATGTTCACCATGGTACCAAGATTCCTAGAGCAGGAATGCGAGGTACCCAGATTCGCCAAATTTTTTTGCCAAGGCACCAAGATTCCTACAAACAGGAATGCGAGGTGCCCAGATTCGCCAGAATATTCACCTAGAGACTTAGGTTTCTTGAAACAGGAATGCTAGGTACCAGATTATTTGCCGAGGTACCAAGATCCCTGCAAATAGGAATGAGAGGTACCTAGATTCGCCAGAATATTCACCTAGAGACCTAGGTTCCTTGAAATAGGAGTGCTAGGTACCAGATTATTCATCGAGGTACCAAGATCCTTGTAAATAGGAACGCGAGGTACCCAGATTCGCTAGTTAATTAACCTAGAGACCTAGGTTCCTTGAAACAGGAATGCTAGGTAACAGATTATTCACCGAGTTACCAAGATCCCTACAAATAGGAATGTGAGGTACCCAGATGTAGGGAAAAATCGATATAAAACGCAGCGGAAGAAACGAAAAATAGATTTCGTATGGTTTTAAAATTTTTCTCAAAGTTGAACCTTAACCTTTTAATTAATTAAACTCAAATATATACGATTAGAGTTAAATACCTCTTGACGCGTGATCCGATTGACTTACGTCGATTGGTAATCCGCAAAATCTTTTCCGATGCCCGTGAAAAGTACCCGCGTGAATAGTGATTGTGAACAGTACCCGTGTGAACAGTGATCGTGAACAGTACCGCGAGATCTTCCAATCCGAACACGTACGTGAATCACCTAGGAGCGTGGTCTCCCTTTTTCTTTGAATTGCAAACCTGAGAATGGATGAACAAAGTTTTATTTTTCTTTTGTTAGTCACAAAACAATCAAAAGAAGACAAATATTATTCCGGTCACTTTTGAGTTCTCAATCTAATGATCGAAACTCGCGTGAACCTAATTCGATGTTGTACACACAAGCTTATTGATGAACAAGCAATCAGTGTACTATCAAAGAATAATCTCTTCTCTCTTTTATGTTTAGTTGAATACAAATTATCCTTTTCTATGAATTGAGAAGAAGAAGAAAAATTGAATCATTCAATCAACTATGGTGGCCGAATTCTATATGTGGAATTATATAGGTGGCCGAAATTTTGCTTCCTCTTCTATTTAGGATTGCCGAAATCTTCCTCTAAATGGATTAGGGTTGCCGCAAATCACATACCAAAAAGAGTTTGTGTTGCACCCTAATTTCCATTAACCTTTAGACTTCAAATCCTAATCCAACCCATAGATATTTTTATTCGTTTATTGACTAAATAAAAAGACTTCTTATTTGATTAAATAAATAAAATTAATTATTTATTTTCTTATCAAACAAGTCTTTTACTTGTAATATACTACTACCAATAGTATAACTTTAGGAAATATATTTCCTGATCAGAAAAAGATTTGTTTCTTAATTAAACAATTAATTAATAAATTAACTAATTCTTATTTAATTAAAACAATGAAACAAAATAATATATTAGGTTAATATATACACCTTGCCGCCCCAATTATATAAATGGGCCATATATTATTTTCTAATTTCATTTAATCCATTGGACTTTAAATAACAGCCTACATGTGGACCAGACCCATTCTTACTAAAAGAAACAAGCCCACATGTCTCATTTTAATATATTAATATAACAGTGCAGCCCATTAATTAAATAATAGACATATTATATTCTTGATATATTAAAAACAATTCTAGATGGACCCTTAAATCGGCCCGGTAGAATATATCAAGTGATCCATGCAAATACGTGTGGATTAGGGATCTTGGCGGGCTATCTAAATTTAAGCTTCAATAGACACAACCTAATCACAATCAACAAATGATTCACTTAGGTCCAATCTATTAATTTTAACTCATTCCACTAAAGAGCTAAAATTGAACTCTTAAATAAAGATAGAATAAGGAGATGTTTCTCATTCATACCCTAGACAATCTTATAGGAGATGGTGTATCCTCGTGAATAATATCAGTAATCGCCAAGAGCTCATAGACCGCCTATAGCTATCCAAGTTACCATATTTCCTCATATGACCACATTTCGAACTTGGATACTTTGACTTGTCCAGAAGCCATGTTTTCAATAATAGTTATTGAAAACTCAACGTTGAGATTTAATATCCAATACCTCAAAACATCCATATGATGATATTATACTCTCATTTAATAAATGGAGCCACGATGTCCATATCTATAAATGAAGTCCTCTATTTATTAACAAATGTATACCACCAAACTATCGAGGATAGACTATGCTATATAATCGTACTCATTGATAGCTCTAATGATAACACTTGCAACCATAAGTCCATCATTTATCTCAGGATTAAGATAGACTCTCTGGTTGTCCTCTTTAATGAAAGGACTTATATCTAATGACGGTTCTAGATAAAGTATTTCATTGTGATCATGTTCAATGCACCTAGTGCACTAGATTCTTTTACTCGAAAACCTTTCGATGATTTTAGACTCATCATATTCATTTGATCCCACTCAAATGCTAGTAAAAGAATTCTACAACTTTAACAAGATAGAGGTGCCCAACCTTTAACTTAAGTTGTGAACGTTATTCAAGACTAACTAAAGAATTGTGTCTACCTCATACATATCCGGATGTATGAACAATTCTTCATGTCTCATAGTCTTTTGATCTTATGATTATTTACCTTGACAATTATAATAATAAATGCTATAAGTAATTATAAGAATCAGAATTCACTTTATTAATATGAGAAGATTGTCAATTACAATATTACACTCTTGCCATTGAGCATAATCCTAACAATCTTCCACTTGCTCTATAGCAAGTGTGTTATATCTCTCATTCCCATGTTCTCTAGATGTCCATCAAAGCTCTTCTGTGGTAGAGCCTTTTTGAAAGGATCTGCTAGATTTTCTGCTGACGCAATTTTGGTGATCGTCACGTCTCCCCTATGAACAATTTCCCTCAAAAGGTGATACTTCCTTTCAATGTGTTTTCCTCTCTTATGACTTCTTGGTTCTTTCGAATTAGCCACTGCACCACTGTTGTCACAGTGTATAGTGATCTGCTTATTCGCACTAGGAACCACTTCTAAGTCAATCAAGAATTGGCGGAGCCAAACAGCCTCTTTGGCAGCTTCGCATGCAGCAACATACTCAGCTTCCATGGTGGAATCAGCAATACAAGATTGCATGATACTCCTCCATATGACTGCTCCTCCTCCAATGGTAAACACAGATCCTGATGTGGATTTTCTGGAGTCAGAATCTGACTGGAAATCAGAATCTGTATACCCAACGGGAATTAAATCCCCTCCAGAGTATACAAGCATATAATCTCTAGTTCTCTTGAGATACTTGAAAATATGCTTGACTGCCATCCAATGATCAGGACCAGGTTTCGATTGAAACTTGCTAACTATGCCAACAGCAAAACAAATACCTGGTCTAGTACAGAGCATTGCATACATGAGACTTCCAACTGCCGAGGCATATGGAACTCTACTCATGAATTGCTCTTCATGCATATTCTTAGGTGCTTGACCCTTAGAAAGTTTGATTCCATGTCTAAAAGGTAACATACCTTTCTTGGAATCTTGCATGGTAAATCTAGACAAGATTTTATCAATGTATGAAGCTTGGGATAATGCAATCGTTCTATTCTTTCTATCCCTTATTACTTGGATACCAAGAATATAACTTGCTTCTCCTAAGTCCTTCATATCAAATTGTTTTGCTAACCATTCTTTCACTGATGTCAATACGCCTACATCGTTTCCAATGAGTAGTATATCTTCAACATAAAGAATGAGGAAAACCAACTTGTTGCCTTTGATCCTCTTGTATACACAAGGTTCGTCAGGGTTTTGAATAAATATAAAACCCTTTACAGCTTGATCGAACCTTATGTTCCAGGATCTGGATGCTTGCTTTAGTCCATATATGGATTTTTGCAACTTGCATACTCTTTCTTCTTGGCCTTTTTCAATGAATCCCTCTGGTTGCATCATGTAGATGCTCTCGTCAAGACTTCCATTAAGGAAAGCTGTCTTGACGTCCATTTGCCAAATCTCTAGGTCTAGAGATGCTGCAATGGATAAGAGTATCCTAATGGATTTAAGCATGGCCACAAGTGAGAAGGTTTCCTCGTAATCGATACCTTCTTTCTGTGTATAACCTTTAGCTACTAGTCTAGCTTTAAAGGTTTCCACCTTACCATCCATACCTCTTTTCCTCTTGTATACCCACTTGCACCCAATGGGTTTTATCCCTTTAGGCAAGTCTACAAGGGACCCGACTTTGTTATTGAACATCGATTCAATCTCGGATTGCATTGCTTTTTGCCAATGACGACAATCAACATCCTCCATAGCTTCCTTGTATGTGTAGGGATCATCGTCGTCCGGGAGATTCTCAACAGATTCTCCTAGACCGATATATCTTTCGGGTTGTGTTCTAACCCTCCCACTACGACGAGGAATGGTAGGTTGTTGATCTTGTGTTGGAGTGGAACTTACAATTTGGCTGGGTTGTGAAACCTCTTGTGGAATTGTATCTCCTGACATCTCATTCAGTACAATTCTACTTTTGGGCACAAAATTATTCATATAGTCTTTTTCTAGAAATGAAGCATTTGTTGAAACAAATACTTTTAGATCAGAAGGACTATATAAATAATATCCTTTAGTTCCTTTTGGATACCCCACAAATATACATGTTTCCGAACGGGACTCCATCTTTTCTGTCTTTCCTTTCAACACATGTGCAGGACAACCAAATATCCTCATGTGTTGTAAACTAGGCTTTCGCCCAGTCCACAATTCATGTGGGATTTTAGGGACAGATTTAGATGGTACATCGTTTAGAATATATATTGCTGTTTGTAGAGCATATCCCCAAAAAGAAATAGGAAGTGTTGAATAACTCAACATTGATCTAACCATCTCTAAAAGAGTCCTATTTCTCCTTTCTGCTACCCTATTTTGTTGAGGTGTACCTGGTGCAGAAAGCTGAGAAACTATCCCATTATCAATAAGATATTGCTGAAACTCTCCAGATAGATATTCTCCACCACGATCAGATCTCAAGATTTTTATATGTTTCTCAAGCTGATTTTCTACTTCAGCTTTGAATGCTTTGAACATATCAAATGCATCCGACTTATGTCTCATGAGATACACGTAACCAAATCTTGAGTAATCATCTGTGAAGGTGATGAAGTACTCATATCCACCTCTAGCTTAAATGCTCATAGGACCACATACATCAGTGTGTACTAGTCCTAAACATTCAGTGGCTCTTGCACATTTGGTATTGAACGGCCTTTTGGTCATTTTACCTTCCAAACAAGATTCACAAGTTGGTAGATCATCAACCTTTAAGTCACTTAAAGGTCGGTCACATACCAATCTTTTAATCCTATTAAGGTTAATGTGACCTAGGCGTAAATGCCAAAGATAGGTTTCATCTTTTGATAATTTTACTCTTTTATGATTAGGTTCCGTTATTTCTATGTCTAACGAGTGAGAGATATTTCTATGCAAAAAGAATAAACCGTTTTCCAATGTACCTTTGCAAACAACTTTGTCATTCTTACTAATAATAAAAGTTTTATTAAAAGTAACCGAATATCCAAACTTATTTAAACAAGAAACTGAAATTAAATTCCTCTTGAATTGAGGTACATAATAAACGTCTATTAAATCTAAATGCCTACTAGAATCTAAAATAACTCTAATATCTCTCACTGCACTTGCAGACACTAACGTTCCGTTGCCCAAGCGCAAATTGACTTCATCTTTATTCAACCTTCTCTTTTCCTGAAACCCCTGCAAGGAATAACAAACATGATTAGTGGCTCCAGAGTCTATGATCCAAGAATCAGTAAAATCTGCCAGAAAACATGTTTCTAGATAATTAACATTACCTTCTTCCTTCTTTTTCTGGGACTTTGGGAAATCTCTTTTCCAATGTCCCTTTTCACCACAAAGGAAGCATTTCCCTTTGATCTTGGTTACTTTCTTTATTTCCTTCTTGGTAGGCCCAAGTTGCTTTTTCTTCTGTTGTTTCTTGACCTTCTTACGGGTCTTAACAGTAGCAACTTTACCAACCAAATGAATCTCTTGACCTTTGTTTTTCACAAGGATCTTTTCAGCGCTTTGAACATCTTGCATCAGGCCCTGCAAGGTGTATTCCTTTTTGTTCAAGGTGTAGTCCAACTTGAACTGATCAAAGGAATCTGACAGTGAGTTAACTACCATATCAATTTTGGTCTCACCATCAATCTCAGCACCATTTAGTTCAGCAATATTGAGATGTGCTATGACTTTCATCATGTGATCTTTCACAGATTGTCCAGGTTTCATCCTAAGATTCATAAAAGCAGTCACTGCCTCTCTCTTAGCCGTCCTAGACCTCATAACAAACATTTCCTCTAGAGACATCATTATATCAGCAGCGGACTCCATTCCTTCATGTTGATGTTGCAACACGTCGGAGATAGTGGCCATAATGTAACATTTTGCCATATCATCAGAAGTCTTCCACTGCTCATACTCATCTCTTTGCATCACATTAGATTCATTATTAGGAAGGGGTGGTTTAAGGAGTGGTCAGAACAAACTTATGTTTTTCACTTTGCAGCAACAACCCAATTTTCCTTTTACATGTTACGTAGTTATCCCCAGTTAAGGTGTTATCTTTCAGGATGTTCATAAGTGATGGGGCCATGATTTCTGATTAAAACAAAAACATATATAAGTAAATAATCATGATAATAGCACTTTTAAAAATTTATCTTGAATTAAAATAAATAATTCAATCATAAAAATTCAACGGTGATCCAACACCCATAAATATTACGCCTCCTTTAGGAGTTCTCACTATTTACTAGTTAGACTAGGTCCCACCTAATTGTTAACATAACAACAAGCGTTTTTAATTTTAGCCTTGTAATTTTTATTAACAAGAACTCTTGGGAGGATATTAATAAAATTACATTCAGTGTGTTACCAAGATATCGACCCTCAATTTTCTCTCACGAAAATCCCTCATTGGGGAGTAGATTTCGTTTAAGTCAATTGTCTAGTTTATCCTTGTAAGGAAGTATATTGTTAAATTCCATTTATGGACGCCCCTTGGGGGGATTACCAAAAATAATAAAACTCAACTAATCTTGGAGGCCATAGGCGTTCTTGCACACCTTCTCCCACTCAATTATTTAAGGCGTGTGATTAAATCCCAAAGAATGATTTTTACCAAGTTATCTAGATGCCAATTAGATACCTAAATCATTCAATGCATGTTCATACAAAAAGAGATATATGAGTGGCACTCCTATTCGAAAATGTCATGTTATCATACAACAACAAATATTGTAATATTTAAGCAAAAATTAAATAGCAACAATTTTGGCCCATCCTAGAAAAGCAAGTAAATTACAATTGTTAGGAATACAAGATCTTCAGGTGGCCATCAACCATATGCTCATCCCTCGGCCTCCTCCCATGGACGTGCACTGCCCACAACCCTACAAAGGGGCTGCCTTGCGCAGCCCATAAGGCCACACAAGGCTGCCGTGCACAGCCCACCAAGGATTGAGCTTGCCATGCGCAGCCCAATCCAGTCCTAGGGTGCGCACGGTGCTCGTTCTCGGTTCCGGTTGCTTCGTTTTTCTTCGTGTCTTCGAATTTTCAATACCCGAATACATTACATCATATTACGAATAAATTACTGCAGCAAATTTTTTTTTTATTTTACTGCAGTAAGATTTATAAAAAAAATACTGCACTTGATTACAAAAAAAATACTGCACTTATTTTACATACAAAACAAAAAAAATAAAACCCTAGCAACTACCAAGAAGGAATTATGGCGATAATAGACCACCCTTCTTGTTACAAATCCGAAACAAAAATTACATTAAAATTCTAGGACCAAAATCGAGCAATAACAATTCACTTTATAAAACATATATAAATCCATACATTCAACATGTAATTATATATGCGAATACCTAGAGTGACATCTCTTTCTAAAACATGTATAATCACAATAAAAAAGAAATAGATTCACGTATATATACGTTAATTAATTAAAAGGTACAACCAAGGCTCTGATACCAATTGTAGGGAAAAATCGATATAAACGCAGCGGAAGAAACGAAAAATAGATTTCGTATGGTTTTAAAATTTTTCTCAAAGTTGAACCTTAACCTTTTAATTAATTAAACTCAAATATATAAGGTTAGAGTTAAATACCTCTTGACGCGTGATCCGATTGACTTACGTCGATTGGTAATCCGCAAAATCTTTTCCGATGCCCGTGAACAGTACCCGCGTGAACAGTGATTGTGAACAGTACCGTGTGAACAGTGATCGTGAACAGTACCGCGAGATCTTCCAATCCGAACACGTACGTGAATCACCTAGGAGCGTGGTCTCCCTTTTTCTTTGAATTGCAAACCTGAGAACTGATGAACAAAGTTTTAATTTTCTTTTGTTAGTCACAAAACAATCAAAAGAAGACAAATATTATTCCGGTCACTTTTGAGTTCTCAATCTAATGATCGAAACTCGCGTGAACCTAATTCGATGTTGTACACACAAGCTTATTGATGAACAAGCAATCAGTGTACTATCAAAGAATAATCTCTTCTCTCTTTTATGTTTAGTAGAATACAAATTATCCTTTTCTATGAATTGAGAAGAAGAAGAAAAATTGAATCATTCAATCAACTATGGTGGCCGAATTCTATATGTGGAATTATATAGGTGGCCGAAATTTTGCTTCCTCTTCTATTTAGGATTGCCGAAATCTTCCTCTAAATGGATTAGGGTTGCCGCAAATCACATACCAAAAAGAGTTTGTGTTGCACCCTAATTTCTATTAACCTTTAGACTTCAAATCCTAATCCAACTCATAGATATTTTTATTCGTTTATTGACTAAATAAAAAGACTTCTTATTTGATTAAATAAATAAAATTAATTAATTATTTTCTTATCAAACAAGTCTTTTACTTTTAATATACTACTACCAATAGTATAACTTTAGGAAATATATTTCCTGATCAGAAAAAGATTTGTTTCTTAATTAAAGAATTAATTAATAAATTAACTAATTCTTATTTAATTAAAACAATGAAACAAAATAATATATTAGGTTAATATATACACCTTTCCGCCCCAATTATATAAATGGGCCACATATTATTTTCTTATTTCATTTAATCCATTGGACTTTAAATAAAAGCCTACATGTGAACCAGACCCATTCTTACTAAAAGAAACAAGCTCACATGTCTCCTTTTAATATATTAATATAATAGTGCAGCCAATTAATTAAATAATAGACATATTATATTCTTGATATATTAAAAACAATTCTAGATGGACCCTTAAATCGGCCCGGTAGAATATATCAAGTGATCCATGCAAATACGTGTGGATTGGGGATCTTGGTGGGCTATCTAAATTTAAGCTTCAATAGACACAACCTAATCACAATCAACAAATGATTCACTTAGGTCCAATCTATTAATTTTAACTCATTCCACTAAAGAGCTAAAATTTAACTCTTAAATAAAGATAGAATAAGGAGATGTTTCTCATTTATACCCTAGACAATCTTATAGGAGATGGTGTATCCTCGTGAATAATATCAGTAATCGCCAAGAGCTCATAGACCGCCTATAGCTCTCCAAGTTACCATATTTCCTCATATGACCACATTTCGAACTTGGATACTTTGACTTGTCCAGAAGCCATGTTTTCAATAATCATTATTGAAAACTCAACGTTGAGATTTAATATCCAATACCTCAAAACATCCATATGATGATATTATACTCTCATTTAATAAATGGAGCCACGATGTCCATATCTATAAATGAAGTCCTCTATCGATTAACAAATGTATACCACCAAACTATCGTGGATAGACTATGCTATATAATCGTAATGATAACACTTGCAACCATAAGTCCATCATTTATCTAAGGATTAAGATAGACTCTCTGATTGTCCTCTTTAATGAAAAGACTTATATCTAGTGACGGTTCTAGATAAAGTATTTCATTGTGATCCTGTTCAATGCACCTAGTGCACTAGATTCTTTTACTCGAAAACCTTTAGATGATTTTAGACTCATCATATTCATTTGATCCCACTCAAATGCTAGTAAAAGAATTCTACAACTTTAACAAGATAGAGGTGCCCAACCTTTAACTTAAATTGTGAACGTTATTCAAGACTAACTAAAGAATTGTGTCTACCTCATACATATCCGGATGTATGAACAATTCTTCATGTCTCATATTCTTTTGACTTTATGATTATTTACCTTGACAATTATAATTATAAATGCTATAAGTAATTGTAAGAATCAGAATTCACTTTATTAATATGAGAAGATTGTCAATTACAATATTACACTCTTGCCATTGAGCATAATCCTAACACCAGATTCGTCAGATTATTCGCCACAATACCAAGATTCCTAGAGTAGGAATACAAGGTATCTAGATTCGCCAGGCCATGGTACCAAGATTCCTAGAATAGAAATGCAAGGCACCTAGATTGCAAGATGGTTCGCCAGTATGTTCACCATTGTCAAGGAACCAAGATTCCTCGAACAGGAAAGTGAGGTACCTGAATTTGTCAAGTTTACTCACCAGCGTTGTCAACCAGGTACCTAGACTTCCCGGAACAGGAAGGCTAGATACCATGAGTCACTAACATGACTAACAACGTACCAGGATTCTCAAAACAAGAATGCCCAGATAGGGTCAATCAAGAGACCATTGAACTGGCTATGAGCCACGATACAACGTCAGATTTTTCTGTTACCATATATTGGTTAAGCCACATTTATGCTGAGGACTTTTATTCAAATTTGCATCTCAGTTAGAAGCGTGCAACAAAATTCAATCAGCAAGAATAAAAAGAAAAGGGAGGTTTCTTCATTGATCAAATCAGGGAGCACAACCCTTACTTCAGGCTACATACAAGAAACAAGAAAGAAAAATAACAGAAAGCAAATTGGAGGCCTTGACAAGCCGGCTTCCTTTTCGGCTTCCTGCTGACTTTCTTGACCTGCTCTTTTAGCCACACTGATCTCGACCAAGACAGATGTCGACGATACTACCGTGACCCCCGAAGGTAGGAACGGAGGCCGTATTGGAGTCATCAAAATAGAAGGTTAACCTTGAAACCCTTCATATTCAAGATACAACTGGATACGAAGCTGTGGTCTGCCTAGGTAATGTCTGCACCATTGGCAAGGGTGCAACACCATGATCCACCGTTCCTCTTGATCCAAGGAATCACAACCAGTTATGGTTCCCTGGTAATTAAGTCCATCTCGCATCGTCCTATCCACAATACCAAGCATCTTGCCAGTCACAGAACTTACATCTCCTCCTCCTCCAACAATGTTAACAAACACGACGATCATTGGTCGATCTGCTGGGATTTGTTGCTCCACTAAAAGAGTAAAGAGGTAGTATGAAGAATTCTCAAGTAGTTAGAGGTATTCATAGAAGGAGAGATCGCGTATCTGGAGCGAGAGGATAAGGTTATTAATGGGACACAACATTCAGTGTATGGGAAAGGATAGTTTCGCAAAGCGTGCACCCCCGAAGTTAAATGTTTGAGACAATCGAGCTTGTCCTAGAATGACACATGGAAGAGCAGTTGAATATAGAACTCAAACCAAAAATTCCTATGATGGAACTCCAAAAAAGAGGTTATTCAATCAGGGTAACCTCGAAGATAGCATGGACCGCGACAGTCTCGATTACCAAGATGCTCTGAACAAGAATGCCCGATACCTTGAATCCAACTGCCTACCAGGATTCCCAAAACCAAAATGCCGGGTACCCAGTCTTCTCCCCCAAGTGAGATCGACAGCTAAGTCCTATGAGATCCTTGTACCAGTTACAAGTTGTGCTAAATTTTTCAATCACGCCAAATTTCAGAGCCCCCTCTGTGATCAGAAATTTATTAAATCAAGTCCACGCTGGGGACCTTTCTTTAGATCAAGGCAAAGGTCAATCAGGAAATCGGTAAACGACACACACTTAAAGCGAAAGAAAGAAAAGAAAAGAAACATTTTCATCAATACAACTGGGGAGCCCATCCCCCAGTCACGGGCTACAAAATAAGGAAAAGATTAGGTTGACTAGGTAAAAGATCAAACTGGATCATGCATCCTCCTGCTCCTGGTTGGCTGTCTTTTCTCCAGCTCCACCAATTAAAGTTTCTCTATCTTTGGGACCAGTTGAAGCCTCACCTATTTCCTGGATACCTACCGCAACCAGAAGCTCCACTTAAGATAGATTGCCCTGAAGTTCCCCTGCTGCTGCTTGGTCAGAATTTTCCCCAACTTCCTTGGTCGAAGCAGCCTGACCCTCCACTACCTGGGCAGGATTAGAATATGAGATAGGCAGGGCAGATTCTCCATCATCAGTAGCAGGCTGGTCCCCTGTCTCTTTGATGAACTTTAGCGGAGAAACAAAAGGGGCAGAAACCCCTTCTTCACGTTGAGCCTCTCTAGCTTCAGGAGCCTTCGGTTTGGGATATGCTCCAACATTGCTTGGTGGAGGAAGGGAGATAGAACTCTGGTCTTCACTTCCTGCTACTCCACTTACTCCAACAACCTGAGAAGGTCTAGCCATATCGGAGAGTGCTGCCCCAGCAAGTTCAGCAGCCTTTGCCGTAATCTCCTCCCAGTTCCACCCCGCGATGACACTCAGGTCAAACGGAGGAGGGAAAGCCAAAGCCAAAGCCACCTGGTAGCTAGCGAAAAAGTAACCATCTCCTAAGGCAATGTCTACTTGAGCATCCAGGTTGGCCATACTATCGTGAAGGGATTGAACCTCTTTCTCCAGCTCCATTACTCTTCCCTTAGTGATCTCTCTCTCCTCCTTGCGGCAGAGGGACCTGAGCCTCTAGGTATCCAAAGCATGCTGCATCCTCTCCATATCAACCTTTGCTTCATCCGCTTCCTTCTTGGCATTTTTCAGAGACTGGTTCAAAGCTTCCACGCTTCTAACGGCCTTAGCAAGCTTCTTATTGGACCTCTCCAACTCGGTAGTAGCACCTTTAACTTGCTCTAAGAGGGAGCTGACCTGTTGGCTTAGTGCCACATTGAACTTAAAAGCCTGCCAAGAACAAAGCACTAGTCAGGGTATTACCAACACTTAACCGGGATAGAGGGCAAAATGAGTCGTCTTACCTTAGCCAGGAGAGCAGATCCCCTTATGATTAGAAGCTCAGCAGGCATGGCCGTCATGACATCCAAGCTCCCGCCTGGGCAGGAAGCAACAAATTGGGCCAAGACTTCATCTTTACTGCTATCCTTCGACCTCGATCGCAACCTATCCTGAGGTACTACTCTGCTAGCCATAGCAGGATCAGAACTTTTTTCGATCGGGTTAGATTGACCGGTTGCCACAACGGGATAGGCAGAGGGAGCTAAGGCATGAGCATCAGTAGCAGCTGTAACATTAACTAGTTCGATGGGTGACGTATCCTGCACCTGACTAGGAGCACCTCGGTACCTCCCCACTCTGGCTGTAAAAGCCTCCAGTGACCTAGCCGAGATAGGGGGAGGGGGAGGGCGAGGGCGAGGGCGAGCTGGTGATCCAGATACCCCGACTAGGGTCGATCCAGATACCCCGACCGATGTCCTACCAGATCCAGCAGATATGTCGACCCCCACAGTAAGAGCAACAACGACAGAAATATGGGAGGTCAGAGCCGAATCATTTATCCCACCAGCAGGGTGGGGTTCCACCTCCTATACAAATGAAGGCACTGCAGAGACTACCGAGATAGCAAAAATTTAGTATCTACAATATTAATAAAGCAACACAGCAGAAGCAAAGTCATAAATGTGTTTACCTGGTTGTGCACTGGAGACTCGGAGGTAGTATTCTACCCTCCCTGCATCGAAAGCATCCTAGGTAGGATACTGCAGGTTAACATAATTTTTAGCCATGATGGCCTTCAAGATTTTCTCTGACTCAGCAGAGAGTTTGCTCTTCTCCAAAGCGGGTCTCCTGCTAAAGCAAGTAGAAACCTTGAACTCAGTTCCTCTGATATGGATTGAATTACCTCACTCGCCTCCGATGATGACCCACTCCTCCTTCTAGGAGGTGTCTTTCTTCATGGCCCCTGGCACCACAAACTGCAGGTTATTCTTGGCCCGGGCATAAAACTGCCCATTTGGACCCGGGGCGTTGGCAACGATCTAGAACATATACCCGAGCTCGCCTGGCCCAGGCTCCCGGTTAACATTATCTCCATCGCACTGCTCTCTCCACAGTACCAAGAACCCCACCAGATGGCTCCAGAACCCTGGCGTTAGCTGAAGATGGGTAAGTTGCAGAGCATACAGCACCCTACGCAAGGTAGGGTGGAGAGATAGCCTGACTCCACTATTGAAAGCTACCGTATGAATTGGGAGCTCTCCAGGATTAGGGGTATATACGTCATAACCCTTAGAAGGTACAACGATCGTGATAAATTTAGGGACCTTGAAATCCCTTTGCAAGCGCTTGATGGTTCTCAGAGTACTAGTTGAATCGGGGATTCATCTATACTCATATGGAAGAGCTAGCACCCTCCCCATGGTGTCCATAACTTCACCAGCCCGGTCTCTACCTACCCTGATGGTACCCGGGACTCCACTCACCCTGACAACATCCTACTCTCCGCTCGACTCCTTGTCGACATCCACCGGAGCACTGGGATTGTTTGTGAAGCCCTTCCCGATTGTGACATTCTTGTTGGACCAACGGCGTTGTAGAAGAGGGACGTGCCCTTCTATCATCGTCACAGGCCCTCTTCCCATGAGTGAGGTTCCCACTAGCTACCGCGTCACCGTCAAATAGTTGCTCAATACTGTTGCCACCTGGTGAAGACATTTTCACAGATTCAAGGTTTTGTTTCTCCAAAAAGGGGAAATTTAAAGGTTGACGAAGAGGGAGAAAGCTAGGTTTTTTCTTAAGACTCTTGTTCGGAAAAGTTTGCTTAAGTGAGTACACTGTGAAGAAGAAGGGTTTATATAGAGATAACTACTTGTAACGGGCAGAGAAGGTAATCAATGTCGTGAGATAATCGGCGATGTGGAGGAAACAGTTTCGAGAAACATGCGCCCCCCAAAACATTTCCTTTTTTGAATTTACCCTACCCTGGTCAGCCACGTGGAAGACTCATTTAAATTAGCGTGCAAAGAGAAGATTCCCTTCTACAAGATGATTATGAAAAATTCTCCAAGTGTTATCCATCCTTACTCAAACACCGACCTGGTACCGGTGTTCAAGTCAGGGGGACTTCTATTAACAGGGTTTTTTGGCAAGGGATCAAAGGAAAATTTTTCAACAAGAATCTACTTAGGAATAACCATCCTGATAGTCTAGGTAACCAGTGAGATCAGTGCCATAACCTAGATGGAGCCAATGCTGGGTAAGGTTAGGACCTTGATTACCTATCTACCTAGATAGGACACCAGTACCGCGAGCCAGCGAAGGCATGTACCTCACCATACTGAAGCTCCTAATTCTAACTTAAGACCAGTACAATGATAACTTGCATGCCGAGTGCCCCGCAAGTACCTTGACATCAATCATGATACCCAGTACCTCGATACCCGCCTTGGTGCTGCCTCAACTTCCACCTAGTACCTAGTACCTCGATATCTACTCGGAGCCCCTCCAAGGCAGGTACCTTACCTGCCAAGCAATACGAAGATGATCGTGAAGACACAAGCACCACTCTAGCAAGAAGCAGAACAAGCTCCATACCAGTGGGATCGAACTAATGTACCAATGCCTCATTCCATCAAAGTCCAGAATTTCCCACCAAGCTCTACGAATAAGGAAAATTGACTCCATCGCCAAAATAAAGCGCCATTAATGAGACCAAACAGTCAACTGAATCAGAATTTGAATTCGACAGTAATTAACGTGATCAAATCCCGCGCCTTCAGCCCCATACAATGCTTTTCAATGCCTAAAATAGGACTCTCAAAAATCCTCATCAAGACAACCGGATTTTGAGGGGATTTTCTGCAAGAACTATATATACAGCTTTGAAGGGGAAAGAAATGGGGTTTTTTTGCCATCACAAAAGACAGAGAGGTTAATTCCCAGAAGAATTTCCTTTGAATTTTATGAAGCTAGTGAGAGTCCATTGACGATCACAAGAAGGATATATCCACTTATCGACATAAACGGCATTCTCCATCCTCATTTTATGTTAGAGAGAGTAGAGAATGAGTGTTGTAACCAGTATACATGTTTCTGTTCAATAAAATAGTATTTACTGATATCTCCTCAGTTCTTCATACTTGTTCGCGGAAATCTTTAGCATAGGAAGGAACCCCGGTACCAAAGGTACCTATCCCGCTACCACCTACCGGTAGGGGACGAGGGTGTTAATTGAAATTTGTCTCCCCGAGTTGATTTTTCTGTTAACAAGTACCTTGATCAAAGCCATATTCCACAACCATTTGCTTCAACCAAAGGAGTTGTGTGCAAGCACTCCCGGTGGCTATGTATTCCGCTTAAGCTATGGATAGAGAGATGAAATTTTGCTTCTTGCAAAACCATGAGACCAAGTTTTTACGTAGGAAGAAGTAACCACCTGATGTACTCTTCCTATCATCACAATTCCCTGCTCAATCTGTATCACTACAGCCAACTACTCTAGCATTAGTGTCAACAGAGTACCACATCCCATAGTTGGATATCCCATTCACATATCAAATGATTCTCTTCACAGAGAAGAGATGAGACTCCTTGGGATCCGCTTGGTACCTAGCACACACACCCACACTAAAGGCTATATCAAGTCTACTTGCGGTCAAGTAAAGCAAGCTACCAATCATGCCACGATAAGGACTTTGGTCCACACTCTTGCCACTAGCATTCTTGTTTAGTTTCAAGGTGGTACTCATGGGTGAGTCACAATGTTTGACATTCTCAAGGCCAAACGTCTTCACTAGGTTATTGGCATACTTAGCTTGGGATATAAAAATCCCATCATGCAATTGCTTGTTTTACAAACCTAGAAAGTAATTGAGCTCACCAACCAAGCTCATCTTAAATTCATTAGACATAACATCAACAAATTGTTGGACTTTGGATTTGTTGGTGGAGCCAAAAACAATATTATAAACATAGATTTGAGCTATAAAAAGCTCATCTTTGTTGCCCTTGATGAACAAAGTCTTGTCAACACTACCTCTTGAGTAGCCATTGTCAATATACTTTATACCAAGCTAGTTCAGATGATAATTTTAAAATGCTAACACTGATACAATCGATAGAGAAGGAAGATTATTTTATTATCAATAGTATATCATGTACAAATATCTCTCAAAACACTCTCCATTTCTCTCAGGTCTTGTAGGGTGGTTCTCGTATGCCTGTCGATAAGTAGTATTTTCTTCTCTTCCTTTCTTCTTATTTATACATAGTTTTAGTAGGTTAAGTTTGTGACAATCCCCTTGATTTTCTCAATCTCTTCCCTCCTTATCGGGCGGGATTTCTCATTAAACGTCATTGACTATGTGTTAATAACCGAGTTGCGAATATCTTGGTGGAGATTAGTTTGTTTCCTTTTTAGACTCTATTACATGTTCTACTTGCACGTAATGTTTCCATATATGATTCAGTGTATCTTCTTATATTCACAGCATGTTTCCTCATAGAGGTCGTTGAATATGGTGTGTATTGTCTTGTATAGCGAGGTAGATCAGTGTCCCCTTTTTGGTATTCAGGGGCTTAGTCTAGCTAGGAGCTTGGTCTGACCTCTCTTGATCTCTTAGAGCTTGATGTGGCTCCCTACGGGCATTCTTCTGTGGCAGCAGGGTTTTTGGAGAGCTTCCTAAGAGGTTGCGAGGTAGTCTCGACCTCGGGGAGCCTGAGTCAGTCTTGACCTCGGGGAGCTTGAGTCAGTCTTGACCTCAGGGAGCTCCCAAATTTCTTCTTTGATAACGCGGGCTCGATCTGATCCTGCCGGGCTCTATCCCGAGTATCTCTAGAGTTCGCCTTTATTTCTATGGGGTGGTGTCGTAGCTCGGTTTCGGGAGCCATGGTCCCCTAGTGGATAACCTCGAGCCTAGAATCGAACTAGGAGGGTGGAAAATTTCCCTTTGGTCCCTAGCAAAATTTGGCTATTAACAGTAAACAATTAAATTATTGTTAAAATAATTTAGATTGAAAATTATTTTAGAAGAAGCATTTACAAATTTATATAATCATGGATGGTTACTATCGCAAATGAGGGAGGATTTTAAAGGGGAGATAGTGCGGCATGGTGCAACTCGATTTGCGACCAATCATATTGCCCTTTATAGTCTTTTGAAAAACAAAGACAAATTTGAAATAATTATTTACTAGTGATGCATGGGTTGCAAATCGATTGAGTCAAATAGCAAATGGAAAAAGAATAGAATGGCGTATTTTAGATTTAGAGTTTTAGGATAATATGGCTTATGTAGTTAAAATATATGAGCCACTGTACTAGGTTCTGAGATTTGTTGATACAGAAGTTGTACCCACTATGCCTATCGTGTATGAGTTAATGCGTGTGATGAAAGATGTAGTAAAAAAACAAAGAGGGAGTAAATGGGTTCTAAACATTATACAAGACCGGTGGGATAAAATGCTCAATCACCCACTACATGCTACATGTAAATTTTATTTTGAATTGTTTGTCATTCATAGGGGTGGGCACAGTTCATTGAACCGAACCGAACCGACCCAAACCGAACCGAAATATGATGTTTGATTCGGTTTTAAGGTTAAGTTCAATTCAATTCGGTTTGAACCGAATGAACCGCATAGAATATGGTTCAGTTTCGGTTTTGGACCTTCCAAAACCGAACCGAACCAACGAACCGAACTATAAATACAAAAAAATACAAATTTTATTATGGATTGTATGTTGGATTATTTATGTATGATCTTATTTTATTTTGAACTTCTATCATTCTATATAATATATGGACTGAATTTGGTAGAATAGTAACTATTGAGCAGGTACTTATGATTGAATTGGACTAAATTTGATTAGTTAAATAGTAATGTGGTCTATTTAGATGTGTTTTGAATGTAAGGGATTATTAAAAAAAACATAGCCCAAAGTCAATTTCCCAAAGGCCAAAGGTCTAAATACAAAAATAGGGTTGTTAAATGATACAAAAATTGAAAAAATATGTAAAAAAACCTCAAAGCCCAGTAGGCCCAAAACCGAATTGGATCGAGATAAAGGTGTTGGGTTCAATTCGGTTTTGTGGTCCAATACGGTTCAAACCGATTCAAGTTTTCAAAAACCAAAAATATAATGGTTCAATACAGTTTTGGCCGAAACCGAACCGAACCGAACCGAACCGCGCCCACCCCTAGTCATTCATAATTAAAATTTAGTATAATATTTATACTAATTTTTTTTCTACTAGCTTACTATTTGAACCCGAAGTACCAATATAGAGATAATATTGAGGATAATTCAGATCTTCTGAAAGCAGTACATAATGTCTATGCGCAATTAGACATTGAAGCTGCAGGAATTGCTAATTTTGGAAATAAGGTAAAAAGTTACAATTTACAACCAATTTTATAATTCCAATATTATAAATTCTTTGCGTGAGAGTATTGTGTCGTATTAAAATATATTATATACATATTGATCTCATGGATGTAGCTCATATACTTTAAGGATGGAAGGAAAAGTTTTGGTGAACGAGCAACCATTGCAGTTAGAAGCAAAATGAAACCGGGTATATAACTTTTATTACAAAAATTTAAATATTAATAATAAATGATAATATCATTGAAATAATACTCATACTTATAATACTTAATGATTTTTATTACAGCTGATTGGTGGTTAATGTATGGAAACTATGCTCCATCATAGCGTGCAATAGCCGTTCACATACTGTCACAAACATCATCATCTTCTGCATGTGAAAGAAATTGGTCCACATTTGCTTTTGTTAATAGCCAAAATTGGCTAAGGACCAAAGGAAAATTTTCCACCTCCCAGACCTGGCTCCATACCCGAGAGTTTGCCACTAGGAGACCATTCTATCCAGAGCCGAGTTACGATACCACCCCAGGAACAAGGACGGGCTCCGGAAACATCTGGGATAGAGCCCGGGACGATCAGATCTAGCCGCATCACCAAAACTAGAAATTCCCTGAAGTCGAGGTCACCTCGCAATTGCTCCAGAGACTCGCCTATACCTCGCTCACACAGGAGAATGTTCCTAGAAAGCCGCATCTAGCTTCGAAAGGTCAGGGGAAGCCGCACCTATCTTCGAAAAGGTCAAGGGAAGCCAGATCTGGCTCCCAGCTGGATGAAACTTCTCAGATATCGAGGTCTGAACAATGATCGACCTCACTAGTTGATGCACCACACCATGCCATATTCAACGACCTCTATAAAGGATCATATCTGGAAATGTTACCTACATGCAGAACAAGTAATAGAGTCCAAAGAGGAAACAAACTGATCTCCACCAAGATATTCTCAATTCGGTTATTAAACTCAAAGTCAATGACAATTTTCAAGGAGAAATCCCGCCCGATAAGAAGGGGAGAGACTGAGAAAATCAAGGGGAGAATCAGTTGATTTAACCTACAAAACTATGTATAAATAGAAAGAGAGAAAAAGAAAAAAGGAGACTACTATTCGACAGGCATACGACAAACACTCGACCATACCCTAGAAAGAATTGAGAGCAAAAAGAAAGAAATTTGTATTTGTATACCATGCACGTTCAATAAAGAAAATATTCTTGCTTTCTTTTGGGTGATGAATTGTATCATTTTTCCTTGTCATTTTATAAATCATTGCTACACATACGATCAATCTTGGTCACCACCTACGTGGTAATGGTCTCGAGGGTGTTAACTGAGATTTCCCGTCCCGAGCAAAATTTTCGTTAACACTTTCTGGTGCAGTCTGTGGGAAAAACGTTACACTCAATTAACCAATTATTTGCATTTACATTTTCGTTGTTTTACAAGGACGATGAGGCTCCGCTCCTCCCAAGGCCAATATAGAGTTTCAGAGCAACCTCCGGCGAGGCTAACACGAAAGGCCCCAAGAAAGGGGAGAAAGTTTGGATATAGTAGTCAGGCTCCGGTCCAAACAACTAATGCCCGGGCTACTGGCAACCCTATAGTGAGCCAGGCCGCGCTCGACCAACAAGCGGCGGCCTTCGTAGAATCCATCCGCGTCCGCCTGCTCGCTGAAGGCATCACAATCCAGCCAACCAACCTGAATGATCAGGGAGCGCCGAGCAAGCTTGGAGCTAGGCCACCTGCTTTCGATCGCATAGGACCTCCACTTCCCGAGCCGGCTCGAGATAGGTCAGGGCCCCAACGTTCGATCCGGGATAGGCTGGGACCTATGCCCCCAGTTTCGAAAAGACCTTTACAATATCAACCCAGGCGAGTTAAGTCTGCCGCAGATGCTTTTACCCGAAAGCCACGATAGCTATCTCATCCAACTACGTCTAGGAGGACTGCCCGGGCCCTAGAGGAGGAAAGTAGACAAACTCCCCGAATGAATCCTATCCAGGAGGACCGGATAGAAATTGCCAGTTCATCGGAAAGACTCGACAGTGAAGAATCTGAGGTTAACTCGAAGAGGCCTAGAAACAAGTGACTGAGGGATCAGTTGGCAAAGCTACAAAAGAGGTCCAACAGATAAGAAAGGGAAAGAATAAGGAGGACAAAAAGGATCCCCTGAGCAAGATGAACTCTCCCTTCACTAGGAGGATCCGAGAAGCAGAGCTCCCCCCAAAATTCAAAATGCCAGCAGATAAGTTCTCAGGAACGGAAGATCCTCTAAGCCACCTAGAGAGCTTCGTTCAACAGATAGAGGTCCAGAACACTACCAAAGCAGCTATGTGCAGAATGTTTCCAACAACCCTAACCGACTACGCGAAAACCTGGTTCAGGAAATTGCCCATTGGCAGCGTGGATTCTTTCACGAAATTATCAATAGATTTTTGCTCGCAATTCCAAGGGGTCAAACCTCATCCGAAAGATCCCATACACCTCCAATATATGATTCAGGAATGGAGCGAGACTCTTCGGTCGTACGTGGAACGATTACACAAGGAGCTCATACAAATGAGAGTTTTCACCGAAAAAGAAACCCTCACAAACTTCAGGCGGAACCTATGGGCAGGAAAGCTTTTTTGTTCCTTCGCCAAGAGACCTCCCGAGACTTACCAGGAGGCCTACGACCGAGCTCTTGAGCAGGTCAAGATCGACGAAAACCTCAAGGTCAAGATGGAACATGACGACATGGGAACGGCAAAGCGTCTGAAGAAAGAAGCCCCCAAATTTGAGCCAGTATAGAAAACTCAGAATAAACCTCCCAATAGGTCAACCTATCGCATCCCTGCTCCTCTGCATAGGCAAGAAAGATATCCAGCAAAACGAACCCCTCCCCGGGCTTCGCCACCTCCCAGGACCGTGGCTCCAGTAATACTAGGGGAAAAATGGTATGACTACTACACCCCTTTGAATGCTTCCATGGAAACAGTCTACCTTGCCATACGAGATAAAGGGTTGCTCCAAAAGCCCGCTCCCATGAAGGCCACAGCTGACAGGAGAAACCGGTACAAGTACTGCGACTTCCATGAAGACGTGGGCCACAACACCTCAGAGTGCTATAATTTACGCAACCAAATCGAAGCCCTGATAAGGGGAGGATGCCTGATTGAATTCTTACAACAGGTCAGAGATAACATTAGGACTGGAAGAGAGGTACAAGCTGAAATCCGTGAAGACGCAGAAAAGAGGAAAAGGGAACAGGCTGACTTAATGCAACAGATCCAGGTGATACATACTATCAGTAGAGGTCCTACACTGGCTGGCGTTTCCAATAACTCCAGAAAAAACCACTCGAGAAAGATTCCCCGCATCGGATAAAGTCGGGGGATCTTCGAAGTCAGCCAGAGCCCGACAGAGCCCTCCCAGTCAGCGCATATCTTTTTCACCGAAGCAGATGTTTTCAACACTGTGCAACCTCATGATGATCCCATGGTAATCACGATACAGATTGCCAACTGTCTGGTCCATCGGCTGCTCGTGGATACAGGTAGCAGTGTAGATATCCTCTTCAAGGATACCCTGGAAAAATTAAACCTGAAGCAACGCTGTTACAACAGCTGTACCACTCCGCTTTACGGGTTCACTGGAGATTTGATCATACTAGTGGGGTCGATGATCCTCCCAGTAATCATTGGAATCACCCCTCTCCAACAGAATGTTATGACCGACTTTGTTGTGGTGGACACCCCATCGGCCTACAACACCATCCTAGGGAGACCTTTCCTGTCCTCCGTGAAGGGAGTCTTGTCCATATACCACAACATCCTGAAATTCCCGGTAGTAGGAGAGGTACACGGGGACCAGCAGGCAGCCAGGAAATGCTACGCAGTATCTGCCAATCATGCAGCCCTAGCGAAACAGTATGTACAGGTGACATTAATCCAGGAAGACATGGATACATCCCAGGATAATCCAGGAGGAGAAGGAGCCCGCAGAACATCCTGGGCACCCGGAGAGCGAACCTATTATGCCCTACGAGGAAGAAAGGGGTAAGGACTGGGCCAGCGGGTAGCCCGTAGATAAACTAGAAGAGATACCCATCAGAAATGACGATCCCTCCAAGGTCGTCAAGGTCGGAGCCACCCTTGATCCAGAAGTGAAAAGAGGACTAATTGACCTTCTCAGGGAGTTCAGTGACATCTTCGCCTATAACCATGATGAAATGCCTGGAATCCCTGGCATCATTGGCCGCCCACCGACTAGCGGTGGATCCAACAGTCAAGCCCGTCAAGCAGAAGAGGCGTCATTTCAACGCTGATAGGAACGCTGCGGTACAGGAAGAGGTTGATAAATTGATCAAAGTAGGGTTCATCAGAGAAGTACGTTACCCTGAATGGATCGCCAACGTGGTCATGGTTATGAAGGCGAATGGGAAGTGGCGTATGTGTGTCGATTACACCGACCTCAACCGGGCTTGTCCGAAAGATAGTTTTCCTTTACCAAAGATCGACCAGCTGGTTGACTCCACGTCCGAAAATAAACTTTTGAGTTTTATGGAAGCATTCTCAGGATACAACCAAATTAAAATGCACCCGGCTGACCAAGATAAAACCAGTTTCATTACTGGGCAGGGCTTATACTACTACAAGGTGATGCCGTTTGGTTTGAAGAATACGGGGGCCACATACCAGCTGCTGGTTAACAAACTGTTCAAGCCCGAGATAGGAAGGACAATGGAAGTATATATCGACGACATGATCACGAAATCCCTAACTGCAAAAGGACATCATGAAGACCTTCGCAAAACCTTCCTTATACCGAGGGAAAACCAGATTCGTTTGAACCCCTCCAAATGTGACTTTGGGGTAACGGCGGGGAAGATTCTGGGCTTCATGGTTCATGAGAGGTATAGAAGCCAACCCAGAAAAAATCAAAGCTATCTTGGACCTGGAATCCCCAACCTCGCTCAAGCAAGTACAGATTCTGACTGGACGGGTGGCGGCACTCAACAGGTTTATTTCTCTCTCCACCGATAAATGTCTCCTTTTCTTCAAGACCATCAAACAAGGGAAAAACATGAAATGGAGCCAGGAGAGCGAACGGGCTTTTCAAGCTTTGAAAGAATACCTAACAAGCCCCCCATTGTTAGTCAAGCCTGTTCTCGGAGATGAGTTACATATCTACCTAGCCGTATCAAAAACCTGCAGTAAGCAGGGCTTTGGCCAAGGATTGTAGCGACAGTTTTCAAAGACCCATATACTATGTGAGTAATGCTTTGACCAAATCAAAAAGGAATTACATTCTCCTGGAAAAGCTCGCTTATGCTCTGGTGATCTCAGCAAGGAAACTCCGTCCCTATTTTCAAGCTCACACAATAGCAGTGGTGACGGACCAACCCTTCCGCCAATTCTTGCAAAGACCAGACGTGTCTGGAAGGCTAGTCTTATGGGCCCTAGAGCTCACTCAGTTCGACCTAAAGTATAAGCCCCGGACTACGATTAAGGCACAGGCTTTGGCCGACTTCGTGGCAGAATTCTCAGCGATCCCAGATCAAGATAATCCCTCAGTATCAAATGAGGTCCCTGAGAAGATATCTAAGGTCGACAATTGGCCGGAAGGCTGCAAGCCATAGACCCTATTTGCAGATAGAGCATCCGGGCAAGCCGGGGGAGGAGCTAGTATAGTTTTAATAGATCCGGAGGGGACCGAATTCTGTCATTGTTTCAGATTCGAGTTTAAAGCTACCAATAACGAAGCGGAACATGAAGCCCTCCTAGCCGGGATGAAGGTAGCCATTGAACTAAAGGCCGATTACCTGCAAATCAAGAGTGATTCATTGCTTGTTGTAAACAAGGTGACTGGGGTCTACCAGGCAAAGAGAGATAATATGGCTGCCTACCTAAAGCTAGCTCAGCTGCTAAAAAGCAAATTTAAGGGACTCAAGATCGATCAGGTGCCTCGACACCAAAACCATCGCGCAGATGTTCTGGTTAAAATAGCGGCGAACGGCGGCCAGTCCCTGCCATGAGGAATTCCCCTCCAAGTAATCACCCAACCAAGCATAGCCACAAATGGAGAAATTTGTTCCTTGGATCGCCTGCCTTGCTGGATAGACCCAATTGTCGCCTACCTCCTTGAAGGAGAGCTTCCCGAAGGGCCCGACCAAGCCTGAAGAATTAAGAGACTCTCAGTCCGATACTGTATGGTGGACGGGTACCTCTACAGGAGGGGCAGATCTCTCCTCTTACTTAGGTGCTTGCATTCCTATGATGCTAAGTGGGCATTGAGAGAGGTCCGCTCTGGGGACTGTGGGAACCACATAGGTGGGGAAGCTCTAGCATATCAGATGCTTCGTATGGGGTACTATTGGCCGACCATCCACTAAGACGCAAAGAGTTTTGTGCAATCTTGTGAACCTTGTCAAAGAACTTCAAACTTGAACCACCAGCCACCCGAGTGACTATCGTCCCTCAGTTCACCTTACCCCTTTGCCATGTGGGAATTGACCTAATTGGGCCACTCCCTACCGCTCCCGGATAGATGAAACATGCTATCGTGGCTATCGACTACTTCACAAAATGGGTAGAGGCAGAACCTCTTTCTCGAATATCAGAAAAGAATACAACCAAGTTCATCAAGACTAACGTGGTATGCAGATTTAGGACCCCTCTCATCATCATAGCTGACCCAGGGAAGCAATTCGACAACGCCCGATTCAAAGACTTCTGTAAGGGATTGGGGATCGACCTCAGGCTCGCTTCAGTGGCTCATCCCCAGACTAACGGGCTGGTAGAATCCACCAGCAAGACTATCAAGAAACTTCTGAAAAGGAAGCTACAACAGAAGAAAGGTAAATGGGCCGAAGAACTGCCAGAAGTCCTCTGGGCATACCGGACTACAAAGAGAACAGCTACCGGGGAGACACCTTACTCCCTGGCCTTCGGGGTTGAAGTAGTCCTCCCCATCGAGCAAAAATTAACCTCGTTCAGGGTACAACACTTTGAGCCCGAAAGTAATCAAGTCAAGTTCCGGGCTAATCTAGACCTCTTAGAAGAAAAACAAGACCGGATAGCAGAGAAAGTAGCGATCTACCAGAGCAAGATCGCTAGATACTTCAACCGAAAGGTCAGAGCCCGGGAATTCAAAGAAGGGGATCTGGTACTTAGGAAAGTGACCCTTAACACTCAGAAAAGGTCGGATGGAGTTTTAAGTCCCAATTGGGAAGGGCCATATTTGATAAAGCTAGTTGTTCGCAATGGAGCTTATAAACTCGAAGACATGGACGGACGATCCATAGACCACACTTGGAATGCAGATCATTGAGGAAATTCTACCCTTGAAGGGAATTCTCAAGCAGACTACCCCCATTTAGTTTTCATTACAGACCCTAATAAAGATGTACTACATCTCGATCATCAATAAAGTCATTTTCCTTTTCTCTTCCATCTTTGTCTCCAACTAGGTTCAACATTAGTGACTATACCATTGTGTGGGAAACTCAACATAAACATTTTGAGGCCATGAAATAGCTCAATAGCCCTCCTGATGCCTTGGTCGGGCTACCACCCCTTAGAAGGGTCTGAGTGTAAGAGCATAGTTGCCCTCCAGATCTCGAGACCAGGAAATAGCTAAATAGCCCTCCTGATGCCTTGGTCGGGCTACCACCTCTAAGAAGGGTCTGAGTGTAAGAGCATAGTTGCCCTCCAGATCTCGAGACCTGGAAATAGCTAAGTAGCCCTCCTGATGCCTTGGTCGGGCTACCACGCCAAGAAGGGTCTGAGTGTAAGAGCATAGTTGCCCTCCAGATCTCGAGACCAGGAAATAGCTAAGTAGCCCTCCTAATGCCTTGGTCGAGCTACCACCCCCAAGAAGGGTCTGAGTGTAAGAGCATAGTTGCCCTCCAGATCTCGAGACCAGGAAATAGCTCAATAGCCCTCCTGATGCCTTGGTCGGGCTACCACCCTCAAGAAGGGTCTGAGTGTAAGAGCATAGTTACCCTCCAGATCTCAAGACTAGGAAGTAGCTAAGTAGCCCTCTTGCTGCCTTGATCGGGCTACCACCCCCAAGAAGGGTCTGAGTGTAAGAGCATAGTTGCCCTCCAGATCTCGAGACCAGGAAATAGCTAAGTAGCCCTCCTGATGCCTTGGTCGGGCTATCACCCAAAATATATATATATATATATATATAAAATGTTTGTTTTCGTGTGCAGAATCAAAATCATCATAATCCCGTACATGAGTCTTAATTGTTACTACAGATGCCACTTTGGTTCCTATTCAAAACCAGAAATGAAACAAGAGTTCTCAAAAAAGATTCGATTTCTCATTAAGAACAAGGGGAGCCTATCCCCCGATAAGGCTACATCCACCAAACAGGGAGCCCAACCTCCGAGCTCGGGCTATAAAAAAACAAAAAAAAAAGTAGCTAATAAGGGCAAAACGGGGTGCACACCCCCTTTTCCGGGCAATCAAAAACAAGTCAAGATGAACTGCTTCAAGCTTTGGGACTCTCTTGGCTCTCCTCCGCTGGTTCTCCTTCTTCTTGCTGATCTCCGCCATCAAGCCCCTCTACAGATATCTGTCCATCTTGGTTTTCTCACTGACCGCTCCTCCATTTAGAGGCTCCATCGGTTGATCAGCAGGATCTTCCTTCAAAACCTCATTAATCATGTCCATAACCTCAGGCGGTATAGCCGCGTCAAGAAGGGCAGCCATGGACCCCGTCTGGCTCCTGTCGACCTCCATCTCTGTTAAAGGAGGATCCTTAGACGGGCTTCTAACCTCTTCACCAGCTCCCCACTGGTCCTCCTCGGATCGAGAGGACAACACTTTACTGGAAGACTCCCCGGGACCTGAGGTAGTAAAGGTAGGAAGAGGGAATGGAGGATCTGTCTGGGCGGGCTGTTTCCCAGTTCCTGCTTGGCTCGAAGGGATTACCTTGTCGCCTTCAGGACGAGATAACTCGGCAGCCTTGAGCATTATCTCCTGTCTATCCCAGCCGTCAATAGATGACAAATCAAAGGGAGGAGGAAAAGCTTCCGCGGCCTGAAAGGAAGCATAGAAATATCCGTCGCTGAATGAGGTCTCCGCGTCAGCTTGCAGCTTGGTCACCTGAGTAATCAGAGACTGATTCTCGAGGTCCAACTTTTTAGCCTCAGATCTCCAGGAATCCTGCTGTCTAGCCCACCTAAGAGATTGAAGACGCTCCTAATCATAAGATTGCTTCATCCTCTCATGATCACAGCGAAGCTCAGCCATCTCGACCTCGACCTTTCCCTGGCTGAAGTCATCTCTTCCACTAAAGACTGGGCCAGCTTGAGCAATTCCCTAGCTTTCTCGGCTTCGGCTTCGGCTTTTGCAGCCCGGTCTCAGAGGAGGGATACCTGCTGGCCCATCGCAACATTAAACTTGAAAGGCCAACAAAAGACAGAACCCGAGTTAGAAACTGAATGAATTAAGAAAAGTAGCACGAAGGAAATACAATTACCTCAGCTAAAATAGCAGACCCATTGGTAATAAGGATGTCCACGGGAATGAAAGCCATCTTGGAGATCCCACCGCCCGGACAAGACGCTATGAATTGCTCTAGGACTTCATCCCGCCCTGCCGAGCTCGACTGAGGCTGGGAGCGGCTGGAAGGAACCCTCGTAACACCTTTCCCAGAAACCTCCGAAGCTTTGGTTGCTGGAAGCGCAGCGGAATCATGAGGTTGAGTCGAGAGGGTAGTAACTTTAGCGACCACAGCCGAAGGGACGGAAGCAGCCTGACCAACCACCTGGGGAGCTTTAGCCAAAGCCCGGAAAGCCCGCGAAGCAAGAGTGGCCATCTTGGACCCAGCCGAAGAGATAGATGAAGCAAGAGCAGGTTCGACCTCAGTGGAGGGAAGAGAAACTCTACCTTGAGGAGAGCATGAGACGTGGCGGTTGGCTGGTTCCACGACGAAAACTATGAATAAACAGATTAAAAAGGAAAATGTTAGAACCGAGCTGAGTAATAAAGCAAAGCAACTCAATGACACTTACGAGGAATAGCGACTGAGATCCGCAAATATTTGTTCAAACTACGAGGATCAAAGGCTTCAGCAGTAGGGAACTTCAGGTTCAAATAATTCCGGGCTAGAATAGCTTTCAAGATGGCTTCGGACTTAGAAGGCAGGGAGTCCCGGTCCCATGAGGGCTTGTCACTGAAAGCCATGGGGACTTCGAATTCATGCCCTCCAATGAAAATCGAGCTCCCCTAGTCATCCCCCGTAAGGATCCATTCTTCTTTCTAATTGGGGTCCTTCTTCGAAGCACCGGGAATGATGAAGTTGAGCTTGTTCTTGGCCTTGGCATAGAACTTGGCCTAAAGGAGAGCCAGACAGGCTCTCAATTTGGAAGAGATAGGCCAGCTCCTCTGCACTAGGCTCCCTCGTCACCTTACTCATTTGACATTGTTCCTTCCATAGTACAAGGAAACCAATCAGATGCCTCCAGAAGCCAGGTGTCAACTGGAGGGGAGCGAGCTAGATGACGTTAAGAGCCCGCCGAAGAGTCGGATGAAGGGGAAGCCTGACCCCGTTCTCGAGAGCGGCCACGTGAATCAGAAGCACGCCTTTAGAAGGGGTTGAAGAACTCGTAATATTTGGGAGGCACCGAGATGGATACGCTGTCGGGGATGCCAAACTTTGACCTCAAACGGTCAATCAAAACCGGGTCGACGATGGAATCTGGGACAACCCAGAAATAATAAGGAGGGAGCCTCTCCAAAAGGGGACCAGGAGCTGAGACCCGATGCTCTCCCACGGCATCATCGCCCACTTCTTTGTCGGAATCTTCGTCGACGATATCCAAAGGATGGTCCGGATGGTTGGAGAGCCCAGTCCCAATGGATACATTCCTACTTGACCGCCGATGTTGCGAGGTAGGCGGGGAATCGTCGCCGTAAGAACTCCTCCTAGCCCGTTTCCCCAGAGTAAGACTGACGACCTCCTCGCCATCAATTATGGAGTCAACTGAATCGCGATTGGTTTTTGACATAGTAAAAGCCAACAAAGGATGAAGAATGAAGAAAAAGGCAAGCTTGGAGGAAAGGCAATGAGAGAAAATACTTTTTAGCAAAAAAATTTAGTTTGAGAGATGTGAGGAAGACGAGGAGAAAAATAGATATATATGTATATATATATATATATATATATATATATATAGGCAGGAGGGCAACATCACGAGCTATCGAGATCCTCGTGTGGTGATGTGTGAAATCGTGTTATAAAATACTCACTCGCAAGTGCACGAATCGTGAAGATAAGCACAACGGCAAGTAAGGATCGTTCCCACGAGGAAAAGTGATTTATTGATTGAAAACTAATTTTAATTAAAGTTAAACTAAAAGTAACCAAAGATTTGTTTGAGATTTGAATTAAACTAAACTAAATTAAGAAAGCAATTCAACAGAATATGGTTGTGATCAATGGAAAGAAAACACTAAGTCATCAATGATCCCCAATTATGAACACTCAATGTATGGAATTAATTTGTAAACAAGATTCAATCAATTCTAGGGTTCATTCTTTGTCTTTAATGTGACTATTACCGTATGCTCATGGGATGAGTCACGTGCTCCCAACCACTATTCACCCTTGGTCTATGGTGTGAACAGTGATCGAAAACCCTTTAAGCGCAAGAATTAAGAACCAAATTCTATACTTTGCTTGGCCTATGCTAAAGATAAAATTCATTCATTCAAAAAAGCATTAATCAAGATTAGGTTTGGTCTATACTCTAACCCTAATTCTCATATAGTCTTAACCCTAAAATCATGCCAAATAATTATCCACCCTTGGTCTTTGGTGTGAATAAATATTAAAACTAATGAGGATTAAGCAATTAAGCATAATGAATAAATCAAGAATTAAATTGATAAATTAATAATTAATCCAAACATGAGCATTCACAAGAGGTTCACATTGATTCCCTAGTTATAGAATTAGTTACACATCATAGAAAAAGAAAAGAAAAGAGATTGAGTAGAGAAAACCCGATATGATCATCAAAGAGCTCCTCCAATTCTTCTTCGTCTTCTTCTACAATGGATTGATGGGTCTTGAGGTGATGTGTGGTGATGGAGTGATGGGGAACGGCCCCCTTGGTGGCTTGGGACCTCCCTTGGCTTCTCTTCCGAAATTAGGGTTCACAAGGGTTTAAATAGGCTTTAGATGATAAGTCAAGTCCTTAAACAACAAGGAAATTGGTTCCCTTTTGGAACTCTACCTTTTTAGGATTTAATTCTTTCCTAATCCACTCAAATTGATTACTTATTGAAGGATGATAAGGATTAGGTGTCAACTTGCTTTCCAAGACTCACACTCATGTCCAAGAAGGTAATATTTCCCGTTCCGACAACTTGCAAAATAAATCCCGTCACTATTTGTAGTATTATGACTGATCTGACCATCGGATACTAAAATGGGCATAACCTCTTCTAGAATTATCGGAATTACGATCCGTAAAGTGCGCCGGAAACTAGACTTCCGGGGCTTTCCATCCATAGGTGGTAGAACACACAATTCAATCGGTGATGAGAGATATGGACCCCGAAATCTGGGTGATCTGCACTGGCCGAAATTCAGCTTTTTGCTCATTTTCTTCAAAATAACTTCTAACACCTCTCTCATGGAATGTGACCTATAAATGCTCAACAAACACATAAAATACCTAATTTCACCCAAGAACAAAGCACAAATAATAGGAAATGGGGACCTAAACTATGTATAGAAATAAACCGATCAAATACCCCCAAACCTATCTTTTGCTAGTCCTCTAGCAAAACTAGAATAAAAAAAACAAAAACTAAAAACAAACAAAAATCTAAAAATAAAAATTTTAAATTAAGCCACTTTCGTAGGGAACACGATAGCATTGAACGTATGCTACAAGCCTTTAAACCTCTAGGTGTTCCTACTTCCCTAGTAGGAGGAGTTTTGTCTCCTGAGGGTTTACAGCTATGCTACCCACAAACATAAATTTCTGCGAAAAATCAAATAATTAAGATGCAAACTCACATGTACAATTCAAAGCCAATGCATGCTAGAGCCACTAAATAAAGACTAAAATTATGCCACAAATTTGAATGCATGCATGGTTTTAATGAAAAGCCCACACTCAAGACACTCTAGCTTCAAAAACACATTTGTCAAACGTCATAGATATAATTTGCCTCGACTCTAATTCTCACAAGATATCGCTCATTAATTTCACACAGAACCTAGGCAAATACACTCATCAAGCATATGCGAATGAAGTTATGCTCAAGAAATTTCAAGATATTATCGCATATGAATTTATAATTGAAAGAACGCTTGATTTTTATGCAAAGGATCTAATGAACGGAATCAGACATTAAGAACAAGATAGAGCACGTGTTTACCTTTACTCTCGAACTAGCATTCCCAAAAGATCAATTAGGTCTTTTTTTTGTTGTAATGGGGCCATGGGGTAAAGGTTTAAGAAAGGACAGGAAAAATGATAGCAAACAAACCTAGGATCACATCGAGATATTCTTCGGCAATCTTCATACTCGGCCGAATTTCTTCGAATTCTTCATTCCACTTGCATCTAGGCTTCTTGAACAATTTTTGTTCATCCTCCTTCTTGAATTGACATTGATTTCACATCACTTCATTGTAAAGCTCTATTCCTTTTCACTTTCATTTAATTCATCATCTCATTCATTTATCTTTTTTTTAACCCTTTTTTTTCAACTTTTTTTTAGATGAGAATTTTACATCAATTACATAATTCTTCAAAAACCTTCTTTGCATTTGATCTTCTTACTTTTTTCGTGGTACATGCACTTCATGAGTCACCCATTTCGAACTCTCTTCAATCATCTTCATCACCTCAATATGATCCCAAGCTATAAGGTATGACTAAATTATGGCTCATTGGGGTTAAGTTAATGTGGGTGATGAAAGAAAAAGGCTTATAGTGTTTGGCTTCAAAATTGGCTATGGAGCACACACATATAAATGTAGGAAATATTTAAGGCCTTTTAAGTAGTTCAAGCACACATTGCCTATATCACTTCTAATGGTTCAACCAAAACAAGAGTAAAGTCCACATGTGATATCTTTTATGATGAATATTCTTTAATATCCAATGTATAACCTATTGAGATCAATTTTTAATGCTAAGAACCTAATGAGTGTTTAGGAATAGAAACAAAAGAACCCTCATATAATGATATTTATGTAACGCTTTTTGGCTTAGTGAACTCACAAGGGTAGTCTCCACTATTAATCATGGCAATTAAACTAAGCATCCTATTCACTATTATATCAAGAGCATGTCATAAATTTTGGAAAAATGCAATGCAATACTCTAAGTGGCAAGACGTTAGTCTAAACTCAGTGAATAAAGCATATATTACGGCTCTAAAAGCACACAAAAGAAACATCTAATCACAAAGGACAAAAATTCACAAACTGGTGACTTTTAAAATTGACGTAAGTCTGTTATTTAATGCATATCTCTCAAAATACTCAACGTAAGTTAACAACATTTTAACACAAGAAAATAGACATGCAAACTCACACTTTTAATTTAGAAAATATTTCAAAATTCGGCTTGGAAAAGTGAGAAAACAGACGACGAAAACAGTGTACGTGCAGAATTTTAAAAACAGGGCATCGCCCAGGACCTTTGGTCGAAGAAACAACCATAACTTTTACACCACCGCCCAGAATTTTACGTTCTTTATACCGTTGGATTCGTATCGAAAAAACAATGAACCCATTGTAGACATAAAAATTTATTTCCTCACTAATGAATACAGTTTTAACAAAACGTTTGCCTTAAAATTTTTAAAACAGGTCACTTTTTCGCAGATTTCAACAAATGGCTCAAAAAATTAAAATAAACACGAATTCACACCCCCAAACCTAATATAAACATTGTCCTCAATGTTTATATGATATTAAAAACATGGACAAAGAATAAAGAAAAAGTATGGAAAGCAAGAACTCGAAAGAAAAACAAAAGAAAACCTGAAAACTAAAGATTAAAAAGAAATTACCTAGGTGGGTTGCCTCCCACCAAGCGCTTTATTTAACGTCTCGGCAAGACGGGTGCAAGGACGACTCAACCAAATTCCAATGTCTCAAATTTCCGTTTTCGAGCGATCAAGTCATGGAAAAAATTTTCACGCGTCGGCATGTTCCTACACACAATAACCAAAAGCAAGTAAATGTTCAATATAAAGTATGGTGAAATAAGTTCAGAAAACCACTTATTCCATTTGCTTTTGTGTAGGCAGCTCGGGAAAGTAATGGGAGGGACATAAGGCTTGAGTTCCTTGGATATGAGCGATGCCTCGAAAGGTGCATCTTCCGCTTCCTTCACTTTTTTTTCCGTCTCCTCCTTTTCTACTTCTTCATCTACAACACTAGAAAAATCATTAGAAAATTCATGGCTCACTATGGTATCGACAATCTCACCATTAGAAGGGATGATGACAACATCTTCTTGCTCTGGTTGGCTCGGGAATTTTTCAGGCTCCTTTTGAAAAGATTCATCCAATTGCCCAATTTTCACCTGTATCTTCCTTATCGACGCTTCAATGTTTTGAAACCTCACATTAGTGTCTTGTTCACTTTGATTCAATCTCTGATCCATATTCTGTATGAATTGCTTCATTTTCTGTTCAAGTGACGGTGAGATCGATTGCTCATAGGTATGGACTTCATTGTAGCCCCTTGAGAAGTTTTGATGATTCCTCCAATCCGGGTTGTAAGTATTGTCATATGGTTCATAACTCGACCACTAACAGTGGGAATTTCCATATGGTTCATTGATAGGATACGGATTGTAGGAATTCATTGCTCGGGCTTGTGCTCTTTCTGAAACTATCAATCTCTCCATTTGTGGCACTAAAGCCGCCAGTTGCATAGCAAATCCCTGAAGTGTTTCATTTTCCTCATCATAAGTGTTTTGCCGGTAGAAATCCATTAAACCTGAAAGAAAGAAAAGAAAAAGGAAATAAAAAGAAAACAAAATCTAAATAAAAATAAAAATAAGCTATTAACTAAAAAAAAATTAAACTAAAACTATTAACTAAAACTAAAACTAGAATTAATCAATAAATTCAACTATTCCCCTGCAGCGGCGCCAAAAATTTGATGGTGTAAAATCGTTTTATAAAATACTCACTCGCAAGTGCACGAATCGTGAAGATAAGCACAACGGCAAGTAAGGATCGTTCCCACGAGGAAAAGTGATCTATTGATTGAAAACTAATTTTAATTAAAGTTAAACTAAAAGTAACCAAAGATTTGTTTGAGATTTGAATTAAACTAAACTAAATTAAGAAAGCAATTAAACAGAATATGGTTGTGATCAATGGAAAGAAAACACTAAGTCATCAATGATCCCCAATTATGAACACTCAATGTATGGAATTAATTTGTAAACAAGATTCAATCAATTCTAGGGTTCATTCTTTGTCTTTAATGTGACTATTACCGTATGCTCATGGGATGAGTCACGTGCTCCCAACCACTATTCACCCTTGGTCTATGGTGTGAACAGTGATCGAAAACCCTTTAAGCGCAAGAATTAAGAACCAAATTCTATACTTTGCTTGGCCTATGCTAAAGATAAAATTCATTCATTCAAAAAAGCATTAATCATGATTAGGTTTGGTCTATACTTTAACCCTAATTCTCAGATAGTCTTAACCCTAAAATCATGCGAAATAATTATCCACCCTTGGTCTATGGTGTGAATAAATATTAAAACTAATGAGGATTAAGCAATTAAGCATAATGAATAAATCAAGAATTAAATTGATAAATTAATAATTAATCCAAACATGAGTATTCACAAGAGGTTCACATTGATTCCCTAGTTATAGAATTAGTTACACATCATAGAAAAAGAAAAGAAAAGAGATTGAGTAGAGAAAACCAGATATGATCATCAAAGAGCTCCTCCAATTCTTCTTCGTCTTCTTCTACAATGGATGGATGGGTCTTGAGGTGATGTGTGGTGATGGAGTGATGGGGGACGGCCCCCTTGGTGGCTTGGAACCTCCCTTGGCTTCTCTCCCGAAATTAGGGTTCACAGGGGTTTAAATAGGCTTTAGATGATAAGCGAAGTCCTTAAACAACAAGGAAATTGGTTCCCTTTTGGAACTCTACCTTTTTGGAATTTAATTCTTTCCAAATCCACTCAAATTGATTACTTATTAAAGGATGATAAGGATTAGGTGTCAACTTGCTTTCCAAGACTCACACTCATGTCCAAGAAGGTAATATTTCCCGTTCCGACAACTTACAAAATAAATCCCGTCACTATTTGCGGAATTATGACTGATCTGACCATCGGATACTAAAACGGGCATAACCTCTTCTAGAAATATCGGAATTGTGATCCGTAAAGTGTGTCGGAAACTAGACTTCCGGGGCTGTCCATCCATAGGTGGTAGGACACACAATGCAATCGGAGATGAGAGATATGGCCCCCTCAGTCTGGGTGATCTGCACTGGCCGAAATTCAGCTTTTTGCTCCTTTTCTTCAAAATAACTTCTAACACCTCTTTCATGGAATGTGACCTATAAATGCTCAACAAACACATAAAATACCTAATTTTACCCAAGAAGAAAGCACAAATAATAGTAAATGGGGACCTAAACTATGTATAGAAATAAACCGGTCATGGTACATAATTACATAACATAACGGTAAAGAATCTTGGGGACTACCGTAACGTAACCAGATTAACTCAGAAGCAGGCTAATCATCTCACGCCACATCACTTACGCAGTTAAGATGGAGATCTCCCCAAGATTCTGGTAACGGTAAAAAATCTCGGGGACTCACGTAACGCAATCAGATTAATTCGGAGATAAATTAGTCGGTTCGTATCACGTCACTCTAATGAGGAGATTTCCCCAATATTTTGGTAACGGTAAAAAGAGGAAGATTTTCCAAATAAAGTAAAAATCTGACCCCAACCCCAAGCTCGACGTCTGGTGTTCAAGTCAGAGGGGACTTATGTTAATAGCCAAAATTGGCTAAGGACGAAAGGAAAATTTTCTACCTACCAGACCTGTCTCCATACCCGAGAGTTTCCACCAGGAGACTATTCTATTCAGAGCCGAGCTACGATACCACCCCAGGAACAAGGACGGGCTCCGGAAACAGCTGGGATAGAGCCAGGGAAGATCAGATCTAGCCCGTATCACCAAAACTAGAAATTCCCCGAAGTCGAGGTCACCTCGCAATTGCTCCAGAGACTCGCCTATACCTCACTGACACAGGAGAATGTTCCTAGGAAGCCGCATCTAGCTTCAAAAGGCCAGGGGAAGCCGCACCTAGCTTCGAAAAGGTCAAGGGAAGCCAGATCTGGCTCCCAGCTTGATGAAACTTCTCAGATATCGAGGTCGGAACACTGATCGACCTCACTAGTTGATGCACCACACCATTCCATATTCAACGACCTCTATAAAGGATTATATCTAGAAACATTACCTACATGCAGAACAAGTAATAGAGTCCAAAGAGGAAACAAACTGATCTCCACCAAGATATTCCCAATTCTGCTATTAAACTCAAAGTCATTGACAATTTTCAAGGAGAAATCCCGCCCGATAAGGAGGGGAGAGACTGAGAAAATCAAGGGGAGAATCAGTTGATTTAACCTACAAAACTATGTATAAATAGAAAGAGAGAAAAATAAAAGAGGAGACTACTATTCGACAGGCATACGACAAACACTCGACCATACCCTAGAAAGAATTGAGAGCAAAAAGAAAGAAATATGTATTTGTATACCATGCATATTCAATAAAGAAAATATTCTTGCTTTCTTTTGGGTGATGAATTGTATCATTTTTCCTTGTCATTTTATAAATCATTGCTACACATACGATCAATCTTGGCCACCACCTACATGGTAGTGGTCTCGAGGGTGTTAACTGAGATTTCCCGACCTGAGTAAAATTTCCGTTAACAGCTTTAATCCACACAAAACAAAGGAACCGTCTTGCCTGTTCTAAGCTTGAACAACTTGTTTACTATTATTATAATATGAAGTTGAAACTTAGGGATATGGCAGCTGAAAAAGATAAAGTAAATGAAACTGATTTTATGTATCTACTTCAAGTAGCTGCTAAAGCAGGAGACGATAATGAGAATTCTATTTTTGCCTGGGTTAGACCTACCTCCTTAAATGATGATGACGGAAATCTTGATCCATATATTTCTTTTCACGCTCTAGACATGGGAATAAATGTTGAACAAGTGATTAGAGAAGAAGTTGGTGTAGATCGTTGAGTTATTGTTTCCAGCTCTTCCGATGACCAACATGCCTCTATTGGAAATAGTGGAGGAAAAGATGATGGAGGTGATAGGGATGGTGGGGACGAGGCAAGAGATTGGGATTCTGGTGCAGGAGGTTGGAATGCTAGTGCAACAAGTTGGGATGTTCGCGCCGGAGGTTGGGATGCTGGTGCAACATGTTGGAATGCTAGTGCGGCAGGTTGGGATGCTCATACAAATAATTTTGATCAAAATCATGGTAGACAACATGGAGCAACAAGTCAAATTGATGAAGATTCTTTGACTATGACTCTCTCCTCAATGAGTATAGACACAGAAAATAGTTCTTTGGGTGATTCGCAGACAATGTCAAGCTCTCATGTACCATATTATGGTAGTTATGGTGGTTGCAATATATTTGATTATCCTTCTCCACAAATGCCATATGCAATACCTATGCATGCAGATCAACAATATCCACCAAGTTGGGTAAATCCAAACTACCAAATTCATGGATCAGTTGGAAGAGATCAAGCAACAAACGTGTGGCATATTAATAACTACCTTGAAACTATGCAAGCACGTTTTCCTGGGAAAATTATTGTTCGAATCGAGATAGAAATGTATCTTATGTATTTGAACCAGCAAGAAATTCTTTTTGGTTTTAAATTTCAGACATGCAATGTTTTATTATGTATGAATTATGATTTATGATTTATGATAGAATATTGGAAGTATGGAACTATATATATATATATAAATATATTAATTATAATTTTGTTTATTAATATTTAATCTCTTTATATTGTATATTGTTAACAGGGTTTTCTGGCAAGGGACCAAAGGAGAATTTTTCAACAAGGACCTACCTAGGAAGATTCATCCAGATATTCCATGTAACTAGCGAGGTCGGTACCACTACCTAGATGGAACCGATGCTTGACAAGGTCGGGACCTTGACTACCTATCTATCTAGATAGGACATCAGCTCTGCGAGCTAACGAAGGCATGTACCTCGCCCTACTGAAGCTCTTGATATCAACTCAAGACCAGTACAATGGTAACTCGCACACCCAGCACCCCTCAAGTGCCTCGACATCAGTCAAGGTACCCGGTACCTCGATACCCACCTTGGTACTGCCTCGACTTCCACCTGGTACCTAGTACCTCGATATATATATATATATATATATATATATTCGGAGCCCTTCCAAGGCAGGTACCTTACCTGCCAAGCAATATAAAGATGATTGCGAAGACACAAGCACCACTCCATCAAGAAATAGAACAAGCTTCATACCGGTAGGTTTAGACTGGTATACCAGCACCTCGTTCTACCAAAAGTTCAGAATCAGAGTTTCCCTCAAAGCTCCATGAAGAAGGAAAGTTGACTCCATCGACAAATTAAAGCGCCATTAATGAGACCTAATCAGAATTTGAATTCGACAGTGATTAAGGGGATCTAATCCCGCGCCTTCAGCCCCACACAATGCCTTTCAACGCCTAAAATAGGACTCTCAATAATCCTCATTAATACAACCAATTTTGAGGGGATTCTTTGGAGAACTATATATACGGCATTGAAGGGTAAAGGTTGGGGTGGTTTTTTTTCAAGTATTTTCTATCGCCAAAGATAGAGAGATTGATTTCCAGTAGGATTTCCTCTGAAATACTCTAAAGCCAGTAAGAGTCCATTGACGGTCATTGGAAGGACATATCTACTTATCGACATAAACGCTTTCTCCACAGCTACCCTGTGTAAAAGAGTGAGAATCGAGAGAAGAGTGTATGTACTGTAACTTTGTTACAGTGTTATTTAATAAAACAGTGTTCTTCTATATCTCCCGGTCTCTTGCGTTTCTTCTCCATCATTTTATCTCTTGCTTTCGATTATAGAAAGGACCTCGGTACCGAAGGTACCTACCTTGCTACTGCTACCAGTAGTGGGCGAGGGTGCTAATCAAAATTTCACTCCCCTAGTGGATTTTTCCGTTAACACTTTTTGGCGCTGTCTGTGGGAAACACCACACCCTCAAAAGAAAGCAAGTGTGACTCGTTTTCTTGCTATACCATCAAAATGATGCTCTGATCCTCTCAGGATCATCCTGATCCATCGGGACACCAATCAAACGCTTCAACCCGAAAGGGTCAGAAGCTAAAGAAAGGGGGGAAGGGTCGCAAACCCGCCTCGAAGCCATAAGCTACAGCGCGGGCTACCCCCAGGTAACTACTACCCCAGCAACTGAACCTACCAATTTGGACCAACAAGTCACGACCTTCATAGAAAGCATTCACCTCCGAATGGTCGCTGAAAGTAGTACCAGTCAGCTTGCGGTACCAGATCCTAGGGGAGATGCCAATCGGCAAGGTACCAGGGTACCTCCCTTCGACAGGTTGGGACCACCACCTTCTGTACCGGTTCATGATATACTCGGGCCCATGCCTCCAATACCATCGGTCCATGACAGCTCGGCCGCCCATGCCTCCGGTTCTAGGGCAACCTACATGTCATCAACCCTGGCGCGCGAGATCCGCCATCGACCTCTCGCTCGAGAGCGACATCACCTGGTCCAACCAGAAGCTTTTTCTAGACAGCCTCAATAGGAAGCAACTAGGGGGAGCCCTCGTTCTATGGCAGAAGATAGCAACAGGGTCGTCGAAAAAGCCCCCCCACACAGAGAGAATCAGGACGAAGCTACTGCGACATCGGAGGGGCCTGACTACAGAGATTCTGAAATGGAATCTTGGAATGATGGCAACAAACGTCTCTGGGACTAGGTTGCCAGAATGGCGAAAGAAATCCAGGAATTGAAGAAGGGCAAGCATCGGAAAAACCAGAAAGACACCTTGGGAGAGATGAATGCTCTCTTCTCTAGGAGGATCAAGGAGTCAGAACTACCTCCCAAGTTCAAAATGCCAACGAAAAATATTCTGGGACTGAGGATCCCCTGAGCCACCTTGAAAGCTTTGTTCACTAGATGGAGGTCTAGAATGCCACCAGGGCTGCCATGTGCAGAATGTTCCCTACCACGCTAACTGACTATGCCAAGACATGGTTCAGCAAGCTACCAGTAGGGAGCGTTGACTCGTTCACCTAAGTTGACCACTGATTTTTGTGCTCAATTTTAGGGCATCAAATCTCGCCCCAAGGATCCCATTCACCTCCAATAAGTGATCCAGGAGCGAGGTGAATCGTTCAGAGCCTATGTGGAGAGATTCCATAAAGAAGTAATCCAGATGAGGGTCTTTACGGAGAAGGAAACCTTGGACAACTTCAGAAGAAGTCTATGGGCAGGCAGGCTGTTCAGATCCTTCACCAAGCATCCCCCGGAGACTTATCAGGAGGCCTACGATAGAGCTCTAGAGCAGGTTGAAATAGTTGAACAGCTCTGAAGTTAAGATGGAGCACGATGATATGAGAACTGCCAAGCGCCAAAAGAAGGAGGTGCCCAAGCCTGTACCAGTTCAGAAAAATCAGAACAAAACTCCTAACAAATTTACATATCGGTTGCCAGCTTATCAGCCTCCACGAAACCGGTACCCAGTTAGGCGTACTCCACCCAGAGCTATACCTCCACCCAAGGAGGTAGCGCACGTAGATAGAGAAGAAATGAGGTACTCCCAGTACACCCTCTTGAACGCATCTCGTGAGACTATTTACCTCGTCATCCGTGACAAAGGACTGCTCAGGAAGCCGGGTCCAATAAAGGCACCAGTCGATCAACAGAACCGCTACAAGTATTATGACTTCCATTAGGATGTATGTCATAATACCTCGGAATGCTATAGTCTGCGGAACTAGATTGAAGCCTTGGTCAGGGGAGGTTGCTTGGAGAAATTCCTCCAACAAGTACGCGACAACATACGCACCAGGAAAGAGGTGCATGTAGATATTAAAGGGTATGAAGAAGGAAGGAAAGCAGAAGGGAAGGATCTGATAGAGCAGATCCACATTGTCAACACCATCAGTGGGGGTCCCACCCTGGCAGGAACCTCTAACAATGCTCGAAAGAACCATGTTAGGAAAGTTCCCAGAGTAGAAGCAGGCAAGAATGTTTTTAAGGTTACTAGAGGATCTCATCGGTCTCCTCCTACTGCACAGATCATCATCATAGAAGAGGACGTATACAACACCGTGCAACCCCATGATGATCCCATGGTCATCACTGTGCAAATAGCCAACAACCTGGTCAATCGTGTCTTGATTGACACAGGTAGCAGCGTTGATATTCTCTTCAAGAGTGCTTTGGAGCAATTCAACCTAAAGATACCTTGCTACAACAGCTGCACTACCCCATTATACCGATTCACATGAGACTCGCTGATTCCCACCAGATCTATGATCCTACCAGTAATAATAGGGACAACTCCATTCCAGCAGAGCATGATGACAGACTTTATTGTGGTAGACACCCCGTCCGCCTACAACGCCATCCTGGGAAGACCCTACCTGTCTGCCCTCAAAGGGGTCTTGTCAGTATACCATAATCTCCTGAAATTCCTAGTAGAATACAAGGTAGGCGAGGTGCGAGGGGATCAGCAGGCTGTACGCAAGTGCTATGCAGTATCTACCAACCCAGCAGCGCTGGCTAAGCAAGCTGTCGCGCGCAGAGTGCGGGTGGAGTGCAGGTGTAGTGCTGGTGTAGTGCGGGTGTAGTGTGGGTGGAGTGCGGGCGGAGTGCGGTTGGCTGACCCTCACTTTAATGAATCCAACTCTGTCTTGACCCGCACTTTACCCGCACTTTACCAGCACTTGACCCGCACTTGACCCGCACTTTATCTGTCAGGTACGAATCAGCTTCTCTGGTTTTGGCAATAGTACGGGTGGAGTGCGGTTGGATGACCTGCACTCTACCCGCACTTTATCGTCAGGTGCAAATCCAACTCTCTGTCTTGAGCAACAGTTCAGGTGGAGTGCGGTTGGATGACCCGCACTTGACCCGCACTTTATCTTTCCTTCATGATTTAGCACTCTCGAGATCATTACCACGTAGGTGATGACCAAGGTAGAATGTATATGTATATGACAGTGCCTAATGGAATGACACGGAGACAATGATATTGTTAGCTACTCGAAAGAAATAAAAGTCTTTATTGATAACTTAGGGTATACATCTCTCTCTCTCAAATTACTCTCACTTTTTCCTGAGGGATAGTGGGTATTTGCTGTGTGCCTGTCGAATAGTAGTCTCATCTTTCTTAGAGGGAGGAAGTCCTCCCTTTATACAATGTCTTCGTAGGTTTAAACTCATTGATTCCCCCTTGATTTTCTCATCCCTCCCCTCCTTATCGGACGAGATTTTTATCTTTAAATGTCATTGACTTTGAATTTAATTGCTCAGTTGAGGATGTCTCGGTGGTAATCAATTTGTTTCCTACTTAGACTCTATTTACTTGTTCTGTACGTTTGTAACGTCTTTAGATATGATCTTGTGTATCTTCAGATCTAGCAGGTTCTTTCGTAGGGATCGTTGAATATATCACGGTGTGGTACATCAATTTAGTGAGGTCGATCAGTGTCCTGGCCCCGATATTGAGAAGTTTCGTCCAGCTAGGAGCTCGGTTTGGCCTCCCTTGACCTTTCGAAGCTAGGTGCGGCCCCCTATGGACACCGCCTTGTATCACTGAGGTATAGGTGAGCTTCTGGAGAAATTATGAGGTAACCTCAACTTTGGGGGGATTTCCTATTTTCAGGTTCGATGACGCGGGCTTGATTTGACCATTTCGGGCTCTATTCCGGATGTTTCTAGGGTATGCCCTTGCTCCTACGGGGCGGTAAGTAGCTCGGTTTTGGGTAACATGGTCTCCTGATGGAAAATCTCGGGCATTGAGCCAGGTCTGGAGGGTGGAAAATTTCCCTTTGGTCCTTAGCCAATTTTGGCTATTAGCAGCCTTATAGACGGGTACCTCTACAGGAAGGGTAGATCCATCCCCTTACTTCAGTGTTTACATCCTAATGACGCTAAATGGGCGTTAAGAGAGGTTCATTCTGGGGACTGTAGGAACCACATCAGTGGAGAAGCTTTAGCATATCAAGTGCTTCGTATAGGGTACTACTGGCCGACCATCCACCAAGTCGCAAGAAGCTTTGTACGATCTTGCGAGCCATGTCAAAGGACTTCGAATTTGAACCACTTGCCACCAGAGCGACCGTCATCTCTCAGTTCACCCTACCCCTTTGCCATGTGGGGGATCGACCTAATTGGACTGCTTCCCACCGTTCCTGGACAAGTTAAATATATTATCGTGGCTATCGATTATTTCGTAAGATAGGTCGAGGCAGGGCCTCTTTCTTGAATATCAGAAAAGAGTACGACCAAGTTCATCAAATCAATATGGTCTGTAGATTCAGGATCATTGTAGCCGACCTAGGCAAGCAGTTCGACAACGCCCGATTCAAAGACTTCTGCAAAGGTTTGGGAATCGACCTCATGCTCGCTTCAGTAGCCCATCCTTAGACCAACGGGCTGGTGGAGTCCACCAACAAGACTATCAAGAAGCTTCTGAAGAAGAAACTATAGCAGAAAAAAGGCAAATGAGCCGTAGAGCTGCCTGAGGTCCTCTGGGCATACCAGACTACAAAGAGGATAGCTACCGGGGAAACACCTTACTCCCTGGCTTTCGAAGTTGAAGCGGTCCTCCTCATCGAGCATAAATTGACCTCATTTAGGGTGTAGCATTTTGAACTCGAAAGTAACAAGGTCAAGCTCCGAGCTAATCTAGACCTCCAAGAAGAGAAATAAGACCGGAAGTAGTGATCTACCAGAGCAAGATCGCTAGGTATTTCAACCGTAAGGTCAGAGCCCAAAATTTCAAAGAAGGGGATCAGGTGCTCAGGAAGGTGGCCTCGAATACTCGGAAAAGGTCGGATGGAGCCCTAGGCCCCAATTGGGAAGGGCCATACTTGATAAAGGTAGTTGCTCGCAATAGAGCCTACAAACTTGAAGATATAGATGGACGACCCATCAACCACACCTGAACGCAGATCACTTGAGGAAGTTCTACCCCTGATCAGGGGACTCTTGAGCAGATTACCCCCATTTAGGTTGCAATAAAATCCCTAGTAACGATGTACTACATCTTGATCATCAATAAAGTCTGCATTTTTTCTTTATCTCTGATTATGTTCTACATTAATATCCACATATTCGACTGGAGAATTTGACATCATCACCTCAAGACCAGGGGTGAGCCAGGGAAACCCCCTCGCTGCCTCTGATGCCTTGGTCGGGCACCACCCCCACCAATAAGGGTCCAAGCATAAGAGCATAGTTGCCAGTAGGACCTCGAGACCAGGGACTAGCCGGGAAAGCCCTCTCATTACCTCTGATGCCTTGGTCGGGCTACCACCCCAAGAAGGGTCTGAGTATAAGAGTATAGTTGCCATCCAGACCTCGAGACCAGGAAATAGCTAGACAGCCCTCCTGATGCCTTGGTCGGGCTACCACCCCCAAGAAGGGTCTGAGTGTAAGAGCATAGTTGCCATCCAGATCTCAAGATCAGGAAATAGCTAGACATCCCTCCTGATGCCTCGATAGGGTTACCTCTCTTGAAACTGATTTAAACATAAATATTTGTTTCGTTCACAGGTTTAAGATCATCATGATAAGAGTTCCCTACGAAGCCAGATTGAAGTATGAACAAGTCATCATCAAAGATGCAGGTTTGATTCATAGTCAGGATCATGAATAAAGCAAGAGCTTCTCAATCGAGGTGGAAGCTCGTAGTCAAGGTCAATCGAAACAAATATGAAGGAAGTTATATCAGTTTCTCATTAATAACAATGGAGCATATCCCCCAGTAAAGCTACTTCCATCAAACGGGGAGCCCAACCCCCGAATCAGGGCTACAAAAAAAAGACCAACTAAACAAATCATGAGTAAAGCTGAGTGCCCACCCCCTTTTCCGGGCAATCAAGGCCAGTCAAGAAGGTAGCGTCAAGCTTCGGAGCCCTCTTGATTTCCCCCTACTGATCCCTATCCCTCATACTGATCCTCGCCATCAACTCCTCCTTTAAGTGGTTGCTTGTCTTGGTTACCCTTGCCAACCATCTCTCCTTTCAGAGGTTCCTCCTGCTAATCAGCAGGATCTTCCTCCAGCACTTCGTTGATCACTACCATGACCTCAGGAGGGATAGCCGCATCAAGATGGGCAGCCATGGACCTCGTCTGGCTCCTATCGACCTTCATTTCCACTTTAGAGGGTCCATCAGATGGGCTCCTTGCTCCTTCCCCAGCTCCTGGTTAATCTGCTTCAGACCATACAGATAGAACTTTACTTGAAAATTCCCCAGGACCTGAAGTAGTAAAGATGAGAGGAGGAAGGGGAGGGTCTGCCTGAACGGGCTACTTTCTAGCTCTTGCCTGGTTAGAGGGAACCGCTCCGTCATCGTCTGGGTGAGACAACTTAGCAGCCTTAGTCATTATCTCTTCTCTATCCCAACCGACGATGGATGATAGATGAAAGGGAAAGAGGAGAGCCTCTACAACCTGAAAGGAATCATAGAAATATCCATCACTAAAGGAGGTCTTCGCATCAGCTTACAGCTTGGCTACCTGAGCAATCAAATCCTGATTCTCGAGGTCCGACTTCTTAACCTCAGTTTTCCAAGAATCCCTCTGCTTGGCCCGCCGGGTAGATTGGAGAATTTCTTGATCAAAGGATAGCTTCGTCCTCTCATAATCACAACAAAGCTCGGCCAGCTCGGTCTTCATCTTCCCTTGATTGGAGGTCATCTCTTTCACTAACGCTTAAGCCCGCTTGAGTAATCCCATGGCTCTCTCAGCTCCGGCTTCAGACTTAGCAGCCCGATCACAGAGGAGGGCTACCTGGTGGCCCAGAAACAAGTTAAGCTTGAAGGCCTATGAGATACAAAGCCAAGGTTAGAAACCGATTAAGTTGGCAGTCTCAGAAGTAATACAGAGAATGAACAATTACCTCAGCTAAGACAACAGATCCCTTGGTGAGCAAGACATCAATAGGCATCGAGGCCATCCCAGAGAGCCCGCCACCCGGGCAGGATGCGATAAATTTTTTCAAGACCTCGGCGAGAGCGGCTAGGAGGAATCCTTGCGACACCCGCTTTAAAGTCCTCCGAAGCTCGGGGGGTTGGAATCACAACGGCGTCAACTAGATGAGCAGGTAGGGCAACAGTAGCAGCAGAGGGAGCAGAATAAGCATAAGTAGTAATTCCAGCTACCCGGGAAATGGAAACCCCTCTATCCATCGCTTTGGAAGCCCACGACGCAAAGGTAGCCATCTTGGATCTCGTCTGGAAAGGTAATGGAGTAGGAGCAGGTGTAATCCCAACCGAAACAATAAGTAAATGGATAGAGGAGGAGTGCGAGCTTGCCAGAGCTGCCTGAGCTTCACGAGAAGCTGGCTTAACAGCCAAAACTATAAGTAAATGAAACAAAAATGGAAACATCAGAACTGAGCTGATCAATGAGACAAAGCAAGATGATTTAGTGATACTTACGGGGAATAGCATCAGAGATCCGTAGGTATTGATTCACCCTAGGAGGATCGAAGGCTTCAGCGGTTGGAAACTTCAGGTTCAAGTAGTTCCGGCCAGAATAGCCTTTATAACGGCTTCAGACTTTAGGGGCAGGGAATCCCGGTCCCACGATGGTTTGGCACTAAAAGCTGTGGGGACCTCAAACTCATGCCCTCAGATAAAAATCGAGCTTTCCCAGTCCCTCTCTGCCACCATCCACTCTTCCTTCCAGGCGGGATCCTTCTTCAAAGCACCAGGAATGACAAAGTTGAGCTTGTTCTTGGCTTTTGCATATAACTGACCTCGGGAAGCGCTGGAGAGACTCCTGATTTGAAAAAGGTAGGCTAGCTCCTCTGCTCCGGGCTCTCTCATCACCTTGCTGAGCTGGAATTATTCCCTCCAAAGCCTTGAGGAAGCCAATCAAGTGCCTACAGAAGCCTGGCGTCAACTAGAGAAGAGCAAGCTAGATGGCGTTGATAGCGCGTCGAAGAGTTTGATTAAGGAGGAGCCTAACCCCATTCTTGAGAGCTGCCACATGAATTGGAAGCATGTCGTCGGAGGGATTGAAGAATTCGTAACCTTTGGGAGGCACCGAGATAGAAACACTGTTAGGAATGCCGTACTTGGACCTCAAACAATCAATCGAGTTCGGATCAACTGTAGAGTCAGGGACAACCCTGAAGTCATAGGGAGGAAGCCTTTACAAAGGGGGACCAGTAGCCAGGACTTGACGCTCCCCCGCGGCGTCGCCACCAACCTCTCTATCAGAATCTTCGTTGACTAAATCCATAGGATGGTCGGGATGATTAGAAAACCCAGTCCCAATGGACACGTTCCTGTTCGACCGCCGACGTTGTGGATTTGGCGAAGAGTAATCACTATCTAGGCTCCTTTGTGCCTATTTTCCATGGGCGAGGCTGATGACCTCATCAACGTCGACAATGGAGTCAACGTAGTCGTGACTGGCTTTCGACATGATGGAATGAAGTCGGTGAGGATGAAGAACGAGAAAAGAGATGTGCTTGAGATAAGGCTTTTTCTTGGGAAAATTTGAAATTTGAAAGGTATGAGGAAGGTGTTGGAATAACAAAGTATAAATAGGCAATAGAGCAGCAGCATGGGCCATCAAAATTTTCAGTTAAGATCACCTCGAATCACGGGAACTGCCGTAACGCAGCCGGATTAACTTGGGAATAAACCGGTCAGCTCTCGCCACGTCACTCGTGCAATTAATGGGAAGATTTCCCCCAAGATTCTTGTAACGGTAAAGAAGGAGAAATTCCCAAAAAAAAAAAAAAAGAAATCTGACTCCAACCCCAAACTCAATCACCGGCGTTCAAGTTAGAGGGGACTTCTGTTAATAGCCTAATTTGGCTAGGGACTAGAGGGAAATTTTCCACCTTCCTAGTTTAACCCCAGGCCCGAGGTTATCCACTAGGAGACCACAGTTTCCAAAGTCGAGCTACGGTACCACCCCACAGAAATAAAAGGCGAGCTCTCGAAACACCCGGGATAGAACCCGATACGATTAGATCGAGCCTGCACCACCAAACAAGGAATCGGAAAGCTCCCCGAGGTCGAGATTACCTCACAACCTCTCCGGAGGCTCGCCAAAACCCCGCTATTATAGAGGAGTGTCCGCAGAGGGCTGTATCAAGCTCCAAGAGATCAAGGGAGGTTAGGCCGAGCTCCTCGCTAGACTAAGCTCCCGAGTACCGGAGCCAAGACATTGATCTACCTCGCCATACGAGACAATACATACCATATTCAACGACCCCTATGAGGGATCACGCTGTTAAGATACGAAGATACACTGGATCATACCTGGAAACATTACGTACAAATGCAGAACAAGTAATAGAGTCAAAAAAGGAAACAAACTAATCTCCACCAAGATATTCTCAACTCAGCTATTAACGCAAAGTCAATGACATTTAATTGAGATATCCCGTTTGATAAAGAGGGAAGGGACTGAGAAAATCAAGGGGAGAATCAACTGGTTTAAACTACCAAAACTATGTATAAATAGGAAAAAGAGAGAAAGAGAAAGGGACTACTTTTCGATAGACATACGACAACAGCCCTACTACACCCTAGAGAAATTGAGAGCGATTGAGAGATATTTGTACACGATACACCATTAATAAAGAAGGCATTTTCATTCTCTTTTAATTGTATTAATATTAGTATTTTTTTTGTCATTCGAATAGGCACTGTTTAGAGTACATTCGACCTTGGCCACCACCTCCGTGGTAGTGGTCTTGAGGGTGTTAATTGAGATTTCTCACCCCGAGCAAATTTTCTGTTAACACAAGGCATCAACCTGATATGGATTGTGGTACCTGGTAATCAAGATTGTCGCGGTCCATGCTATCTTCGTGGTTCTTCATGGTTACCCTGATCAAAGAACCTCTTTTTTAGATTTCCCGTGTGGGAATTATTGGTTTGAATTCTGTATTCAACTGCTCTTCCATGTGTCACTTCAGGACAGGTTCAATTATCCCAAGCATTAAGCTTCGGGGGCCACGCTTTAGGAAGCTGTCCTTTCCCATACACCAGATGTCGTGTCCTATTAATGACCTTATCCTCTCATTCTCGATACCTAATCTCTTCTTCTATAAATACTCCTACCTGCTTGACAGTTCTTTATACTACCTCTTTACTCTTTTGTGGAGCAATAAATCCTGGCATATGGATCAATGATCTACGTATTTGTTAACACTGTGGGAGGAGGAGGAGATGCATGCTCTATGACTGGCATGATGCTTGGTATTGTGGAAGGAACTATGATCGGTGGACTTAACTACCAGAGGACCAGGAATGGTTGCGATTCCCCAGATCATGATGAATAGTGGGCTATGGTGCTGCGGCCTTGCCAATGGTGTAGACATTACCCGGACGAGTTGCAGCTTCATACCCCGTTGCATCTTGGACGTGGAGGGGGGGGGGGGGGGGTTCAGGATTGTCCTTATACCCCTATTATTTGTGCTGACTCCAACACGACCTCTGTTCCTACCTCCGGGGTTCGTGGCAGCATTGTCAACACATGTTCTGATTAAGATCAGTGTTGCTAGGTAGGCATATCAAGAAAGTAGGCGAGAAGTTGAAGAGGAAGCTGGCATTTCTGAACTTCTAGTTTATTTTCTTGTCATTTTCCTTTCTTGTATCTTAAATGTAGCTTGAAATAATGGCTAGGTTCCCTGATTTGATCAGCGGAGATACCTTTGTTTCTTTCTTGTATGTATCCTGAAATAAAGGCTGGGTTCCCTGATTTGATCAACGAAGGAAAACCCATTTCCCACTATGTCTGTTGACTGAATCTAGCCGCACGCTTCTGATTGTAGCATAAACTCGAGCAATAGTCCCCAGCATAAATCTGACGTAATCAATACTTGGTAACGTAAGGAACCTGATAAGAGTAAGGGTAGAAAAAAGGCGGGTGACCGGTACCATGGTACCTAGCCAAAGAATCTCGGGGCCCTTGGTAGCCTTGCAGAAATTTAGTGGAAAGTAGTTTGGGTACTAGAGATCCTCATTTTTTTTCTGGGGATCTTGGTACTTTAGTGAAAAAATATGTCAAACCTAGGTACTGGCGAATAATCTTGCAATCTAGGTACCTTGCATTCCCATTCTAGGAACCTCGGTAACAAGGCGAGTAGTTTGGCAAAACTAGATACCTTGTATTCATGTTCTAGGAATCTTAGTATCATGCCGAATAGTCTGGTGAAACTAGATACCTTGTATTCCTACTCTAGGAATCTTGGTATCATGGTGAACAAACCTGGTGAGTCTGGGTACCTTGCATTCCTGTTTTGCAGGGGTTTTAGTACCTCGGTGAATAATCTAGTACCTAACCTTCCTGTTTCAAGGAACCTAGGTCCCTAGGTGGACATTCTTGCGAATCTGGGCACCTCGCATTCCTGTTTTAGGAATCTTGGTACCATGGCAAATAGATTTGGTGAATCAGGGGTACCTCGCATTCTTGTTCTAGGAATCTTGGTACCATGGAGAATATGATAGAGAACGTATTGGCTGCAAGATCCTGGTAGGCGGCGAAGGCCATTTTTAGCACCAGATCTTTCTTAGTGGGAGGTAGTGTCCGGCCAAGGCCTTTATTTGGCAGGCAACGATGCCCTTATTAAGCAGACTCTTCCTAGTGGGGGGTGGCACCTAGCCAAGGCAGCAGGAAGGCCATATGGTCCTTTCTGGTCTTGAGCCAATCATTGGTGAAAATAAGGCGATCATACTGGCAACAAGATCTTGGTAGGCGACTAAGGCCACTTTAGCACTAAGTCTTTCTTAGCGGGGGGTGGTACCCGGCCAAGGCCTTAATCTGGTGGGTAACTATGCTCTTACTATCCATACCCTTCTCAGCGAGGGGTGGTTCCCGGCCGAGGTTTGATCCGTCAGGCAACTATGCTCTTAAGTACCAGATCCTTCCTAGTAGGGGGTGGTGCCCGGCCAGGGCATGAGGAATGCCATGTGGCTTATCTTGGTCTCGGGAGATCCTCCTGGAGGGATTAATCCGGTCGAGGGTATTAGGAGTGCTATGTGGCTCTCCTTGTTTTAAGACGATCCTTCTGAGGGATTTATCTGGTCCACGGCATCAGGATTGCTATGTAGCTCTCCTAGTCTTAAGGCGATGATCATGGCGGATTCAATTGGCGACATAAGGTAGATATATGTAGACAAACATAGACAAATGTAGATAGAGAGAGAAACCTTCTTTATTGATGATCCAAAAAAGAGAATACAAGCACTCACGACTACTAACATCTTCTAACATTCGTTTCGGGGTGATTCCGGCTGATTTCCACTGCATGACTTATGGGTAAAACCTCTTGGGTGATCAGCATTCCAAGTGTGGTCTACAGTGTGTCCATTCATGTCATCCAACTTGTAGGCCCCACCTTGGATCACCATTCTGATTAGGTAGGGACCTTCCCAATTAGGGGACAGTACTCCGTCTGACCTCTTCCGGGTATTCTGAGTAACCTTCTTGAGTACTAGATCCCCTTCTTTGAAGCTTCAGGCTCTTACTTTCCTGTTGAAATAACTAGCAATCTGATTCTGGTAGACTGCTACCTTTTCTACAACCCTGTCATGTTTTCAAGAAAAATGTGGTTTATCGGTTTGGTACCCCGATGGTCATCATCACAGATCTGGGTAAGTAGTTTGATAACGCCATATTCTGGGAATTTTGTTAGATTCTGGGGACTGAACTTTACTTTGCATCTGTAGCACACCCTCAGACTAATGGCTTGGTAGAAGCCACAAATAAGACTATCAAGAGGCTCCTGAAGAAGAAACTTCAACAGAAGAAAGGGAGATGGGCAGATGAAATCCCAGACGTGATATGGGCTTACCACACCACCAAAAGAATTACAACCGAAGAAACCCCTTACTCACTAGCTTTTGGGGTAGAAGCTATCCTTCCTATAGAGCATAAGCTCACTTCTTTCCGGGTTCAGCATTTCGACCCCGATGGGAATGAAGACAATCTGAGGGCCAACTTGGACCTCCTAGAGGAGATATTTGCTTCAGTAATTCTGGAGAGGGGTTCTGCTTCAACCCACTTGGTGAAGTAATCCAAAGCCACGATCACATGCTTCTGTTGACCTGGTGCGGTTGGGAGAGGTCCAATCAGATCTATTCCCCAAAAGGCAAACGGATATGGCGAACTGATGGTAGATAATCGTTCTGGAGGTAAGTGATGGAGGTTGGCCATTTTCTAACATGGTTCACATGATTGCATGAATTGCCTTGCATCATGGTGCAAGGTTGGCCAGAAATATCCCATGCGCAGTACCTGGTAAGCTAGTGCTTCTCCCCCGACATGATTTTCACAGTCTCTTGAATGCACTTCTCTCAGTGCTCAGTTGGCATCACCGAGATGTAGGCATCTAAGCAAGGGGAGTGACCTACATCTGCGGTAAATGTGCCACTCTACCAAGCAGTATTGGACCGAGGTTCTCTTGATCTTCTGAGCTTGATCAGGGTTTTCAGGGAGCTTTCCTGACTGAAGATAATCCATGATGAGATCCATCCAGCATGGAATTCGTTCCACGGGGTTGACTTTCTTGCCTTCAGCTATGCTTGATGTAGTGATTGTCTGGAGCAGTACTCCTTTCGGCAGTGCTTATCCTCTACTTGCAGCTATCTTGGCTAGGAGGTCAGCTCGATGATTCTGCTGCCTAGGTATCTGCTCAATCCTGAAACCTTTGAAGCGAGGTAATAGCTCCTGGACCTTTTCGAGGTAGGTTGCCATGTTATCTCCTTTGGCCTGGTATGGACCTGTTATTTGATTAACTACCGGCTGCGAGTCACATTTGGCAAGGAGGTAGTCAGCCCCCAGCTCTACTGTTGTTCTCATTCCTGCTAACAATGCTTCATAATCAGCCTCATTGTTGGTGGTGCTAAACTCGAATCTGAAACAGTAACAACACTTGACTTTTTCTAAGTCGATTAGAATGATCCCACCTCCACTTCCTACTTGATTGGATACCTTATCGGTATATAGGATCCAGATTTCTCGATTTGTAGGCCCATCCGCAGGCTCTTTCTCCTTCTAAAGAGGTTGATTCAGGCTCGGGGTAGCACCCTGATCAGGGATTGCACTGAATTCTAAAACAAAATCCACCAAAGCCTGGGCCTTGATGGTAGTCCTGGCTTTATACTTGATGTCGAACTAGGTGAGCTCGAGGGCCCATAACACAAGTCTTCCTGATACATCCGGCCTTTGAAGAAATTGATGCAGAGGTTGATCAGTGACTACCACGATTGTGTGAGCAAGGAAATAAGGGCGTAGCTTCCTGGCAGCAACTACCAATGCGAAGGCGAGCTTCTCAAGGAGAATGTAGTTCTTTTCTTATTTGGTTAGGGCACGGCTCACATAGTAGATAGGGCGTTGGACCTTATCTCCGCATTCTTTTACTAATGCTCCGCTGATAGCTGTTTCAGATACTGCCAGGTATAACTGTAACTCTTCTCCTAGTACCGGGCTATCTAGTAGGGGTGGGCTAGCGAGGTACCTCTTAAATTATTGGAAAGCTAGCTCGCTATCCTGGTCCCATTTCATGTTCTTCCCTTGTTTGATTGCCTTGAAGAACAGGATACACTTGTCAGTGGATCGTGATATGTAGCAGTTCAAAGCTGTAATTCGTCCAGTCAAACCTTGCACTTGTTTGAATGAGGTGGGAGACTCAAAATCTAGGATGGCTTTGATCTTCTTGGGATTAGCTTCAATCCCTCTCTCATGGACCATGAATCCGAGAAATTTCCCGGCTATAACTCCGAAGGTGCATTTAGCAGGATTCAACCGCATCTGATTTTTTCAAACTATCTGGATAGTCTGGTGGAGGTGGTCCTGATGATGTTTAGGTACCTGAGACTTCGTGATCATATCATCAATGTATACCTCCATTGACTTTCCTATCAGTCCCCTAAATAAACGGTTGACCAGGCGCTGGTAGGTAGCCCTAGCGTTTTTGAGCACGAAGGGCATAATCTTGTAGTAGTACAGGCCTTGCCCGGTTATAAAAATTGTTTTATCCTGGTCAGATGGGTGCATCATAATCTGGTTGTATCCTGCGAAGGCATCCATAAAGCTTAGGAGCTTGTTACCCGCAGTTTAATCTACCAATTAGTCAATTTTCTGTAGCGGGAAACTGTCTTTCGGGCAGGCGCGGTTGAGATTTGTGTAGTCAACGCAGATGCACCACTTCCCGTTTGCTTTGGTCACCATGACTACTTTGGCAATCCACTCGGGGAACTGAGACTCCCTGATGAATTCAGCCTTCAGTAGTTTGTTTACCTTCTTTTGTACCGCAGCATTTCTTGCTTGGTTGAAATGTTTTTTCTTCTGTTTGACTAGCTTGAAGGTGGGGTCTACTGCTAAGCTGTGAGCTGCTAAGGTAACGGGTATCCCTGGCATCTCCTCATGACTCCATGCAAATATGTCATTATATTCTTGTAAGAGCTTTATCAGATCCCCATTTATCCCGACTACCTTGGAAGGATCGTCCTTCACGATAGGTATCTCTTCTAATTCTTTTACAGAATTGCCACTGTCCCATCCCTTCTCTTCTTCTTCATCGATCTTTATATCGGGCAGTTCTGGCGTAGATCCCTTTCCAACTGAGTTCGTCTCACTTTCAAAATCTTCCTCTGAGAACTGTTGATCTTGATTAATGGTCCCTATAAATAGAAAAGCAGGGGAACGAACCAAAAAGCTACCATATCTCCCAACACTTGTAGTTTAAGCTAGAAACACATCTCCCTATCATTCAAACCATCTCTACTCAATCAAAGGCAACTAGGAGACTTGGATTCAAGCTTCAAGGAAGAAGATCAATCTTCAAGGGTTGTCTCTCTACACTCTCTCTTAGTTTATTGGTTTGTAATAGAACATGAGTAGCTAAAATACCCCACTATGGGGTTGATGTTATTTGTTTGATGGATATTTGGGCTTTGTAAATAAACTCTATGTGTTATATTTATTCTATCTCTATGTTTTATTCCATTGCTTGAATTGATTTCCATTATTGATTTGCTTGGATACACCCTCTTTACATGATTGATTTGGATTACTTGAGTAGGCAATTAGGTTGTCTAATGCTCGATTGAATGGAAGGATTTCTAGAAATCCGGCTCTACAACCATGCTCTTAATCTAATCTTGAATTAGTGGCTTTCACTATTCACCCTAGGTTAGCCACTTGTGAGAGAATTAGAAGCCTCCACTATACACCCTAGGTTGGCTACTTTAGTGATTTTACGAGAACTAACCTTCGAGTAGAATTCGGTTGATAACCTCGAACCTCATCCAATCTCAAACGGGTGGCCTTTCACTATACATCCTAGGTCGGCCACATGTGAGGGAATTGGAAGCCATCACTATACACCCTAGGATGGCTACATTAGTAATAGGTTGAGACATAGCTAGATAGACGAGCATTCATGGAACAAGTCCCGATTGAGTAACTAGCCATTGTTGGTTGATTAGGAGGGATTAAACGCTAGTAGGAGGGCTTCGTTATACACCCTAGGTTGACCTCTTGCTAGAGATATATACCAACACTATACACCCTAGGTTGGTTACATTTGTCAATACGTGTTTAATTTAGAGTTTGTTGCAATTGCCCCAATATTCACTTACGAGTCCATCAACTCCGTAGTTCCTCCATCATTCATTCATCACTCCATTGTCATCCCATTTTATTTGCTTTCATAGTTTAGTTTATATTGTATTTTCATTCACTATCACTTTCCTTTTATGCATACTAGTTATATTAATCCTAATCTTATCACCGCTACCCCGATCTCAAGGGACGACACCCGTGCTTACCGTTTTACTTGTATTTCTACTTGTGAACTCATCGCATAGGTTTTATAAATTGTTTTGACGGACGGTTTTCTGAAGGTAAAAACCTTCCTATCAGAAGGCCACCGTATGAATCGGGAGTTCACCAGGATTGAGAGTGTACACATCATACCCATGAGGGGGGATGACAATCGAGATATCCTTAGGGATCTTAAAATCCCTACGCAAACGCCACACAGTATCCAAGGAGCTAGTCGAGTCGGGAATGCATCTATACTCGTAAGGAAGGGCGAGTATCCTCCCGACGGTGTTTGTGACTTCACCGGCCCGGTCTCTACCTACCCCAACGGCAGCTTCAGAATCTCCACTCGACTCCTAGTCGACATCAACCTGAGCATCGGGATTGTTCAAAAAGCCTGTCCTGATTGCAACGTTCCGGTTGGAACGTCGAATTTGAAAGGGAACGTCGTCCCCGCTGTCGCTATCGACGCATGTCCTTTTTCTAGGGGTGAGGCTCCCAATGGCCACCACGTCACCGTCAAACAATTGTTCGATACTATCACCATCAGGTGAAGACATGACGATAGGCCCAGAGTTCAGTTTCTGGAAGAAGAGAAATTAGAGGGTTGAAGTCGAGGAAAAAGCTAGGCCTTTCTTGTCTTTCTACGCGTATAGGTTGGGAAAACTGATGAAAGAAGAAGTAAGTCCAAGGTAAATGAGCGATGTCTACTTATATAGAGTTAGCTGCTTGTAACGGGCAGAGAAGGTAATCAATGTTGCTAGATAATCGGAGACATGGAGGGAATAGTTTTGAGAAACGTGCTCCCCCAAAAAAATTTCCTTTTGTGAATTTGGCCTACCTTGGCCAGCCACGTGGGAGACTCATTTAAATCAACATGCAAAGAGAAGATTCCCTCTTACAAGACGGTTGCGAAAAATTCTCCAAGTGCTATCTATTCTCATTCCAACCCCGACATGCTATCTATCTAGGAAGATTCATCTAGATATTCCATGTAACCAGCGAGGTATGTACCGCTACCTAGATGGAACTGATGCTTGACAAGGTCAGGACCTCGACTACCTATCTATCTAGATAGGACATCAGCTCCGTGAGCTAACAAAGGCATGTACCTCGCCTTGCTGAAGCTCCTGATATAAACTCAAGATCAGTACAATGGTAACTCGCACACCCAGCACCCCTCAAGTGCCTCGACATCAGTCAAGGTACCAGGTACCTCGATACCCGCCTTGGTACTGCCTCGACTTCCACCTGGTACCTAGTACCTCGATATATATATTCGGAGCCCCTCCAAGGCAGGTACCCTACCTGCCAAGCATTATGAAGATGATCGCGAAGACACAAGCACCACTCCATCAAGAAATAGAACAAACTCCATACCGGTAGGATTAGACTGGTATACCAGCACCTCGTTCTACCAAAAGTTCAGAATCAGAGTTTCCCTCAAAGCTCTACGAAGAAGGAAAGTTGACTTCATCACCAAAATAAATCGCCATTAATGAGACCTAATCATAATTTGAATTCGACAGTGATTAAGGGGATCAAATCTCGCGCCTTTAGCCCCACCTGATGCCTTTCAACGCCTAAAATAGGACTCTCAATAATCCTCATTAATACAACCGGATTTCAAGGGGATTCTTTGGAGAACTATATATACGGCATTGAAGGGTAAAGGCTGGGTGGTTTTTTTTCAAGTATTTTCTATCGCCAAAGAAAGAGAGATTGATTTCCTAGTAGGATTTCCTCTGAAATTCTTTGAAGCCAGTGAGAGTCCATTGACGATCATTGGAAGGACATATCTACTTATCAACATAAATGCTTTCTCCACCACCACCCTGTGTAAAAGAGTGAGAATCGAGAGAAAAGTGTATGTGTTGTAACTTTGTTACAGTGTTATTTAATAAAAAAGTGTTCTTCTATATCTCCCGGTCCCTTGTGTTTCTTCTCCATCATTTTTTCTCCTGCTTTCAATTATAGAAAAGAACCTAGGTACCGAAGGTACCTGCCCCGCTACGGCTACCAGTAGTGGGCGAGAGTGCTAACCAAAATTTCACTCCCGGAGTGGATTTTTCCGTTAACATATATAAATTGTAAAAGTGAAACAAAATATTATTCTATTAAATACTCAATTTTAAAAATTAAATACAGACAGGCTATATCTATGTTATAATTTCTAACAAACTCCTAACTATGCTAATTTATCATTAAAATATGATTCATTTGATGTATAATTACTTGTTTAAGCTTGTCCTAAAATTTCACAAAAAAAAGTATAACTTTTGATGTAAATATCCATCATTTTTTCAATTTTTGACAGAATATCCATCGGTATCGATAATATCCTCAATATATCCATAAATTTAGAAGCCTAATATCGATACCGATACCGATATTTTATTCCTTGAGCATTACTATTAAGAGCATAGCCAATGAAAATTCCCTTATCACTCTTGGTATCAAACTTGCCAAGTTGATCTCGGTCATTAAGGATGTAGCATTTGCTTCCAAATGAGTGGAAGTATAATTCATAGGAGGTTTGCCTAGTACCAGGCTTTAGGAAGACTCTATTTCCTATGTAACAAGACGTATTGACGGCCTCGACCAAAAGGTTCCTAGGGACATTGTTTCTAAGCAATATCACAGGGGCCATCTCTTGAAAGGCCCTAATGTTCCTCTCAACCACCCCATTTTGTTGAGGAGTTCTAGGAGCCAAAAATTCATGAGAAATCCCTAAGCTATTGCAATAGCTTTCAAAGCAAGAATTCTCAAATTCTCTTCCATGATCACTCCTAATTATTTTAATGCTTTTATTGTGTGAGTTCTTTTCAATCTGGATTTTAGAGCAAAGAATTTTAAATTTTTCAAAAGTTTTAGATTTTTCTCTAAGAAAATATATCCATGTAAATCTAGAGAAATCATCAACACAAACAAAAATGTATCTCTTTCCACCGAGACTCTCGTTTTGCATGGGACCCATAAGGTCCATATGTAGAAGCTCTAGCGGCTCCTTGGTGGCGAGATACTTGCCTTTCTTGTGCATGTTTTTGGTTTGTTTCCCTTGTTGACAAGGTCCACAAATACCATCGACTTTCTTCCCAAGCTTAAGGAGGCCATGCACAACCTTCAACTTATCTAAGATCCTCAAATCTCTATAGTTCATGTGGCAAAGTCTTTGATGCCACAACTCAACTTACTCACACTTGGACATGTCGCAAGAGATAGCACTAGCTTCAAGACAATAGCAATTGTCACTAGATCTCTTTCCTTTTAGCAAGGTTTGTCCATTTGGCATTAAAATAGAGCAATCATTCTTGTTAAACAAGACCGAAAGTCCATCATCATTAAGATGAGAAATGCTTATAAGATTAGCTTGCAAGCCATCAACAAGTAAAGCATTGGACAATGAGGGTAAATTGGGAATGGAAATTGTTCTTTTCTCTATAACTTTCTTTCTAGACCCATCACCAAAAGTGACGAATCCACCATCTTCCATTACAAGAGTTTTAAAGAAACTCTTGTTCCCCGTCATGTGTCTAGAGCACCCACTATCCAAATACCAAGTGTTAGAAGCATTTGCCTTCAACGCAATTTGGGCCACATAGCAAAAATATTCATCTCTTCTAATCCATCTAGGTGAAACATTCTCATTTCTAGAGGTATTAGTCACATTGACTCTAGATTTCCTAGGATCATGCCAATTGGCTTTATATTTCCTAGGAACATGCATTGTGGCTCTAGCCCTACTTTTTTCAATCATGCTTCTAGTTCTACACATGTCAATATACTTAAAGCAATTTGGTCTAATATGACCATCAACACCACAAAAGTGACATGTAGGAATGAAATAAGAGATCATACCATTCCTTTATGAGTACAAAGGAGTTTTCCCATGCCTTTGAGCTTGTCTTTGATGTTGAATTTGTTCTCTCCTTCTTGGTTGTTAAGTTGGAGTAGATTTCTTCCTTGGTTGAGCTTGCATGAATTGCTTCTTGGCTTGGTGGTATTTGGGTTGAGGAAAACTTGCTTGATGAACCCTTGTTAGTTGAGCATGAGCTTGTTTCCATTGTGCCACCTTGACTTGGGAATCCTTAGAGCACTCTCCTAGTTCAATCTTCTTCCTAAGATGTTATAGAAGTAGAGGTTCTTTGATGTTCAAGCTCTTGACGAACACGATCTTGTTTAAGGATGATGTCTCCTTATCATCATCATAGCCAAGACCTTTCTTATCACTTGGCCTCTTGCCAACTCCCAACATGTGGTCAAGTTTCTTCGTGCTTGAAGTCATCTTAGAAATGATCTCCCTTGCTTCTTCAAGCTCTTTTTCCATCAATGCCTCATTCCTTTTTGCTATCTTCACTTCTCCATTTAGGTGAATAACTTCGGTAGATAGCTTGAGATTCTCTCCCTTTAGTCTTAGAATCTCTTTCTTCATTTTCAATCTTGAACTTTGAAAATGCTCAATGAACCCTTCAAGGTCCATTCCTCATACATCCTTATTTGTTGAGTGGGATGAAGAGTCACCATCACTTGAGTCATCTTCACTTTGTTTCTCTTCCTCTTCATCATCTATTGCTACCTTACTCTTGACAGAAGATGCAAAGGCAATGAAATTTACCATATGGTCTTCATCATCTGAGGATTCTCCTTCCTCTTATAGGTCATCACTATCACTCCACGTGGCGGCCACTGCCTTTCCTTTCTTCTTGTTCTTGAAATTGCCATAATCCGTGGAGATATGCCCAAAACCTCCACATTCAAAACATTATATCTCTTTCCTTGTGGGCTTGTCTTGACTTGATTCAACCTTCTTGAAAGAAGTTTTCTTCTGCATTTCCTTTCCTTTGGATCCAAAGCCCTTCTTTTCAAATTTTATGAATTTTTGAACCTTTTGACCATGAGGCCCATCTCTTCATCCGAGTCTTCCTTTTCCTTCTCAACCTTAGAGGTTTTCAAAGCAATACTCTTTTTCTTTCTTGGAGGTGTAGGTGTGGGAGTCCACCTAGACTCATATGCTAGAAGTCTTCCAATAACTTCACTTGGCTTCATGTTCTTGTAGTCACTATTCTCCTCAAATGCCGTCACCTTTGACTCAAACTTTGCCAGAAGCGACCTCATAATTTTTCGCTTGATTCTCCTATCTAAATAAGGGTCACCAAGTTGATGACTTTGATTGACTATCTCCATCAACTTCACTTGAAATTCATTGAAGCACTCATCCTCATCCATTCTAATTTGTTTGAATTGTGTTTGGAGGAGTTGAAGCTTGGAGTCCTTGACCACCTCAGTTCCTTCATGGGCCGTCTCTAGAATCTCTCATGCCTCTTTTGCAATTCTAGTTGTTTGGATCAATTTGTACTGATTGTCATCCATTGCACAAAGAATGGCATGCATGGCCTTATTGTTCCACTTTGAGGCTTCGAACTCTTGAGATGACCATTCCGACTTTGGCTTGGGAACTACACTATCGTCTTCAAGAGTTGTTTCCGGAGGAGTGTAGCCATCCTCCATTTCCATCCACGCTCGGTCATCTATTTGGCAAATGTACGATTCCATTTTGCCATTCCAAGAGGCATAGTTAACCCCGGTAAGCAACGGGGGTCTTGTGCTTGAGGCTCCCTCACGTCCACCTCCGTTTCCACTGATAGTGTTTGAGAATTATGAATGAGATACCACAAACAGAATGTAACAAACAAAATGCAATATGCAAGACACACAAAGAGCAAGGATCACCTAAGTGTATCTAGGAACCCACTCTGATACCAAATGAAAATAATACTAAGCGTGTGTCTACTAACCTAGAGGGAGGTGAATAGGTTTTAGTTGATTTATTACCAACTTTAGCGATCAGTCAATCCAAAATAAACATGCAAAAAGTAATAAAAACACAAGGATTGATTTATGAGAGAAACCCTATAACTGAGCAAAACTCACAAGCTATCCTTCTAGCGGCACACGGTCCTTAAATCCACTATTTGAATGAAAGTTTAAAACCTAAGTTGACCTCTCGTCACACCATTGTTGGTCACTAACCCTTTCACTCTACCCAACGGGCCTTTAATAGTGATCCTAGACCAACAAGCTTGTGCACTAATCCATTTAGTCATAAGACTTAACAAACAATGAAGAGATTAAGCAACCTATGTGAATATGTCAGAATATTCTGTCATTCAATTAATGCTAGGCTCCACTAAATGCTTATCTAAGTATTTAAAGATGCCAATAGATGCAAATCCTAGATATCAATATCTAAATGCAAATGCATAGCTAAGAGGCAAAATGGTCCTAAAAGATAGCTATCAATGAACATGCAATGCCAGCCAACAAACAAAGCCACAAACATACTCAAATCATGCTAAACCAAAGAAACATCCAATTAATCAACAAATAATTGCTTACCCTAGGTAAACAAGCACATAAAGATGAAACAAGAAGTTCTAAGTCGTGTTTAATTACCTAGTCAAGAAGAGCATGAAGACCCATGAAGAATAGATGCAAGAATGAAGCTAAATGCATATGGGTATGAGTTTAGTTGAGTAAAAATGGTTTCTTGGAAGTCTCTCTCTCTCTCTAAAAATTCACCTTCTCTCATTAAAACAATATTCCGGACTCCTTAACACGAAATGGAGAGAAGATGACATATATATATGAGGTCAAAATGAAGCTACGTCGTTTTGGAAAAGTTTCAAGAAATATGCCTTGACTGCTGTTCACCCGATGTACAAACAACGTCTGTACAACGGATCACCTGGGAAAATAAAAACAAAACCCAGAAGACCGTTGTACGAATGGCGGATCAAGGGCGATTGACAACCTACTAGAACCAAACCAATGTACGAGTGTACAGCGAATCAAGGGCGACATATAAGCGGTGACCTACTGAACTAAGACCGCTGTTCACATGCTATTTGTAAGGCGAGTGAACATCGATATAAGGGCGACAATTAAATGCCATCAGGTACCTCGCTGTACGAACAACGAGTGAATAGCGGTGGCAAGACAGAAAGTTAAATGCCACTTATAGGCGCTATACGAATAGCGCCACACCAACAGGTGAACAACGACCACATGCAAAAATGCACCCCTAAGGCCTAAAATGACATGCCAATAAACAAACAAGATGCAAGGAATTAATGCATGCATGAAGAGATATATATCATGAGTATGCACCCAAAAGAAACACACAAAGTATAAGGAATATGAGAATGCATGAGATGTGTGTTTTTGTGCAACTAGATCTCTTCAAAGAATTAAGCACAATTGATATACCTTTGAAGCGTTCTTGATCTTGAGGTCTTGAGTATACCTAGACTACCCTTACAACTTGCCCCAATGTGATTTGTCAACGAAATAAGCCAATCAAAAAATTGAGGATCTTACACATTCTATGGGTGTATTTATTAACGAATAACATGGAGTAATACATAATAGATCAATACAATGGTGGCTTAGGGGGGATTTCTCTTGACACAACAGGCAATGGCGAACCCGTCTTAGTCGATAAGTAGATCTTGGTTTTTCTAGGCGAAGGTGTATGTATTTTTTCCTGTTGCAAAGTGGATCCCTCTCCTGAGAGAGCTTTGTCGTATTTATAGGTTCCAAATCTTGTTGTCCATCTCTTATAATTCGATCAATCAATTAGTAATCACATGAACATTGATTTGGTTTTGATGGAGGCCGAATTTAAGTACGGGAATTGTCCCTTGAGTTAAGCAAATTAGCTTCCATTTTGGTGGGATTTGATATAGTTGATTGTTTCCGTTTGGACATCCCGACCCCTATTGATTGTCTTGACTTCATTGATGAGCCTCTTCCTTGTACTCTTTTCAAACCCTTCCTTTTTGGACTTCAAATTCAAATTTCTAGAAACAAGCTTTTTCTTCAAACCAAGATAATTTTCCAGCCAAATAACATCATCTGAAACCCCATCTTCTACCAGTTTCACTTCAAACGAGCCATTACCAACAATAACTTTAATAATGCAAGAGCAGGGCTGATCATTTGGGATCAAAACCAACAACCACGATTTATCTAAGTGACTTCTTGATAGCGTCTCCTCATCTATCAAATGGGTGTATAGGAACAAGTCAGATGAGGATGGCAACAGTGCTTGAAACAAGGCTAGACTTGTGGCACAAGGATAATCTTAAATTGAGGGTATTGACTTTGAGGAGACTTTTGCTTCGGCTGCCCGTATTGAGTCCATAAGGCTTCTCTTATCCATATCATGTGTGCACAAGTTCAAATTGCAACAAATGGATGTTCAGAGTGTCTTCCTCAATGGTTTCTTGCATGAGGAAGTGTTTGTTGAGCAACCCAAGGGGTTTGTGGATCCACACCACCCCAACCATGTCTATCACCTCAAGAAGGCTTTATATGGATTGAAACAATCACCGATGGCTTGGTATGAGCGCCTCACTCTCTATCTTGTTGACAATGGCTACTCAAAAGGTAGTGTTGACAAGACTTTGTTCATCAAGGGCAACAAAGATGAGCTTTCATAGCTCAAATATATGTTGATGATATTGTTTTTGGCTCCACCAACAAATCCAAAGTCCAACAATTTGTTGATGTCATGTCTCATGAGTTTGGGATGAGTCTTGTTGGGGAGCTCAATTACTTCCTAGGTTTGCAAATCAAGCAATTGCATGACGGGATTTTCATATCCCAAGCTAAGTATGCTAAGAACCTAGTGAAGAAGTTTGGCCTTGAGAATGCCAAACATTGTGACACACCCATGAGTACCACCTTGAAACTAAGCAAGGATGCTAGTGGCAAGAGTGTGGAGCAAAGTCTTTATCGTGGCATGATTGGTAGCTTGCTTTACTTGACCGTAAGTAGGCCCGATATAGCCTTTAGTACGGGTGTGGGTGTGTGTGCTAGGTACCAAGCGGATCCCAAGGAATCCCATCTCTCCTCAGTGAAGAGAATCATTCGATATGTGAATGGGACATCCAACTATGGGATATAGTACTCTTTTGACACTAATGCTAGCTTAGTTGGCTTTAGTGATGCAGATTGGGTAGGAAATTGTGATGATAGGAAGAGTACATCGGGCGGTTGCTTCTTCCTAGGCAACAACTTGATTTCATGGTTTTGCAAGAAGCAAAATTCCATCTCTCTATCCACAGCTGAAACGGAATATATAGCCGTCGGGAGTGCTTGCACACAACTCCTTTCGATGAAGGAAATGCTAATGGATCACAGCTTTGATCAAGGTACTTGTTAACAGGTTTTTCTGGACAAGGGACCAAAGGAGAATTTTCCAAACAGAGATCTATCCAGGAAGATTTATCCAGATACTCCAAGAGACCAGCGAGATCGGTGCCTTCACCTAGATGGAGTCGATATCCGACGAGGTTGGAACCTTGACTATCCATCTATCTAGATAGGATATCAGCTCCGAAAGCATGTATCTCGCCCTACTGAAGCTCCTGATACCATTTCAAGCCCAGTACGATGATAGCTTGCACGCCCAGAACCCTGCAAGCATCTCGACGTTGATCAAGGTACCAGGTACCTCTATACCTACCTCGGTACCACCTCGATGTCTGCCTTGGTGCCACCCCGACTCCCGCCTGGTACTTAGTATGCTTATCCAAAGCTCCTTCAAGGCAAGTATCCTACCCCTCCCCCCCCCCCCCCCAGGCAATACGATAGGGTACACGGAGACACAAGCACCATTCCAACAGGAGGTAGAACAAGCTCATCAAAATGAGGTACCAGCACTACCCTTCATCAGAACTCAAAGTCAGAATTTCCCTCCAAGCTCCACGAAGAAGGAAAGTCGATTCCATTGCCATCAAACTCCACAAAGAAGGAAAGTTGACTCCATCGCCATCAAGCTCCACAAAGAAGGAAAGTTGACTCCATCGCCAAAATAAAGCGCCATTAATGACCCAATGGTCGACCGAATCAGAATTTGAATTCACCATTGACTAACGGGATCTAATCCAATGCCTCCAGCTCAACGCAAATACCTTTCAATGCTTAAAATAGGACTCTCTATAATCTTCATTAAGAGAACCGGATTTTGGGGAGATTCTGGAGAGTACTATATAGACGTCATTTAAGGGCAAATGAGGGGGAGTTCTTCGAGTATTCTTGATCGCCAGAACCAAAGTGAGATCCCGGGAGATTCCCGGAAGCCAGTGAGAGTCCATTGACAATCACTGGAGGAAAAATATCCACTTATCGACACGAACGTTTTCTCCACCTCCATCCTGTGTGAAAGAGTCAGAATAGAGAGAAATATGCATGTATACATATTGTAATCCTACCGTAGTGATTAACTAAATAAAACCGTGTTCATTTTACATCTCCCGGTCCCTTTGTGTTCTTTCTCCATTCTTTGATCTATTGATCTCGATCATACAAAAAGGAGGGACCCCGGTACCAAAGATACCTACCCCGCTGCTGCTACCGGTGGTGGGTGAGGGTGTTAACTAAGATTTTCATCCTGAGTGAATTTTTCCCTTAACACTTTTTGGCGCCGTCTATGGGAATACCACACCTTTAAAAGAAAGCCTGTGCATCTCATTTTTCTTGCTAGACTATCAGAATGAAGCTCCGATCCTCTCAGGATCATCCTGACCTGTCAGGACATCAGTCGAACGCTTCAACCCGAAAGGGTCAGAAGCCGAAGAAGGGGGGAAAGGGTCGCAAACCAGCCTTAAAGCCGTCAGCTGCCGCTCGGGCTGCCCCCTAGGTACCTACTACCCCAGCAGCTGGACCAGCCAACCTAGACCAATAGGTCGCGGCCTTTATAGAAAACATTCGCCTCCGAATGGTCGCCGAAGGCAGTACCAGTCAGCCAGCGGTACTAGATCCGAGGGGTGATGCCAATAAGAAGGGTACCAGGATACCTCCCTTCGACAGGTTGGGACCACCACCTCCCATACCTATCCATGATAGACTCAGGCCCATGTCCCCAATACCATCGGTCCATGATAGACTCGCACCAGCGCCCCTGGTTCCAGGAAATCCTACAGATTATCAACCTCGACGCTCTAGATCCGCCATTGATCTCCCGCCTAGGGAGCGTCGCCATCTGGTCTAACTAGAAGCTTCTTATAGACATCCTTAACAGGAATAGACCAGGAGGCGCCCTCGTGCAATGGCAGGAAGCAGCAACAGGGGCGTTGGAGAAGACCCTCCTAATGGAGAGAAGCAAGATGAAACCTCTACGACATCGGAGGGATCTGACGACCGAGATTCTGATGTGGAATCAGGAAATGATGGCAACAAACAGTATCCGGGACCAGGTCACCAGAATGGCAAAGGAGATCCAGGAGCTGAAGAATGGTAAACACTGGGAAAACTGAAAAGATCCTTTGGGAGAGATGAATGCTCCCTTCTCTAGAAGGATTAAGGAGGCAGAACTACCTCCAAAATTCAAAATGCCAACCGATAAATTTTCTAGAACCGAGGATCCCCTGAGCCATCTAGAAAGTTTTGTTCACCAGATGGAGGTCCAGAATGCTACCCGGGCAGCCATGTGCAGAATGTCCCCTACCATGCTCACTTACTGTGCCAAGACATGGTTCAGGAAACTACTGGCGGGGAGCGTTGATTCATTCACCAGGTTGACTACTGACTTCTGTGCTCAATTTTAGGGCATCAGACCTCACCCCAATGATCCCATTCATCTCCAATATATGATCCAGGAGCGGGGTGAAACGCTCAGAGCCTATGTAGAGAGATTCCACAAGGAAATGATCCAGATGGGGGTCTTCGCGGAAAATGAGACTTTGGCCAATTTCAGAAGGAACAAATGGTCAGGCAGGCTGTTCAGATCCTTCGTCAAACATCCCCCGGAGACCTACCTAGGAAGCCTACAATAGAGCTCTAGAGCAGGTTGAAATAGATGAGCAGCTCTAAGTCAAAATGGAGTATGACGATATGAGAGTTGCCAAGCGCCAGAAGAGGGAGGAGCTCAAACCGGTACCAGTTCAGAAAAGTCAGAACAGACCTCCCAACAAATATACATATCAGTCGCTGTACTACCAGCCCTCTCGGAACCTGTACCCTGTCAGGCGGACTCCACCCAGAGCTACACCTCCACCTAAGGAAGTAGCCCGAGTCGATAGAGAAGAAAGGGGATACTCCCATTATACCCACTTGAACGCATCTCGTAAAACTATTTACCTCACCATACGCGATAAGGGACTACTCAGAAAGCCAGGTCCAATGAAGGTACCAGCTGATCAGCGGAACCGCTACAAGTATTGAGATTTCCATGAGGATGTAGGTCATAATACCTCGGAGTGCTATAGTCTGCGGAACCAGATTGAAGCCTTGGTTAGGGGAGGTTGCTTGGAGGAATTCCTCGAACAGGTACGTGACAATGTACGCAATGGAAAGGAGGAACATGCCGATATCAAAGCGTATGAAAAAGAAAGGAAAGCAAAAGGGAAGGATCTGATGGAGCAGATCCATATTGTCAATACCATCAGCGGAGGTCCGACCCTGGTCGGAATCTCCAACAATGGTCGAAAGAACTATGCCAGGAAAGCTCCCAGATTGGAAGCAAGCCAGAGTGTCTTCAAAGTTACTAAGGGGTTACCTCAGTCTCCTCTTACTGCACAGATCGTCTTCAGAAAAGAGGACGTGTATAACACCGTGCAGCCCCACGATGACCCTATGGTCATCACTGTGCAGATAGCCAACAACTTGGTCTATCGTGTCTTGATTAACACAGGTAGCAGCGTTGACATCCTCTTCAAAATTGCTTTGGAGCAATTCAACCTAAAGAGACCTTGCTACAACAGCTGTACTACCCCATTATACGGATTCACGGGAGACTCACTGATCCCCACCGGGTCTATGATCCTACCAGTAATAGTAGGGACAACGCCACTCCAGCAGAACCTGATGACGGATTTCGTTGTAGTAGACACCCCGTCCGCCTACAACGCCATCCTGGGAAGACCCTACCTGTCTACTCTCAAAGGAGTCTTGTCGATATACCATAATGTCCTGAAATTTCCAGTAGGAGACAAGGTGGGCGAAGTGAGATGAGATCAACAGGTTGCATACAATGTTATGCAGTATCTACCAATCCAATAGCGTTAGCTAACCAATACGTGCAGATAACAATCAACCAAGATCACTAGCTCTCGGAGGAAGATTTCGAAGGTGAAACGGATTCAGATGAAATGGGATCCACGCCAGAGCTCCCCGACATAGAAATTAGGGGAGAAGAAGAAAAAGGATGGGCCAGTAGCCATCCTGTAGAAGAGTTAGAAGAGGTACCTATCAGGGAGGCTGATCATTCCAAGGTTGTCAGAATACGTTCAACATTGGAGATGGAGGTAAGGGAGGCTCTAATAAAGCTCATGCGAGAATATAATGACATCTTTTCATTGAGTCATGAGGATATGCCGGGAGTACCCGCTACTTTAGCAACACATAGGTTAGCAGTGGATCTCACCTTCAACCTAACCAAGCAAAAGAGAAGGCATTTCAACCAAGCAAGAAATGATGCGGTGCAAGAGGATGTACACAAACTACTAAAGGCAGAGTTCATCAGAGAGTCTCGATACCCCGAATGGATTGCCAACGTAGTCATGGTGACCAAAGCGAATGGGAAGTGGCACATGTGCGTTAACTACACAGATCTCAACCGTGCCTACCCGAAGGATAGCTTCCCGCTACCGAAAATCAACCAACTGGTAGATTCAACCGCTGGTAACAAGTTCCTAAGCTTTATGGACGCCTTGAGGGATACAACCAGATCCTGATGCACCCAGCTGACTAGGATAAAACCAGTTTCATAACCGGGCAATGCCTGTACTGCTACAAAGTCATGCCCTTCGGGCTCAAAAACGCTGGGGCTACCTACCAGCTCCTGGTCAACCGCTTATTCAGGGGACTGATAGGAAAGTCAATGGAGGTATATGTCGATGATATGATCACAAAGTCTCAGATAGCTGAACATCACCAAGACCACCTCCGCCAGACTTTCCAGATAGTCAAGGAAAATCAGATGCTTCTGAATCCGGCTAAATGCGCCTTCGGGGTTACAGCCAGGAAATTTCTCGGATTCATGGTCCACGAGAGAGGGATTGAAGCTAATACCAAAAAGATCAAAGCCATCCTGGATCTTGAAGCTCCCACCTCACTCAGACAAGTACAAGGTTTGACTGGGCGAATCGCAGCCCTGAACCGTTTCATATCACGATCCACCGACAAGTGCATCCCGTTCTTCAAGGCAATCAAACAGAGGAAGAACATGAAATGGGACCAAGGCAGTGAGCAAGCTTTCTAGTCGTTGAAGAAGTACCTCGCTAGCCCGCCCCTACTAGCTAGCCCTGTACCAGGAGAAGAACTATAGTTATACCTGGCAGTGTCTGAAATTGCCGCCAACGGAGCATTAGTGAAATAGTGTGGGGATGGAGCCCAGCGCCCTGTCTAGTATGTGAGCTGCGCCCTAACCAAATCAGAAAGGAACTTCATTCTCCTAGAGAAGCTTGCCTTTGCACTGGTAGTAGAAGCCAAGAAGCTCTGCCCTTATTTCCTTGCTCACACTATCGTGGTAATCACTGATCAACCTTTGCGACAGTTTCTTCAAAGGCCGGATGTATCGGGAAGACTCGTGCTGTGGGCCCTTGAGCTTACCCAGTTTGACATCAAAAACAAAGTAAGGACTACCATCAAGGCCCAGGCTTTGGCAGATTTCGTGGTAGAATTCAATGTGATTCCCGATCAAGATACTGCCCCGAGCCTGATTCGAGCTCATCCGAAGGAACGAGAGCCTGCAGATTGGCCTACCGATCGAAACATCTGGATCCTGTATACCGATGGAGCATCAAATCAGGCAGGAAGTGGGGGTGGGGTCATTCTAACTGACCCAGAGAAAGTTGAATGCTGCCACTGTTTCAGATTCGGGTTTAACACCACCAATAACGTGGCTAAGTATGAGGCCTTGTTAGCAGGGATGAGAACAGCAGTTGAGCTGGGAGCTGATTACCTCCTTGCCAAATGTGATTCATAATTGGTAGTCAACCAAATAACTGGTTTATACCAGGCCAAGAGGGATAACGTGGTAGCCTACCTCGAAAAAGTGCAAGAATTGTTGCCTCGCTTCAAGGGTTTCAGGATCGAGCAGGTGCCTAGGCAGCTGAATCATCGAGCTGACATCCTAGCCAAGATAGCTCCCAATGGAGGACAAGCGCTGCCGAAAAGAGTTCTGCTCCAGATAATCAATATATTAAGCATCTCTGAAGGCAAGGAAGTCAACCCCGTGGAGCGATTTCCATGCTGGATGGATCTTATTGCGGAGTACCTTCAATCAGAAAAGCTCCCTAAAAACCCCGATCAAGCTCGCAAGATCAAGAAAACCTCGGTCCGATACTGCTTGATGGAGGGGCACCTTTACCGTAGTGGTAGGTCACTCCCCTTGCTCAGATGCCTACATCCTGAGGATACGAATTAGGCATTGAGGGAAGTGCACTCTGGAGACTGTGGAAATCATATCGGAGGAGAAGCATTGGCTTACCAGGTGCTACGCATGGGATACTTCTGGCCGACCTTGCACCATGATGGAAGGCAGTTCATACAGTCTTGTGAACCATGTCAGAAAATGGCCAACTTGCATCGCCTACCTCAAGAACGTTTATAAACCATCAGCTCACCGTATCATTTGCATTCTAGAGAGTGGACCTAATTGGACCTCTCCCAACCGGGCCAGGTCAGCAGAAGTATGCAATCGTGGCCATTGATTACTTCACCAGGTGGGTGGAAGCAGAACCCCTCTCCAGAATTACTGAAGCAAATACAACAGAGTTCATCATGAAAAATGTGGTTTGCCGATTCGGGACTCCGATGGTCATCATCACGGATCTGGGTAAGCAGTTCGATAACGCTAGATTCTGGGAATTCTGTGGAAGTTTAGGGATTGAACTCTGTTTCGCGTCCGTGGCATACCCCCAGACTAATGGCCTAGTAGAGGCCACAAACAAAACTTCAGCAAAAGAAAGGAAGATGGGCTGATGAACTTCCGGGCGTACTATGGGCATATCGCACCACCAAAAAGACAGCTACCTGAGAAACCCCCTACTCACTAGCTTTAGGGGTAGAAGCCGTGCTTCCTATAGAGCATAAGCTCGTCTCTTTCCGGATACAGCATTTTGACCCCGATGGAAATGAGGACAAGCTAAGGGCCAGCCTGGACCTCCTAGAGGAGAAGCAGGACAGGATAGCCCAAAGAGTAGCAGTTTACTAGAGCCGGATTGCTCGTTACATCCGAAGCTTCAAAGAAAGGGATCTGGTGCTCAGAAAGGTTACCCAGAATACCTGGAAGAGGTCAGACGGAGTACTATCACCTAATTGGGAAGGTCTTTACATAATCAAAATGGTGACCCAGAGTGGGGCCTATAAGTTAAATGATATGGACAGACATCCAGTAGACCACACTTGGAATGCTGATCACCTTAAGAGGTTCAACCCGTAAGTCCTGGAAAGCAAATCGGCCAGAATAACTCCTAAACGACTGTTAGAAGATGTCAGTAGTCGTGACTGCTTGTATTCATTTTTCTTTGATCATCAATAAAGAAGGTTTCTTTCTCCATTTGTTCCTGCCTGCATTTGTCTACATCTACCTGCTTTATGTTGACAATTGAATCCCCCATGATTGTCGCTTTAAGACCAGGAGAGCTACATAGCACTCCTGATGCCCTGGACCGGGTATATCCCTCCAGGAGGATAGCCATAAATTCGGGAGAGCTACATAACACTCCTGATGTCCTAGATCAGATTAGTCCATCTAGGAGGATCGCCTAAAGACCAGAAATGACCATATGGCCTTCCTGCTGCCCTGGCCGAGCACCATCCCCCGCTAGGAAGGATCCAGTACGTAAGAGCATAGTTGCCCGATGGATCAGACCTTATCCGGGCACCACCCCCCGCTAAGAAGGATCTGGATAGTAAGAGCATAGTTGCCAGCCAGATCAAGGCCTTAGCCGGGTACCACCCCCCGCTGAGAAAGACCACGTGCTAAAGTGGCCATAGTTGCCTACCCAGATCTTGCTGCCAGTGTTTATTCGCCATTGTTTTCACCAGGATACCACGATTCCTACAAATACGAATGCGAGGTACCCAAAATACGATCACCTCAAGACTAGAAAGGACCATATGGCCTTCTTGCTACCTTGGTTGGGTACCATCCCTCACCAGGAAGAGTCCTGATAGTAAGAACATAGATGCTAGCCAGATCAAGGCCTTGGCCGAGTACTACCCTCCGCTAAGAAAGATTGGGTGATAAAGTGGCTCCAGTTGCCGACTTGGATCTTGCTGCCGGTATGTATTCGCCATTGATTTCACCAGAGTACCACGATTCCTACAAACAGGAATGCGAGATACCCTTTCCGCCGTTGTTTTGGCCAGAGTACCAAGATTCCTAAAGCAGGAAGGCAGGGTACCGAGATTCACCAAATTTTGTTCGCCAAAGCACCAAAGCTCCTACAAAAAGAGGTGCGAGGTGCCCAGTTTCGCCAGAATACTCATCGAGACCTAGGTTCCATGAAACAAGAAAGCTAGGTACTCAATCATTCAGCAAAGTTTCTAGTTTCGTCGAACTACTCGCCATGCTACCGAGGTTCCTAGAATGGAAATGCAAGGTACCTGGAGTGCGAGATTTTTCACCGGTATGCTCACCATCGTCAAGGAACCAGGATTCCTGGAACAGAAAATATGTGTATCTCCAGTACCTAGATTACTCTTGGCTAAATTTCCCCGAGGCTATGATCGTGCCTAAATTGTTATATATTTCGGCTCTCATTCCTATTCCTTTGTCTCGTTCTTGTGTGTATTTTCTAAATATTTTATGTCTAATAGGCTAATTGGTGCTAATTGCAGGCAATAGATGTAATTCTGGTGTTAAAAGCTAATTGCAGTGATTCCGACAGAAAAGGGGCAAAAGGAAAGACAAAGGATCATAAGCAGCTCTACAGTGTAGGTCAAGTATGGGTAGCAACCGTACTCCAACCGCACTCCTTCCCACAGCCGGGACCTGATTCATGAAGAAAAGATAAAGTGCGGGTCAGTGCGGGTTATCCAATCGCACTCCACCCGCACTGTTGCTCAAGACAGAGGAGCTAATTTGCACTTGACACTAAAGTGCGGGTAATCCAACCGCACTCCACCCGTACTGTTGCTCAAGACAGAGGAGTGGATTTACACCTGACACCAGAGTGCGAGTATAGTGCGAGTAAAGTGCGGGTAAAGTGCAGGTAATCCAACCGCACTCCACCCGCACTATTGCCCAGATCAGAGAACTGAAGATGAAGACAACCTATATAGTGCGGGTACAGTGGGGGTAATCCACCCGCACTCTGCGCGCGACAGCTTCTGGTTTCAAGCTTAAGTGACCTATTTTTCCATCCTCTATAAATAGAAAAGGATGGGAACGAACCAAAGGGACACCATATCTCCCAACACTTGTAGTCTAAGCCAGAAACACATCTCCCTACCATCCAAACCATCTCTACTCAATCAAAGGCAACTAGGAGACTTGGATTCAAGCTTCAAAGAAGGAGATCAATCTTCAAGGGTTTACTTTCTACACTCTCTCTTAGTTTATTGGTTTGTAATAGAACATGAGTAGCTAAAATACCCCACTATGGGGTTGATGTTATTTGTTTGATGGATATTTGGGCTTTGTAAATAAACTCTATGTGTTATATTTATTCTATCTCTATGTTTTATTCCATTGCTTGAATTGATTTCCATTATTGATTTGCTTGGATACACCCTCTTTGCATGATTGATTTGGGTTACTTAAGTAGGCAATTAGGTTGTCTAATGCTCCTTTGAATGGAAGGATTTCCAGAATCCGGCTCTACAACCATGCCCTTAATCTAATCTTGAATTAGTGGCTTTCACTATAAACCCTAGGTTGGCCACTTGTGATAGAATTAGAAGCCTCCACTACACAACCTAGGTTGGCTACTTTAGTGATTTTACAAGAACTAACCTTCGAGTAGAATTCGGTTGACAACCTCGAGCCTCATCCAATCCCAAACGGGTGGCATTCACTATACATCCTAGGTCGACCACTTGTGACGGAATTGGAAGCCATCACTATACACCCTAGGATGGCTACATTAGTAATAGGTTGAGCCATAGTTAGATAGATGAGCATTCATGGAACAAGTCCCAATTGAGTAACTAGCCATTGTTGGTTGTTTAGGAGGGATTAATCGCTAGTAGGAGGTCTTCGCTATACACCCTAGGTTGACCTCTTGCTAGAGATATATACTAACACTATACACCCTAGGTTGGTTACATTTGTCAAAAAGTGCTTAATTGAGAGTTTGTTGCAATTGCCCCAATATTCACTTACGAGTCCATCAACTTCGTAGTTCCATCATCATTCATTCATCACTCTATTGTCATCCCATTTTATTTGCTTTCATAGTTTAGTTTATATTGTATTTTCATTCACCATCATTTTACTTTTATACATACTAGTTATATTAATCCTAATCTTATCACCGCTACCCCGATCTCAGTGGACGACACCCGTGCTTACCGCTTTACTTGATTTTCTACTTGTGAATGCATCACATAGGTTTTATAAATTGTTTTGACGGATGGTTTTCTAACTGTAAAAACCTTCCCATCAGGCTATCAAAGGGGCCAAAGGTGTTTTGGCGAGGTACCATGGTACCAGTCACCCGCAGATTTCCTTATGCGCTTCTTACCAGGTTCCTCGGATTACCAAGTACAGATTAAGTCAAGTTTTATGCTGGGGACTAGTATTCAAAGTGATGCTACAATCAGAAAATGTGCGATGGAATTCTATCAGCAGATATAAACGAAAAAGGATTTTCCCTTCACTGATCAAATCAGGATTCATCCGAAGACAATAATCTATGCAATCAAAATCACATTGGGGATCTCACTTCAGATTAAAGCAAGGTTCGGTCAAGAGTTTTAATGACTACACATATGTGAAGCTAAGAAAAAAAACCCAAAAAAAGTTCTCATTTCTGAAACTGAGGAGCTCATTCCCCAATCGCGCGGTACAAAAGAAAAATGTATAAAAAAATAAGATTGAGTGAGAGATCAAGCTAGATCAAGTATCCTCATGCCCTCCTGCTCTTGAGTGACCGTCTCCTCGCCAGCTTCACCAGTTATGGTTTCTCCTTCTTCAATACTGGATGGAGCCCCGCCTGCTTCCTAGGCACCTACAGAAACTAGAATTTCCATTGGAGACGGACCTCCTTGAAGCTCTCATGTGGCTACTCGATCAAAATCCCCTCCAACTTCCTCGATCAGAGTAGCCTGACCTTCATTTTCCTGGGCAGGGTCAGAAGATGAGACAGGCAGGGCAACTCCCCCATCATTGGAAGCAAGCCGATCTCCTACCTCATTGACAGACTCTGCTGGAGGAGTAGAGGAGGCAGGAACCTTTCCTCCAGCTTGAACCACACCAACCTCAGGATCCTTCAAACTAGGAGTTGCTCCAGCATTGCTTGGTGGAAGAAGAGAGATAGGACTCTGGTTTGCCCCTCCAACCACTCCACTGGTTCCAGCAACCTGGGAGGGTCCAGCCATATCAGAAGGTGATGCCCTAGCTAGTTTAGTAGCCTTTGCCATGATCTCCTCCCGGTTCCAGCCAGCGATGTCACCTAGATCAAACGGAGGAGGGAGAGCTAGAGCCATCTGGTAGCCAGTAAAAAAGTAACCGTCCTGAAGGCGGTGTCTACCTGGGCATCTAGATTGGCCACGCTACCTCGAAAGGACTGGATTTCTTTCTCCAGCTCCACTATCCTCTCCTTCGCAATATCTATCTCCTCCTTGCGGCGGAGGGACCTAAGCTTCTCCATATCCAGAGCATGCTACATCCTCTCCCTGTCAACCTTCGTCTCGTCAGCTTCCTTTTGGGTATTTGCCAACGACTGGTTCAGAACTTCCATTCCCTGAGCAGCCTTAGCAAGCTCCTCTTTAGACCTCTCCAGCTCGGTAATATCAATTTTGACTTGCTCCAAAAGGAGGCCAACCTGTTGGCTCATGGCCACATTGAACTTAAAAGCTTGACAAAAACAATGCACTTGTCAGAATATTCTTAACCTTTTACCTAGATAGAGGATTAAAGTAAGACAGCTTACCTCAGCCAAAAGGGCAGATCCCCTTCTAATTAGAAGCTCAGTCGGCATGGCGGTCATGACATCTAGACCCCCACCTAGGCAGGAAGCCACGAAGTGGGCCAGAACTTCATCCTGGTTGCTGTCCTTCGACCTAGACCGCGCCTTATCTCGAGGTACCGCCCGTCTCTTTATAGCAGAGTCAGAACTTTTCTCGACCGGTTTAGGTTGACCAATTGCCATAATGAGAGAAGCAGAAAAAGCTGAGGCACCAACATCTATGATAGCTGCAACATTGACCGGTCTGAGGGGCGAAACATCCTACACCTGATTGGAGGCACCTCGATACCTCCCCACTCTGGCTGTAAAAGCCTCCAGCAACCTAGCGCAGGTAGGAAGAGGGGGAGCTGGCGATCCTTCAACTTCGACCGAGATCCTACCAGAGCTAGCAGGTATACTAACCTGTGCACCAAGAAGAGAACTGGCTAGAAGCGTGACAGGGGAAGTTGGAGGAGAATCAACAGTACCGCCGGCTTGGTGGGTCTCCACCTCAGGAACTGATGGAGATACTGTTGAAACTATCAAAACAACACAAGTTAATATCAACAAAGTTAATGAAGTAATACAATGAAAGGGATATCAGAGAGACGTTAACCAGGGAGTGGACCAGAAATGCGGAGGGAAGACTCCACCCTCCCTGCATCAAAGGCATCCAAGGCAGGATACTGCAGGTTGATATAATTCCTGACCATGATGGCCTTCAGGATCTTCTCTGACTCAGTAGAGAGCTTACCCTTCTCCAATAAGGGTCTCCCGCTAAAGCAGGTATGAACCTCAAATTCGGTTCCTCCGATGTAAACCGAGCTGCCCCATTCGCCCTTGACGATGACCCATTCCTCCCTCTAGGAGTTATCCTTCTTTGTGGCTTCTAGTACAACAAATTTCAGGTTGTTCTTGGCCCGAGCATAGAACTAACCCTTCAGACCCAGGGCGTTGGCAGCAATTTGAAACACATATCCGAGCTCGTCAGCTCCTGGTTCCCGATTAATGTTGTCTCTCGCACACTGCTCCCTCCATAAAACCAGAAACCCCACCAGAGGCCTCCAAAAACCCGGTGTTAGCTGAAGAGGGGCGAGCTGTAATGCGTACAGCGCCCTACGCAAGGTAGTGAAGAGGTAACCTAACTCCACTATCGAAGGCCGCTGCATGAATTGGAAGCTCGCCGCGATTAGGAGTATACACATCATACCCTTTCGGAGATATAGCGATCGCGATATCCTTAGGGATTTTGAAATCCCTCCGCAAGCGCGCCACAGTGTCCAAGGTACTAGACGAGTTAGGGATGCACCTGTATTCGTAGGGGAGGGCAAGTACCCTTCCAGCGGTGTCAGTAAATTCACCGGCCCGACTCCCACCAATCCCGATGGCACCTACTTCTTCACTCGACTCCTGGTCGACATCCACTGGAGTCTCAAGATTGTTCGAGAAGCCTGTCCCGATTGCGATGTTCCGGTTGGAACTGCGACGTTGAAGGGGAATGTCGTCCCCACTGTCGCTGCTATCGTGAGCCCTTTTTCTAGGGGTGAGGCTCCCGCTGGCCACCGCGTCGCCGTCGAAGAGCTGCTCAATGCTATCGCCACCAGGTGAAGACATAATGACAGTTTCAGAAAGTGATTTCTAAAGAAAAGGGGGAAGTTGAAGGTTGATGCTAGGTTTTCTTTTTGCTAGAAAATCTCAATCAGGAAGTTTGCTTGATATGAATCGCTTGCAAAGGCACCGGAGTTTATATAGGGATGATTACATGTAACGGGCAGTAAAGGTAATTAATGTCGCGGTAAAATCGGTGACTTGGAGGGATCGGTTTCGAGAAACGCACACCCCCAAAATATTTTCTGGAGAGTACTATATAGACGGCATTGAAGGGTAAATGAGGGGGAGTTCTTAGAGTATTCTTGATCGCCAGAACCAGAGAGAGATCCCAGGAGATTCCCGAAAGCCAGTGAGAGTCCATTGACAATCACTAGAGGAAAAATATCCACTTATCGACACGAACGTTTTCTCCATCTTCCTCATGTGTGAAAGAGTGAGAATAGAGAGAAATATGAATGTATACATATTGTAATCCTACCATAGTGATTGACTGAATAAAACCATGTTCAGTTTACATCTCCCAGTCCCTTTGTGTTCTTTCTCCATTCTTTGATCAATTGATCTCGATCATACAAAAAGGAGGGACCCCGGTACGAAAGGTACCTACCCCGCTGCTGCTACCGGTAGTGGGTGAGGGTGTTAACTGAGATTTTTATCCCGAGTGAGTTTTTCCATTAACAGTAATCTAACCCTTTATTATGATAACTTGAGTGCAATTAACATTTCAAAGAATCTGGTTCAGCACTCTAGAATAAAGCATATCGACATTAGGCATCATTTCATTAGAGAGCTAGTTGAAAACAAATGCATTGCACTTGAGCATGTTGGCACCAATGATCAACTAGCGGATTTATTTACAAAGCCCTTAGACTCAACTAGGTTCAAGTCGCTTAGTAGGTCTATTGGAATTTGTCATATGCCTTGATGAGTTTTTGTAATTGACCCCATATGGGGAGCTCAACAAAGAGAGCAACCTTGCATGTTGAAATAAGCAAAAACTTGATCAACTTTATGCTTCTTTATTAATTGCTTGAGCATTTTTGGTTGTGCTTATTTATATCTATATGGCTTTTTTTTTATTCAATAAGTGTGCTATTTTCTTTGTTTGTAATCCATGTCACATTTATGTTCAAACACGCATTTTTGGACTAGGAGAATTGATTGGGAAGTACACTTGAATGACCTAAAATTTTTCTCCATGACATGTGAACTTGATTTTGACATGCTAAAATAGTATGCATGAATTGTGTGTGCAAATGTGTGTGGAAGCAACTTGTCAAGGCTAAACTCAATAAGGACCTTGTGTCCATGCAATAAATAAGGATGTCTTATCCAATTTAGCTTTGTCTCTTTTCTTAATGGTTGAACAAGACAACAACCAATAAGGATTCTATATTCATGTCTTGATTGACCATTAAGGATCGACATTGTTGCTTGTATGTGCTCAAACTTTTAAAAGCTATATCTTATTTAATTATGGCAAAAGGGTAAAAATTGGTTTGAATTCCTTTGGAAACCTTTTGATGTTCACTTTGCCAAATACCATTGGCTTGAACCTTGATGTTGCATGTCTTGCATCCAAATCAAAAATTTCACACATTCTTTTTAATCAAACCTCCATGATTCTCTCTCAATTAATTAAGTTGCATAAAGTTGTTGTATATGATTATGAACTTATCTTGCAAATAACTCTCTTTGCTAAAGTGACCCGTTTTGGGAAAGCTCCATTGCCTATCTCGTGACAAAAAGGGGGAGTAGTGTGGTTTATTTAAGGGGGTTGCATATATGGAGAGATTGTCCTGTTGGGGGGGAGTAACCTATTTAGGGGGAGCATTTGCATTGGTTGCTTGTTGCATTTGTAGGTTTTCTTTTATTATGCAAATTGCTTTTATTTATTATCTCTCTTGATCACCTCACATACACTTGTCTTGGAAAGTGTAGTCTCATTATTTTGTAGGGATGGCTATTCTACAAGAACTTGAAGATTTGAAGACCTAGTATCTAGGTATCTATTTGTAATGTAGAATATCTTTTTGTTGACCTCTAGTTTTTATTCTTTATTGTGAGGATGATTTGTGAGTGGTGGTTTTGTCACGAAATAGCCAAAGGGGGAGATTGTAAGTTCCTCATATTTTGATTAGCTTATTTCGTTGACAAACCACATTGGGAATTTATTTTGTAAGGGTAAATTAGGCCTTCTTGGGTGTAATCAAACTTCAAGGTCATCATCATTCTCAAGAGCACTTCAAAGGTATATCGCATGCTTAATTCTCTTTGAAGAGGTTTTAGTTGCACACACTCACATCTTATGCATTTGTATTGACATTCATGTATTATTGCACATACACACTTCTTGCATTTGAGTTGATTAAATCTGGAGTTGATGGGTTGCACTGTGGGTTAGGCGACATGCAAGGCCACTTGTGCATGTCGCCTGACAAGTCGCCTTAGACTTGAATTTTTCCCACAGTGTGTTAGGCGACATGCAAGGCCACTTGTGCATGTCGCCTCTAATGTCGCCTTAGTCTTTTAATTTTCCTCCAGTGTGTTAGGCGACTTCATAGGCGACTTGGGCATGTCGCTTTACATGTCGCCTCTGACATCTTGTTTTTCCTCCAGTATGTTAGGCGACTTCATAGGCGACTTAGGCATGTCGCCTTCCATGTCGCCTTCCATGTCGCTTCTGGCAACGTGTTTTATTTCCAGTGTGTTAGGCAACTTACAAGGCGACTTGGTCATGTCGCCTTTGTCACCCGAACTGGGCATTTCCGGTATTTCACACCAGCTCGTTTTTAGGTCCCTATAAATACATCATCTTCTCTACCATTTCAATCTAGAGTTCTGAAAAAATATATCCTTAAGAGACAGAAAGCAAATCTAAGAGAGAGAGAGCTCCAAGAACCAATTTTTACTCAACCAAACTCATACCCATGTGCATCTAGCTCCATTCTTGCATCTATTCTTCATGGGTCTTCATGCGTCTCTTGACTAGGTAATTAACTATGAACTAAAACTTCTTGCTACATCTCTATGTTCTTAGTTTACATAGGGTTAGCAATTATTAGTTTATTAATTGCATGTTTAATTTGTTTAGCATGATTTAAGTATGTTTGTGACTTTGTTTGTGGGTTAGGATTGCATGTTCATGGATAACTATCTTTTAGGACCATTTTGCCCTTTAGCTAAATCTTCATGCATTTGCATTTAGATATTGATATCTAGGATTTGTACTCATTGACATCTTTAAATCCCTAGATAAGCACTTAGTGTTGCCTAGCATTAATTGCATGATAGAATATTTTTAGATATTCACATAGGTTGTTTAACCTCTTCATTGATTTTTAAGCTTTGTGACTAAGTGGATTAGTGCACAAGCTTGTGGTCTAGGATCACTATTAAAGGCCCGTTGGGTAGAGTGAAAGGGTTAGTGACCAAGTAGGTGTGACTTTAGGTCAACCTAGGTTGTAAACTTTCATTCAAATAGTGGATTTGAGGACCGTGTGTGGCTAGAAGGATAGCCCGTGAGTTTTGCCCAGATGGAGGGTTTCTCACGTAAATCAATCCTTGTGTTTTTATTGTTTTCCGCATGGTTATTTTGGATTGGTTGATTGCTAATATGGGGTAGCATTACTAAAATTGATTAAGTAGAAAAGATGGTAATAAATCAACTAAAACCTATTCACCCCCCCCCCCCATCTAGATTAGTAGACACACGCTTTATAGTATTTTCAGTATCTGATGCTGGTACCTGGTCACCTCTCTAGAAGCCCTCCATGATTCCCCGATCTAGATATCATAAAAGGAGAGGTACATGAGAGCTAGGAGTGAGATAGGAGAGTGACAATTCTTTTGGTAAAGGTGGACTAACCTAGGGGGAAAAAGCATCACGATTGATCACATGCTGAAAAACCCCAGGCAGTATCCATAGGAAGGAGAAAGACCCTGCTATATATTTATATATCTCGAGATGTGCTTCGGAGAGCTTACATTAGTACAAACTGAGTCCTAATAGGTCACAGTTGGAGGGGTACCATTTGGTACCGGTACATTCATGGCGAAAATAGACATACATAGTAGTCGATACAATGGTGGTGTGGAGGGAATTCAGGCAGGGTCCCTTTTACACTCCAGGTGTTGGCGAACTCATGCTGTAGGCGATAAGTAAGTGTTTTTCTATACCATGATGGTGAAAACTCTCTGTAGATGATGGTGAATGTATTTCTTATGGAGAAATGGGTCAAATCTGGGATCAGATAGGAGATACCTTGGAGATATAGAGTTACTGGAGGGTGTTCATAAGCTATTGGAAAATGTTCGATCGGAGAGAATGTTGGGGAGGACGTTCCCGAACCATGTTGGAGAGATCTTTGGAACATGTTCCAACCTCTTTCTTGGGGAGTGTTATGTATATTTATATCTTCTCTTCGTTGTTGCCCACTCCATTAATTAATTCTCTGGCATTAATGGAGTTGACTCTCATTAATGGCGTTGTGAATGGCCATTAATAGAGTTGACTGATTCCCTCATTAATAGCGTTGATTATCTCCATTAATGAGGTCAGAGGGTGTTGTATGCGTCTTTTCTTCAGGCGAGGTACTTTAGTGTACCGGTTTATTCTCGTTGATGTGGCGCTTGTTCTGGTGTATTAGTATCTCCATGGTACCACTCTTCCTGCTCGACGAGTAGGATACTTGTCTGGGGTGGATTCTGGGTTGATGTCGAGGTATCGTGGGATACTGGATACATGTCTCACGATACCTGCTCTTCTAGGTTCGTAACTCTGGTGCCTCATCTAGGTAGACAGGTAGTCGAGGTTCTGGCCCTACTAGGTTTCGATCCTTCCAAGGTCACGGTATCGATCCTGCTGGGTACCTGGGAGCTGGGAATGGTCCCTACTGGGTGGTTAATTGGTGAAAAATTCTTCTTTGGGCCTTTTCCAAAAAAGACTGTTAACAGAAGTCCCCCCTGACTTGAACACAGCTATTAAATTGGGGTTGGAGTCAGGATCTTGTACAGCTTGACGAATTTTTCTCGTTGTTTCTTACTTGTAGCTATTACTTGAAAAGAGAAAATGCTCCCAATACTCTTGGCTTTGGTGAATCTGGGTACCTGGAATTCCTGGCATTCCTATTCTAGGAAACTTGGAACCCATATGCTCTGCTCGATTACTTGGGATGAGTCTCTGGTGGCCAAACTGGGTACCTGAAATACATGTCCCAGGAATCTTCGTACTTGGGCGAAAACACATAGTTGAATCTGCTGGCTAAAATTAGGTACCTCGCATTCCTATTCTAGGAATCTTGGCACTTTGGCGAACACACTGGCGAAAACATCGTCGAACCTGAGTACCACGCATTCCCGTCCTAGGAATCTTGGTACTTTGGCGAATACACTGATAACTAGCCTTCCTGTTTCAAGGAACCTATATATATAGGTGAAATATCCTAGAGAATTATGGTACCTCGCATTCTTGTTCAAGGAATCTTGGTACATAGGCAAATCATGGTACCTAGCTTTCCTATTTCAAGGAATCTTGGTACATAGTTGATAGCACTGGAGAATATACTCGGAAAATCTAGGTACCTTGCATTCCTGTTCTTATCTTGGTACCATGGCGAAAACAATGGCGAACATATTGGTAACAAGATCCTAGTAGGAAACTAAAGCCATTTTAGCACCAGGTCTTTCTCGGGGGGGGTGTACCCGGCCAAAGCCTTGATCTAGGTACCTCGCATTCCTATCCTAGGAACCTCAGTACTTTGGCGAAAAGAGGAGAAAGCATTGTCGAATCTGAGTACCTCGCATTCCTGTTCTAGGAACCTCGGTACTTCGACGAAAACAATGGCGAACATACTAGCAACAAGATCCCGGTAGGCTACTAAAGCCACTTTAGCACCAAGTTTTTCTTAGCGGGGGGTGGTGCCCGGCCAAGGCCTTGATCTGGCAGGCAACTATGCTTTTACTATACAGACCCTTCTCAGTTGGGGGTGGTGCCCGGCTGAGGTTTAATCTATCGGAAAACTGTGCTCTTACTTACCGGATCCTTCCTAGCAGGGGGTGGTGCCCGGTCAGGGCAGTAGGAATGCCATGTGGCCTTTCCTGGTCTCGAGGCGATCCTCTTGGAGGGATTAATCCTGTCCAGGGCATCAGGAGTGATATGCAGCTCCCCTAGTGTTAAGGCGATCCTCCTGGAGGGATTAATCCGATCTAGGGCATCATGAGTGCTGTGTAGTTCTTTTTGATTTAAGGTGATCCTCCTGGAGAGATTAGTCGGGTCCAGGGCATCAGGAGTGTTGTGTAGCTCTCCTGGATTTAAGGTGATCCTCCTGGAGGGATTAATCTGGTCCAGGGCATCAGGAGGGCTGTGTAGCTCTCCTGGATTTAAGGTGATCCTTCTGGAGGGATTAGTCCGGTCCAGGGCATCAGGAGTGCTGTACAAGGAATCCCGGTCTTCCAGCGATGGTCCTCATAGGCAAATAATGTAGGGAAATATTAACTAAAACCACAGCGGAAGGCGAAAAGTAGCTTTTCGTATAGTTTAAAATTTTTCTAAAGATTTGAACATTAACCCTTTAATTAATTAAACACAAATATACGGTTAGAGTTAAATACCTCTTGTCGCGTGATCCAATTGACTTACGTCGATGGTAATTCGCAAGATCTTCAATCCTAGCACGTACGTGAATCACCTAGGAGCGTGGTCTCCCTTTTTTTCTTTGAATTGCTTACCTGTGAATGGATGTATGGAACTTCTGATCCTGATCTTCAATCCCAAAACACCAAGAGCCTAGAAAAATAGTTCCGGTCACTTTTGAATTCACAATCGATATGATTGGAACTTGCGTAACCCTAAATCGAAAGTGTGCAAAAAACCTTTTGATGTTAAAGGCTTGCAAGTGCACTATCGAATGAGAACTTATTTTTCTTTTTCTCTCTTGGCCGAAATTCTATGTGTATTGAGTAAGATTTTTATTTTTCAAAGCAAACAAAAATCTCTCTCACTCAAGCTTCTTGGTGGCCGAAATTTATCACCTTATAATTATAAGGTGACCGAAATTTCACCTTCTCAAAATAGGGTTGGCCGAATTCTTTGTGTAGGAAATCTAGGGTTGGCCAATTTCCTTACTTGAAAAGGAATTGTGCTTTTCCCTAATTCCTATCAATTTAAGAATCCTAACCCTTATAGAACTAGGGTGGCCGAATTCTTTGTGTGGTATGGAGTGTATGTGGACTTAATCCTTACCACATTAGGATTCCTATCACTTAAAAGAATTTTAACCCTAATCCAACACATAGTATTTGATTTACTGATCTGGAAAAGATTTTGATTTAACCTATTAATTAATTAAATAATGAATTAATTTCCATTTAATCAAAACAATCAAATAAAATAATATCTTGGGCTATTTTATTAGCCTTGCCGCTCACACCATATATACATGGGCCTAATATTATTTTCTTATTTTATTTAATCCATTAGACTTTAAATAAAAGCCCACATGTGAACCAGACTTATTCTTACTAAAAGAAACAAGTCCACATGTCTCCTTTTAATATATTAATATAATAAAGCAGCCCATTAAATAAATAATAGACATATTATATTCTTAATATATTAAATGCAATTCTAGATGGACCCATAAATTGGTCTGGTAGAATATATCAAGTAATCCATGCAAGTACGTGTGGATTGTGGATCTTGGCGGGCTATCTAAATTTAAGCTTCAATAGACATAACCTAATCACAATCAACAAATGATTCACTTAGGTCCGATCTATTAATTTTAACTCATTCCACTAAAGAGCTAAAATTGAACTCTTAAATAAAGATAGAATAAGGAGATGTTTCTCATTCATACCCTAGACAATCTTATAGGAGATGGTGTATCCTCGTGAATAATATCAGTAATCGCCAAGAGCTCATAGACCGCCTATAGCTCTCCAAGTTACCATATTTCCTCATATGACCACATTTTGAATTTGGATATTTTGACTTTTCCAGAAGCCATGTCTTCAATAATCATTATTGAAAACTCAACATTGAGATTTAATATCCAATACCTCAAAACATCCATATGATGATATTATACTCTCATTTAATAAATGGAGCCACGATGTCCATATCTATAAATGAAGTCCTCTATCGATTAACAAATGAATACCACCAAACTATCGAGGATAGACTATGCTATATAATCGTACTCATTGATAGCTCAAATGATAACACTTGCAACCATAAGTCCATCATTTATCTCAGGATTAAGATCGACTCTCCGATTGTTCTAATAATGAAAAGACTTATATCTAGTGACGGTTCTAGATAAAGTATTTCATTGTGATCCAGTTCAATGCACCCAGTGCACTAGATTCTTTTACTCGAAAACCTTTCGATGATTTTAGACTCATCATAACTCATTTGATCCCACTCAAATGCTAGTAAAAGAATTCTACAACTTTATCAAGATAGAGGTGCCCAACTTTTAATTTAAGTTGTGAACGTTATTCAAGACTAACTAAAGATTACCCGCACTTTACCCGCACTTTATCTGTCAGGTACGAATCAGCTCCTCTGTCTTGAGCAACAGTGCGGGTGGAGTGCGGTTGGATGACCCGCACTTTACCCGCACTTTATCTGTCAGGTATGACTCAGCTCCTCTGTCTTGAGCAAAATAGTACGGGTGGAGTGCGGTTGGATGACCTGCACTTTACCCGCACTTTATACTTCCTTCATGCTTCAGGTCCCGGCTGTGGGAAGGAGTGCGGTTGGAGTGCGGTTGCGACCGGCACTTGACCCGCACTTTTGAGCTGCTTATGTTCCTTGTCTTCCCTTTTGCCCCTTTTCTGCCGGAACCACTGCAATTAGCTTCTAACACAAGAATTACATCTATTGCCTGCAATTAGCACAAATGAGCCTATTATACATAAAATATATAGAAAATACACACAAGAACGAGACAAAGGAATAGGAATTAGGGCCGAAATATACAACAATTTAGGCACGATCACCTCTCTTATGACTTCTTGGTTCTCTCGAATTAGCCAATGCTCCACTGTTGTCACAGTGTATAGTGATCTGCTTATTCACATTAGGAACCACTTCCAAGTCAATCAAGAATTGGTGGAGCCAAACAGCCTCTTTTGCAGCTTCGCATGCAGCAACATACTCAGCTTCCATGGTGGAATCATCAATAGAAGATTGCTTGATACTCCTCCATATGACTGCTCCTCCTCTAATGGTAAACACAGATCCTGATGTGGATTTTCTGGAGTCAGAATCTGACTGGAAATCAGAATCTATCTACCCAACGGGAATTAAATCCCCTCCAGAGTATACAAGCATATAATCTCTAGTTTTTTTAAGATACTTGAAAATATGCTTGACTGTCATCCAATGATCAGGACCAGGTTTCGATTGAAACCTGCTAACTATGCCAATAGCAAAACAAATATCTGGTCTAGTACATAGCATTGCATACATGAGACTTCCAACTGCCGAGGCATATGGAACTCTACTCAAGAATTGCTCTTCATGCTCATTCTTAGGAACCTGTTCCTTAGAAAGTTTGATTCCATGTCTAAAAGGTAACATACCTTTCTTGGAATCTTGCATGGAAAATCTAGACAAGATTTTATCAATGTATGAAGCTTGGGATAATGCAATCGTTCTATTCTTTCTATCCCTTATTACTTGGATACCAAGAATATAACTTGCTTCTCCTAAGTCCTTCATATCAAATTGTTTTGCTAACCCTTCTTTTACTGATGTCAATACACCTACATCGTTTCCAATGAGTAGTATATCATCAACATAAAGAATGAGGAAAACTAACTTGTCGCCTTTAATCCTTTTGTATACACAAGGTTCCTCAGGGTTTTGAATAAATCCAAAACCTTTCACAGCTTGATCGAACCTTATGTTCCAGGATCTGGATGCTTGTTCAGTCCATATATGGACTGTTGCAATTTGCATACTCTTTCCTCTTGGCCATTTTCAATGAATCATTCTGGTTGCATCATGTAGATGCTCTCGTCAAGACTTCCATTAAGGAAAGCTGTCTTGACGTCCATTTGCCAAATCTCTAGGTCTAGAGATGCTGCAATGGATAAGAGTATCCTAATGGATTTAAGCATGGCCACAGAAGAGAAGGTTTCCTCATAATCGATACCTTCTTTCTATATATAACATTTAGCTACCAGTCTAGCTTTAAAGGTTTCCACCTTACCATCCATACCTCTTTTCCTCTTGTATACCCACTTACATCCACTAGGTTTTATCCCTTTAGGCAAGTCTACAAGGGACCAGACTTTGTTATTGAACATTGATTCAATCTCAGATTGCATTGCCTTTTGCCAATGACGACAATCAACATCCTCCATTGCTTCCTTGTACGTGTAGGGATCATCGTCGTCCGGGAGATTCTCCACAGATTCTCCTAGACCGATGTATCTTTCGGGTTGTGTTATGACCCTCCCACTACGATGAGGAATGGTAGGTTGTTGATTTTGTGTTGGAGTGGAACTTACAATTGGGCTAGGTTGTGAAACCTCTTGTGGAATTGTATCTCCTTACATTTTATTCAGGACAATTCTACTTTTGGGCACAAAATTATTCATATAGTCCTTTTCTAAAAATGAAGCATTTGTTGAAACAAATACTTTTAAATCATTAGGACTATAGAAATAATATCATTTAGTTCCTTTTGGATACCCCACAAATATACATATTTCTGAACGGGACTCCATCTTTTCTGTCTTTCCTTTCAACACATGTGTAGGACAACCAAATATCCTCATGTGTTGTAAACTAGGTTTTTGCCCAGTCCACAATTCATGTGGGGTTTTAGGAACAGATTTAGATGGTACATCGTTTAGAATGTATATTGCTGTTTGTAGAGCATATCCCCAAAAAGAAATAGGAAGTGTTGAATAACTCAACATTGACCTAACCATCTCTAAAAGAGTTCTATTTCTCCTTTCTGCTACCCCATTTTGTTAAGGTGTACCTGGTGCAGAAAACTGAGAAACTATCCCATTATCAATAAGATATTGCTAAAACTCTCCAGATAGATATTCTCCACCACGATCAGATCTCAAGATTTTTATATGTTTCTCAAGCTGATTTTCTACTTCAGCTTTGAATGCTTTGAACATGTCAAAAGCATCCGACTTATGTCTCATGAGATACACATAACCAAATCTTGAGTAATCATCTGTGAAGGTGATGAAGTACTCATATCCACCTCTAGCTTGAATGCTCATAGGACCACATACATCAGTGTGTATTAGTCCTAAACATTCAGTGGCTCTTGCACCTTTGGTATTAAACGGCCTTTTGGTCATTTTACCTTCCAAACAAGATTCACAAGTTGGTAGATCATCAACCTTTAAGTCACTTAAAGGTCAGTCACATACCAATCTTTTAATCCTATTAAGGTTAATGTGACCTAGGCGTAAATGCCAAAGGTAGGTTTCATCTTTTGATAATTTTACTCTTTTATGATTAGGTTCAGTTATTTATGTGTCTAACGAGTGAGAGATATTTCTATGCAAAAAGAATAGACCATTTTCCAATGTACCTTTGCAAACAATTTTGTCATTCTTACTAATAATAAAAGCTTTATTAAAAGTAACCGAATATCCAAATTTATTTAAACAAGAAACTGAAATTAAATTCCTCTTGAATTGAGGTACATAATAAACGTCTATTAAATCTAAATGCCTACTAGAATCTAAAATAACTCTAATATCTCCCACTGCACTTGCAGACACTAACGTTCCGTTGCCCAAGCGCAAATTGACTTCATTTTCATTCAGCCTTCTCCTTTCTTGGAACTGCAAGGAATAACAAACATGATTAGTGGCTCCAGAGTCTATGATCCAAGAATCAGTAGAATCTGCCAGAAAACATGTTTCAAGATAATTAATATTACCTTCTTCCTTCTTATTCTGGGACTTTGGGCAATCTCTTTTCCAATGTCCCTTTTCACCACAAAGGAAGCATTTCCCTTTGATCTTGGTTACTTTCTTGGTTTCCTTCTTGGTAGGCCCAAGTTGCTTTTTCTTCTGTTGTTTCTTGACATTCTTACGGGTCTTAACAGTAGCAACTTTACCAACCAAATGAATCTCTTGACCTTTGTTTTTCACAAGGATCTTTTCAGCGCTTTGAACATCTTGCATCAGGCCCTGCAAGGTATATTCCTTTTTGTTCAAGGTGTAGTCCAACTTGAACTGATCAAAGGAATCTGATAGTGAGTTAACTACCATATCAATTTTGGTCTCACCATCAATCTCAGCACCATTTAGTTCAGCAATATTGAGATGTGCTATTACTTTCATCATGTGATCTTTCAAAAATTGTCCAGGTTTCATCCTAAGATTCATAAAAGCAGTCACTGCCTCTCTCTTAGTCGTCCTAGACCTTATAGCAAACATTTCCTCTAGAGTACATCATTATATCAGCAGCGGACTCAATTCCTTCATGTTGCTGTTGCAACACGTCGGAGATAGTGGCCATAATATAACATTTTGCCATATCATCAGAAGTCTTCCACTGCTCATACTCATCTCTTTGCATCACACTAGATTCATTATTAGGAAGGGGTGGTTTAGGAGTAGTCAGAACAAATTTATATTTTTCACTTTGCAGCAACAACCCAATTTTCCTTTTCCATGTGACATAATTATCTCCAGTTAAGGTGTTATCTTTCAGGATGTTCATAAGTGATGGGGTCATGATTTCTTATATAAACAAAAACATATATAAGTGAATAATCATGATAAAGCACTTTTAAATATTTATCTTGAATTAAATAAATAATTCAATCGTAAAAATTCAACGGTGATCCAACACCCATAAATCTTACGCCTCATTTGGGAGTTCGTACTATTTACTAGTTGGATTAGATCCCACCTAATTGTTAACATAACAACCAGCGTTTTCAATTTTAGCCTTGCAATTTTATTAACAAGAACTCTTAGGAGGATATTAATAAAATTACATTGAGTGTGTTACCAAGATATCGACCCTCAATTTTCCCTCACGAGAATCCCTCCTTGGGGAGTAGATTTCGATTAAGTCAATTGTCTAGTCTATCCTTGTAAGGAAGTATTTTGTTAAATTCCATTTATGGACGCCCCTTGGGGGGATTACCAAAAATAATAAAACTCAACTAACCTTGGAGGCCATAGACGTTCTAACACACCTTCTCCCACTCAATTATTTAAGGTGTGTGATTAAATTCCAAAGAATGATTTTACCAAGTTATCTAGATGCCAATTAGATACCTAAATCATTCAATGCATGTTCATACCAGAGATATATGAGTGGCACTCCTATTCTATATGACATGTTATTATACAATAACAAATATTGTAATATTTATACATAAAAAAAAATAGCCACAATTTTGGTCCATCCTAGAAAAGCATGTAAATTACAATTGTACTGAATACAAAAACTCCATTCTTGGCGGACAAGACTTCAAGCGACCATCTCGCGCAAGAAACTCGCACGCCCAAAGATCACCACAGCAGCCCATGCGCACGCCTAGCCCATGCAAGAGCATGAGCTGCCGCATGGCCAGCCTATGCATGGGTCGCGCGCTGCTGCACCGCAACAAGCGCAGCTGCACGATTGGTTGCGTGCGCGCTTGTTATCTCGGTGCTCGCGGGTGCCAAGACGTGTTCCAGATGCTCCAATTTCTTCAAATCTTCGAGTCTTCGAATCTTGAATATATTACAGCTTATTTTATACAATAAAATACTGCAGTAATTTTTTATTTTTTTTATTAACCACTGCAGTATTTTTTATTTTTTACAAATAAAAAACTGCACTAAACAAACTGCAGTATTTTTAATACATTAAAAAAAACTGCACTATTTTATACAACAACAAAAAAATTAAGCAACTATCAAGAAGGAACTTGTGACGATAATAGGCCACCCTTCTTGTTACAATTCCGAAACAAAAATTACATGGAAAATCTAGGACCAAAATTGAGCAATAACAATTCACTTTATAACAACATATATAAATCCATACATTCTACATGTAATTATATATGCGAATACCTAGAGTGCCATCTCTTTCTAAAACTTGCATAATCACAATAAAAAGAAATAAATTCAAGTATATATACATTAATTAATTAAAGGGTACAACCAGGGCTCTGATACCAATTGTAGGGAAAAATTAACTAAAACCGCAGCGGAAGGCGAAAAGTAGATTTTGGTATAGTTTAAAATTTTTCTAAAGATTTGAACCTTAACCCTTTAATTAATTAAACACAAATATACGGTTAGAGTTAAATACCTCTTGTCGCGTGATCCGATTGACTTACGTCGATGGTAATCCGCAAGATCTTCAATCCTAGCACGTACGTGAATCACCTAGGAGCGTGGTCTCCCTTTTTTTCTTTGAATTGCTTACCTGAGAATGGATGTATGGAACTTCTGATCCTGATCTTCAATCCCAAAACACCAAGAGCCTAGAAAAATAGTTCCGGTCACTTTTGAATTCACAATCGATATGATTGGAACTCACGTAACCCTAAATCGAAAGTGTGCAAAAAACCTTTTGATGTTAAAGGCTTGCAAGTGCACTATCGAATGAGAACTTATTTTTCTTTTTCTCTCTTGGCCGAAATTCTATGTGTATTGAGTAAGATTTTTATTTTTCAAAGCAAACAAAAATCTCTCTCACTCAAGCTTCTTGGTGGCCGAAATTTATCACCTTATATTTATAAGGTGACCGAAATTTCTCCTTCTCAAAATAGGGTTGGCCGAATTCTTTGTGTAGGAAATCTAGGGTTGGCCAATTTCCTTACTTGAAAAGGAATTGTGCTTTTCCCTAATTCCTATCAATTTAAGAATCTTAACCCTTATAGGACTAGGGTGGCCGAATTCTTTGTGTGGTATGGAGTGTATGTGGACTTAATCCTTACCACATTAGGACTCCTATCACTTAAAAGAATTTTAACCCTAATCCAACACATAGTATTTTATTTACTGTTTTGGAAAAGATTTTGATTTAAACTATTAATTAATTAAATAATGAATTAATTTCCATTTAATCAAAACAATCAAATAAAATAATATCTTGGGCTATTTTATTAGCCTTGCCGCCCACACCATATATACATGGGCCTAATATTATTTTCTTATTTTATTTAATCCATTAGACTTTAAATAAAAGCCCACATGTGAACTAGACTTATTCTTACTAAAAGAAACAAGCCCACATGTCTCCTTTTAATATATTAATATAATAGAGCAGCCCATTAAATAAATAATAGACATATTATATTCTTAATATATTAAATGCAATTCTAGATGGACCCATAAATTGGTCCGGTAGAATATATCAAGTGATCCATGCAAGTACGTGTGGATTGTGGATCTTGGCGGGCTATCTAAATTTAAGCTTCAATAGACATAACCTAATCACAATCAACAAATGATTCACTTAGGTCCGATCTATTAATTTTAACTCATTCCACTAAAGAGTTAAAATTGAACTCGTAAATAAAGATAGAATAAGGAGATGTTTCTCATTCATACCCTAGACAATCTTATAGGAGATGGTATATCCTCGTGAATAATATCTGTAATCGCCAATAGCTCATAGACCGCCTATAGCTCTCCAAGTTACCATATTTCCTCATATGACCACATTTTGAACTTGGATATTTTGACTTGTCCAGAAGCCATGTCTTCAATAATCATTATTGAAAACTCAACGTTGAGATTTAATATCCAATACCTCAAAACATCCATATGATGATATTATACTCTCATTTAATAAATGGAGCCACGATGTCCATATCTATAAATGAAGTCCTCTATCGATTAACAAATGAATACCACCAAACTATCGAGGATAGACTATGCTATATAATCGTACTCATTGATAGCTCAAATGATAACACTTGCAACCATAAGTCCATCATTTATCTCAGGATTAAGATCGACTCTCCGATTGTCCTAATAATGAAAAGACTTATATATCTAGTGACGGTTCTAGATAAAGTATTTCATTGTGATCCAGTTCAATGCACCCAGTGCACTAGATTCTTTTATTCGAAAACCTTTCAATGATTTTAGACTCATCATAACTCATTTGATCCCACTCAAATGCTAGTAAAAGAATTCTACAACTTTATCAAGATAGAGGTGCCCAACCTTTAACTTAAGTTGTGAACGTTATTCAAGACTAACTAAAGAATTGTGTCTACCTCACACATATCCGGATGTATGAACAATTCTTCATATCTCATAGTCTTTTGACCTTATGATTATTTACCTTGACAATTATAATAATAAATTCTATAAGTATTTGTAAGAATCAGAAAACACTTTATTAATATGAAAAGATTGTCAATTACAATATTACACTCTTGCTATTGAGCATAATCCTAACAAATAAGGCCACTTTAGCTCCAGGTATTTCTTGACGGGGGGTGGTAGCCGGCCAAGGCATCAGGAATGTCATGTGGCTTTCCTGGTTAAATCATAGGCGAGAGGCGATCATAGGAGAACTAGCAAGGTGATCATAACAGAATTACCAAGGCGATCATAACAGAATTACCAAGGCGATCATACTCAAGGCGATAATAGCCAATGCTCACCCCACAGGCTTCATTGGTAAGACATCCTGAGGTGGTCCGCGTTTTGGGTATAAATAATATAGCGACCTTCCTCAAAGGAGCTTTATTGTGGACCAGTCACTAGGAGAACTCTTCTTATATTGAGGTCACTACCACTCTTACATGAGTACTATAGAGATTGGTGAGCTTCTAGTCCCCAAGTGATGTAACCAGTTTAGGAGCCTGCTTGGAGTAATTAGAAGTCTTCAGAAATCGTAATGGGGCTCGAGACTCTGCTCAAACGAACCTTGACCTCTGTAGCTCACTGAGGCATTGGGTAGTCAAGTTTAAAAAGTCAGGAACCGCTAGTCTTTCAGCTATGATCCATGTAGCTCACATGGGCGCTGTGAGGGGGCCCAATAAAATAAGTGAGAAACAACAGGTCTCGTGGTAGTGCCGCTGCTCTAGAGGCTTACTTAGGCATGTGAGAGGCCTCAGCAAATACGGGAAGCCTCTGGGCTCTCCCCGAACGGATTGGGACATATGTGGCTCACTAGGACGTTGAGAGGCCTTGTACAGGAGGTAGGGAGCCACCGGTCTGGTACTGGTCCAGAAGCATGCTTAGGATCCTAGAAGTCCCCAGCAGTTGAAATGAGGCTCGGGGCCTTGCTCGAATAAATCCCCTTAAAAATCCGGTTGCATTTATGAGGATTATTGAGAGTCTTATTTTAGGCGTTGAAAGGCATTGCGGGGGGCTGAAGGTGCATGATTTGATCCCGTTAATCACTGTCGAATTTAAATTCTGATTTGGTTGACTGTTTGGTCTCATTAATGGCGCTTTATTTTGGCGATGGAGTCAAATGTTCTTCTTCGTGGAGCTTGGAGGGAAATTCTAGACTTTGGCCGAATGAGATAATGGTACATCAGTTCAATCCCGCTGGTATGGAGCTTGTTCCGCTTCTTGCTAGAGTTGTGCTTGCGTCTTCATGATCATCTTCGTATTACTTGGCAGGTAAGGCACCTGCCTTGGAGGGGCTCCAGGTAGATATCGAGGTATTGGATATCATGTGGAAGTTGAGGCACTACATATGCGGGTATCGAGGTACCGGGTATATTGAATGATGTCGAGGTACTTGCGGGGTGCTGAGCATGCAAGATATCATTGTACTGGTCCTCACTCGGTATTAGGAGCTTCAGTAGGGCGAGGTACATGCCTTCGCTGGCTCGCAGTACTGGTGCTCTATCTAGGTAGATAGGTAATCATGGTCTTGACCTTACCTAGCATTAGCTCCATCTGGGTTGTGGCACTGATCTCTCTGGTTACCTAGACTATCAGGATGGTTCCTCCTAGGTATATTCTTGTTGGAAAATTCTCCTTTGGTCCCTTGCCAAAAAACCATGTTAACAGCAACACTTGTAACCATAGGTCCATCATTTATCTCAAGATTGAGATAGACTCTCCGATTGTCCTCAAGTGAAAACTTTTATCCACTGACGGTTCTGGATAAAGTATTTCATTGTGATCATATTCAATGCACCTAGTGCACTAGATTCTTTTTCCCAAAGACACTACACTTTGATGATTGTAGACTCATCATAACACATTTGATCCCACTCAAATGCTAACAAAAGAATCTATAAATTTAACAAGGTAAATGAGCCCAACCTTTATCTTAAGTTATGAATATTGTTCAAGACTAATTAAAGTATTGTGTCTACCGCATACATATCCAGATGTACAAACAATACTTCATTTCTCATAGTCTTTTGACCTTATGATTATTTACTTTTGAAAATTATAATAATTAAACTATAAATGCTATAAGATTTGTTAAACCAGTAATCACTTTATTAATATGAAAAGATTGTCAAATACATTATTACACTTTTGCTATTAATAATAATCCTAACAATCTCCCACTTGCGCTATAGCAAGTGTGTCATATCTCTCATTCTCATATTCTCTAGGTGCCCATCAAAACTCTTCTGTGGTAGAGCCTTTGTGAAGGGATCCGCTTTATTTTCTGCTGACGCGATCTTGGTAATCGTTACGTCTCCCTGAAACGCTTGAGACGGTTTTAAAATATATACGAGCGTGTTTGTTTATCTGAAAGTGCATGGATCGTTTGACGATCGCATAGCAGCAAGTACGGTTCGTTCCCACAAGGAGGTATGGTACCTTTAAGCTAGTTCTAGGTCTTAGATTTTATATATAATATATTTACACTAATTACATACATTAAAAGTAAAATCTGTTAGGATTAAGCTCAATAGCAAGAGTGTAATAATGTATTTGACAATCTTTTCATATTAATAAAGTGATTTCTAGTTTAACAAATCTTATAGCATTTATAGTTTAATTATTATAATTGTAAAAGTAAATAATCATAAGGTCAAAAGACTATGAGAAAAGAAGAATTGTTCGTACACCTGGATATGTATGAGGTAGACACAATTCTTTAGTTAGTCTTGAATAATATGTTGGAACCCCGTTCACTGGTAACGCAGCGGAAATAGGTTTTAAAATTTTTTATACAGATCATAAACTATCTGGGACCAGTGAACTTAGGATCGCAATTCTTTTTCTGGAACTAATACATACGATATATAAACACAGGAAATTGTAATCAATATATTAAAAGAAAATTTAGAACCTTACCAACGTTTGGAGGCTCCTTCACTTTACGATATGCTCCTGGTCTGTACCACTAATATTCCAAGCTATTCTCGGAACTAGTAACTACGTGTGGGCGCGTCACCTACTCAGGAACTTAGAAGGATGTAGAGAGAATGAAGAAGAAACATTTTCTTCCAAGAGAAAACAAAATTAGAACCATTCTAATTTCTCAAAAGAACAAATATAATAAATATCAAAAAAAAATTCATTTTCACGCACACCTGTGAGTTTTTTTTTCTTGTTTTTAAAAGTCTCCCGCACACCATCTCTTGTTTCTCTTTTTGTTACACACATTATGAGTTTGTATCATATACAAACACTTGTGTATATCCTTTGTGTGCTATATTTTTGTTATCAATATATATCATATATATATTATTATAACTAAAACTCTTTAATTGATATCTCTTTAGATTTTAAAACAAAATCTTTTAAAATTGATATCTCATATCTTTTATTTTAAAAGATAATTAAATATTTATTTTTAATTTAAACATTTTAAATTCAATTTCAAATATTTAATTTAATAAAATAAAATAATCATATTATCTTATTCTATTTAAAATTAAATATCAACTAACATCCTCCGTTTAGTGATTAATAACAAAATTAAATAATCTTATTATTTAATTTATTTAATCACCATTATTCATTAATTAAATAATCTCACTATTCAATTATTTCCCGAATAAATACGTGTCACTTTCGTAACACAATTAATTGGACAATCCAATTAATTATCCGTGACCCTTGTTACCTAAATCGATCGGGCTAGCAAGGGGACCTAATGGACCTACAGTATTTTGAGCTCCAATAATCATTGGAATCATTAATTAAACTCTTTAATTAATATTCCTTGATTATTAACTCCAGTGTTATTCTACTAAAAACCCGAAGCTGCACTCTCTCAACTGCAGACGCTTTTACACAGACCGTTACAACTCGGTGTCCATCGATATAGCTATTACACATGGTGTGATCCTCCACAGTAGTTCATAATTAGAGCTGGGTCATAATGTCCGTTATACCCCTCTTATAACATATATCCTTTAAGTACTGTTGATTCTCTAATGAACAATAAATCCTATTTCTTCACGGAATTAGGAGAGCGCTCATATTGTCCAAGCCCCGAATCAACCCTTAAGGGAACTACCATCTACTTTGCACATGAAGGAGTGGATTCCACTATTGTGTACATACCTTCCCAGCCACAAGCCAAACCGCAATCCCAACATACGGAGTATATTGATCAAGAATTGCATCTGACCTCACCCATGGTATATCAAAGACCACGATATAACCTGAAGGAGTAGATAAGACACTCAGGATTAAGATCACCCACATATAGCCATCATTATTTGATATATATGAATCTCATCAGTAAACGGATCTTGGTGAGAGATTCATATAGATCATGGCCCAGTCCTATATGATCACATCATACAAGGTGCCTCCATTCCCATATCTCATATGAATGATTCATGATAGAATCACTATACATTACGGAATGGACCGTAGCTATAGATTAACTACAAATAAAGTACCCAGCTTTATTTGCTATCCATGGACTCTTTAGATTGCACGTCTCTTACTGTATCCATCTGTATATGACACTCATATACACAGTTCGAGATTACATCTGACAATCTATGATGTTAATATATGCACAAGTTATAAAATAAACAACACAACAAGAATGAATTGAACTTTTCTTTTTATTTATTTCATAAATCCATTTACAAATTATATCTTTAGGGCATAAACCCCAACATAATATTCACAACTTAAGATCAAGGTTGGGCGCCTTTATCTTGTTAAAGTTGTAGATTCTTTTGCTAGCATTTGAGTGGGGTCAAATGTGTTATGATAAGTCTAAAATCATCAAAGTGTGGTGTCTTTGGGCAAAAGAATCTAGTGCACTAGGTGCGTTGAATAGGATCATAGTGAAATACTTTATCCAGAACCGTCAATGGATAAAAGAAAGACAATCAGAGAGTCTATCTCAGTCCTATGATAAATGATGGACTTATGGTTGCAAGTATAATCATTTGAGCTATCAATGAGTATGATTATATAGCATAGTCTATCCTCGATAGTTTGGTGGTATTCATTTGTTAATCGATAGAGGACTTCATTTATAGATATGGACATCGTGGCTCAATTTAATAAATGAGAGTAGAATATCATCATATGGATGTTTCGAGGTATTAGATATTAAATCTTAGCGTTAAGTTTTCAATAGTGTCTATTGAAATATGGCTTCTGGACATGTCAAAATATCCAAGTTCAAAATGTGGTCATATGGGTAAATATGGTAATTTGGAGAGCTATAGGCGATTACTGGAATTCTTCACGAGGATACACTATCTCCATTAAGATTGTCTAGGGTATGAATGAGCAATATTAACTTATTCTATATTTATTTAAGAGTTCAATTTTAGTTCTTTAGTGGAATGAACTAAAATTAATAGATCGAAACCAAAGTGAATCATTTATTGATTGTGATTAGGTTATGTCTATTGGAGCTTAAATTTAGATAGCCTGCCAAGATCCCCAATTCACACAAACTTGCATGGATCACTTGATATATTCTACTGGACCAATTTATAGGTCCATCTAGAATTGTATTAAGGCATGTGGACTAGTTTCTTTTAGTAAGAATGGGTCTAGTTCACATGTTAACTTTTTATTAAGGTCCAATGGATTTAATAAAATAGAAAAAAACAATATTGGCTTGGGCGGCAAGGGACTATTTATTAGTCTTATTTATTGTTTTTATTTTATTATTTAATTAAATGAAAATAATTAATTAATTATTTAATTAAAAGTCAAAATCTTTTTCCTAGTAGGAGATGGTCTCCTAGAGTCATATTATTGTTGGTGTTAACTGAAAATTTGCTCGTGGTGAGAAATCATAATTAACACCCTCGAGACCACTACCAAGGAGGTGGTGGCCAGGGTCGAATATACTTTATACCAAGCTTGTTCAGATGATAATTTTAAAATGCTAATATTGGTACAATCGAAAGAGAATAAAGATGATTTTATTATCAATGGTATATCATGTACAAATATCTCTCAAATGCTCTCAATTTCTCTGGGGTGTAGTAGAGTGGTTATCTTATGCCTGTCGAAAACTAGTTCTTTTCTCATTTTTTCCTCCTATTTATACATAGTTTTGGTAGGTTAAGTTTGTGATTCTTCCCTTGATTTTCTCAATCTCTTCCCTCCTTATCAGACGTGATTTCTCATTTAAACGTCATTGACTTTGTGTTAATTACCGATTTGAGAATATCTTGGTGGAGATCAGTTTGTTTCCTCTTTAGACTCTATTACTTGTTCTATACGTACGTAATGTTACCAGATTTGATCCAGTGTATCTTCGTATCTTCACAGCGTGATTCCTTATAAAGGTCGTTGAATATGGTATGTATTGTCTCATATATTGAGGTAGATCAGTGTCCGGGCTTCGGTATTCAGAAGCTTAGTTTAGCCAGGAGCTTGGTCTGACCTCCCTTGATCTCTTGGAGCTTGATGTGGCCTCTGCAGACATTCTTCTGTGGCAGCGGGGTTTTGGCGAGCTTTCGGAGAGGTTTTGAGGTAGTCTCGACCTCGGGGAGCTTGAGTAAGTCTTGACCTCGGGGAGCTTAAGTAAGTCTTGACCTCGATGAGCTTCCCTATTTCTGCTTTGGTGACGTGGGCTCGATCTGATCACGTCCGGCTCTATTCTGGGTGTTTCTAGAGCTCACCTTTATTTCTATGGGATGGTATCGTAGCTCGGCTTCCGGAACCGTGGTCCCCTGGTGGATAACCTCGGGACTGGAGTCAGACTAGGAGGGTGGAAAATTTCCCTTTGGTCCCTAGCCAAATTTGGCTATTAAGAGAAGTCATCTCTGACTTGAACGCCTGTGGTTGAGTTTGGGGTTGGAGTCAGATTTCCTATTTTATTTGGGGAATTTTTCGTTCTTTACCGTTACAAGAATCTTGGGGGAAATCTTTCCATTAATTGCACAAGTGACGTGGCGAGAGCCGACTAGTGTATTCCCAAGTCAATCCGGCTACGTTACGTCAGTTCCCGCGATTCAAGGCGATCTTTACCGAAACTTTCGACTGTGCGTGGCCAATGCTACTACTCTATTACTTATTTATACTTGGTTATTCCAACGCCTTCCTCATTCCTTCCTTTTTTTCCAAATTTCAAATTTTCTAAAGAAAGACCTTATCTCAAGTAACATCTCCCTTCTCATTCTTCTTCCTCGCAGACTTTATTCCACCATGTCGAAAGCCAATCGTGACTCAATTGATTCTATTGTCGATGGCGAGGAGGTCACCAGTCTCGCCCATGGAAAATGGGCATGAAGGAGCCTAGACAGCGATGATTCTCCACCAAATCCGCAACGTTGGCGGTCGAACATGAAATTGTCCATTGGGACCGGGTTTTCTAATCGTCGCGACCATCCTCTGGATTTAGTCGACGAAGATTCTGATAGAGAGATTGGTGGCGACGCCTCGGGGAAGGGTCAAGTCCTGGCTACTGGTCCTCCTTTGGAGAGGATTTCTCCCTATGACTTCAGGGTTGTTCCGGACTCTATCACCGACCCTAATTCGATCGATCGCCTGAGGTCCAAGTATGGCATCCCTGATAGTATTTCTATCTCAGTTCCTCCCAAAAACTACGCCTTCTTTAATCCTTCAAAAGGCGTGCTTCTGATTCATGTAGCTGCCCTTGAGAACGGGGTCAGGCTTCCTCTTCACCCTTCCCTCCGGCGGGCTCTCACTGCCATACAGCTAGCCCCTCTCCAGCTGACGCCGGACTTCTAGAGGTATCTGATCGGTTTTCTCGTGTTGTGAAGGGAACAGTACGGGCTAAGCGAGGTGACTAGGGAGCCTGGGGCTGAGGAGCTGGCTTACCTTTTTCAAGTCGGAAGCCTGTCTGGTGCACCCCGAGGGCAGTTCTATGCAAAAGCCAAGAACAAGCTCAACTTTATCATTCCTGGTGCTTCAAAGAAGATCCTGCCTGGAAGGAGGAGTGGATCCTGGTATGGGGTGATTGGGGAAGCTCGGTCTTCATTGGCGGACACGAGTTTGTGGTTTCCACAGCTTTCAGTGACAAACCTTCATGGGACCGGGATTCCTTATCAGCTGAGTCAGGAACCGTTTTGAAGGCCATCCTTACTAGGAACTATTTGAACCCGACGTTCCCCACTGCTGATCCCTTCGACCCTCGTAGGGTAAATAAATACCTAAGGATCTCCGATGCTACTCCTAGTAAGGAACTCTGAACTATCTTGCTTTGCTTTGTTGACTAGCTCAGTTCTGATATTTTTTTAATTTTTTTTTTAGTTTTTGTTATAGCCCCAGCTTCCCGCGAAGCTCAGCAACTCCGGCAAGCTCGCACTCCTCTCTCATCTATCAGATTGACGAGGGGGGGGGGCTTTCCTTGCCACTTAGGAGAAGAAAGGGCTGATTGTCTCGGGCGGGATCATGTTTTCTCTTACTCCATCGCCTTCCCGGGCGAGATCCTAGATGGCTACATTTGCGTCGTGGGCTTCCAAAGCGGTAAACAGAGGAGCCTCCGTTCCCCGGGTAGCTAGCATTACTACACATGCCTCTTCTACTCCTTCTGTTGCTACTCTTGCCCCCGCTACCCCTACGACTAACCTACCTGATGCCTCAGAGCCTCTAATCCCTCAAGCTTTGAAGGACCACGAGGCTTGCATTGCCGAGGTTGATCCTGCCCACACCCACTGCTAGCTGAGCTCGGCGAAGCCGGATGAGGTTTTAGAGCAATTTATTGCCTCTTATCCGGGTGGTGGGCTTTTCAAGATGGCTTCCATGCCCGTAGATGCTTTGATCACTAAAGGATCCACTCTCTTGGCCGAGGTAACCATTTTCCTCTATACATACATATATATATATATATATTTCTGTAACTGCTAGCATGGTCCTTGGTCGCTTTCTAGCTATAACTTTGCATCATGTAGGCCTTCAAGTTTAACGTGGCTATAGGCCACCAGGTTGCCCTCCTTCGTGATCAGGCTGTTAAGCTGAAGCTGAAGCTGAGAGAGCCATGGGATTGCTCAAGCGGGCTCAGACACTAGTACAAGAGATGACCTCCAACCAAGGAAAAATGGAAACCGAGCTGGCCGAGCTTCGCTGTGATTATGAGAGGACGAAGCTATCTTTTGATCAAGAAATCCTCTAATCTACCTGGTGGGACAAGCAGAGGGATTCTTGGAAAACCGAGGCTAAGAAGTCAGTCCTCGAGAATCAGAATCTGATTGCTCAAGTAGCCAAGCTGCAAGCTGAGGTGGAGACCTCCTTTAGTGACAGATATTTCTATGCTTCCTTTCAGGTTGCATAAGCTCCCCCCCCCCCCTTCCATTTGATCTATCATCCATCACCAGTTATGATAGAGAGGAGATAATGACCAAGGCTGTTGAACTGTCTCACCCTGAAGATAACGAAGCAGTTCCTTCCAACCTGGCTGGAATCGGAAAACAACCCGTCCAGGCAGATCCTCCTCTTTCTCCTCCCATTTTTTCTACTTCAGGTCCTTGGGAATCTTCTAGTTGGGTTCTACCTGCGCAGTCTGAAGGAGGTCAACTAGAAACCGAGGAAGAAGCAAGAGACCTGCCTGAGGAACCCTCTAGGACGGAATTGGAGGTTGACAGGAGCAAGAAAGGGTCCATGGCTGCCCTTCTTGATACGGCCATCCCTCCTAAGGTTATGGCGATGATCGATGAAGTTTTGGACGAGGATCCGGCTCGGCAGAGGAAAGAACCTCTAGAACGAGAGATGGTTGGCGAGGGTAACCAAGACTGGGCAGCCACCTGAAGGAGGAGCTGATGGTGAGGATCAGCATGAGGGAGGAGTAGCAAGAGGGAATCAGGAGGGTGCCGGAGCTTAATGTGCTTAGGTCTGGCTGTCCGCTTGACTTATGATTAGTTGAATCAATCTTTAAATTTCCCATGTAGCCCGGAACTGGGGTTTGGGCTCGCTGTTTGATGACATGTAGCCTTTACTAGGGGATAGGCTTCCTTATGGTTAATAAAAATTTAGTTATGATTTCCTTCGCATTTGTTTTTGTTAATAGCCAAATTTGGCTAGGGACCAAAGGGAAATTGTCCACCCTCTTAGTCTGGCTCCATGCCCGAGGTTATCCACCAGGAGACCACGTTACCTAAGCCGAGCTACGATACCGCCCCACAGAAATAAGGACGGGCTCCAGAAACACCCAGAGTAGAGCCCGACTCGGTCAGATCGAGCCCGCATCACCGAACCTGAAACCAGGAAACCCCCCCCCCGAAGTCAGGATTACCTCACAACCTCTCCAAAAGATCGCATGTACCTCTCTGACATAGAGGGGTGTCCGTAGGAGGCCACATCTAGCTCCAAAAGATCAAGAGAGGTCAGACCTAGCTCCTGGCTAGACTAAGCTCCTGAATATCGGAGCTAAGACACTGATCGACCTCACTATCTGATGTACCTCACTATAATATACACCATATTCAAACGACCCCTATAAGTGATCATGCTAATAAGACATGAAGATACACTAGATCATATCTTAAGATGTTACTTACGTACAAAACAAGTAATAGAGTCCAAACAGGAAACAAATTAATCTCCACCAAGATATTCTCAACTCAGTAGTTAACGCAAAGTCAATGACATTTAAATGAGAAATCCAGTCCGATAAGGAGGGAAAGGATTGAGAAAATCAAGGGGTGAATCAGTTAGTTTAACCTATGAAGATAATGTATAAAAGGAGGACTTTGGTCTTCATAAAAAGGATATACTTTTCGACAGGCATACGACAAGAACCCGACTACACCCTAGAGAAATTTAGAATAATTTGAGAGAGATTTGTATATCACGCATTATTAATAAAGAAAGCATTTTTGATTCTCTTTGGTGGATAATAGTACCAATATTCCTTGTCATTTTACTAGGCACTGTCAAACATACATTCAACCTTGGCCACCACTTACGTGGTAGTGGTCTCGAGGGTGTTAATTGAGATTTCTCACCCTGAGCAAATTTCTGTTAACACTTTCTGGCGCCGTCTGTGGGAAAACCCTACACCCAGTTAATCAAGCCAACTATTTCCATTTGCATTTTCATTGTTTTTCAGGAACCATGAGGCTCCGCTCCTCTCAAGGACAACATGGAGCTTCAGAACAACCTTCGGCGAGGCCAACGCGAAAGGCCCCAAGGAAGGCGAAGAAGTATGGGTATAGCAATCAAGCTCCGGTCCAAACAACTAATGTGTGGGCTTCTGGCCACCCTATAATAAGCCAGGCCACACTCGACCAACAAGCGGCAGCCTTCTTGGAAACCGTCTGCATCCGCCTGCTCGCCGAAGGCATCACAGTCCAACCAACAAACCCGAATGATCAGGGAGAACAGAGCAGGTTCGGGGCTAGACAGCCTGTCTTCGACCGCCTGGGACTTCCTCTTCCAAAGCCAGCTCAAGACAGGACTGCCCCAACTTTCGATCTAGGATAGGCTAGGACCCATGCACCCAGTTCCGAAAAGACCTTCACAATATCAGCCCAGACTAGTCAAGCCTCCCGCAGATGCTTTGACCCGGGAGCAACGAGAGATACCTCGCCCAACGGCATCGAGAAGGAATGCCCGGGCCCAAGAGGAAGAGAATCGACAAACTTCCTGAGTGGATCACATCCATGAAGGGGATCGGGTAGAGGTCGCCAGTTCATCAGAGAGACTCGACAGTGAAGAATCTGAGGTCAATATAAAGAAACCTAGGAACAAGTGACTGAGGGATCAGCTGGCAAAGCTACGGAAGGAGGTCCAGTAGATAAGAAAAGAAAAGAACATGGAGGATAAAAAGGATCCATTAAGCGAGATGAACGCTCCCTTCACTAGGAGGATCCGGGAAGCGGAGCTCCCACAAAAATTTAAAATGCCAACAAATAAGTTCTCCATAACAGAAGACCTTCTAAGCCACTTGGAGAGCTTCGTCCAACAGATGGAGGTCCAGAATACTACCAGAGCAGCTATGTGTAGGATGTTTCCAACGTCCCTAACCGACTACGTGAAAACTTGGTTCAGGAAGCCGCCTGCTGGTAGGGTGGATTCTTTCACGAAGTTATCAAAAGATTTTTGCTCGCTGTTCCAAGAGGTCAAACCTCGTCCGAAGGATCCCATACACCTCCAATATGTGATTCAGGAATGAAGTGAAACACTTCGATCGTACGTGGAATGTTTTCACAAAGAAGTCATACAAATGGGAGTTTTCATTCGAGAAAGAGACTCTCGCCAATTTCAGGCTGAACCTGTGGGCGGGAAAGCTTTTCCGTTCCTTCACTAAGAGACCTCCCGAGACTTACCAGGAGGCCTACGATCAGGCTCTTGAGCAGGTCGAGATTAACGAGCAACTCAAAGTCAAGATGGAACACGACGTTATGAGAACGGTGAAACGTCAAAAAAAAGAAGCCCCAAAATCTGAGCTAGCTCAAAATATTCAAAATAAACCTCCCAATAGGTCGACCTATCATTTCCCCGCTCCTCAGCCCAGGTAAGAAAAATATCCAGCAAGACAAACCCCTCCTTGGGCTTCGCCACCTCCCAGGACTGTAGCCACCATAATGCGAGGGGAGAAAGGGTATGACTACTACACTCTCCTGATCGCTTCCAGGGAAACGGTCTACCTTGCTATACGAGACAAGGGGCTACTCCAAAAGCCCTCTCCTATGAAAGCCCCAGTTGACAGAAGGAACCGGTACAAGTACTGCTAACTTCCATGAAGATGTGGGCCACAACACTTCAGAGTGTTATAATTTGTGCAACCAGATTGAAGCCCTGATAAGGGGGGGATGCTTGATTGAGTTCTTACAGCAGATCAGAGATAACATTCGGATTGGAAGGGAGGTACAAGCCGAGATTCGCGAGGATGCAGAGAAGAGAAAAGGGGAACAGACTGATCTAATGCAACAAATCCAGGTGATACACATCATCAGCGGAGGGCCCACACTGGCTGGCACCTCCAATAATTCCCAAAAAAACCACGCAAGGAAGATCCCTTGTATAGATTAAAGCCATGGAGTCTTCAAGGTTAGCCAAAGCCTGATGGAGCCCTCCTAGTCAGCACAGATCGTTTTCACTGAAGCAAATGTCTTCAACACCGTGCAACCTCATGATGATCCCATGGTGATCACGATACAAATTGCCAACTGCCTGGTCCATCGCGTGCTCGTAGATACGGGCAGCAGTGTAGATATCCTCTTCAAGGATGCTTTGGAAAACTTAAATCTGAAGCAATGGTGTTACAATAGCTGTACAACTCCTCTTTACAGGTTCACTGGGGATTCGATCATACCGGTGGGATCGAAGATCCTCTCAGTAATGGTCAGAACCACACCTCTCCAACAGAATGTTATGACGGACTTTATTGTGGTTGACACCCCATCGGCCTACAACGCCATCCTAGGGAGACCATTCCTGTCCTCCTTGAAGGGAGTCTTGTCTATATATCACAATGTCCTGAAGTTCCCAGTGGGAACCAAGATGGGGGAGGTACGTGGAGACCAGCAAGCAGCTTGGAAGTGCTACGCAGTGTCTGCCAATCCTACAGCTTTAGTAAAACAGTACGTACAGGTCGCAATAATCCAGGAAGATATGGAAACATCCTGGATAATCCAGGAAGAAATGGAGCCCCCGGAGCATCCAGATAGCAAACCCATTATGCCTTATGAGGAGGAACAGAGCAAGGAGTGGGCCAGCGGGTAACTCGTAGATATACTAGAGAAGATACCCATCAGAAATGATGATCCCTTCAAGGTCGTCAAGGTCGGGGCTACCCTTGAGCCAGAAGTGAAAGAAGGCTTGATTGGTCTTCTTAGAGAATTCAGCGACATCTTCGCTTGGAGCCACGATGAAATGCTCGGGATCCCGGTATCATTGGCCGCCTGTCGACTAGCGGTAGATCCAACAGTCAAGCCCGTCAAACAGAAGAGGCGTCACTTCAACACTCAGAGGAACGCTGCGGTGCATGAAGAAATAGATAAATTGATCAAGGCAGGGTTTATCAGAGAAGTGTGCTATCCCGAGTGGATCGCCAGCGTGGTCATGGTTACGAAGGCAAATGGGAAGTGGTGTATGTGTGTCGATTACACCGACCTCAACCAGGTATGTCCAAAAGACAGTTTTCCTTTACCAAAGATCGACCAGCTGGTTGACTCCATATCCGCAAATAAACTTCTGAGTTTTATGGACGCATTCTCAGGATACAACTAAATTAAGATGCACCCAGCTGACCAAGATAAGACCAGTTTCATTACTGGGCAGGGCTTGTACTACTATAAGGTGATGTCATTTGGTTTGAAGAATGCAGGGGCTATATACCAGCGACTTGTTAACAAGCTGTTCAAGCCCGAGATCGAAAGGACGATGGAGGTATACATCGACGACATGATCACAAAATCACCAAACGCAGAAGGACATCAAGAAGACCTTCGTAAGACCTTTCTTATACTGAGAGAAAACCAGATGCGGTTGAACCCCTCCAAGTGTGCCTTCAAAGTAATAGCGGGGAAATTTCTAGGTTTAATGGTTCATAAGAGAGGCATAGAGGCCAACCCTGAAAAAATCAAAGCTATCTTGGACCTAGAATCCCCCATATTACTCAAACAGGTACAAATTCTGACTGGACGTGTAGCGGCGCTCAACAGGTTTATCTCTCGCTCCACCGATAAATGCCTCTCTTTCTTCAAAGCCATCAAACAAGGGAAAAACATGAAATGGAGCCAGGAGAGCGAGCAAGCTTTCCAAGCCTTGAAAAAATACCTGACAAGCCCACCGTTGTTAGTCAAACAAGTGTCTAGAGAGAAGCTACAGTTCTATCTGGCAGTCTCAGAAACTGCAGTAAGCGGAGCTTTGGCCAAGGAATGTGGCGACGGGATTCAAAGGCCCATATACTATGTGAGTCATGCTTTAACCAAGTCAGAGAAAAATTATATTCTCCTAGAAAAGCTCGCTTATACTCTAGTGATCTCGGTGAGGAAGCTCTGTCCCTACTTCCAAGCTCATTCAATAGCAGTGGTGATGGACAACCTCTCCGCCAATTCTTACAAAGACCAGATGTGTCCGGAAGGTCAGTCTTATGGGCCCTAGAGCCAACTCAGTTCGATTTAAAATATAAGCTCAGGACCACGATTAAGGCACATGCTTTAGCAGACTTCGTGGCAGAGTTTTCAGCGCTCCCAGGTCAAGAGAATCTCGCAGCACCAAATGAGATCCGTGAAAAGACCTCCGAGATCGACAATTGGTCGGAAGGCTGCAAGTCCTGGACCCTCTATACAGATGGAGCATTCGGGCAAGCTGGGGGAGGAGCTGGCATAGTTTTAATAGACCCAGAGGGGACTGAATTCCATCACTATTTCAGATTCGAGTTTAAAGCCACAAATAATGAAGCAGAGTACGAAGCCCTCCTAGCCGGGATGAAGGCATCCATCAAACTAGAGGCCGATTACCTACAAATCAAGAGCGACTCATTGCTTGTTTTCAATCAGGTGTCTGGGGTGTATTAGGCAAAGGGAGATAACATGACTGCCTACCTAAAGTTGGCTCAGTTGCTTAAAAATAAGTTTAAGAGGTTCAAGATCGATCAGGTGCCTCGACACCAAAACCACCGCACAGATGTTCTAGCTAAGATAAATGCAAATGGAGGCCAATCCTTACCACGATGAATTCCCCTCCAAGTGATCTCCCAACCAAGCATGGCCGCAAATAAGGAAATCTGCTCCCTAGATCGTCAGCCTTACTGGATGGACCCGATCGTTGCCTACCTCCTAAAGGGAAAGCTTCCCGAGGAGCTCTATCAAGCCCGAAGAATTAAAAGACTCTCGGTCCAATATTGCCTGGTAGACGGGTACCTCTACGGAAGGGGTAGATCCCTCCCCTTACTTAGATGCTTACATCCTGACAATGCTAAATGGGCACTAAGAGAGGTTCACTCTGGGACTGTGGGAACCACATCGATGTAGAGGCTCTAGCATATCAAGTGCTTCGTATTGGGTACTACTGAACGACCATCCACCAAGACGCAAGAAGCTTTATACAATCTTGTGAGCCATGTCAAAGGACTTCAAACTTGAACCACCAGCCACCCGAGAGACTGTCATCTCTCAGCTCACCCTACCCATTTTCCATGTGGGGGATCGACCTAATTGGACTACTTCCCACTGCTCCCGGACAGGTGAAATATGCTATCGTGGCCATCGACTATTTCACAAGATGGGTCGAGGCAGGGCCTCTTTCTCGGATATCAGAAAAGAATACAACAAAGTTCATCAAAACCAGCATGGTATGTAGATTCGGGACCCCTCTCATCATTATAGCCGATCTGGGCAAGTAGTTTGACAACGCCCGATTCATAGATTTCTACAAAGGATTGGGGATCGACCTCAGGCTCACTTCAGTAGCCCATCCCCAGACTAACGGGCTGGTGAAGTCCACCAACAAGACTATCAAGAAGCTTCTGAAGAAGAAACTACACCAGAAAAAAGGCAAATAGGCCGAAGAGCTGCCAGAAGTCCTCTAGGCATACCAGACTACAAAGAGAACAGCTACGGGGGAGACACCTTACTCCCTGGCTTTCGGAGTTGAAGCGGTCCTCCCTATCGAGCATAAATTAACCTCATTCAGGGTGCATCATTTTGAACCTGAAAGTAACGAGGTCAAGCTCCGGGCTAATCTGGACCTCCTAGAAGAGAAACAAGACCGGGTAGCAGAGAAAGTGGCAATCTACCAGAGCAAGATCGCTAGATATTTCAATCGATAGGTCAGAGCCAGGAATTTCAAAGAAGGGGATCTGGTGCTTAGGAAAGTGACCTTGAATACTCGGAAAAGGTCAGATGGAGTCCTGTAAGAACCTCATTTTTATGATTGTCTTATTTCATGACAAATCACATTGGGTTGTTAATGTAACGGGTAGCATAGGTTCTCCAAGTGCGGTTTTTCTAGAAGACATGCTTTCGGTCATCCCAAAGAGCTTCAAGAGAGGTAGTTCACTTGTTCTTAACTCTTGAAGAGATTTAGTTGCACACACACACACACACACACACACACACACACACACACACACACACACACACACACACACACACTTACATGCATTTGCATTGTCATACATTTGTTGTTGCACACACACATACTTACATGCACTTGTGATGTTATGCATGTGTTCCTATTATTCTTGTGTGCATTCTTTTCACAATCACACAATGCACTTCATTTCTATATTTAAAAGTGGTTTTGTGTTGTGTCCGTTCTTGCACGATGGTGTGCTTGTCTTAGCGCGTTGAATGACCATTTGAGAAAGTCCCATTCTTCTCTTGTTTTGGTTTGGTTGTTTGGAGTAAAGTGTCTAGTTTCAAAAGAGTGGATTTTAATGATTTTAATGTTTTTTCAAAACTGACCTTTGTATGGTCTTGTGACCTTAACGTTTTATACAAAGCTTCAAAATGAGTTTTGAACATTAATGTACAAACTAGACACCCATACAAAGCTTCTGGAGCAAGTCAGTGGTGCCACAACGGGGCTGGAGAGGTCTAAAGAGGAGCTCGCTAAGGCTGCTTAGGGAATGAAAGTTCTAAACCAGTCACTAGTAGATACCCAAAATGAGGTTGATGAGGTGAAGGTTGACAGAGAGAGGATGCAGCATGCTCTGGATATGGAGAAGCTCAGATCCCTCCGCAGCAAGGAGGAGAGGGATATTGCGAAGGAGAGAATAGTGGAGCTGGAGAAAGAAATCCAGTCCCTTCGGGGCAGCGTGACCACCCTAGATGCTCAGGTAGACACCGCCTTCGGGGATGGTTACTTTTTTACTGGTTACCAGGTGGCCCTAGCTTTCCCTCCTCCGTGTGATCTAAGTGACATCACTGGGTGGAACCGGGAGGAGATTATGGCAAAGGCTGCTGAGTTAGCTAGGACAGCACCTTCTGATGTTGTTGGGCTCTCCCAGGTCGTTGGATATATTGGAGTAGTAGGAGGACATGACTAGGGCTCTATCTCTCTTCTTCCACCAAGCAATGCTGGATCAGCTTCAAATCTGAAGGATCTTGAGGTTGGTGTGGCTCATGCTGGAGGAGAGGTTTCTGCCTCCTGTGCTTCTCCAATAGAGTCTGGCAAGGAGGTGGGAGATCGGCCTGCTACTGATGATGGAGAAGCTGTCCTGCCTATCTCATCATCTGACCCTGCCCAGGAAAAGGAAGGTCAGACTGCTCTGATCGAGGAAGTTGGAGGGGAGCTTCAAGGAGATCCATCTCTAATGGAAATTCTGGTTGCTGTAGGTGCCCAAGAAGTAGATTGGGCTCCATCCAGTATTGAAGGAGGGGAAACCATAACTGGTGGAGCTGGCGAGGAGACGGCCACTCAGGAGCAGGAGGATGCTTGATCCAGCTTGATCCCTTAATCAATAACACCTAGATAATGTTATCTTTTTATAGCCCGTGATCGGGGGATGGGCTCCCCGATTTTAGTAATGAGAACTTCTTTGTTTTTCTTGACTTCATGCGTGTATAGTTTATCACATCCCAGGTTGAAATGCTTGTTCCGGGATGATTCTTAGTACCCAGGTGGGAATTTGGTGATCCGGGAGTTCATACCGTGAATGATCTGGGAAAATTACCAAGACCTCAACCGGTCATAGATCGGGGCGCTTTATTTTTTATGGGTTTCCATGTAGGCATTATTGGTTCAGATTTTGTATTCAACTGTCCTTCTAGATGTCGATCCAGGATAGGTTCGATTATCCCAATCATTAAGCCTTGGGGGGAAAGCACACTTCGCGAGTCTTCCCTTTCCCTTGTATCGAACGTTGTGTACATAAATGACTTTATCCTCTCATTTTCGATATTCGGTCTTTCCCTCTATAAATATCTCTTATCTGTTAGGTGGGTCTTCAAACAATCCATTTTTCCTTTGTAGCAGGCAGTTTCCATAGGTTGACAGATGATCGTCGTATCACCTGACATTGTGGGAGGAGGAAGAGATGTTAGCTTTGTGACTGGCAAGATGCTTGGTATTATGGAAGGAGCTGTATTTGGTAGATTTAATTACTAGAGGAACAGGAAAAGTAGAGATTCCTAGGACCAGGATGAATGGTGGGCTCTGATGCTGCTGCCTTGCCAATGGTGTAGGCATTACCTGGTTGAGCCACGGCTTCGTACCCCGTTGCATCTTGGACGTGGGGGGAGGGGGGGGGGAATCCTTATTTCCTTCTTATTCTTACTGATCCCAACACGGCCTCTGCTCCAACCTCTGGGGTTCGTGGCAGTATCATCAATATAGATTCTGATTGAAATCAATGTTGCTAGGTAGGCAGATCTAGTAAGTAGGTGAGAAGTTAGAGAGGGAACTGGCTGTTTCAGACCTCAAGTTTATTTTCTTGTCTCTTTCTTTCTTGTATCTTGTATGTAGCTTCAAATAAGGGCATAAACTCTGGGGTTCCCCGATTTGATCAATGAAAAGAAAAACTCATTACCATCTATATCTATCGATTTAATTTAGTCACACGCTTCCGATTGTAGCATAAACTCAGGCAAGAGTCCGCAGCACAAACTTGACTTAATCAAAACTTGGTAACTCATAAAATCTGATGAGAATAAAGCAGTTGTTCGGTACCATGGTACCTCGCATTCTAGTTCTGAGAGTCTCGGCAGTATGGCGAGTAGTCTGGCGAAACTAGAAACCTTGCTCCTTTATTTGTAGGAGCTTTGGTGCCTTGGCGAATCAAAAAATTTGGTGAATCTCGGTACCTCGCATTCCTGTTTTAGGAATCTTGGTACTCTGGAGAAAACGGTGGCGAAAAAGGTACCACGCATTCCCGTTTGTAGGAATCGTGGCACGTTGGTAAAAACAATGGCGGATACACACTCGCAGCAAGATCCGGGTAGGCAACTGAAAACATTTAATCACCCGATCTTTCTTAGCGGATGGTGGTACTCGGCTAAGACCCTAATCTGGCTGGCAACTATGCTCTTACTATCCATATTCTTCCTTGCGGGGGATGGCACTCAGCCAAGGCAGCAGGAAGGCCATATGGTCTTTTCTGGTCTTGTGGGGATCATATCCGGGTACTTAGCATCCCTGTTGATAGGAATCGTGGTATCCGGGCGAAAACAGTTGGCGAATAAACACTGGCAGCAAGATCCAGGCAGGCAACTAAGTCCACTTTAGCACCTGGTCTTTCTCGGCGGGGGGTGGTACCCGGCCAAGGCCTTGATCTAGCTGGCAACTATTCTCTTATTATCCAGATCCTTCTTAGCGGGCGGTGGTGCCCGGCCAAGGTTGATCCATCGGGCAACTATGCTCTTACGTACTAGATCATTCCTAGCGGGGGGTGGTACCCGGCCAGGGCAGTAGGAAAGCCATATGGTCCTTCCTGGTCTTGAGGCGATCATACTTGGGTACTTCGCATTCTTGTTTGCAGGAATCTTGGTACTCTGGCGAAAACGATGGTGAAATAATACTGGCAACAAGATCTAGGTAGGCGACTAAAGCCACTTTAGCACCTGGTCTTTCTCAGCGCGGGGTGGTACCCGGCCAAGGCCTTGATCTGGCTAGCAACTATGCTCTTACTATCCAGATCCTTCTTAGCGGGGAGTGGTGCCCAGCCAAGGTCTGATCCATCGGGAAACTATGCTCTTACGTACTGGATCCTTCCTAGCTGGGGGTGGTACCCGGCCAGGGCAGCAGGAAAGCCATATGGTCCTTTCTGGTCTTGAGACGAACCTCATAGATGGACTGATCCGATCTAGGGTATCAGGAGTGCTATGCAGCTTCCCTAGTTTTATGGCGATCCTCTTGGAGGGATCTTTCTGGTCCAGGGCATCAGGAATGCTATGTAGCTCTCCTGGTCTTAAAGCGACAATTATAGGGGATTCAATTGGCAACGTAAAATAGGTAGATATAGACAAATGTAGGTAGAAATAAATGGAGAAAAAACCTTCTTTATTGATGATCAAAGAAAAAAGGAATACAAGTACTCACGACTACTAATATCTTCTACCAGTCGTTTAGGAATAATCTTGGCTGGCTTGCCTTGCAGAATTTATAGGTAAAATCTCTTGAGATGATCAGCATCCCAAGTGTGGTCTACTGGATGTCCGTCCATATCATTCAACTTGTAGGCCCCACCATGAATCACCATTTTGATTAGGTAGAGACCTTCCCAATTAGGTGATAGCACTCCGTCCGACCTCTTCCGGGTATTCTGGGTAACCTTTCTGAGCACCATATCCCCTTCCTTGAAGCTTCAACTTTTCACTTTATTGTTAAAGTAACGAGTAATCTGGTTCTGGTAAATTGCTACTCTTTGGGCTATCATGTCCTGCTTCTCCTTTAAGAGGTCCAGGCTGGCCCTCAGCTTGTCCTCATTTCCATCGGGATCAAAATGTTACACCCGGAAAGAGACGATCTTTTACTCTATAGGAATGACGGCTTCTACCCCGAAAGCTAGCAAGTATGGGGTTTCTCCGGTAGCGGTCCTTTTGGTGGTTTGATACGCCCATAGTACATCCGGGAGTTCATCAGCCCATCTTCCTTTCTTCTGCAGAAGTTTTTTCTTGAGGAGCTTCTTGATGGTTTTGTTCGTGGCCTCTACTAGGCCATTGGCCTGGGGGTGCGCCACGGACGCGAAGCGGAGTTCAATCCCCAAACTTCCACAGAATTGTCAGAATCTGTCGTTGTCGAACTGCTTACCCAGATCCGTGATGATGACCATCGGAGTCCCGAATTGGCAAACCACATTTTTCTTGATGAACTCTGTTGTATTTGCTTCAGTAATTCTGAAGAGGGGTTCTGCTTCCACCCACCTGGTGAAATAATCAATAGCCCCTATTGCATGCTTCTGCTGACCTGGCGCGGTTGGGAGAGGTTCAATCAGGTCCACTCCCCTGAATGCAAACGGATACGGTGAGCTGATGATTGATAACCGTTCTGGAGGCAGGTGGTGCAAGTTGGCCATTTTCTGACACGGTTCACAAGACTGTACGAAATGCCTTGCATCATGGTGCAAGGTCGGTCAGAAGTATCCCATACGTAGCACCTGATAGGCCAATGCTTCTCCTCCGATATGATTTCCACAGTCTCCGGAATGTACTTCCCTCAATGCCCAATTAGCATCCTCAGGATATAGGCATCTAAGTAAGGGGAGTGATCTACCTCTACGGTAAAGGTGCCCCTCAATCAAGTAGCATCGAACCAAGGTTCTTTTGAGGTTGCGAGCTTGATCAGGGTTTTAAGGGAGCTTTTCTGATTGAAGGTACTCCGCAATAGGATCCATCCAGCATGGAAATCGCTCTAAGGGGTTTACTTCCTTACCTTCAGAGATGCTTGATACTGTGATTACCTGGAGCGGAACTTCTTTCGGCAGCGCATGTCCTCCATTGGCAGCTATCTTGGCTAGGACGTCAGCTCGATGATTTTGCTGCCTAAGTATCAGGTCGATCCTGAAACCCTTGGAGCGAGGCAACAGTTCTTGCACTTTTTCGAGGTAGGCTACCATGTTATCCCCTTTGGCCTGGTATAAACCAGTTATTTGGTTGACTACCAGCTGCGAATCACATTTGGCAAGGAGGTAATCAACTCCCAGCTCTACTGCTGTTCTCATCCCTGCCAACAAGGCCTCATACTCAGCCTCGTTATTGATGATGTTAAACCCGAATCTGAAACAGTGGCAGCATTCGACTTTCTCTAGGTCTGTTAGAATGACCCACCTCTACTTCCGGCTTGATTTGATGCTCCATCGGTATATAGGATTCAGATGTTTTGATCAGTGGGCCAATCTGCAGGCTCTTGTTCCTTCGGAGGAGCTTGAATCAGGTTCGGGGTAGCACCCTGATCCGGGATTACATTGAATTCTACCACGAAATCTGCCAAAGCCTGGGCCTTGATGGTAGTCCTGGCTTTGTATTTGATGTCGAACTGGGTAAGCTCTAAGGCCCACAACACGAGTCTTCCCGATACATCAGGCCTTTGTAGAAATTGTCGCAAAGGTTGATCAGTGACTACCACGATGGTGTGAGCAAAGAAAATAAGGGTGGAGCTTCATAGCTGCTACTACCAGTGCAAAGGCGAGCTTCTCCAGGAGAACGTAGTTCTTTTTTGATTTGGTTAGGGCACAGCTCATATAGTAGATGGGACGCTGGGCTCCATCTCCGCATTCCTTCATTAAAGCTCCACTGGCAGCGGTTTCAGACACGGCCAGGTATAACTGTAGTTCTTCTCCTGGTACCGGGCTAGCTAGCATGGGTAGGGCTAGCGAGGTACTCTTTTAATGACTGGAAAGCTTGCTCACTGCCTTGGTCCCATTTCATGTTCTTCCCCTGTTTAATTGCCTTGAAGAACGGGATGCACTTGTCAGTGGACAGCGATATGAAACGGTTCAGGGCTGCGATTCGCCCAATCAAACCCTGCACTTGTCTGAGTGAGGTGGGAGATTCAAGATCCAAGATGGCTTTAATCTTTCCGGGATTAGCTTCAATTCCTCTCTCGTGGACTAAGAACCCGAGAAATTTCCCGGCTGTAACCCCGAAGGCGCATTTAGCCGGATTCAAACGCATATGATTTTCCTTAACTATCTGGAAAGTCTGGCGGAGGTGGTCTTGGTGATGTTCAGCTATCTGAGACTTCGTAATCATATCATCGATATATACCTCCATCGACTTTCCTATTAGTCCCTTGAATAAGCGGTGGACTAGGCGCTGGTAGGTAGCTTCAGCGTTTTTGAGCCCGAAGGGCATAACTCTGTAGCAGTACAGGCCTTGCCCGGTTATGAAACTGGTCTTACCCTGGTCAGCTGGGTGCATCAGGATCTGGTTGTATCCTGAGAAGGTGTCCATAAAGCTTAGAAGCTTGTTGCCCGCGGTTAAATCTACCAGTTGGTCGATCTTCGGTAGCGAGAAGCTATCCTTCAGGGCAGGCACGGTTGAGATCTGTGTAGTCGATACACATGCGCCATTTCCCGTTTGGTTTGGTTACCATGAATACGTTGGCAATCCACTCAGGGTACCGAGACTCCCTGATAAACTCTGCCTTTAGTAGTTTGTGTACCTCCTCTTTCACCGCAGCATTTCTTGCTTGGTTGAAATGCCTTCTCTTCTGCTTGACAGGCTTGAAGGTGGGATCCACCGCTAACCTATGTGTTGCTAAGGTAGTGGGTATTCCCGGCATCTCCTCGTGACTCCATACAAAGATGTCGTTATATTCTCGCAGGAGCTTTATCAGAGCCTCTTTTACCTTTGTCTCCAATGCAGAACCTATCCTGAAAACCTTGGAAGGATCTACCTCCCTGATAGGTACCTCTTCTAACTCTTCTGCATGATGGCTACTGGCCCATCCTTTTCCTTCTGCTCCCCTGATTTCTATATCGGGGAGCTCTGGAGTAGATCCCATTTCAATCAAATCTGTTTCACCTTCGACATCTTCCTTTGAGAACTGGTGATCTTGGTTGATGGTTACCTGTACGCATTGCTTAGCCAGCGCCGCTGGATTGGTAGATACTGCATAACACTTGCGTGTAACCTATTGATCTCCTCTCACTTCGCCCACCTTGTCTTCTACTGGAAATTTCAAGACGTTATGATATATCGACAAGACTCCTTTGAGAGCAGATAGGTAGGGTCTTCCCAGTATGATGTTGTAGGCGGACGGGGTGTCTACTACAACAAAATCCGTCATCAGATTCTGCTATAGTAGTGATGTCCCTACTATTACTAGTTGGATTATAGACCCGGTGGGAATCAGTGAGTCTCATGTGAACCCGTATAATAGGGTAGGACAGCTATTGTAGCAAGGTCTTTTCAGGTTGAATTGGTCCAAAGCGCTTTTGAAGAGGATATCAACGCTACTACCTGTGTCAATTAAGACACGATAGACCAAGTTGTTGGCTATCTGCACAATGATGACCATAGGGTCATCGTGGGGCTGTACGGTGTTATACACGTCCTCTTCTGTGAAGACGATCTGTGCAGTAGGAGAAAACTGAGGTGGCCCCCTAGTAACTTTAAAAACATTCTAGCTTGCTTCCAATCTGGGAGCTTTCCTGGCATGGTTTTTTTTAGCATTGTTGGAGATTCCGGCCAGGGTGGGACCTCCACTGATGGTATTGACAATGTGGATCTGCTCCATCAGATCTTTCCTTTTTGCTTTCCTTCCTTCTTCATATGTCTTGATATCGGTCTGGACCTCCTTTCCAGTACGTATATTGTCGCGTACCTGTTGGAGGAATTCCTCCAAGCAACCTCCCCTAACCAAGGCTTCGATCTGGTTCCGCAGACTATAATACTATAAGGCATTATGACTTGTATCATCATGGAAGTCACAATACTTGTAGCGGTCCCGCTGATCAGCTGGTAACTTCATTGGGCCTGGCTTTCTGAGCAGTCCCTTGTCGCGGATGGCGAGGTAGATAGTTTCTCAAGATGCATTCAAGGGGGTGTAATGTGAGTATCCCCTTTCATCTTTATCGACCCAGGGCTACTTCCTTAGGTGGAGGTATAGCTCTGGGTGGAGTCCGCTTGACTGGGTACCGGTTCCGCGGGGGCTGGTAGTGCGGCGACCGATATCTAGACTTGTTGGGAGGTCTGTTCTGACTTTTCTGAACTAGTGCCGGCTTGAGCACCTCCCTCTTCTGGCGCTTGCCAATCCTTATATCATCATGCTCCATTTTGACTCGGAGCAGCTCGTCTATCTCAACCTGCTCTAGAGCTCTATTGTAGGCTTCCTGGTAGGTCTCCGGGGGATGTTTGGCGAAGGATCTGAATAGCCTGCCTGCCCATATGTTCCTTCTGAAATTGGCCAAAGTCTCCTTTTCCACGAAGACCCCCATCTGGATCACTTCCTTGTGGAACCTCTCTACTTAGGCTCTGAGCGTTTCACCCCGCTCCTGGATCATATACTGGAGATGAATGGGATCCTTGGGGCAAGGTTTGATGCCCCTAAACTGAGCACAAAAGTCAGTAGTCAACCTGGTGAATGAATCAACGCTCTTCGCCGGTAGTTTCCTGAACCATGTCTTGGCACAGTCAGTCAGCGTGGTAGGGAACATTCTGCACATGGCGGCCCGGGTAGCATTATGGACCTCCATCTGGTGAATAAAACTCTCTAGATGGCTCAGGGGATCCTCGGTTTCAGAAAATTTATCGGTTGGCATCTTGAATTTGGGAGGTAGTTATGCCTCTTTGATCCTCCTCGAGAAGGGAGCATTCATCTCTCCCAAAGGATCTTTCTGGTTCTCCCGGTGCTTACCCTTCTTCAGCTCCTGGATCTCTCTTGCCATTCTGGCGACCTGGTCTCGGATACATTTGTTGCCATTATTTCCTTATTCCACCTTAGAATCTCGGTCGTCAGATCCCCCCGATGTCGCAGAGGTTTTATCATGCTTCTCTCCATGGGGAGGGTTTTCTCCGACATCCCTGTTACTATCTCCTACCACTGAACGAGGGCACCTCCTGGTTGCTTCCTGTAGAGGCTGTCTTAAAGAAGCTTCTGGTTTGAAAAGATGGTAACGCTCCCTAGGCGGGAGATTGATGGCGGATCTAGCGCGTCAGGGTTGATGACCTGTAGGATTTCCTGGAACCAGGGGTGCTGGTCCGAGTCTATCATGGACCGATGGTATTGGAGGCATGGGCCCGAGTATATCATGGATTGGTACAGGAGGTGGTGGTCCCAACCTGTCAAAGGTAGGTACCCTAGTACCTTACCGATTGGCCTCTCCCCTAGGATCTGGTATGGCAGGCTGATTGGTACTGCCTTCGGCGACCATTCGGAGGTGAATGCTTTCTGTAAAGGCTGCGGCCTGTTGGTCTAGGTTGGCAGGTCTAGCTGATGGGGTAGTAGGTACCTGTGGGGTAGCCCGCACGGTAGCTGACAGCTTTGAGGCAGGTTTGCGACCCTTTCCCCCCTTCTTCGGCTTCTGACCCTTTCGGGTTGAAGCGTTCGACTGATGTCCTGACGGGTTAGGATGATCCTGAGAGGATCAGAGCTTCATTCTAATAATATAGCAAGAAAACGAGACATACAGGCTTTCTTTTGAAGGTGTGGTGTTTCCCACAGATGGCGCCAAAAAATGTTAAAGGGAAAAATTCACTCTGGGTTAAAATCTCAGTTAACACCCTCACCCACTACCGGTAGCAGCAGCGGGGTAGGTACCTTCGCTACCGGGGTCCTTGTTTTTGTATGATCGAGGTCGACCGACCAAAGAATGGATAAAGGACACAAAGGGACCGGGAGATGTAAAACGAACACTGTTTTATTTAATCAATTACTACGATAGGTTTACAATATGAATATATACATATCTCTCACTCTTTTTCACTCTTTTACACAAGATGGAGATGGAGAAAACGTCTGTGTCGATAAGTGGATATTTTTCCTCCAGTGATTGTCAATGGACTCTCACTGGCTTCATGGAATCTCCCGGGATCTCTCTCTCGTTCTGGTGATCAAGAATACTCGAAAAAAAGTCTCCTTCTTTACCCTTCAATGCCGTATATATAGTACTCCCCTAATCTCCTCAAAATCCGGTCGTTTTTAATGAAGATTATAGAGAGTCCTACTTTAAGCGTTGAAAGGCATTTACGTGGAGCTGAAGGCGCGACATTAGATCCCGTTAATCAATGGCGAATTCAAATTATGATTCGATCGACCATAGGGTCATTAATGGCGCTTTATTTTGGTGATGGAGTCAACTTTCCTTCTTCATGGAGCTTGATGGCGATGGAGTCAACTTTCTTTCTTCGTGGGGCTTGGAGGGAGATTCTGATCGTGAGTTTTGATGGAGGGTAGCGCTGACACCTCATTTTGATGAACTTGTTATGCTTCCTGCTGGAATGGTGCTTGTGTCTTCATGTTCCCTATCGTATTGCCTGGGAGGTAAGGTACTTGCCTTGGAGGAGCTCTGGATGATCATACTGAGTATCAGGCGGGAGTCGAGGTAACACCAAGGTGGATATCGAGGTAGCACTGAGGTAGGTATGGAGGTACCTGGTACCTTGATCGACGTCGAGATGCTTGCAGGGTGTTGGGCGTGCGAGTTATCATCGTGCTAGTCTTGAGCTGGTATCAGGAGCTTCAGTAGGGCAAGGTACATACTTTTAGGGATGATATCCTATCTAGATAGATAGTCGATCTCACTGGTTATCTTGAATATCAGAATGATCTTTCCTAGATAGATTCTTGTTGGAAAATTCTCCTTTGGTCCCTTGCCAGAAAAAACTGTTTTATTTGACCTCCAAAGTGAAGGAGGAGAAGTGTATGACCTCCAAAGTCAAGGAGGAAAAGAAAATGTCAAGGAAAAATGACCCTTGCCTTGAATGTGGTGGAATTGGCCACATCGCCTCCAAGTGTGGTAACTTGAAGTACAAGAAGGGAGGAGTTGATATGATCCTTAATCAGTGTGATAGAGAAGTTGATGTGGTTGAAAGTTGTTCCACAAGCTCGGGTGAGTGTGAGAACAACTACTTTGCATTTCTGGTTTCCTACAATGAAGAAACACAAGCCATCACCAAATGTGTGTCACTTGAAGAGTTCAAGTTTGGTGACTTAGAGTTTGGAAACCGAAGTGGAGCCTGCTTGAGTGTAGCAAGCCTTGATGATATGACTCCCACAAGCACAAGTGGGAGAAGCTTTGATAATGATGGCTCATGCTCCGAGAACTCTTGTGATAATAAGGTGGATTATCAAGAGTTGGTTAATTCTCTTCAAAAGACTTTGAAGGAGAAGGAAAATGATATCCTTAGATTGGAAAAGGATAATCTTGAACTAAAAGCCAAAGTGACTCACTTGGATGATGAAGTGAGGAGAGTCAAGGAAAGTGAAGATTTGTTGAAGAAGGAAAATCTTCAATTAAAGGCCAAGTTAGATGACTCCTCGAAGACGGACATAATTGATGTGTCCAAGTACGAAAAGGATATTGAAGATTGCCACCAAAGGATAAAGGCAATGAAGGATGAACTTGTTAACAAAGAGAACTCCTTAAAGATTGTCAAGGAAAGAGAGATGAAGTACCTTGAAGAATTAAAGAAGGCCAAGGTCAAACAACTTCAAGCAAGAGCAAAGCTTCATCCAAGCAAGGTTTAACTCAAGGAAAGTCCACACAAGCCTTGGCAACTCAACCAAAGCCTAGGCAATCCAATAAGATAGGACAAGTCCTTGAGAAGCCAACCACCTCCTCTAACAAGTCAACCATCAAGAAAGGAGGTGACCACAAGTGGCTTGCTCAACCACCTCAACAAGTTAAACCACAAAGGTGCCGCCAATCGGTTCAAGCTCCAAAGAGAAGCAAACCGAAGCACCATCAAAGACAACCTCATCAACATGGTGATACCTCGATGAGATCTCAATGTAATGGTATAAACTCTTATTTTATACCTACTTGTCATTTTTGTGGTATGATTGGTCACTTAAGACCAAATTGCTTTAAATACATTAAAAGGTGTAGATTAGAGAGCATGAAAGAAAAACGGTTGAAAAATAAGGCAAGTTTTCATAAACCTAGGGAACCTAGAAACATGTCTATGACCACTAAAAATGTTAAAGTGGAACCTAGGTGGGTTAGAAAGAATGAACCCGCTTGCCTTAGTGCCCATGTGACACCCGTAAATGCAACTAGGTCCATCGGACTTGGTCAGTCTATAAAGGCTCATGCCTCCAAATGACTTAGTTGGAATTGACCCCAAATTGGGAGCTCAAGCAAAGAGAGCGAACTTGCATGATTTGCTATATGCAAAAAGTTGATTAATTTTATGCTCTTTTATAATTGCTTGAGATGATTGGTTGCACATATAAGCTTATATGTTATTTTCTTAATAATTGTGCAACATTGCTTCACTTGCAATCCATGTCATATTTATGTTCAAACTTGCATTTTTGGACTAGGAGAATTATTTGGGAAAGTACATTTGAATGACCTATAATTTATCTCCATGACATGCGAACTTGTTTTTAAGACATGCTCAAAATGATATGCATGAAATGTTTTTGATTGCTTATATGCAAATCATGTGTGAAAGCAAATGAGAAGACTAAACCCAATAAGGGTCTAGTATCCATACAATAAATAAGGATGTCTCATCCAAATTTAGTCTTCTCTCTCTCTTTATTAGTTGAACAAGGCTATTATCATATGGGTATCTTACCCGGAAAAATCAAAAAGGGTGCAAAAGTCGCTCACGTCTTGTTTTGCTTATAAAGTTTTATATAGTTGCTATTTTCATTGAAATTCTTTTTGAAAAACTATATCTTGTTTACTTATGACAAAAGGGTACAAATTGGTTTGAATTCTTATGGAAACCTTTTTGATGTTTGCTTTGCCAAATACCATTGCTTGAACTTGAATGCTATATGTCTTGCATGCTAAGCAACAAATTTCACACATTTTTGTTATTAAATAAAACTCATTGGATCTCTCTCAATTATTTAAGTTGCATAAAATTTGAGTATATGATTATGCATCGTATTTGTGCTAATAGCTCTCTTTGCTAAAGCAACCCGATAGGGAGAGCTCCTTTGCCTATCTCATGACAAAAAGGGGGAGAAGTCTTGAGAGATATAGGGGGAGCATTGGTTATGCTTTGGGGGAGAAGTCTTGAGAGAGAGTAACCATTTAGGGGGAGCACTGCACATGCATTTCTTTATATTGCTTTATTGAGTGCAATTACTTTTTATATTTGTTCACATCACTTGCACTTGTTCTTGGAAAGTGCTTTCTTGCTATTGTATGTAGGTAGAATGATCTACGAAGAGATTGAAAGCCTTGAAGACTTAGATCTTAGGCCTCTCTTATTGTAACGTAGAATATACTTTGTTGACCAATAGCTTTATTTTTGTTTTGTGAGGATTATTTTGTGAGTGATGATTTTGTCATGAAATATCCAAAGGGGGAGATTGTAAGAACCTCATTTTTATGATTGTCTTATTTTATGACAAATCACATTGGGTTGTTAATGTAACGGGTAGCATAGGTTCTCCAAGTGCGGTTTTTCTCGAAGACATGCTTTCGGTCATCCCAAAGAGCTTCAAGAGAGGTAGTTCACTTGTTCTTAACTCTTGAAGAGATTTAGTTGCACAAACACACACACACTTACATGCATTTGCATTGTCATACATTTGTTGTTGCACACACACATACTTACATGCACTTGTGATGTTATGCATGTGTTCCTATTATTCTTGTGTGCATTCTTTTCACAATCACACTATGCACTTCATTTCTATATTTTAATGTGGTTTTGTGTTGTGTCCGTGCTTTCACGATGGTGTGCTTGTCTTAGAGCGTTGAGTGACCATTTGAGAAGGTCCCATTCTTCTCTTGTTTGGTTTGGTTGTTTGGAGTAAAGTGTCTAGTTTCAAAAGAGTGGATTTCAATGATTTAAATGTTTTTCAAAACTGACCTTTGTATGGTCTTGTGACCATAACGTTTTATACAAAGCTTCAAAATGAGTTTTGAACATTTATGTACAAACTAGACACCCATACATTTCCAACGGTATATTATTCGTAATATTTCATGACCATTTGGATTGGTTTTGAAATCTCCAAAGTGATCACCAAAACAGGACAACTCTGTTGCTGTCCGGTTTTGACCTTTGGTCACTCAAATGATCATAACTTTGTCTACAGACATTGAAACATCATTCTGTAAAAAGGAGTAGAAATTAGACATCTATACCTTTCCAACGGTATATTATACAAAAGGTTTTGATGTTGTTTGGTCATGTTTTGGGTCACTTAAAACATGAGCTGATGCAGTATCTCGCAAATGCGCCCTTTGGGAGTGCTCACAAGGTGCGCAAATCATTCCAGCAATATGCGCTGTTCATGTGCACCCTATGCGCCCTCCACAGGTGCGCACGTTGCTGGAAATTTTTAGAAACTTCTCAAAACGACGTAGTTTCATTTATGGCTTATATATATATATATGTTCTCTTCTTCCCCATCTCGTTTTAGAGCTTTAAGAACCCATTTTTATGAGAGAGAACAACCCTTAGAGAGAGAAAGCTTCAAGCTTTGTTACTTGACTCTCCAAACCCAAAACCCGTCATCTTCATGAATTTTTAAGCATCTTTAAGGCATGCGTCTTCATCATTAGTTGACTTGGTAAGTTGAACAAAAACCCCATCTTTATCATTTGTTCATACTTTCCAAGATTGTGTTTTTATTGCATTTATTAGTTGATTAAATGCTAGGACTCTATTTAATGCATCTATTTATGAGTTCCTTTATATGATTGGGTTTGTATTGTGATAGCTTGCATTTAGGACATATTTGCCCTCTAGCTAATTAGGACCCATTGATTGCATTTGTTAATTGCATTTATTGTCCTTGCCATTTTATGTGACAACATGTGTTGATATGGCTTTGGTTGATGACTAGATTTTAGACTTGCATATCTATATCTAGTTAGGTCTTTATGAGCATTCATTTAGACATTGATATCTAGGATTTGTACTTAATGTCATCTTTAATCCCTAGATAAGCATTTAGTGTTGCCTAGCATTATTTGCATTTTGAATATTCATATATTCACTTAGGTTGTTAATCTCTTCTTGAGAGTTAAGTCTTGTGACTACAAGGTGTAGTGCACAAGCAAGTGAAGTCTTGTAACCAAGGTGTGGTTGACAAGCAAAGTGATCAAGGATTCACTATAAAGACCCGTTGGGTAGTAGTGGTGGGTTAGTGACTAAGAATGGTGTAACTAGAGGTCAACCTAGGTTGTAAACATCATTACAATAGTGGATTTAAGGATCGGTGTGGCTAGAAGGATAGCCCGTGGTTTTTCCCTTGTTGAAGGGTTTCCACGTAAAAATCAAGTATGTTATTTAATTTCCGCATTTTACACTTGATTTTGTATGTTTGCTTGTAGGGTGATTTTTAATATTGACTAATCAAGAAAAGTTGGTAATTAACTTGATTAAAACCTATTCACCCCACCCCCCCCCCCCCCCCCCCCCCCCCCCTCCCCATCCCCCTCTAGGTTATTAGACACACGCTTGAGTAGTATTTTCAAGTCCTAAGCCCCAATTGGGAAGGGCCTATTTGATAAAGTTAGTTGCTCGCAATGGAGCCTACAAACTCGAAGATATGGATGGACGACCCATCGACCACACTTGGAACGCAGATCACTTGAGGAAATTCTACCCCTGAGCAGGGAGTTTTCAAGCAGATTACCTCCATTTTGGTTTCATTAGAATCCCTAATAAAGATGTATTACATCTCGATCATCAATAAAGTCATTTTTTTATCTCCGACTATGTTCAGCATTAGTATCTACATATTCGGCTGGCAAATTCGACATAGACACCTCAAGACCAGTGACTAGCCAGGGAAGCCCCCTCGCTACTCTTGATGCCTTGGTCGGGCTACCACCCCCAAAAAGGGTCTGAGTGTAAGAGCATAGTTGCCATCCAGATCTCGAGACCAGGAAATATCTAAACAACCCTCATGATGCCTTGGTCGAGCTACCACCTCCAAGAAGGGTCTGAGTGTAAGAGCATAGTTGTCATCCAGATCTTGAGACCAGGAAATAGCTAAACAGCCCTTCTGATGCCTTGGTCGGGCTACCACCCCCAAGAAGGGTCTGAGTGTAAGAGCATAGTTGCCATCCAGATCTCGAGACCAGGAAATAGCTAAACAGCCCTCCTGATGCCTTGGTCGGGTTACCACCCCCAAGAAGGGTCTGAGTGTAAGAGCATAGTTGCCATCTCGATCTCGAGACCAGGAAATAGCTAAACAGCCCTCCTGATGCCTTGGTCAGGCTACCACCTCCAAGAAGGGTCTGAGTGTAAGAGCATAGTTGCCATCTAGATCTCGAGACTAGGAAATAGCTAAACAACCCTCCTGATGCCTTGGTCGGGCTACCACCCCCAAGAAGGGTCTGAGTGTAAGAGCATAGTTGCCATCCAGATCTCGAGACCAGGAAATAGCTAAACAGCCCTCCTAATGCCTTGGTCGGGCTACCACCCCCAACAAGGTTTTAAGTGTAGGAGCTTAGTTGCCACCCAGATCTTGAGACCAGGAAATAGCTAGACAGCTCTCCTAATGCCTCGATCGAGCTACCTCTCATGAGACGGATTTAAATATCTCATAATGCCTCGATTGGGCTACCTCTCCTGAAACGAATTTAAATATAAATATTTGTTTTCGTTTGCAGGATCAAGATCATCCTGATAAGAAGTCCCTACAAAGCTAGGGTGAAGTATGAACAAATCATCAGAGTAAAGTATGAACAAATTATCATCAAGTATGCAGTTTTGGTTCCTAGTTAGGACCAGGAATAAAACAAGAGTTTCTCAAGCGAGTCAGTTTCTCATTAAAAACAAAGGTGCCTATCCCCTGGTAAGGCTACATCCATCAAGCGGGGAGCCCAACCTCTGAATACGGGCTACAAAAATAAAACAACTAAACTAATCATGAGTAAAACGGGGTGCCCACCCCTTTTTCCAGGCAATCAAGGCCAATTATAAACTGGCAGCGTCAAGCTTTGGAGCTCTCTTGATTTCCCCCCTGCCGATCCTTCTCCCTCATGCTAATCCTCGCCATCAACCCCCCCTTCAGGTGGTTGCCCATCTTGGTTATCCTCGCCAACCACCTCTCCATTCAGAGGCTCCTCTTATTGATCAGCAGGATCTTCCTCCAGGACTTTGTTAATCACTACCATAATCTCAGGCGGGATAGCCGCATCAAGAAGGGCAGCCATAGACCCCTTCTGGCTCCTGTCAACCTCCATCTCCATTATAGAGGGTTCCTCAGACGGGCTCCTTGCTCCTTCCCAAGCTCCTGGCTAATCTCCTTCGGATCGCAAGGACGGAACCTTACTTGAAGATTCCCCAGGACCTGAAGTAGTAAAGATAGGAGGAGGAAATGGAGGATCTGCCTGGACGGGCTGCTTTCCAGCTCCTGCCTGGCTCGAGGGAACCGCCTCACCATCATCAGGGCGAGACAACTCAGTAGCCTTAATCATTATCTCCTTTCTATCACAACCGGAGATGGATGATAGATCAAAGGGAAGGGGGAGAGCCTCTGCGACTTGAAAGGAAGCGTAGAAATATCCATCACTAAAGGAGGTCTCCGCGTCAGCTTGCAGCTTGGTCACTTGAGCAGTCAAATCCTGATTCTCGAGGTCCAACTTCTTAGCCTCGACTTTCCAAGAATCCCTCTACTTGGCCCGCCAGGTAGATTGGAGACGGTCTTGATCATAAGACTGCTTCGTCCTCTCATGATCACAATGAAGTTCGGCCAGCTCGACATGAATTTTTCCTTGGTTGGAGGTCATCTCTTCTACTAAGGTCTGAGCCCGCTTGAGCAATCCCATGGCTTTCTCAGCTTCGGGTTAAACCTTAGTAGCCCAGTCACGAAGGAGGGTTACCTGGTGGCCCATGTATACATTTAACTTGAAGGCCTATAAAATACAAAGCCAGGGTTAGAAATCGAACAAGCTGGCAGAAGCAGTACGAAGAAAATACAATTACCTCAGCTAAAACAGCAGACCCCTTGGTGTGTAAGACATCCACAGGCATTGAGGCCAGCCTAGAGAGCCCACCACCAGGACAGGATGTGATGAATTGTTCTAGGACTTCATCCTGCCCCGTCGAGCTCGACTGAGGGCGGGAACGGCTAGGAGGAATCCCTGCGACACCCGCTTTAATGTCCTCTAAATCTTGGGGGGTTAGAAGCGTAGCGGAATCAGGAAGACGAATCGTAGGAGTAGCAACGTTAGTAACAACAACAAAATGGGAAGAAGAAGTTGGACCAACAGCTTGGGGAGCCTTACTCAAAGCTCGAAACGCCCACGATGCAAGGTTGGCCATCCTAGACCCAGCTAGGGAGGTAGATTGAGCAAGAACAGGTGCGACCCTAGCAAAGGGAAGAGGAGTTCTAGCCTGAGGAGATCGTTGGACGTCGCGAGAAGCTAGCTCAACAACAAAAACTGTGAGTAAACAAAACAAAAAAGGAAACGTCAGAACTAAGCTAGTCAACAAGACAAAGCAAGACGATTCAGTGACACTTACGAGGAGTAGCATCGGAGATCCGCAGGTATTGATTCACCCTGTGAGGATCGAAGGCTTCAGCAGTTGGGAACTTCAGGTTCAAGTAGTTCCAGGCTAGAATATCCTTCAAAATAGTTTCAGATTCAGAAGGCAGGGAGTTCCGGTCCCACGATGGTTTGTCACTAAAAGATGTGGGAACCTCGAACTCATGCCCCCGCAATAAAAATAGTGCTTCCCCAATCACCCCCCGCAAGGATCCACTCTTCCTTCCAAGCGGGGTCCTTCTTCGAAGAGCCAGGAATGACAAAGTCGAGATTGTTCTTGGCTTTAGCATAAAACTGACCTCAGGGAGCGCCAGATAGGCTCCCGATTTGGAAAATGTAGGTCAGCTCCTCTGCTCCGGGCTCTCTCGGCACCTTGCTCAGCTGGCATTGTTCCCTCCACAACACGAGGAGGCCAATCAAATGCCTCCAGAAGCCGGGCGTCAACTGAAGGGGAGCAAGCTGGATGGCGTTGAGAGCTCACCGAAGGGTATAATGAAGGGGAAGCCTAACCCCATTCTCGAGAGCCGCCATATGAATTGGAATCACGCCTTTGGAGGGATTGAAGAACTCATAACCTTCGGGAGGTATTGAGATAGAAACGATGTCTGGAATGCCGTACTTAGACCTCAAACGATCAATCGCGTTTGGATCAACGGTGGAATCAGGGACAACCCTGAAGTCATAGGGAGGAAGCCTCTCCAAAGGGGGGCCGGTAGCCAGGACTCGATGCTTCCTCGCGGCGTCGCCGCCAACCTCTTTATCAGAATCTTCATCTGCTAGATCCAGAGGATGGTCGGGATGATTAGAAAACCTGGTCCCAATGGACACGTTTTTGTTCGACCACCGACGTTGCGGATTGGGCAGAGAATCATCGCTATCTAAGTTCCTCCTTGACCATTTTCCAGGGGCAAGGTTGAAGACCTCTTCGCCGTCAACCATGGAATCAACGGAGTCGCGACTGGTTTTCGACATGATAGTATGAAGTCGGTAAGGATAATGAATGAAGAAAAAGATATGCTTGAGAGAAAGTTTATCTTGGGAAATTTTGAAATTTGATAGATACGAGGAAGACGTTGAGATAAACAAGTATATATAGATAAGAGGGCAGCAGCACGAGCCGTCCAGATTTTTGGTTAAGATCATCTAAAATCTCGGAGACTGCCGTAACGCAGCCAGATTAACTCAGAAATAAATCAATCGGCTCCCGCCACGTCACTCGCGCAGTTACTGGGAAGATTCCCCCAAGATTCTGGTAATGGTAAAGAAGGAAAAATTTCCCAAATAAAATAGAAAATCTGACTCCAACCCAAACTCGACAACCGGTGTTCAAGTCAGAGGGGACTTCTGTTAATAGCAAAATTTGGCTAAGAACCAAAGGGAAATTTTCCACCCTCTTAGTCTGGCTCCATGCCTGAGGTTATCCACTAGGAGACCACGTTACTAGAAGCCGAGCTACGATACCTTCCCACAGAAATAAGGACAGGCTTCAGAAACACCCGGAGTAGAGCCTGGCTCGATCAGATCGAGCCCGCATCACCAAACTTGAAACCAGGAAACCCCCCCCCCCCGAAGTCGGGATTACCACTTAACCTCTCCAGAAGCTCGCCTATACCCCGCTGACATAGAGGGGTGTCCGTAGAAGGCCGCATCTAGCTCCAAAAGATCAAGGGAGGTTAGACCTAGCTTCTGGTGAGACAAAGCTCCTGAATATCGGGGCTAAGACACTGATCGACCTCACTATCTGATGTACCTCACCATAATATACACCATATTCAAACGACCCCTATGAGGGATCATGCTAATAAGACATGAAGATACACTGGATCATATCTTAAGATGTTACTTACATACAGAGCAAGTAATAGAGTCCAAACAGGAAACAAATTAATCTCCACCAAGATATTCTCAACTCAGCAGTTAACGTAAAGTCAATGACATTTAAATGAGAAATCTCGTTCGATAAGGAGGGAATGGATTGAGAAAATCAAGGGGGGAATCATTTAGTTTAACCTATGAAGACAATGTATAAAAGGAGGACTTCAGTCTTCAGAAAAGGGATCTACTTTTCGACAAGCATACGACAAGAACCAGACTACACCCTAGAGAAATTGAGAGCAATTTGAGAGAGATCTGTATATCGCACACTATTAATAAAGAAAGCATTTTTGATTCTCTTTGGTGGATAATAGTACCAATATTCCTTGTCATTTTACTAGGCACTGTCAAACATACATTCAACCTTGGCCACCACTTACGTGGTAATGGTCTCGAGGGTGTTAACTGAGATTTCTCACCCTGAGCAAATTTTTTGTTAACATTTTTGACTACACTTGATAACGAGCTTCCATCTTGATTGAGAACTCCTTGTTTTATTCATGATCCCGACCGTGAATCGACCCTGTATCTTTGATGATAATTTGTTCATACTTTAATCTGGCTTTGTAGGAAACTCTTATCATGATGATCTTAATCCTGCAAACGAAACAAATATTTATGTTTAAATTCGTTTCAGAAGAGGTAGCCCGATTGAGGCATCAAGAGGGCTGTCTAGCTATTTCCTGGTCTCAAAATCTGGAAGGCAACTATGTTCTTACACTCAGACCCTTCTTAGGGGTGGTAGCCCGACCAAGGCATCATGAGGGCTGTCTAGCTATTTCCTAGTCTCGAGATCTGGATGGTGACTATGCTCTTACACTCAGACCCTTATTGAAGGGTGGTAGCCCGACCAAGGCACCAGAAGGGCTGTCTAGCTATTTCCTGGTATTGAGGTCTAGATGGCAACTATGCTCTTACGCGCAGACCCTTCTTAGGGGTGGTAGCCCGGCCAAGGCATTATGAGGGCTATCAAGCTATTTCCTGGTCTTGAGATCTGGATGGCAACTATGCTCTTACACTTAGACCCTTCTTAGGGGTGGTAGCCCGACCAAGGCATCAGGAAGGTTGTCTAGCTATTTTCTGGTCTCGAGATCTGGATGGCAACTATTCTCTTACACTCAGACCCTTCTTGGGGGTGGTAGCCCGACCAAGGCATCAGGTGGGCTGTCTAGCTATTTCATGGTTTTGAGATCTGGATGGCAACTATGCTCTTACACTTAGGCCCTTCTTGGGGTGGTAGCCCGACCAAGGCATCAGGGTAACGATGGGGCTTCCCCGGCTAGTCCCTGGTCTCGAGATCCTGCTGGTAACTATGCTCTTACGCTTAGACTCTTCTTGGGGGGGAGGTGGTGCCCGGCCAAGGCATCAAGGGCAGCAAGGGGGTTTCCCCGGCTTATCCCTGGTCTTGAGGCGATTATGTTAAATTTTCCAGTTGAATATGTAGATATTAATGTAGAACATAATCGGAGATAAAGAAAAACGCAGACTTTATTGATGATCGGGATGTAGTACATCGTTATTAGGGATTTTATTGAAACCTAAATAGGGGTAATCTGCTCAAGAGTCCCCTACTCAGGGGTAGAACTTCCTCAAGTGATCTGTGTTCCATGTATGGTCGATGGGTCATCCATCCATGTCTTCGAGTTTGTAGGCTCCATTGAGAGCAACTACCTTTACCATGAATGGCCCTTCCTAATTGGGGCCTAGGACTCCATCCGACCTTTTTCGAGTATTCAAGGTCACCATCCTGAGCACCAGATCCCCTTCTTTGAAATTTCGGGCTCTGGCCTTTCAGTTGAAATACCTAGAGATCTTGCTCTGGTAGATCGCCACTTTCTCAGCTACCCGGTCTTGTTTCTCTTCTAGGAGGTCTAGATTAGCTCGGAGTTTGACCTCGTTACTTTTAGGTTTGAAGTGCTGCACCCTGAATGAGGTCAATTTATACTCGATGGGGAGGACCGCTTCAACTCCAAAGGCTAGGGAGTAAGGTGTCTCCCTAGTAGCTGTCCTCTTTGTAGTCCGGTATGCCCAGAGGACCTCGAGCAGCTCCTTGGCCCATTTGCCTTTCTTCTGCTGCAATTTCTTCTTTAGCAGCCTCTTGATAGTCTTGTTAGTGGATTCCACCAGCCCGTTGGTCTGAGGATGGGCTATTGAAGTGAACCTGAGGTCGATTCCCAAACTTTCGCAAAAGTCTTTGAGTCTGGCGTTGTCGAACTGCTTGCCCAGGTCGACTATAATGATGAGAGGTATCCTGAATCTACAGACCACGTTGGTTTTGATGAACTTGGTCATATTCTTTTCTGATATTCTGGAGAGAGGCCCTGCCTCGACCCATCTTGTGAAATAATCGATAGCCATGATAGCATATTTAGCTTGCCCAAGAGCGGTGGGAAGCTGTCCAATTAGGTCGATCCCCCACATGGCATTGGGGTAGGGCGAACTAAGAGATAACAGTCGCTCTTGTGGCAGGTGGTTCAAGTTCGAAGTCCTTTGACACGGTTTGCAAGATCTTACAAAGCTTCTTGCATCTTGGTGGACGGTCGGCCAGTAGTACCCCATACGAAGCACTTGATACGCTAAAAATTCTCCACCGATGTGGTTCCTGCAGTCCCCATGATGAACCTTTCTTAATGCCCATTTAGCGTCATTAGGATGTAAACACCGAAGTAAGGGGAGGGATCTACCCCTCCTGTAGAGGTACCCATCTACCAGGCAATATCGGACAGAGAGCCTTTTAATTCTTCGAGCTTGATTGGGCTCCTCGAGAAGCTTTCCCACTTGGAGGTAGGCAATGATCGGATCCATCCAGCAAGGCCGACGATCCTGGGAGCGGATTTCCTTACTCGTGGTTATGCTTGGTTGGGATATCACTTGGAGGGAAACTCCCCGTGGTAAGGCTTGGCCTCTATTTGCGACTATCTTAGCTAGAATATCCGCGCGGTTGTTTTGGTGTCGAGGAACCTAATTGATGTTGAGTCCCTTAAATTTATTTTTAAGCGACTGAGCTAGCCTTAGGTAGGCGGCCATTTTATCTCATTTTGCTTGGTACACCCAAACACCTGATTGACTACAAGTAATGAGTCGCTCTTGATTTGCAGGTAGTCAGCCTTCAGTTCAATGGTTGCCTTCATCCCTGTTAGAATTATACTCAATGGCAAGAGTGTAATATTGTAATTGACAATCTTCTCATATTAATAAAGTGAATTTTGATTCTTACAATTACTTATAGCATTTATTATTATCATTGTCAAGGTAAATAATCATAAGGTCAAAAGACTATGAGACATGAAGAATTGTTCATACATCTGGATATGTATGAGGTAGACACAATTCTTTAGTTAGTCTTGAATAACGTTCACAACTTAAGTTAAAGGTTGGGCACCTCTATCTTATTAAAGTTGTAGAATTCTTTTACTAGCATTTGAGTGGGATCAAATGAATATGATGAGTCTAAAATCATCGAAAGGTTTTCGAGTAAAAGAATCTAGTGCACTAGGTGCATTGAACTGGATCACAATGAAATACTTTATCTAGAACCGTCACTAGATATAAGTCTTTTCATTAAAGAGGACAATCAGAGAGTCTATCTTAATCCTGAGATAAATGATGGACTTATGGTTGCAAGTGTTATCATTAGAGCTATCAATGAGTACGATTATATAGCATAGTCTATCCTCGATAGTTTTGTGGTATACATTTGTTAATCGATAGAGGACTTCATTTATAGATATGGACATCGTGGCTCCATTTATTAAATGAGAGTATAATATCATCGTATGGATGTTTTGAGGTATTGGATATTAAATCTCAACGTTGAGTTTTCAATAATGATTATTGAAAACATGGCTTCTGGACAAGTCAAAGTATCCAAGTTCGAAATGTGGTCATATGAGGAAATATGGTAACTTGGAGAGCTATAGGCGGTCTATGAGCTCTTGGCGATTACTGATATTATTTACGAGGATACACCATCTCCTATAAGATTGTCTAGGGTATGAATGAGAAACATCTCCTTATTCTATCTTTATTTAAGAGTTCAATTTTAGCTCTTTAGTGGAATGAGTTAAAATTAATAGATTGGACCTAAGTGAATCATTTGTTGATTGTGATTAGGTTGTGTCTATTGAAGCTTAAATTTAGATAGCCCGCCAAGATCCCCAATCCACACATATTTGCATGGATCACTTGATATATTCTACTGGGCCGATTTAAGGGTCCATCTAGAATTGTTTTTAATATATCAAGAATATAATATGTCTATTATTTAATAAATGGGCTGCACTATTATATTAATATATTAAAAGAAGACATGTGGGCTTGTTTATTTTAGTAAGAATGGGTCTGGTTCACATGTGAGCTTTTCTTTAAAGTCCAATGGATTAAATGAAATAAGAAAATAATATATGGCCCATTTATTTAAGTGGGGCGGCAAGGTGTATATATTAACCTAATATATTATTTTGTTTCATTGTTTTAATTAAATAAGAATTAGTTAATTTATTAATTAATTGTTTAATTAAGAAACAAATCTTTTTCTGATCAGGAAATATATTTCCTAAAGTTATACTATTGGTAGTAGTATATTAAAAGTAAAAGACTTGTTTGATAAGAAAATAAATAATTAATTTTATTTATTTAATCAAATAAGAAGTCATTTTTATTTAGTCAATAAAAGAATAAAAATATCTATGAGTTGGATTAGGTTTTGAAGTCTAAAGGTTGATGGAAATTAGAGTGCAACACAAACTCTTTTTGGTATGTGATTTGCGGCAACCCTAGTCCATTTAGAGGAAGATTTCGGCAATCCTAAATAGAAGAGGAAGCAAAATTTCGGCCACCTATATAATACCACATATAGAATTCGGCCACCATAGTTGATTGAATGATTCAATTTTTCTTCTTCTTCTCAATTCATAGAAAAGGATAATTTTTATTTTACTAAACATAAAAGAGAGAAGAGATTATTCTTTGATAGTACACTGATTGCTTGTTCATCAATAAGCTTGTGTGTACAACATCGAATTAGGTTCACGCGAGTTTCGATCATTAGATTGAGAACTCAAAAGTGACCGGAATAATTTTTGTCTTCTTTTGATTGTTTTGTGACTAACAAAAGAAAAAGAAAACTTTGTTCATCCATTCTCAGGTTTGCAATTCAAAGAAAAAGGGAGACCACGCTCCTAGGTGATTCACGTACGTGTTCGGATTGGAAGATCTCGCGGTACTGTTCACGATCACTGTTCATGGGGGTACTGTTCACGATCACTGTTCACGAGGGTACTGTTCACGGGCATCGGAAAAGATTACCAATCGGCGTAAGTCAATCGGATCACGCGTCAAGAGGTATTTAACTCTAACCGTATATATTTGAGTTTAATTATTTAAAAGGTTAAGGTTCAACTTTGAGAAAAATTTTAAAACCATACGAAATCTATTTTTCGTTTCTTCCGCTGCATTTTATATCGATTTTTCCCTACAATCCCGACTAGGAGGGCTTCGTATTCTGCTTCATTATCGGTGGCTTTAAACTCGAATCTGAAGCAGTGACAGAATTCAGTCCCCTCTGGGTATATTAAAACTACGCCAGCTCCTCCCCCAGCTTGCCCAGACACTCCATCTGTATAGAGGGTCAAAGACTTGCAATCTTCCGGCCAATTATCGATCTCGGAAGTCTTCTCAGGGACCACATTCGATGCTGCGGGGATCGCTTGGCCTGGGAGCGCTGAAAACTGCATCGAAGTCTGCCAAAGCCCGCTCTTTAATGTGGTCCTGGGCTTATATTTTAATTAGAACTGAGTGAGCTCTAGGGCCCACAAGACTAGCCTTCCGGACACGTCCGGTCTTTGTAAGAATTGACGGAGAGGTTGGTCTGCCACCACTGCTATTGAATGAGCTTGAAAGTAGGGACGTAACTTTCTCGTTGAGGTCACTAAAGCATAGGCGAATATAATTTTTTTCTGACTTGGTTAAAGCATGACTCGCGTAGTATATAGGCCTTTGAATCCCGTCGCCACACTCCTTGGCCAAAGCTCCACTTACTGCAGTTTCTAAGACGGCCAAGTAGATTTGCAGCTCCTCTCCGGGAACCGGCTTAACTAACAATGGTGGGCTTGTTAGGTATTTCTTCAAGGCTTGAAAAGCTTGTTCGCTCTCCGGACTCCATTTCATGTTTCTTCATTGCTTGATGGCTTTGAAGAACGGGAGGCATTTATCGGTGGAGCGAGAAATAAACCTGTTGAGCGCTGCTACACGCCCAGTCAAAATTTGTACCAGTTTGAGTGATGTGGGGGACTCCAGGTCCAAGATAGCCTTGATTTTTTCTGGGTTGGCCTCTATGCCTCTCTCATGGACCATGAAACCTAGAAACTTCCCCGCCGTTACCCCAAAAGCACATTTGGAGGGGTTCAACCGCATTTGGTTTTCTCTTAGGATTAGAAAGGTCTTACGAAGGTCTTCTTGATGTCCTTCTGCGGTTGGTGATTTTGTGATCATGTTGTCGATGTATACCTCCATCGTCCTTCCGATCTCGGGCCTAAACAGCTTGTTAACCAGCCGCTGGTATGTAGACCCCACATTCTTCATGCTAAACGGCATTACCTTGTAGCAGTACAGGCCCTGCCCAGTAATGAAGATGGTCTTATCTTGATTAGTGATGAGAAGATTTTCGCCGTTAGAAAACCGTCCGTCAAAATAATTTATAAAACCTATGCGATGCGTTCACAAGTATAAATACGAGTAAAGCGGTAAGCACGGGTGTCGTCCACTGAGATCGTGGTAGCGGTGATAAGATTATGATTAATATAACTAGTATGCATAAAAGTAAAAGTGATGGTGAATGAAAATATAATATAAACTAAACTATAAAAGCAAATAAAATGGGATCAAAATGGAGTGATGAATGTATGATGATGGAACTACGGAGTTGATGGACTTGTAAGTGAATATTAGGGCAATTGCAATAAACTCTCAAGTAAGCACGTTTTGACAAATGTAACAAACCTAGGGTGTATAGTGTTGGTATATATCTCTAGCAAGCGGTCAACCTAGGGTGTATAGTGAAGGCCACCTGTTTGAGATTGGATGAGGCTCAAGGTTATCAACTGAATTCTACTCGAAGGTTAGTTCTCATAAAATCACTAAAGTAGCCAACCTATGGTGTATAGTGGAGTCTTTTAATTCTCTCACAAGTGGCTAACCTAGGGTGTATAGTGAAAGCCACTAATTCAAGATTAGATTAAGGGCATGGTTGTAGAGCTGGATTTCCAGAAATCCTTCCATTCAATGGAGCATTAGACAACCTGATTGCCTACTCAAGTAATCCAAATCAACGTGCAAAGAGGGTGTATCCAAGCAAATCAATAATGGAAATCAATTCAAGCAATGGAATAAAATATAGAGATAGAATAAATATAACATATAAAGTTTATTTACAAAGCCAAAATATCCATCAAAAAATAACATCAACCCCATAGTAGGGTATTTTAGCTACTCGTGTTCTATTACAAACCAATAAACTAAGAGAGAGTGTAGAGAGAAAACCCTTGAAGATTGATCTCCTTCCTTGAAGATTGAATCCAAGTCTCCTAGTTGCCTTTGATTGAGTAGAGAAGGTTTGGATGAGAGGGAGATGTGTTTCTAGCTTAGACTATGTAAAGAAAATAGAAAATACAAGTGTTGGGAGAAATGGGAGTCATTTGGTTCGTTCCCATGCTCTTCTATTTATAGGGGATGGAAAAATAGGTCACTTAAGCTTGAAAACTGAAGCTGTCGGGTGCAGAGTGCGTGTAGAGTGCCGTTGGATTACCCGCACTTGACCCGCACTTTATCTGTCAGGTACAAATCAGCTTCTCTGGCTTTGGCAACAATGCGAGTGGAGTGCGAGTGGAGTGCGGGTGGAGTACGGGTGGATGACCCGCACTGTACCCGCACTTTAACGTCATGTGTAAATCCAACTCTCCTTCTTGAGCATTAGTGCAGGTGGAGTGCGGTTGGATGACCAGCACTTGACCCGCACTTTATATTTCCTTTATGAATCAGGACCCGGCTATGGGAAGGATGGTTAGAGTGCGGTTGCGACCCATACTTGACCCGCATTTTATCTTTCCTTCATGAATCAGGTCCCGGCTGTGGGAAGAAGTGCGGTTGGAGTGCGGTTACGACAGCACTTGACCCGCACCCTTAGAGTTGCTGATGACTCTTTGTCTTTCCTTCAACCATTTTTTGCCCCTTTTTGGCCAAAACTCCCGCAAAACACTTCTAACACCAGAATTACATCTATTGCCTGCAATTAGCACCAACGAGCCTATAAGACATAAAATATACAGAAAATACACACAAGAACGAGACAAAGGAATAGGAAATGAGGGCCGAAATATACAACAATTTAGGCACGATCAAACACCCTCAAACCAAACCTTTTCTCATCCACGAGCAAACTCAAAACAAAAAACATAAGACACAAACTAAAAATGACTCGAACTAAGAACTTTCCTAGACACAAAGAAAACATGCTGCAGAACCAACTAGCAGAGAGATACTCAAAAGCAAATGGGAGTGAGGAATAAGCATATGCAAAATGTTCTAAACAACTCGAAGGCACCCCAAGGGAAACTGGCACAACACGAATCCCACACTTAAAATGCCCTCGCCTCAGAAACTACTCACTCTCACACCTCAAGCATAATTCGCTTCGACGGTAGGTTCTCACATGGATTCTCTCTTATCTTTCCTCTCAGAACCTAGGTTCACACTCATGCAACATGTTTGCCAACGAATTTATGTAACTGAATCAACTTAGTTGCATACATTTAGTGTAGAATAAACCTATTTTCAGTGAGTAAGTCTCATGAAAGAATCACGTGTCATGAAAGTGGAAAGAGCATTCATTAACTAATATTCCCAATCTATACGTCCCCTAAGATCAACTAGGTCTTTTCATTTTGGTTGTAACGTGGCCACGGTGAATGGTGATTAGAAGAATGAGAAATTTAGGCACAAGCACTGATCAACCAAGTTAAGGCAATACATTCTACACTTAAGCATTTAATTTCTCGTGCAACTCCACTTCCAAATACAATATGGCGTCCAAGCATACAATTAGACTCTACGTGCAATCTTTAACTACTCATGTTACCCATTTGAGTAGCATTTACAATTTACACAAGGCATTTGAAGCATATTTTTCTTTTGTTACTATTTGCTTCTTTTCTTTTCTTTTCTTTTCTTTTCATGCCTTTTTACTATACACATTTTCACAACTCATTACTCTTGCCTAGGTACACGCCATTTATCAAATTAAAGCACAACTTTACATTCCTAAGCCTCAACAAGATCAATTAAGAGAGGGTTGGCTAAGTGTTATTGCAAGCATTAGGTGAGAAATCAAGAAGCGGGATCAAAAGGAGACAAGTGGTGCAAAAAGGGATGAAGTGAAGGCCGTAGTGCACAGGTAGCATACCCGTGCACTACCCGTGCGGCTACTCGTACATCAGAAGATGATTTTGTAGAAGACCTCAGTGCACAGGTACTGCACAAGTACCTCACCCGTGCATTACCCGTGCACTACGTGCATCTGGTGTTGCCATGTCATCATTTTCAGACCTATGTTGAGAAAACTATATATAGAATCATATGTTAGGTCAGCTACACGCCCATACACTCATTCACATCATGTTTTTCTCTCTCTAAATCTAAAAACCATTTTTCTCCCAAATTATCCAAAACCTACACACCAACCTCATCCATTTCTACTCAAGAAGGACATTGGAGGAGGATTTGAGCTTGAAGAAAGAAGGTCTTACATGGGTTCCTTCTGTTTCTCTCCTCTTTATCATTTTATTTCATTTGTCATGAGTAGCTAAACCCAATTTTGGGGTTGATGTAATTAATTCATAGATTGTGAAGTTCCATCATTTTGACTTGATTAATATAGCTTCATTCAATTTGCTTAATTGTGCTCAAATATCTCTTGAATTAAGTATGCATTCCAACTCTTGACTTTTGTGGATCAATTGAACTTATTAAATCTTTAATTGAAATCTTTGTGAAAATGGGTTGGCATTCCAACTCCCATTTAACTTAGTGGTTGAATTTGCTTTTAAATGCATTTAATACTCACTTTGGGTTGGGTAGGCATTCCAACTCCTAACTCTTTGAAAAGATTGAATTGTGGTGTCTTTATAAGCCAAGTAGGCATTCCAACTCTTGGTTTGCACTAGATACCAATCTATCTTTTTAATCATCTATACCTAAGGTGTTTAACCAAGCTCAGTTGAATTGGAAAGGGGTATGTTATGAGCATTCCAATCCAACATATCCCGGCTAGGAAAAAGGGGTGAATTGGGAGCATTCCAAACGCAGCGGAAATATGTTTTAAAATTTTTTATACAGATCGTAAACGATTTGGGACCAGTGAACTTAAGATCGCAATTTTTTTCGGAACTTATGCATACAACATTATTACAATAATAAAATATATGTATACACAAGAAATTGAAATCAATAATCAGAAGAAGAGAAGAAATCAATTCTTCATACCTACGTTGGAGGCTCCTTCACTTTATGAAATGCTTCTGGTATGTACCATCGATCTTCCTAGCTATTCCCAGAGTTGGTAACTGCGTGTGGGTGCATCACGTACTCAGGAACTTAGGAAGATGTAGAGAAAAGAAGAAGAAACTATTACTTCCAAGAGAAAAATACCTAGAAAAATTCTGTTAATAGCCAAAATTGGCTAAGGACCAAAGGGAAATTTTCTACCTTCCAGACCTGGCTCCATACCCGAGAGTTTCCACCAGGAAACAATTCTACCTAAAGTCGAGCTACTATACCACCCCGCAAGAACAAGGACGGGCAACAAAAACATCCGGAATAGAGCCACGGGACGATCAGATCTAGCCCGCATCATTGAACCTGAAAACAAAAAATTCCCCAAAGTCGAGGTCACCCCGCAATTTCTCCAGAAACTCACCTATACCTCGCTGATACAGGGGGATGTCAATAGGAAGCCGCTCCTAGCTTCGAAAGATCAAGGGAAGCCAGACCGGGCTCCTAGCTGGACGAAACCTCTCAGATATCGGGGTCAGAACATTGATCGACCTCACTAGTCGATGCACCATACCATGATACATTTAACGACCCCTATGGGAATCATTCCAGATCCGAAGATACACAGTATCATATCGACAGACGTTACACACGTTTAGAACAAGTAATAGAGTCTGAATGGGAAACAAATTGATTTCCAAGATATCCTTAACGGAGCAATTAACTCAAAGTCAACTACATTTAAAGGTAAAAATCCTGTCCGATAAGAGGGGGATGAGAAAATCAAGGGGAAATCAATGAGTTTAAACCTATGAAGACACTGTATAAAGGAGGGATTTCCTCCTTCAGAAAGAGGATACTACTATTCGACAGGCATACAACAAACACACAACTATCACCAAGAAAAAAGTGAGAGCAATTCGAAAGAGAGATAGAGAAATGTATATCATATGTTATCAATAAAGAGAGATTTTTATTCCTTTTGAGTACCTAACGAAATTGTTATCTCCATGTCATTTCATTAGGCATTGTTTGATACACATATATATTCTACCATTGGTCATCACCTACGTGGTAATGATCTTGAGGGTGCTAACTGAGATTTGTTGCCTCGAGCAAGATTTCTGTTAACACTTTTTGGTGCCGTCTGTGGGAAAGCCTTACACCCAATTGATCAATTACTTGCTTTTATATTTTCATTGTTTTACAGGAACTATAAGGCTCCGCTTTTCCCAAGGCCAGCATAGAGTTTCGGAGCAACCCCGGGCGAGGCTTACGTGAAAGGCCCCAAGAAAGAGGGGAAAATCTGGATATGGTAGTCAAGCTCCGGTCCAAATAACCAATGCGCGGGCTTCTGGCCACCCTATAGTAAGCTAGGCCGCGCTCGACCAACAAGCGGCAGCCTTCGTAGAAACCATCCACGTCCGCCTGCTAGCTGAAGGCATTACAATCTAGCCAACCAACCTGAATGATCAAGGGGAACCAAGCAGGCTCGGAGCTAGGCAACCAGCTTTCGATCGCTTGGGGCCTCCTCTTCCAGTGCCAGCTCGAGATAGGTCAGGGCCCCAACGTTCGATCTGGGATAGACTGGGACCCATGCCCCCAGTTCCGAAAAGACCTTCACAATATCAACCCAGGCAAGTTAAGTCTGCCGCTGATGCTTTTACCCGGAAGCCACGAGATCTATCTCATCCAACTACATCAAGGAGGACCGCCCGGGCCCTAGAGGAGGAAAGCAGACAAACTCCCCGAATGGATCCTATCCATGAGGGGACCGGATAGAGATTGCTAGTTCATCGGAGAGACTCGACAGTGAAGAATCCGAGGTCAACTCAAAGAAACCTGGGAACAAGCGACTGAGGGATCAGCTGGCAAAGCTACAAAAGAAGGTCCATCAGATAAGAAAAGGAAAGAATAAGAAGGACAAAAAGGATCCCCTGAGCGAGATGAACACTCCCTTCACTAGAAGGATCAGGGAAGCGGAGATCCTACTAAAATTCAAAATGCCAGCAGATAAGTTCTCCAGAACAGAAGATCCTCTAAGCCACCTAGAGAGTTTTGTTCAACAGATGGAGGTCCAGAACACTACCAGAGCAGCTATGTGCAGGATGTTTCCAACGACCCTAACCGACTACGAGAAAACTTGGTTCAAGAAACTGCTTGTTGGCAGCGTGGATTCTTTCACGAAATTATCAACAGATTTTGTTCTCAATTCCAAGGGGTAAAACCTCGTCCGAAAGATCCCATACACCTCCAATATGTGATTCAGGAATGGAGTGAGACTCTTCGGTCGTACGTGGAACGTTTTCACAAGGAGGTCATACAAATGAGAGTTTTCACCTTGAAAGAAACCCTAGCCAACTTCAGGCGGAACCTATGGGCGGGAAAGCTTTTCCGTTCCTTCGCCAGAAGACCTCTCGAGACTTACAAGGAAGCCTACGACCGGGCTCTTGAGCAGGTCGAGATCGACGAACAACTCAAAGTAAAGATGGAACACGACGACATGAAAATGGCAAAGCGTCTTAAAAAAGAATCCCCTAAATTTGAGCCAGTTCAGAAAACTCAGAATAAACTTCCCAACAGGTCGACCTATCGCATCCATGTTCCTCAACATAGGCAAGAAAGATATCCTGTAAGATGAACCCCTCCCCGGGCTTCGCCACCTCCCAGGACCGTGGCCCCCGTAATGCAAGGGGAAAAAGGGTATGACTACTACACCTCTTTGAACGCTTCCAGGGAAACGGTCTACCTTGCTATACGAGATAAAGGGTTGCTCCAAAAGCCCGCTCCCATGAAAGCCTCAGCTGACAGGAGAAACCGGTACAAGTATTCCACGAAGACGTGGGCCACAACACCTCAGAGTGCTATAATTTACGCAACCAGATTGAAGCCCTGATAAGGGGGGATGCTTGATTGAATTCTTGCAACAGGTCAGAGATAACATTCGGACTTGAAGGGAGGTACAAGCTGAAATCCGTGAAGACGTAGAAAAGAGGAAGGGGAAACAGGCTGACTTAATGCAACAGATCCAGGTGATACACACCATCAGTGGAGGTCCTACACTGGCTGGCATTTCCAATAACTCCTGAAAAAATCACGCAAGGAAGATTCCCCGCATCGAATAAAGCCAGGGGATCTTCAAAGTCTGCTAGAGACCGATAGAGCCCTCCCAGTCAGCGCATATCGTTTTCACTGAAGCAGATGCCTTCAACACCATGCAACCTCATGATAATCCCATGGTAATCACGATACAGATCGCCAACTGTCTGGTCCATCGCGTGCTCGTGGATACAGGTAGCAGCGTAGATATCCTCTTCAAGGATACCTTGGAAAAATTAAACCTGAAGCAGCATTGTTACAACAGCTGTACCACTCCGCTTTATGGGTTCACTGGAGATTCGATCATAGCAGTAGGGTCGATGATCCTCCCAGTAATCATCAGAATCACCCCTCTCCAACAGAATGTTATGACCGACTTTATTGTGGTTGACACCCCATCGGCCTACAACGCCATCCTAGGGAGACCATTCATGTCCTCCTTGAAGGGAGTATTGTCCATATACCACAACGTCCTGAAATTCCCGGTTGGAACCAAGGTAGGAGAGGTACGCGAGGACCAGCAGGCAGCCAGGAAATGCTACGCAGTGTCTGCCAATCCTACAGCCCTAGAAAAACAGTGTGTACAGGTGGCATTAGTCTAGGAAGACACGGATACATCCAGGATAATCCAGGAGGAGAAGGAGCCCGCAGAACATCCTGGGCATCCGGAGAACGAACCTATTATGCCTTACGAGGAGGAACAGAGTAAGGAGTGGGCCAGCGGGCAGCCCGTAGATAAACTAGAAGAGATTCCCATCAGAAATGACGATCCCTCCAAGGTCGGGGCCACCCTTGATCTAGAAGTGAAAAGAAGATTAATTGATCTTCTCAGGGAGTTCAGCGACATCTTCGCTTGGAACCATGATGAAATGCCAGGAATACAGGTGTCATTGGCCATCCATCGACTAGCGGAAGATCCAACAGTCAAGCCGGTCAAACAAAAGAGGCGTCACTTCAATGCTGATAGGAACGCTGCGGTACAGGAAGAGGTAGATAAATTGATCAAGGTAGGGTTTATCAGAGAAGTACGCTATCCCGAATGGATCGCCAACGTGGTCATGGTTACGAAGGCAAATGGGAAATGGCGTATGTGTGTCGATTACACCGACCTCAACCGGGCTTGTCCAAAAGACAGTTTTCCTTTACCAAAGATCGACCAGCTGGTTGACTCTACGTCCAGAAATAAACTTTTGAGTTTTATGGACGCATTCTCAGGATACAACCAAATTAAAATGCACCCGGCTAACCAAGATAAAACCAGTTTCATTACTGGGCAGGGCTTGTACTGCTACAAGGTGATGCCGTTTAGTTTGAAGAATGCGGGGGCTACATACCAGCGGCTGGTTAACAAACTGTTCAAGCCCAAGATAGGAAGGACGATGGAGGTGTATATCGACGACATGATCACAAAATCCCCAACCGTAAAAGGACATCAGGAAGACCTTCGTAAAACCTTCCTCATACTGAGAGAAAACCAGATGCGGTTGAACCCCTCCAAATGTGCCTTTGGGGTAACAGCGGGGAAGTTTCTGGGCTTCATGCTTCATGAGAGAGGCATAGAAGCCAACCCAGAAAAAATCAAAGCTATCTTGGACCTGGAATCCCCAACCTCACTCAAACAAGTACAGATTTTGACTGGACGTGTGGCGGCACCCAACAGGTTTATTTCTCGCTCCACCAATAAATGTCTCCCTTTCTTCAAAGCCATCAAACAAGGGAAAAACATGAAGTGGAGCCAGGAGAGTGAACGGGGTTTCTAAGCTTTGAAAGAATACCTGACAAGCCCCCCGTTGTTAGTCAAGCCAGTTCTCGGAGATGAGTTGCAGATGTACCTGGCCGTATCAGAAACTGCAATAAGCGAGGCTTTGGCCAAGGAGTGTAGCGATGGTTTTCAAAGACCCATATACTATGTGAGTCATGCTTTGACCAAATCAGAAAGGAATTACATTCTCCTGGAAAAGCTCGCGTATGCTCTGGTGATCTCAGCAAGGAAGCTCCGTCCCTATTTTCAAGCTTACACAATAGAAGTGGTGACGGACCAACCTCTCATCCAATTCTTCCAAAGACCAGATGTGTCTGGAAGGCTAGTCTTATGGGCCCTAGAGCTCACTCAATTCGATTTAAAGTATAAGCCCCGGACCACGATTAAGGCACAGGCTTTGGCCGACTTCGTGGAAGAATTTTCAGCTATCCCAGATCAATAAGATCCCTCAGTACCAAATGAGATCCCTGAAAAGACATCCGAGGTCGACAATTGGCCGGAATACTGCAAGCCATGGACCCTCTTTACTGATGGAGCATCCAGGCAAGCTAGGGGAGGAGCTGGCATAGTTTTAATCGATCCGGAGGGGACTGAATTCTGTCACTGTTTTATATTCGAGTTTAAAGCCACCAACAATGAAGCAGAGTATGAAGCCCTCCTAGCCGGGATGAAGGTAGCCATCGAACTAAAGGCCGGTTACCTAACAGTCAAGAGCGATTCATTGCTTGTTGTCAATCAGGTGACTAGGATGTACCAGGTAAAGGGAGATAATATGGTTGCTTATCTAAAGCTAGCCCAGTTGCTAAACAATAAGTTTAATGGGTTCAAGATCGATCAGGTACCTCGACACCAAAACCATCGTGCGGATGTTCTGGCTAAAATAGAGGCGAACGGAGGCCAATCCCTACCACGGGGAATTCCCCTCCAAGTGATCACCCAACCAAGCATAGCCACAAATGGAGAAATCTGCTCCCTGGATAGCCTGCCATGCTGGATGGACCCAATTGTTGCCTACCTCCTTGAAGGAGAGCTTCCCAAAGAGCCCGACCAAGCCCGAAGAATTAAAAGACTCTCAGTCTGATACTGTATGGTAGACGGGTACCTCTACAGAAGGGGCAGATCCCTCCCCTTACTTAGGTGCTTACACCCTGATGATGCTAAATGGGCATTGAGAGAGGTCCACTCTGGGGACTGTGGGAACCACATAGGTGGGGAAGCTCTAGCCTATCGGGTGCTTCGTATGGGGTACTATTGGCCGACCATCCACCAAGACGCAAAGAGTTTTATGCAATCTTGCGAGCCATGTCAAAGAACTTCAAACTTGACCCACCAGCCACCAGAGCGACTGTCGTCTCTTAGTTCACCTTACCTCTTTGCCATATGGGGAATCGACCTAATCGGACCACTTCCTACCACTCCCGGACAGATGAAACATCCTATCATGGCAATCGAAAACTTCACAAGATGGGTCAAGGCAGCGCCTCTTTCTCGGATATCAGAAAAGAATACGACCAAGTTCATCAAAACCAACATGGTATGCAAATTTGGGACCCCTCTCATCATTATAGCTGATCTAGGGAAGCAGTTCGACAACGCCCGATTCAAAGACTTCTGCAAGGAATTGGGGATCGACCTCAGGCTCGCTTCAGTGGCTCATCCCCAGACTAACGGGCTGATAGAATCCACCAACAAGACTATCAAGAAACTTTTAAAGAATAAGCTACAGCAGAAAAAAGGCAAATGGGACGAAGAGTTACCAGAAGTCCTCTGGGCCTACGGACTACAAAGAGAACAGCTACCGGGGAGACACCTTACTCCCTGGCTTTCGGGGTTGAAGCAGTCCTCCCCATCGAGCATAAATTGACCTCATTCAGGGTACAACATTTTGCGTCCGAAAGTAACGAAGTCAAGCTCCGGGCTAATCTAGACCTCTTAGAAGAAAAACAAGACCGGGTAGCGGAGAAAGTAGCGATCTACCAGAGCAAGAACGCTAGATACTTCAACCAAAAGGTCAGAGCCCGGAATTTCAAAGAAGCGGACCTGGTACTTAGGAAAGTGACCCTGAATACACAGAAAAGGTTGGATGGAGTCTTAAGTCCCAATTGGGAAGGGCCGTATTTGATAAAGCTAGTTGTTCGTAATGGAGCTTATAAACTCGAAGACATGGACGGACGATCCATTGACCACACTTGGAATGCAGATCATTTGAGGAAATTCTACCCTTAAGAAGGGAGTTCTCAAACAGACTACCTCAATCAAGTTTTAATTACAGACCCTAATAAAGATGTACTAAATCTCGATCATCAATAAAGTCATTTTTTTTCTTCCTCCGTCTTTATCTCCAACTATGATCAACATTAGTGACTACACCCTTGTATGGGAAACTTAACATGAACACTTCGAAACCAGGAAATAGCTGAATAGCCCTCCTGATACCTTGGTCAGGTTACCACCCCCAAGAAGGGTCTGAGTGTAAGAACATAGTTGCCATCCAAATCTCGAGACCAGGAAATAGCTAAATAGCCCTCCTGATGCCTTGGTCGGGATACCACCCCCAAGAAGGGTCTGAGTGTAAGAGCATAGTTGCCATCCAGATCCCGAGACCAGGAAATAGCTGAAAAGCCCTCCTGATGCCTTGGTCGGGCTACCACCCCCAAGAAGGGTCTGAGTGTAAGAGCATAGTTACCATCCAGATCTTGAGACCAGGAAATAGCTGAATAGCCCTCCTGATGCCTTGGTCGGGCTACCACCCCCACAAAGGGTCTGAGTGTAAGAGCATAGTTGTCATCCAAATCTCGCTCGAGACTAGGAAATAGCTAAATAGCCCTCTTAATGCCTTGGTCGGGCTACCACCCCCAAGAAGGGTCTGAGTATAAGAGCATAGTCGCCATCTTAATCTCGAAACCAGGAAATAGCTAAGTAGCCCTCATGATGCCTTGGTCAGGCTACCGCCCCCAAGATGAAAAAAATAATAAAAACAGTAAAATAAAATAAAATGTTTGTTTTCGTGTACAGGATCAAGATCATCATAATCCCTTACCAAAGTTTTAAAGAAGTATGAACAAATTGTTGCTACGGATGCAACTCTGGACCAGAAATGAAACAAGAGTTCTCAAAAACTATTAGATTTCTCATTAAAGATAAGGGAGCCTACCCCCCGGTAAGGCTACATCTATCCAACGGGGAGCCCAACCCCCGAGCTCGGGCTATAAAAATAAAAGGGAAAGCTGAGCTAAATAAGAGTAAGATAAGGTGTCCACCCCCTTTTCAGGGCAATCAAAACGATCCATGAACAAACTGCTTCAAGCTTTGGGACTCTCTTGGTTCTCCTCCGCTGGCCCTCCTCCTTTATGTTGATCTTCGCCATCGACCCCCCTTCAGGTAGTTGTCCACCTCGGTTATCCTCGCCAATCGCCCCTCCATTTAGAGGCTCTACCTGTTGGTCAGCAGGATCTTCCTCCAGTACCTCATTAATCACTTCCGTAACCTCAGGCAGGATAGCCGCATCAAGAAGGGCAGCCATAGACCCCGTTTGGCTCTTGTCGACCTCCATCTCCATTATGGGGGGCTCCTCAGACGGGCTCCTAACCTCTTCCCCAACTCCCAACTGGTCCTCCTCAGATCCAGAAGATAAAACTTTACTGGAAGATTCCCCGAGACCTGAGGTAGTAAAGGTAGGAGGAGGAAATGGAGGATTTGTCTGGGTAGGCTGTTTTCCAGTTCCTACTTGGCTCGAAGGAACCACCTCGTCGCTTTCAGGGCGAGATAGCTCAGCAGCCTTAAGCATTATTTCCTGTATATCCCAGTCGGAAATAGATGACAAGTCAAAGGGAAGAGGGAGAGCTTCTGCGGCTTGAAAGGAAGCGTAGAAATATCCATCGCTGAAGGAGGTCTCCGCGTCAGCTTGCAGCTTGGTCACTTGAGTAATCAGAGACTGATTCTCGAAATCCAACTTTTTAGCCTCAGATCTCCAAGAATCCCTCTGTCTAGCCCGCTAGATAGATTAAAGTCGCTCCTGATCATAAGATTGCTTCATCCTCTCATGGTCACAGCGAAGCTCAGCCATCTCGACCTCAACCTTTCCCTGGTTAGAAGTCATCTCTTCCACTAAAGATTGAGCCTGCTTGAGCAATTCTCTGGCTTTCTCAGCTTCGGCTTCGGCTTTTGCAGCCCGGTCGCGAATGAGGGCTACCAGCTGACCCATCGCCACATTAAACTTGAAGGCCTACAAAATACAATACCCGAGTTAGAAACTGAACAAATTAGCAAGAGTAGTACGAAGGAAATGCAATTACCTCAGCTAAAATAGCAGACCCCTTGGTAATCAGGATGTCCACAAGCATGGAAGCCATCCTGGAGATCCCCCTGCCCGGGCAAGATGCGATAAATTGTTCCAGGACTTCGTTCTGCCCTGTCGAGCTCAACTGAGGTCTGGAACACCTGGAAAGAACCCTTGTGACACCCTTCCCAGAGACCTCCGAAGCTTGGGGGGTTGGAAGCGCAGCGGAATCAGGAGGTCGAATCTAGGGGGTAGCAACCTTAGCGACCACAGCTGAAGGGACAGAAGCATCCAGACCAACAACCTGGGGAGCTTTACCTAAAGCCTGGAAAGGCCGCGAAGCGAGAGTGGCCATCTTGGACCCAGCTGGAGAGGTAGATGAAGCAAGAGCAGGTTCGACCTCAGCGGAGGGAAGAGAAACTCTACCTTGAAGAGATCGTGAGACGTGGCGGGTAGCCGGTTCAACGACAAAAACTATGAATAAGCAAATTAAAAAGGAAAATGTTAGAACCAAGCTGAGTAACAAGGCAAGGCAAAGCAACTCAATGACACTTACGAGGAATAGCGTCTGAGATCCGCAGGTATTGGTTCACCCTACGTGGGTCGAAGGCTTCAGCAGTAGGGAACTTCAGGTTCAAATAATTTCAGGCTAAAATAGCCTTCAAGATGGCTTCGGACTCAGAAGGCAGGGAGTCCCGGTCCCACGAGGATTTGTCACTGAAAGCCATGGGAACCTCGAATTCATGCCCTCCAATGAAAATCGAGCTCCCCCAGTTATCCCCTGTAAGGATCCATTCTTCTTTCCAAGCGAGGTCCTTCTTCGAAGCACCAGGAATAACGAAGTTGAGCTTGTTCTTGGCCTTAGCATAGAACTGGCCTCGAGGAGCGCCAGACAGGCTCCCAATCTGGAAAAGATAGGCCAGCTCCTCTGCTCCCAGTTCTCTGGTCACCTTACTTAACTGACATTGTTCCCTCTATAGTACGAGGAAACCAATCAGATGCCTCCAGAAGCCAGGTGTCAACTGGAGGGGAGCGAGCTAGATGGCTTTAAGAGCCCGCTGAAGAGTCGGATGAAGGGGAAGCCTGACCCCGTTCTCGAGACCTGCCACATGAATCGGAAGCACGCCTTTAGGGGGGTTGAAGAACTCGAAACCTTTGGGAGACACCGAGATGGATACGCTGTCGGGGATGCCAAACTTTGACCTCAAGTGGTCAATCGAGACTAGATCGATGATGGAATCTTGGACAACCCAGAAATCATAAGGAGGAAGCCTCTCCAAGAGGGGGCCAGAAACCGGGACCCGACGTTCTCCCGCGGCGTCACCGCCCACTTCTTTGTCGGAATCTTCATCGGCGATATCCAAAGGATGGTCAGGATGGTAGGAGAACCCAGTCCCAATGGACACGTTCCTATTTGACCGCCGACATTGCGGGTTGGGCGGGGAATCATCGCCGTCTAAACTCCTCCTAGCCCGTTTCCCCAGAGCGAGACTAACGACCTCCTCGCCGTCAACTATGGAGTCAACTGAATCACGACTGGTCTTCAACATAGTAAAGTCAATAAGGATGAATAATAAAGAAAAAGGAAAGCTTGGAAGAAAGGCTATAACAGAAAATATTTCTTGGCAAAAACTTTAGTTCGAAAGATGTGAGGAAAACGTGGAGATAAATAGATATATACATATATACATATATATATATATATAGGCAAGAGGGCAATAGCACAAGCTGCCGAGATCCTCGATTGGCAACGGTAAAGAATCTCGGGGACTGCCGTAACGCAATCAGATTAATTCGGAGATAAATTAGTCAGTTCGGGACATGTAGCTTACACAGTTAATGAGGAGATTTCCCCAATATTCTGGTAACGGTAAAAAAGGGAAGATTTCCCAAATAAAGTAAGAATCTGACCCCAACCCCAAGCTCGACGTCTGGTGTTCAAGTCAGAGGGGACTTCTGTTAATAGCCAAAATTGGCTAAGGACCAAAGGGAAATTTTCCACCTTCAAGACTTGGCTCCATACCCGAGAGTTTCCACCAGGAAACCATTCTACCCAAAGCCGAGCTACGATACCACCCCGCAAGAACAAGGACGGGCTCCAGAAACATCCGGAATAGAGCCAGGGACGATCAGATCTATCCCGCATCATCGAACCTGAAAACAAGAAATTCCCCGAAGTCGAGGTCACCCCGCAATTTCTCCAGACACTCACCTATACCTCGCTGATACAGGGGGATGTCCATAGGAAGCCGTACCTAGCTTTGAAAGATCAAGGGAAGCCAGACCGGGCTCCTAGTTGGACGAAACCTCTCAGATATCGGGGTCGGAACACTGATCGACCTCACTAGTCGATGCACCACACCATGATACATTCAACGACCCCTATGGGAATCATTCTAGATCTGAAGATACACAGTATCATATCTACAGACGTTACACACGTGCAGAACAAGTAATAGAGTCTGAATGGGAAACAAATTGATTTCCAAGATATCCTCAACGGAGCAATTAACTCAAAGTCAACTACATTTAAAGGTAAAAATCCCGTCCGATAAGAGGGGGATGAGAAAATCAAGGGGAAATCAATGAGTTTAAACCTATGAAGACACTGTATAAAGGAGGGATTTCCTCCTTCAGAAAGAGGAGACTACTATTCGACAGGCATACAACAAACACACAACTATCACCCAGAAAAAAGTGAGAGCAATTCGAAAGAGAGATAGGGAAATGTATATCATATGTTATCAATAAAGAGAGATTTTTATTCCTTTTGAGTACCTAACGAAATTGTTATCTCCATGTCATTTCATTAGGCATTGTTTGATACACATATATATTTTACCATTGGTCATCACCTACGTGGTAATGATCTTGAGGGTGCTAACTAAGATTTGTTGCCTCGAGCAAGATTTCTGTTAACAAATTCTAATTGTTCAAAAAATATATATTATAAAAACTTTTTTCTTTATTTCAATCGTGCACTTACTGCACCAATTGCCCTCTTTTTCGGTTTTTTATTTCACGCACACAATTGCTCACCACTCTTCTTTCACTAATACGTTTTTTTCTCTTTAAAATATTGATGATGTGTTGACGTTTTTTTAAATTCAAAATCAATATTTAATTGAAACCAATCAATTCCACCAATCAATCCAATCTTTTAAGATATCAAATATCTTTAAAGATATTGATTAATATTTAGTTTATTTGATTTGATTTGAATTCAAACTATTTAAATTCAAAAATTAAAAATTTAATTTAATAAAAGAAAATAATCATATTATCTTTTTTTATTCAAAAACAAATATCAACAAACATCCTCCAATTAGTGATTAATAACATAGTTAAATAATCTTATTATTTAATTTATTTAATCACCATTATTAATTAATAAAATAATATTATTATTCAATTAATTTCCGAATAAATACGTGTCACTTTCGTAACACAATTAATTGGACAATCCAATTAATTAACCGTGACCCTTGTTACCTAAATCGATCGGGCTAGCAAGGGGACCTAATGGACCCACAGTATTTTGAGCTCCAATAATCCTTGGAATCATTAATTAAACTCTTTAATTAATATTCCTTGATTATTAACTCTGGTGTTATTCCACTAAAAACCTAAAGTTGCACTCTCTCAACTGCAAACGCTTTTACACAGACCGATACAACTCGGTGTCCATCGATATAGCTATTACACATGATGTGATCCTCCACAGTAGTTCATAATTAGAGCTGGGTCATAATGTTCGTCATTGAAAATACACAAAGTGTGTCTAATACAACCTAGAGGGGGGGGGGGGTGAATAGGTTTTAGTTGATTTATTACCAACTTTTTGACTTAATCAATTTTAATAATCCTGCCTCATATAAGCAATCAATCAATCCAATATAAATATACGAAAAACAATAAAAACACAAGGATTGATTTACGTGAGAAACCCTCCAACTGGGCAAAAACTCACGGGCTATCCTTCTAGCCACATACAGTCCTCAAATCCACTATTTGAAGGAAAGTTTACAACCTAGGTTGATCTCAAGTCACACCTACTTGGTCACTAACCCTTTCACTCTACCCAACGGGCCTTTAATAGTGATTCTAGACCACAAGCTTATGCACTAACCCACTTAGTCACAAAGCTTAACAATCAATGAAGAGGTTAAACAACCTATGTGAATATGTAAAAGATATTCAAGCATGCAATTAATGCTAAGCAACACTAAATGCTTATCTAAGGATTTAAGGATGTCAATAAATGCAAATCCTAGATATCAATATCTAAATGCAAATGCATGAAGATTTAGCTAGAAAGGCAAAATCGTCCTAAATGCTAGCTATTAATGAACAAGGCTCTCAACCAACAAACAACAACTCAAACATGTTATAAATGCCAATAAACATAAAGATATGCAATAAAATCACATAAAAGAGCTAACCCTAGGCAAACAAGAACATAAATAAATACAATGAGATTTAGGGCATGTTCAAGTTACCTAGTCAATGAAAGCAAGAAGAATCCATGATGAGATGATGCTTGAAGATGTTAGATGCACATGGATTTGTGTTTGGTTGAGTAAAGATGAGTTCTTGGGAGTTTCTCTCTCTAAGGGAAGCTTGGCCTATCAAAAATGTCTTCTTGAACTCATGAAAACGAGCAAGGAAGAAGATAGAGTATATATAAGGGAGCCCTAGTCAAAACAGCATCGTTTTGAACTTAGGGCACAAAATCCCGTCAAAACCGCTAGATGGACCTGCGTCTCAGGTAAGTGTCCAGACCGCGATACACACAGCAGTGCACAGTCTGGACAACACCGCGGTGTAGGGCGCTGTGCATACAAGTGCACAGGCCGCGGTATGGGCAACAGAGGCCCACTGGATAACACCGCGACTTGGGTCGCTATGCGTGCAAGTGTACATGAAGCGGTACAGGAAGCATGACCCTGCTGAGGTATACCGCTCTGTATGCCGCGGTGCAAGCATGTCTTGCCAAGCAGTCTAGGCCGCACTAAGAGAAAAAATTATCTTTTCTGGGCAAACTCAACACACTAAGTGATGTGCAAAATGTGCAAGTGTGGAGTGTGAAAAGAGGCATGCAATACATCATTCAATAACATGAAGATAAGAACACAATGCATGCAAGTGAGTGTGTGCAACTAGATCTCTTCAAAGAAAGTTAAACTAGTGAGATACCTTTGAAGTGCTCTTTGAGAGAGATGATGTTCTTGAAGCTTGATCACACTCAAGAGGCCGAAATTACCCTTACAAAGAATAATCCCCAATGTGGTTTGTCAACAAAATAAGCCAATCAAAATATAAAGAACTTACAATCTCCCCCTTTGGCTATTTCGTGACAAAACCACCTCTCACAAATCATCCTCACAGAAAAGTAAAAACTAGAGGTCAACAAAAGGATATTCTACATTACAAAAAGATACCTAGATACTAGGTCTTCAAAACTTCAAGCTCTTGTAGAATAGCCACCGTCCCTACAAAACAGTGAGACTACACTTTCCAAGACAAGTGTATGTGAGGTGATCAAGAGAGACAATAAATAAAAGCAATTTGTATAGTAAAAGAAAGATGCAACATGCAACATGCAAATGCTCCCCCTAAATAGGTTAACTCCCCCTAAATAGGACAATCCCCCAAAATATGCAACCCCATTAAATAAACCACATTACTCCCCCTTTTTGTCATGAGATAGACAAAGGAGGGTTCCCCAACCTGGTCACCTTAGCAAAGAGAGATATTTGCAAGTAAGTGCATAATCATATACAACAACTTTATGCAACGTAATTAATTGAGAGAGAATCATTGAGGGTTTATTGTTTAGAAGAAAATGTGTGACTTAGTTGCTTTGGATGTAAGACATGTAACATCATGGTTCAAGCAAATGGTATTTGGCAAGGAGAACATCAAAAAGGGTTCCAAAAGAATTCAAACCAATTTGCACCCTTTTGCCATAAAGAAACATGATATAGTATTTTGAAAAGAAATTTCAACGCACACAAAGCTATATCAATTCTTAAAAGCAAATCAAGACATTGGATCAAGAGATCCTTTTAGATTTTTCCGGATAATTATTCGTATGATAGTAGTCTTGATTAACAATTAAGAAGAGAGAGAAGACTAATTTGGATATAAAATCCTTATTGATTACATGGATACAAGATCCTTATTGATTAGTCTTCTCATTTGCATCCACACACATTTGCATTAACGTAATCAGGACATATTTCATGCATATCATTTTGAGCATGTCATAATCAAGTTCACATGTCATGGAGATAAATTATAGGTCATTCAAATGTACTTCCCAATCAATTCTCCTAATCCAAAAATGCATGTTTGAACATAGAGGTGACATGGATTACAAATCAAGCAAGGCACACTTATTGAATAAAAAGCCATATAAGAATATACATAAGCACAACCAAGAATACTCAAGCAATTAATAAAGAAGCATAAAGTTGATCAAGTTTTTGCTTATTCCAACATGCAAGGTTGCTCTCTTTGCTTGAGTTCCCCATAAAGGGTCAATCACCAAAACACATCAAGGCATAAGACAAATCCCAATAGACCTACTAAGTGACTTGAACCTAGTTGAGTCTAAGGGCTTTGTAAATAAATCCGCTAGTTGATCATTTGTGCCCACATGCTCAAGTGCAATGCATTTGTTTTCAACTAGTTCTCTAATGAAATGATGTCTAATGTCTATATGCTTTGTCCTAGAGTGTTGAACAGGATTCTTTGAAATGTTAATTGCACTCATGTTATCGCAATAGAGGGTAAGAATACCTTGATCAACGCCGTAATCCACAAGCATTTGTTTCATCCAAAGGAGTTGTGTGCAAGCACTCCCGGCGGCTATGTATTCCGCTTCAGCTGTGGATAGAGAGATGGAATTTTGCTTTTTGCAAAACCATGAGACCAAGTTGTTGCCTAGGAAGAAGCAACCGCCAGATGTACTCTTCCTATCATCACAATTTCCTACCCAATCTGCATCACTAAAGCCAACTAAGCTAGCATTAGTGTCAAAAGTGTACCATATCCCATAGTTGGATGTCCCATTCACATATCGAATGATTCTCTTCACGGAGGAGAGATGGGATTCCTTGGGATCCGCTTGGTACCTAGCATACACACCCACACTAAAGGCTATATCGGGCCTACTTGCGGTCAAGTAAAGCAAGCTACCAATCATGCCACGATAAAGACTTTGTTCCACACTCTTGCCACTAGCATCCTTGCTTAGTTTCAAGGTGGTACTCATGGGTGTGTCACAATGTTTGGCATTCTCAAGGCCAAACTTCTTCACTAGGTTCTTAACAAACTTAGCTTGGGATATGAAAATCCCATCATGCAATTGCTTGATTTGCAAACATAGGAAGTAATTGAGTTCCCCAACAAGACTCATCTCAAACTCATGAGACATGACATCAACAAATTGTTGGACTTTGGATTTGTTGGTGGAGCCAAAAACAATATCATCAACATAAATTTGAGCTATGAAAAGCTCATCTTTGTTCCTCTTGATGAATAAAGTTTTGTCAACACTACCCCTAGTGTAGTCATTGTCAACAAGAAATTGAGTGAGGAGCTCATACCAGGCCCTAGGTGCTTGTTTCAACCCATATAAAGCCTTCTTGAAGCTATAGACATGATTGGGGTGGTGTGGATCCACAAACCCCTTGGGTTGCTCAACAAACACTTCCTCATGCAAGAAACCATTAAGGAAGGCACTCTTCACATCCATTTGATGCAATTTGAACTTGTGCACGCATGATATGGACAAAAGAAGCCTTATGGACTCAAGACGGGCAACCGGAGCAAAAGTCTCCTCAAAGTCAATACCCTCAATTTGAGAGTATCCTTGTGCTACAAGTCTAGCCTTGTTGCATACAATGTTTCCATTCTCGTCCGACTTATTCCTATATACCCATTTGGTGCCTATGACATTAGTATCCTTGGGTCTAGGAACAAGAGTCCAAACCTCATTTCTTTCATATTGGTTTAGCTCTTCTTGCATGGCAAGAACCCAAAACTCATCATTCAAGGCTTCATCAACCTTTTTGGGTTCAATTTGAGAGGTGTAACAAGTATAGCTAATTTGATTAGCTATTTGACGCCTAGTCCTTACACACTCATTCATATCTCCAAGAATGTCATTCTTATTGTGGAGATGTCTAACCCATGGAGCGGGTTCTTTAGAGTCCAAAGATGGATCTCTATCAAGAGGTTGGATGACCTCTTCATCAAGACTTGACTTCACATCAATTGAAGTCTCACCATTCTTCTCTAAGAAAGGATCATCAAGCACAATGACCTCCTCATCATGGTCTCTAGTCTTAGGCATACAATCATCTATGACAACATTAGATGATTCCATGACACTCCGAGTTTTTAAATTGAAAACTCTAAAGGCCTTACTATTAAGGGCATAGCCAATAAAAATCCCCTCATCACTCTTGGCATCAAACTTGCCAAGTTGATCTCGGTCATTTAGAATGTAGCATTTGCTCCCAAATGAGTGGAAGTAGCTAACATTTGGCTTCCTACCCTTCCATAATTCATAGGAGGTTTGCCTAGTACCGGGCCTTAGGAAGACTCTATTTCCTATGTAGCAAGCCGTATTGACGGCCTCGGCCCAAAGGTTCCTAGGGACATTGTTGCTAAGCAACATCACACGGCCCATCTCTTGAAAGACCCTATTCTTCCTCTCAACAACCCTATTTTGTTGAGGAGTTCTAGGAGCCAAAAACTCATGGGAAATGCCTAAGCTATTGCAATAGCTTTCAAAACAAGCATTTTCAAATTCCCTCCCATGGTCACTCCTAATCCTTTTAATGCTTTTAATGTGTGAGTTCTTTTCATTTTGAATTTTAGTGCAAAGCGTTTTAAATTTTTCAAATGTTTCAGATTTTTCTCTAAGAAAATATGTCCATGTAAATCTAGAAAAATCATCAACACAAACAAAAATGTATCTCTTGCCACCGAGACTCTCGGTTTGCATGGGACCCATAAGGTCCATATGTAGAAGCTATAATGGCTCCTTGGTGGCGAGATACTTGCCTTTCTTGTTCATACTTTTGGTTTGTTTCCCTTGTTGACAAGGTCCACAAACGCCATCGACTTTCTTCCCAAGCTTAGGGAGACCACGCACAACCTTGAACTTATCTAACATCCTCAAATCTCGATAGTTCATGTGGCCAAGTCTTTGATGCCATAGCTCAACTTCCTCACATTTGGACATATTGCAAGAGATAGCACTAGCTTCAAGACAATAGCAATTGTCACTAGATCTCTTTCCTTTTAGCAAGGTTTGTCCATTTGACATTAAAATAGAGCAATCATTTTTGTTAAACAAGACGGAGAGTCCATCATCATTAAGATGAGAAATGCTTATAAGATTGGCTTGCAAGCCATCAACAAGTAAAGCATTGGACAAGGAGGGTAAGTCGGGAATGGAAATGGTTCCTTTCCCTATGACTTTCTTTCTAGATCCATCACCAAAGGTGACAAATCCTCCATCCTCCAAGACAAGGGATTTAAAGAAGCTCTTGTTCCCCGTCATATGCCTAGAACACCCACTATCTAAATACCAAGTGTTAGAGGCATTTGCCTTCAAGGCAATTTGAGCCACATAGCAAGAATAGTTATCCCTTCTAATCCACCTAGGTGAAATGTTCTCATTCCTAGTGGTATTAGTCACATTGGCTCTAGATTTCCTAGGATCATGCAAATTGGCTCTAGATTTCCTAGGAACATGCATTTTAGCTCTAGCTCTATTTCTTTCAATCATGCTCTTGATTCTACACATTTCAATGTATTTCAAGCAATTTGGTCAAATGTGACCATCAACACCACAAAAGTGACAAGTGGGAATAAAATAAGAAGACATACCATGCCCTTGTGAGTACAAAGGGGCTTTCCCACGCATTTGAGCTTGTCTTTGGTGTTGGATTGGTTCTCTCCTTCTTTGTTGTTGAGTTGGAATGAATTGCTTCATTGATTGACCTAGCATGAGTTGCTTCTTAGCTTGATGGTATTTGGGTTGAGGGAAACTTACTTGATGCACCCTTGTTGATTGAGCTTGAGCCTGTTTCCCTTGTGCTACCTTGACTTGAGAATCTTTAGAGCACTCTCCTAGTTTGATCTTCTTCCTAGGATGTTGTGGGGGTAGAGGCTCTTTGCTATCCAAACTCTTGACAAACACAATCTTGCTTGAGGATGAGGTCTCCTTGTCATTTTCTAGCCAAGACCTTTCTTATCACTTGGCCTCTTGCCAACTCCCAATATGTGGTCAAGTTTATTCGTGCTTGAAGTCATCTTAGCAATGATCTCTCTAGCTTCTTCAAGCTCCTTTTCCATCAATTCCTTATTCCTTTTGGTTATCTTCACTTCTTTATTTAAGTGAGTAGCTTCGGTAGATAGCTTGAGATTCTCTCCTTTTAGCATTTGAATCTCTTTCTTCATCTTCAATCTTGAGCTTTGAAAATGCTCAATGAAGCCTTCAAGATCCATTCCTCCTACATCCATATTTGTTGAATGGGATGAAGAGTCACCATCGCTAGAGTCATCATCACTTTGTTTCTCTACCTCTTCATCATCTATTGCTTCCTTACTCTTGAGGGAAGATGCGAAGGCAATAAAGTTTGCCACATGATCCTCATCATCCGAGGATTCTACTTCTTCTTCCAAGTCATCACCATCGCTTCACGTGGCGGCCATGGCCTTTCCTTTCTTCTTGTTTTTCAAATTTCCACAGTCCGTGGAGATGTGTCTGAAACCTCCACATTCGAAGCATTGAATCCCTTTTCTTGTTGGCTTGTCTTCACTTGACTCAAACTTCTTGAAATGAGTCTTCTTCTTTATTTCCTTTCCTTTGGATCCAAATCCCCTCTTCTCAAAATTGATGAACTTCTTGAATCTTTTCACCATGAGGGCCATTTCTTCATCTGAGTCTTCTTCCTCCTTCTCAACCTTAGAAGTCTTCAGAGCAATACTCTTTTGCTTCTTTTGAGGTGTAGGTGTGGGAGTCCATCTAGACTCATATGCTAGAAGCCTTCCAATAACTTCACTTGGCATCATATTCTTGTAGCCACTATTCTCCTCAAGAGCCGTCACTTTTGACTCAAATCTTGCTAGAAGCGACCTCATAATTTTTTGCTTGATCCTCCTATCCGAATAGGGATCATCAAGTTGATGGCTCTGATTGACTATGTCCATCAACTTCACTTGAAAGTCATTGAAGCACTCATCCTCCTCTATCCTAATTTGCTCAAATTGTGTTTGGAGGACTTGAAGCTTGGAGTCCTTGACCACCTCGGTTCCCTCATGGGCCGTCTCTAGAATCTCCCATGCCTCTTTTACAATTCTTGTTGTTGATCAATTTGTACTGATTGTCATCCATTGCACAAAGAATAGCATGCATAGCCTTGTTGTTCCACTTGGATGCTTCAAACTCTTGAGTTGACCATTCTGACTTTGGCTTGGGAACTACACTTTCGTCTTCAAGAGTCTTTTCCGGAAGAGTGTAGCCATCTTCAATTTTCATCCATGCTTGGTCATTTATTTGGCAAATGTAAGACTCAATCTTGCCTTTCCAAGAGGCATAGTTTACTCCGGTGAGCAAAGGGGGTCTTGTGCTAGAGGCTTCCTCATTACCACTTCTGTTCCCACTCATAGTGTTTGGGTATGAATGAGATGAATGTTTATGATGCAACAAACACAAACAAAATGCAAGAAACACAAAGAGCAAGTATCACCTAAGTGTATCTAGGAACCCGCTCTGATACCAATTGAAAATACACAAAGTGTGTCTAATACAACCTAGAGGGGGGGTGAATAGGTTTTAGTTGATTTATTACCAACTTTTCCACTTAATCAATTTTAATAATCCTGCCCCATATAAGCAATCAATCAATCCAATATAAATATGCGAAAAACAATAAAAACACAAGGATTGATTTACGTGAGAAACCCTCCAACTGGGCAAAAACTCACGGGCTATCCTTCTAGCCACATACGGTCCTCAAATCCACTATTTGAACGAAAGTTTACAACCTAGGTTGACCTCAAGTCACACCTACTTGGTCACTAACCCTTTCACTCTACCCAACGGGCCTTTAATAGTGATTCTAGACCACAAGCTTGTGCACTAACCCACTTAGTCACAAAGCTTAACAATCAATGAAGAGGTTAAACAACCTATGTGAATATGTAAAAGATATTCAAGCATGCAATTAATGCTAGGCCACACTAAATGCTTATCTAAGGATTTAAGGATGTCAATAAATGCAAATCCTAGATATCAATATCTAAATGCAAATGCATGAAGATTTAGCTAGAAGGGAAAAATCGTCCTAAATGCTAGCTATTAATGAACAAGGCTCTCAACCAACAAACAACAACTCAAACATGTTATAAATGTCAATAAACATAAAGATATGCAATAAAATCACATAAAAGAGCTAACCCTAGGCAAACAAGAACATAAATAAATACAATGAGATTTAGAGCATGTTCAAGTTACCTAGTCAATGAAAGCAAGAAGAATCCATGATGAGATGATGCTTGAAGATGTTAGATGCACATGGATTTGTGTTTTGTTGAGTAAAGATGAGTTCTTGGGAGTTTCTCTCTCTAAGGGAAGTTTGGCCTATCAAAAATGGCTTCTTGAACTCATGAAAACGAGCAAGGAAGAAGATAGAGTATATATAAGGGAGCCCTAGTCAAAACAGCATCGTTTTGAACTTAGGGCACAAAATCCCATCAATACCGCTAGATGGACCGCGTCACAGGCAAGTGTCCAGACCGCGGTACACACAGCAGTGCACCGTCTGGACAACACCGCGGTGTAGGGCACTGTGCATTCAGATGCACAGGCCGCGGTATGGGCAACAGAGGCCCACTGGACAACACCGCGACTTGGGTCGCTATGCATGCAAGTGTACATGAAGCGGTACAGGAAGCATGACCCTGCTGAGGTATACCGCTCTGTATGCCGCGGTGCAAGCATGTCTTGCCAAGCGGTCTAGGCCGCGCTAAGAGAAGAAATTATCTTTTCTGGGCAAACTCAACACATTAAGTGATGTGCAAAATGTGCAAGTGTGGAGTTTGAAAAGAGGCATGCAATACATCATTCAATAACATGAAGATAAGAACACAATGCATGCAAGTGAGTGTGTGCAACTAGATCTCTTCAAAGAAAGTTAAACTAGTGAGATACCTTTGAAGTGGTCTTTGAGAGAGATGATGTCCTTGAAGCTTGATCACACTCAAGAGGCCTAAATTACCATTACAAAGAATAATCCCCAGTGTGGTTTGTCAACGAAATAAGCCAATCAAAATATGAGGAACTTACAGTCATACCCCTCTAATTACATATATCCTTTAAGTACCGTTGATTCTCTAATGGACAATAAATCCTATTTCCTCACGGAACTAGGAGAGCGCTCATATTGTCCAAGCTACCCGTAAGGGAACTACCATCTACTTCTCACAAGAAGGAGTGGATTCCACTAGTGTGTACAAACCTTCCCAGCCACAAGCCAAACCGCAATCCTAACATACAAAGCATATTGATCAGGAACTGCATCCGACCTCACCCATGGTATATCAAAAACCACGATCTAACCTGAAGGAGTCGATATGATACTCAGGATTAAGATCACCCACATATAGCCATCATTAGTTGATATATATGAATCTCATCGGTAAACGGATCTTGGTGAGAGATTCATGTAGATCATGGCACAGTTTTATATAATCATATCATACAAGATGGCTCTATTCCCATATCTTCATGTGAACAATTCATGATAGAATCACAGTACATTACGGAATGGACAGCAGCTATAGATTAACCACAAATAAAGTACCTAGCTTTATTTGCTATCTATGGACTCTTAGATTGCACATCTCTTACTGTATCCACTTGTATATGTCACTCATATACACAGTTCGAGATTACATCTTGCAATCTAAGATGTTAATATGCATAAGTTATAAAATAAACAACACAATAAGAATGAATTGAACTTTTTTTTTATTTATTTCATAAATCCATTTACAAATTACATCTTTAGGGCGTAAACCCCAACAATCTCCCACTTGCACTAAAGCATGTGAGGCATGTTTCATAACCCTAGACGATCTAGGTGACTTGAAAACACTTTAGTCGGTAAGGTCTTCGTAAATGGATTATCATGATTGTCTTGTGAGGCTATCTTTATGACGATCACATCTCCTCTCTGCACTATCTCGCTAATGAGATGATACTTTCTCTCTATATGCTTCCCTCTATTGTGGATTCTTGGTTCTTTGGAATTAGACACATCACCACTCTTATCACAATAAATTATAATGGGCTTATCCAGATTTGGAACAACGTCCAGATCACTCAAGAACTTGTGGAGCCAAACAGTCTCTTTAGCAGCTTCACAAGCGGCTACATATTCGGCTTCCATGGCGGAGTCAGTATTGCAAGATTGCTTGATACTTCTCAACACAATGGCTCCACCACCCAGGGTGAAAACCGATCCAGATGTGGATTTCCTAGAATCCATGCATGACTGAAAATCAGAATCCGTGTATCCAAATGGGATAAAATCCCGTCCAGAATACAATAGCATATAGTTTCTCGTTCTCCGAAGATACTTGAGAATTGTCTTGACAGCAACCCAATGATCCAATCATGGGTTGGACTGGTACCTGCTGACTACTCCCACTATATAGTAGATGTCTGGTCTCGTGCATAACATATAATACATGAGACTACCTACTGTAGATGCATAGGGTACACGTCTCATATCCTCAACTTGTTGAGGTTTCTTAGAACACTGTTCCTTAGATAAGTGAACTTCATGCCTAGAAGGTAAATTACATTTCTTGGAGTCTTGCATCGAAAATCGCACAAGAATCTTGTCGATATACGATGCATGAGACAATGCTATAAGTTTGTTCTTACGATCCTTTGTAAGTTGGGTCCGTAAAACATAACTTGCCTCTCCCAAATCTTTCATTTGGAATTATCTAGCTAGCCAACCCTTTACATCAGATAACACTCCCATATCATTCCCAATGAGTATGATGTCGTCCACGTATATGACTAAGGAAACTACATTTTTGTCAATGATGCGCTTGTAGACACAAGGCTCATCGACGTCTTGCTCAAAGCCATAGGTTTTGATCACATTATCAAACCTGATATTCCAATATCTAGATGCTTGTTTAAGTCCATAAATGGACCTTTGTAGCTTGCAAATTTTTGCCCATGATCTGGGAACATGAATCCCTCTGGTTGCATCATATAAATGCTCTCATCAAGATTGTCATTCAAGAATGTAGTCTTGAAGTCCATTTGTCAAATTTCACAATCGAAATAGGCAGCAATGGATAAGAGAATCTGAATAGACTTAAACATGGCTACTGGCAAGAAAGTCTCTTCATAATCGACCCTCTCTTTCCGAGTATAACCCTTAGCCACTAGCCTTGCTTTGAAGGTCTCTACCTTACCGTCCACTCCTCTCTTTCTCTTGTAGATCCACTTACACCCTATGGGTTTTACCCCATCCAGTAAATCTATAAGATCCCAGACTGAGTTGAAGTGCATAGACTCCATCTTAAGATTCATGACTTTAAGCCATTCTTCTTTTTGAGGATATTCCATTGTATTCTTAAATGTCAATGAATCATCCACACTATCAGCAGAGACAACACCTTGTCCCTCACCTATACCTAAATAGCGTTCAAGTTGTCTTACAACCCTCCCATTAAGTCTAGGCGATAGGTATCATGATTAGAAACCATCTGACTCTCAGATGTTTGTGGATCAACAACTCTTGTTGATGAAGCACTAGTCTCACTAGGCTCCATCTCATTCAATACAATCTTAGAACGAGGTTTATGGTCACTAATATAATTGTCCTCAAGAAATGTCGCATTTGTCGATACAAATACTTTGTTATCTTCAGGAATATATAAGTGTCTACATCTAGTCTCTTAGAGTATCCTACAAAAAGGCAGACCACGGACTTGAAGTCTAGCTTTCAACTTCTGTTCTTCAGCACATGTGCTGGACATCCACATACAGGAAAATGTCGCAAACTAGCTTTATGACCATTCCACAACTCTAGGGGAGTCTTAGGAGCAGATTTGGATGGCATTACATTCAAAATTTTTACTGCTGTTTGTAACGCATATCCCTAGAAGGAATTTGGTAACGATGAGTAACTAATCATAGATCTCACCATTTCCATCAGGATTCTATTTCCCGTCTCCGCTACACTATTTTTCTAGTGTGTACCAAGAGCTCTGAGTTGGGAAACTATCCCATGCCTGATCGTAGTGACTTGATATTCCTACCTGATTGATTCTCAACTTCAGCTCGGAATTCTTTGAACATTTCAAATGTTTCCTACTTTTGTTGCATCAGGTAGACATATCTGTATCTTGAGTATTCATCTATAATGGTGACATAATAATCATAGCCGCCCCGAGCTCTAACATTCATCTGTCCGCAGATGTCTGTATGTATGAGCTCCAGTGGCTCTATAGCTCTAAGCCCTTTTGCAGTAAAAGGTCGCTTAGTCATCTTACCTTCTAACAAGATTCGCAAGCAGGTAAGGTGCCAACCTTTAACTCACTTAAAGGTCCGCTTTTTACTAGTATGTCTATAAGGTTGATATGACCAAGCCTTAGATGCTAGAGATACGTGTCATTATTTGGAGAAATATTATGTCATTTAGTTTTTGGTTTTTCAACCTTAAACATTTTGGTGTTGAGCATTGTAGTATGTATTAACGATCTTAACACATACAAATTGTTTTCATTAATTCCTGAATAAATATTCATAAATATTCAGCCCATTCTTGCCAATAATAATAGACTTATTATTAAAAGAAACAAAATATGATTGTTCTAACAACTTAGAAACGGAAACCAAATTTCCTATAAATCCAAGAATATAAAAATCATTGTTCAATAATAAAAAACTATTATTATTACAAAATTGCAATCTTATTGCAACCACTGCTTTGGCCGACACGACATCCCCCGATCCTACACGCAATGAGAATGCTCCTCTAGCTGTGTCCAAGAATCAGTCCACTGCAAAGAAGAACAAACATGGTTAGTGGCCCCTGAATCAACTATCCAGGGTGAAGAATCATCTTTTACTAAACAAGATTCAAGAACAAGTAAATCATATTTACCTTTCCTCTTCTTCTTCTTGGCTACCTCCTCCAGGTACTGAGGATAGTTCCTCTTCCAGTGCCCGACCTTGTTACAATGGAAACATTTTCCTTTGTCTTTGTCGGTGGAGGTGCCCTTCTTTTTTCTTTGGGCGTTCATAGGCTTAGGCTTACCTTTGGCCTGCCCAGCAGACTTCTTCCTTTTTTTTATTATTATTAGAGGAGGAAGATGGCTCGGCAACATTTGCCTTAACAGTCTTACCCTTGTTATCCTTAGTCAAGGACTCAAAAGTAGCGAGCTCATTGAGCAACTGTGTGAGATTTAACCTTAACTTGTTCATCCTATAGTTGCTCTTAAACTGATCGAAACTCTTCAGAAGAGTCGTCAGTATAATGCTCACTTGACTGGATTCGTCAATAGCCCTGCCATTGACTTCTGTCGCGTTGAAGTAGGACATCATGCTCAGGAAATGTTCCCGAACTGATGTACCTTCCTTCATGCGAGCGAGCATAGTGGAACGAACAGCATCGTGTAGCTTTTGCTCGGAGGGCTACCCGAACATAGCTTGCAATGACTCCATGATTTCGAATGCTGAAGTCATTACTTCGTGCTTAGTGACAAGCACGTTTGTCATAGAAGCCAATAGATATATTTGGGCCTTCTCATCAGATGAGACCCATCACTGGTATGCCACACGAACTCTTTGTAAGGCATTGGCAACAGACGTTGGAGGACATTCCTCCGTAAGCACAAACTTGAGGTCTGTTAATAGCCAAATTTGGCTAGGGACCAAAGGGAAATTGTCCACCCTCTAAACCTGGCTCCATGCTCGAGGTCATCCACCAGGAGACCATGTTACCCGAAGCCGAGCTACGATACTGCCCCACAGGAATAAGGACGGGCTCAAGAAACACCCGGAGTAGAGCCTGGCTCGGTCAGATCGAGCCAGCATCACCGAACCTAAAACCAAGAAATTCCCCCGAAGTCGGGATTACCTCGAAATTTCTCTACAAGCTTGCCTATACCTCACTGACATAGTGGGGTGTCCGTACTATGAACTAGAAGCTCGCCCACTCTCGAGAGCCGCCACATGAATTGGAAGCACGCTTTTAGGGGAGTTGAAGAATTCATAACCCTTTGGAGGTACTGAGATAGAAACGCTGTCGGGAATGTCGTATTTAGACCTCAAACGATCAGTCACATTCGGATCAACGGTGGAATCAGGGACAACCCTAAAGTCATAGGGAGGAAGCCTCTCTAAAGGGGGGCCGGAAGCCAGGACTCGATGCTCCCCCGTGGCTTCGCCGCCAACCTCTTTATCGGAGTCTTTATCGGCTATATCCAGAGGATGGTCGGGATGGTTAGAAAACCCGGTCCCAATGGACACATTCCTGTTCGACTGCCGACGTTGCGGATTGGGTGGAGAATCATCGCTGCCTAAGCTCCTCCTTGCTCATTTTCTAGGGTAGGCTAAAGACCTCTTCACCGTCAACCAGGGAATCAACGGAATCGTGACTGGTTTTCGACATGATGAAGTCGGTGAGGATGAGGAATGAAGAAAAAGATATGCTTGAGAGAAAGTTTATAAAAGAAAGTTTATCTTGGGAAAATTTGAAATTTGAGAGATATGAGGAAGACGTTGAGATAAACAAGTATATATAGGCAAGAGGGTAGCAGCAAGAGCTGTCGAGATCTTCGGTTAAGATCACAAAGAATCTCGGGGACTGCAGTAACGCAGCTGGATTAACTCGGAAATAAGTCAGTCAGCTCATGCCACGTCACTTGCGCAGTTAATGAGAAGATTTCCCCAAGATTCTGGTAACGGTACAGAATCTCGGGGACTGCCATAACGCAGCCGGATTAACTGGGAAATAAGTCAGTCAGTTCACGCCACATCACTTGCGCAGTTAATGAGAAGATTTCCCCAATATCCTGGTAACGGTAAAGAAGGAAAGATTTTTCAAATAAAATAAAAAATCTGACCCCAACCCCAAGCTCGACCACCGGTGTTCAAGTCAGAGAGGACTTCTGTTAATAGCCAAATTTGGCTAGGGACCAAAGGGAAATTTTCCACCCTCTAAACCTGGCTCCATGCCCGAGGTCATCCACCAGGAGACCATGTAACCCAAGCCGAGCTACGATACCGCCCCACAGGAATAAAGACAGGCTCAAGAAACATCCGGAGTAGAGCCTTGCTCGGTCAGATCGAGCCCGCATCACCGAACCTGAAACCAGGAAATCCCCCCGAAGTCAGGATTACCTCGCAATTTCTTCTGAAGCTCGCATATACCTTGCTGACATAGTGGGGTGTCTGTAGAAGGCCGCACCTAGCCACAAAAGTTCAAGGGAGGCCAGACCTAGCTCCTGGCCAGAAGAAACTCCTGAATATCGGGGCTAGGACACTAATCGACCTCACTATCTGATGTACCTTACCATAATATACACCATATTCAACGACCCCTATGGGGGCTCATGCTAAACCTGAAGACACACAGGATCACATCTTAAGACGTAGATACGTACAGAACAAGTAATAGAGTCCAAGTAGGAAACAAATTGATCTCCACCAAGATATCCTCAACTCAGCAATTAACTCAAAGTCAATGACATTTAAATGTAAAATCCCGTCCGATAAGGAGGGAAGGGATGGAGAAAATCAATGGGAGAATCAATTAGTTTAACCTGTGAAGATAATGTATAAAAGAAGGACTTCAGCCTTCTGAAAGAGGAGACTACTTTTCGACAGGCATACGACAAGTACCCAACTACACCCTAGAGAAAATTGAGAGCAATTTGAGAGAGATTTGTATATCACACACTATCAATAAAGAAAGTATTTTTGATTCTTTTGGGTGGTTAATAGTATCAATATTCCTTGTCATTTTATTAGGCACTGTTAAACATACGTTCAACCTTGGCCACCACCTATGTGATAGTGGTCTCGAGGGTGCTAACTGAGATTTCTCGCCTTGAGCAAAATTTCTGTTAACACTTTCTGGCGCCGTCTGTGGGAAACCCTACACCCAGTTAATCAAGTCAACTATTTGCATTTGCATTTTCGTTGTTTTACAGGAACCATGAGGCTCCGCCCTTCCCAAGGCCAACATGGAGTTTCGGAACAACCCTCGGCCAGTCCTATGCGAAAGGCCCCAAGAAAGGGGAGGAAGTCTGGGTATAGCAATCAAGCTCTAGTCCAAACAACTAATACGCGGGCTTCTGGCAACCCTATCATAAGTCAGGCCGCGCTCGACCAACAAGCGGCAGCCTTCGTGGAAACCGTCCGCATCCGCCTGCTCACCGAAGGCATCACAGTCCAACCAACAAACTTGAATGATCAGGGAGAACCGAGCAGGTTCAGGGCTAGGCAGCCTGCCTTAGACCGCCTGGGACCTCCTCCTCCAAAGCTAGCTCGAGACCGGACCGGGCCCTAACTTTCGATTAGGGATGGACTGGGACCCATGCCCCCAGTTCCGAAAAGACCTTCACAATATCAGCCCAGTCGAGTTAAGTCTGCAGTAGATGCCTTGACTCGGGAGCAACTAGAGGTACCTCGCCCAACGGCATTGAGGAGGAACGCCCGAGCGCAAGAGGAAGAGAATCAACAAACTTCCCGAGTGGATCCTGTCCATGAAGGGGACTGAATAGAGGTCGCCAGTTTATCCGAGGGACTCGACAGCGAAGAATCTGAGGTCAATTCAAAGAAACCTAGGAACAAGCGACTGAGGGATTAGCTAGCAAAGCTACAGAAGGAAGTCTAGCAGATAAGAAAAGGAAAGAACAAGGAGGATAAAAAGGATCCATTGAGCGAGATGAACGCTCCCTTCACTAGGAGGATCTGGGAAACGGAGCTCCCACCATAATTTAAAATGCCAACAAATAAGTTCTCCGGAACAGAAGACCCTCTAAGCCACATGGTGAGCTTCGTCCAACAGATGGAGGTCCAGAACACTACCAGAGCAGCTATGTGTAGGATGTTTCCAACGACCCTAACCGACTAAGTGAAAACTTGGTTCAGGAAGCTGTCTGCTGGTAGCGTGGATTCTTTCACGAAGTTATCAACAGATTTTTGCTCACAGTTCCAAGGGGTCAAACCTCGTCCGAAGGATCCCATACATCTCCAATATGTGATTCAGGAATGAAGTGAGACATTTCGATCGTACGTGGAACATTTTCACAGAGAGGTCATACAAATGAGAGTTTTCACCGAGAAAGAGACTCTCGCCAATTTCAGGTTGAACCTGTGGGCGAGAAAGCTTTTCCATTCCTTTGCCAAGAGACCTCCCTGAGACTTACCAGGAGGCCTACGATCGGGCTCTTGAGCAGGTCGAGATCGACGAGCAACTCAAAGTCAAGATGGAACACGACGATATGAGAACGGCGAAGCGTTAGAAAAAAGAAGCCCCCAAATCTGAGCCATCTTAGAAAGCTAAGAATAAACCTCCCAATAGGTCGACCTATCGCTTCCCCGCTCCTCAGCACAGGCAAGAAAAACATCCAGCAAGACAAACCCCTCCTCGAGCTTCACCACCTCCCAGGACCGTAGCCCCTTAATACGAGGGGAGAAAGGGTATGACTACTACACTCTCTTGAACGCTTCCAGGGAAACATTCTACCTTGCTATACGAGACAAGGGGCTACTCCAAAAGCCTGCTCCCATGAAAGCCCGAGTTGACAAGAGGAACCGGTACAAGTACTGCGACTTCCATGAAGACGTGGGCCACAACACTTCAGAGTGTTATAATTTACGCAACCAGATTGAAGCCCTGATAAGGGGGGATGCTTGATTGAATTCTTACAGCAGATCAGAGATAACATTCGGACTGGTAGGGAGGTACAAGCCGAGATCCGTGAGGATGCAGAGAAGAGAAAGGGGGAACAGATTGATTTAATACAACTTATCTAGGTGATACACACCATCAGCGGAGGGCCCACACTGGCTGGCACTTCCAATAATTCCTGAAAAAACCACGCAAGGAAGATTCCCCGCATAGAAGAAAGCCAGGGAGTCTTCAAGGTCAGCCAAAGCTCGATAGACTCCTCCCAGTTAGCACAGATCGTTTTCACTGAAGCAGATGTCTTCAACACCAACCTCATGATGATCCCATGGTGATCACAATACAAATTGCCAACTGTCAGGTCCATCGCGTGCTCGTAGATACAGGTAGCAGTGTAGATATCCTCTTCAAGGATACTTTGGAAAAATTAAATCTGAAGCAATGGTGTTACAATAGCTGTACAACTCCACTTTATGGGTTCACTGGGGATTCGATCATACCAGTGGGGTCGATGATCCTCCCAGTAATCGTCGGAACCACCCCACTCCAACAGAATGTTATGGCTGACTTTGTTGTGGTTGTCACCCCATCGGCCTACAACGCCATCCTAGGGAGACCATTCCTTTCCTCCTTGAAGGGAGTCTTGTCAGTATACCACAATGTTCTGAAGTTCCCGGTGGGAACCAAGGTGGGGGAGGTATGCGGAGACCAGCAAGGAGCTAGGAAGTGCTACGCAGTATCTGCCAATCCTACAGCTTTAGCAAAACAGTGCGTACAGGTTGCATTAGTCCAGGAAGTCATGGAAACATCCCGGATAATCTAGGAAGAGATGGAGCCCACAGAGTATCCTAAGCATCCAGAGAGCGAACCTATTATGCCTTATGAGAAGGAACGGAGCAAGGAGTGGGCCAGCGGGTAGCCAGTAGATAGACTAGAGGAGATACCCATCAGAAATGACGATCCCTCCAAGGTTATCAAGGTCGGGGCCACCCTCGAGCCAGAAGTGAAAGAAGGTTTAATTAATCTTCTCAGAGAATTCAGCGACATCTTCGCTTGGAGCCTTGATGAAATACATGGGATCCCGGTATCATTGGCCGCCCATCAACTAGCGGTAGACCCAATGGTCAAGCCCGTCAAACAGAAAAGGTGTCACTTCAACGCTGAGAGGAACGTTGCGGTACATGAAGAAGTAGATAAATTGATCAAGGCAGGGTTTATCAGAGAAGTGCGCTATCCCGAATGGATCGCCAACGTGGTCATGGTTACGAAGGCGAATGGGAAGTGGCGTATGTTTGTCGATTACACCGACCTCAACCGAGTATGTCCAAAAGACAGTTTTCCTTTACCAAAGATCGACCAGCTGGTTGACTCCATGTCCGGAAATAAACTTCTGAGTTTTATGGATGCGTTCACAAGATACAACCAAATTAAGATGCACCCGGCTGATCAAGATAAAACTAGTTTCATTACTGGGCAGGGCTTGTACTGCTACAAGGTGATGCCATTTGGTTTGAAGAATGCAGGGGCTACATACCAGAGGCTGGTTAACAAGTTGTTTAAGACCGAGATAAGAAGGATGATAGAGGTATACATCGACGACATGATCACAAAATTACCAACCACAGAAGAACATCAGGAATACCTTCACAAAACCTTTCTCATACTAAAAGAAAACCAGATGCTGTTGAACCCCTCCAAGTGTGCCTTTGGGGTAACAGCGGGGAAGTTTCTAGGTTTCATGGTTCATGAGAGAGGCATAGAGGCTAACCCAGAAAAAATCAAAGCTATCTTGGACCTGGAATCCCCCACATCACTCAAACAGGTTCAAATTCTGACTGGACGTGTAGCGGCGCTCAACAGGTTTTTCTCTCGCTCCACCGATAAATGTATCCCTTTCTTCAAAGCCATCAAACAAGGTAAAAACATGAAATTGAGCCAGGAGAGCGAGCAAGCTTTCCAAGCCTTGAAAAAATATCTAACAAGCCCACTGTTGTTAGTCAAGCCAGTTCCCGGAGATGAGCTGCAGATATACCTGGCCGACTCAGAAACTGCAGTAAGCGGAGCTTTGGCGAAGGAGTGTGGTGAAGGGATTCAAAGGCCCATATACTATGTGAGTCATGCCTTAACCAAGTCAGAGAAAAATTATATTCTCTTAGAAAAGCTCTCTTATGCTCTGGTGATCTAGGCGAGGAAGCTCCGTCCCTACTTTCAAGCTCATTCAATAGCAGTGGTGACGGACCAACCTCTCCGCCAATTCTTACAAATACCAGATGTGTCCAGAAGGCTAGTCTTATGGGCCCTAGAGCTCACTCAGTTCAATCTAAAGTATAAGCCCCGGACCACGATTAAGGCACAGGCTCTAGCAGACTTAGTGGCAGAATTTTCAGCGCTCCCAGGTCAAGAGAATCCCGCAGCACCAAATGAGATCACTGAAAAGACCTTCGAGATCGACAATTGGCCGGAAGGCTACAAGTCCTGGACCCTCTATACAGATGGAGCATCCAGACAAGCGGGGGGAGGAGCTGGCATAGTTTTAATAAACCCGGAGGGGACTAAATTCTGTCAATGTTTCAGATTCGAGTTCAAAGCCACAAATAATGAAGCAGAGTATGAAGCCCTCCTAGCAGGGATGAAGGCAGCCATCGAACTAGAGGCCGATTACATACAAAGCAAGAGTGACTCATTGCTTGTTGTCAATCAGGTGTCTGGGGTGTATCAGGCAGAGGGAGATAACATGGCTGCCTACTTAAAGCTAGCTCAGTTGCTAAAAAAATAAGTTTAAGGGGTTCAAGATCGATCAGGTGCCTCGACACCAAAACCACTGTACGGATGTTCTGGCTAAGATAGCTGCAAATGGAGGCCAATCCTTACCATGAGGAATTCCCCTCCAAGTGATCTCCCAACCAAGCATAGCCGCAAATAAGGAAATCTGCTCCCTAAATAGTCAGCCTTGTTGGATGGACCCGATAGTTGCCTACCTCCTAGAGGGAGAGCTCCCCGAAGAGCCCGATCAAGCCCGAAGGATTAAAAAACTCTCGGTCCGATATTTCTTGGTAAATAGGTACCTCTATATAAGAGGTAGATCCCTCCTCTTACTTAGATGTTTGTATCCTGACGATGATAAATGGGCACTAAGAGAGGTTCACTATGGGGACTGCAGGAACCACATCGGTGGAGAAGCTCTAGCATATCAAGTGCTTCGTATGGGGTACTACTGGCAGACCATCCACCAAGATGCAAGAAGCTTCGTACAATCTTGAGAGCCATGTCAAAGGACTTCAAACTTGAACCACCAGCCACCTGAGCGACTGTCGTCTCTCAGTTCACCCTATCCTTTTTCCATGTGGGGGATCGACCTAATTGGACCGCTTCCTACCCCTCCCGGACAGGTGAAATATGCTATCGTGGCTATCGACTATTTCACAAGATGGGTTGAGGTAGGGCCTCTTTCTCGGATATCAAAAAAGAATATGGCCAAGTTCATCAAAACCAACATGGTATGTAGATTCGGGGCCCCTCTCATCATTATAGCCGACCTGGGTAAGCAGTTTGACAATGCCCGATTCTATGATTTTTGCAAAGAATTGGAGATCGACCTCAGGCTCGCTTCAGTAGCCCATCCCCAGACTAACGGGCTGGTGGAATCCACCAACAAGACTATCAAGAAACTTCTAAAGAAGAAACTAAAGCAGAAAAAAGGCAAATGGGCCGAAGAGCTGCCAAAAGTCCTCTGGGCATACCGGACTACAAAGAGAACATCTACCGGGAAGACACCTTACTCTCTGGCTTTCGGAGTTGAAGCTTTCCTCCCCATCGAGCACAAATTATCCTCATTCAGGGTGTAACATTTTGAACCCGAAAGTAACGAGGTCAAGCTCCGGGCTAATCTGGACCTCCTAGAAGAGAAACAAGACCGGGTAGCGGAGAAAGTGGCAATCTACCAGGGCAAGATAGCTAGATATTTCAACTGAAAGGTCAGAGCCTGGAATTTCAAAGAAAGGGATCTGGTGCTTAGGAAAGTGACCCTGAATACTCGGAAAGGTCGGACGGAGTCCTAAGCTTCAATTAGGAAGGGCCATATTTGATAAAGTTAGTTGCTCGCAATGGAGCCTACAAACTCAAAGACATGGAGGGACGACCCATCGACCACACTTGGAACGCAGATCACTTGAGGAAATTCTACCCTTGAGCAGGGAGTTTTCAAGCAGATTACCCCCATTTAGGTTTCATTAGAATCCCTAATAAAGATGTACCACATCTCGATCATCAATAAAGTCATTCTTTTTTTCTCTTTATCTCCGACTATGTTCAACATTAGTATCTACATACTCGACTAGGAAATTCAACATAGACACCTCAAGACCAGTGACTAGCAGGGGAAGCCCCCTCGCTACCCCTGATGCCTTGGTCGGGCTACCACCCCCAAGAAGGGTCTGAGTGTAAAAGCATAGCTGCCATCCAGATCTCGAGACCGGGAAATAGCTAAATAGCCCTCTTGATGCCTTGGTCGGGCTACCACCACCAAGAAAGGTCTGAGTGTAAGAGCATAGATGCCATCCAAACCTCGAGACCATGAAAAAACTAAACAGCCCTCATGATGCCTTGGTTTGGATACCACCCCCAAGAAGGGTATGAGTGTAAGAGCATAGCTGTCATCCAGATCTCGAGACCATAAAATAGCTAAACAGCCCTCCTGATGCCTTGGTCGGGCTACCACCCCCCAAGAAGGGTCTGAGTGTAAGAGCATAGCTGCCATCCAGGTCTCGAGACCAGGAAATAGCTAAACAGCCCTCATGATGCCTCGATCGGGCTACCACTTCTAAAACGGATTTAAATATAAATATTTATTTTCGTGTGCAGGATCAAGATCATCCTGATAAGAATTCCCTACCAAAGTAAGAATGAAGTATGAACAAACTATCATCAAGGATGGAGTTCTAGTTCCTAGTCAGGACCAGGAATAAAACAAGAGTTTCTCAAGCAAATCGGTTTCTCATTAAATACAAGAGGAGCCTATCCCCCGGTAAGGCTACATCTATCAAACGGGGGAGCCCAATCTCCGAGCATGGGCTACAAAAAAAATAACTAAACTAATCAAGAGCAAAACGGGGTGCCCACCCTCTTTTCCAGGTAATCAAGACCAATCACAAACAGGCCGCGTCAAGCTTTGAAACTCTCTTGATTTTCCTCTGCTGATCCTCCTCCCTCACGCTGATCCTCGCCATCAACCCCCCCCCCCTTTAGGTAGTTGCCCATCTTGGTTATCCTCGCCAAACATCCCTCCATTCAGAGGCTCCTCCTGTTGATCAGCATGATCTTCCTCCAAGACTTCATTAATCACTGCCATAACTTCAGGTGGGATAGCCGCATCAAGAACGGCAGTCATAGACCCCGTCCAGCTCCTGTCGACCTCCATCTCCATTATAGGGGGTTCCTCAGACGGGCTCCTAGCTCCTTCCACAGCTCCTGGTTGGTCTCCTTCGGATCGTGAGGATAGAACCTTACTTGAAGACTCCCCAGGACCTGAAGCAGTAAAGATAGGAGGAGAAAATGGAGGATCTGCCTGGACGGGCTACTTTCCAGCTACAGCCTGGCTCGAAGGAACCTCATCGTCATCATCAGGGCGGGACAACTCAACAGCCTTGATCATTATCTCCTTTCTATCCCAACCGGCAATGGATGACAGATCAAAGGGAAGAGGGAGAGCCTCTGTGACCTGAAAGGAAGCGTAGAAGTATTCATCACTAAAAGAGGTCTTCGCGTCAGCTTGCAGCTTGGTCACCTGAACAATCAAAGCCTGAATCTCGAGGTCCAACTTCTTAGCCTCAGCTTTCCAAAAATCCCTCTGCCTGGCCCGCCGGGTAGATTGGAGACGTTCTTGATCATAAGACTGCTTCGTCCTCTCATGATCACAACGAAGTTCGGCCAGCTCGATCTCAATTTTTCCTTGGTTGGAGGTCATCTCTTCTACTAGGGTTTGAGCCCGCTTAATCAATCACATGGCTTTCTCAGCTTCGGCTTTGGCTTCGGCCATAGCAGCTCGGTCATGAAGAAGGGTTACCTGGTGGCCCATGGCTGCATTTAACTTGAAGGCCTATAAAATACAAAACCAGGGTTAAAAATTGAACAAGCTGGCAGAAGCAGTACGAAGAAAATACAATTACCTCAGCTAAGACAGCAGACCCCTTGGTGAGCAAGATATCCACGAGCATTGAGGCCATCTTGGAGATCCCACCGCCCGGACAGGAATCGATGAATTGTTCCAGGACTTCATCCTGCCCCGTCGAGCTCGACTGAGGGCGGGAATGGCTAGGAGGAATCTCTACAACACCCTTTTCAAAGCCCTCCGAAGCTCGGGGGGTTGGAAATGTAGCGGAATCAGAAGGACGAATCGTGGGAGTAGCAACCTTAGCAACAACAACAGAAGAAGCAGAAGCAGTTGGACCAACAGCTTGAGGAGCCTTACTTAGAGCCCGAAAAGCCCACGACGCAAGGTTGGCCATCTTAGACCCAGCTGGGGAGGCAGATTGAGCAAGAGCCGGTGTAACCCCAGCAAAGGGAAGAGGAGTTCGAGCCTAAGGAGAACGTTGAACGTCGTGGGAAGCTGGCTCAACAACAAAAGCTGTGAGTAAACAAAACAAAAATGGAAAATGTCAGAACCAAGCTAGTAAACAAGTCAAAACAAGAAGATTCAGTAACACTTACGAGGAGTAGCAACTAAGATCTGCAGGTATTGATTCACCCTATGAGGATCGAAGGCTTCAGCGGTTGGGAACTTCAGGTTCAAGTAATTCCTGGCCAGAATAGCCTTCAAAATAGTTTCGAATTCAGAAGGCAGGGAGTCCCAATCCCATGATGGTTTATCACTAAAAGCTGTTGGAACCTCGAACTCATGCCCCCTCAATGAAAATCGAGCTTCCCTAATCATCCCCCGCAAGGATCCATTCTTCTTTCCAGGCGGGGTCCTTCTTCAAAGCGCCGGGAATAACAAAGTTGAGCTTGCTCTTGGCCTTAGCATAAAACTGACCTCGGGGAACGCCAGATAGGCTCCCGATTTGAAAAAGATAGGCCAGCTCCTCTGCTCCGGGCTGTCTCGTCACCTTGCTTAGCTAGCATTGTTCCCTCCACAGCACGAGGAAGCCAATCAAATGCCTCCAAAAGTCGGGCATCAACAGGAAGGGAGCAAGCTGGATGGCATTGAGAGCTCACCGAAGAGTAGGATGAAGAGGAAGCCTAACCCCATTCTCGAGAGCCGCCGCATGAATTGGAAGCACGCCTTTAGAGGGGGTTGAAGAACTCATAACCCTTTGAAGGTACTGAGATAGAAACGCTGTCGGGAATGCCGTATTTAGACCTTAAACGATAAATCATGTTCGGATTAACCGTAGACTTAGGGACAACCCTGAAGTCATAGGGAGAAAGCCTCTCCAAAGGGGGGCTGGAAGCTAGGACTGTATGCTTCCCCTTGGCATCGCCACCAACCTCTTTATCGGAGTCTTTATCGGCTATATCCAGAGGACGGTCGGGATGGTTAGAAAACCAGGTCCCAATGGACACATTCATGTTCGACCGCCGACGTTGCGGATTGGGCGGAGAATCATCGCTGTCTAAGTTTCTCTTTGCTCTTTTTCTAGGGGCAAGGCTAAAGACCTCTTCGCCGTCAACCAAGGAATCAACAGAATCGTGACTAGTTTTCGACATGATGAAGTCGTTAAGGATGAGTAATGAAGAAAAAGATATGCTTAAGAGAAAGTTTATGAGAGAAAGTTTATCTTGGGAAAATTTGAAATTTGAGAGATATGAGGAAGTCGTTGAGATAAAAAAGTATATATAGGCAAGTGGGCAGCAGCACGAGCTGTCGAGATCTTCGGTTAAGATCACAAAGAATCTTGGGGACTGCAGTAACGCAGCCGGATTAACTCAAAAATAAGTCAGTCAACTCACGCCACGTCACTTGCGCAGTTAATGAGAAGATTTCCCCAAGATTCTGGTAATGGTAAAGACTCTTCGGGACTGCCGTAACGCAGCCGGATTAACTCAGAAATAAGTAAGTCAGTTCACGCCACGCCACTCCACGTCACTTGCGCAGTTAATGAGAAGATGTCCCCAATATTCTGGTAACAGTAAAGAAGGAAAGATTTCCCAAATAAAATAAAAAATCTGACCCCAACCCCAAGCTCGACCACCGGTGTTCAAGTCAAAGGGGACTTCTGTTAATAGCCAAATTTAGCTAGGGACCAAAGGGAAATTTTCCACCCTCTAAACCTGGCTCCATGCCTGAGGTCATCCACCAGGAGACCATGTTACCTGAAGCCGAGCTACGATACCACCCCAAAGGAATAAGGACAGGCTCAAGAAACACCCAGAGTAGAGCTTGGCTCGGTCAGATAGAGCCCGCATCACCGAACCTGAAACCAGGAAATCCCCCAAAGTCGGGATTACGTCACAATTTCTCCTAAAGCTCGCCTATACCTTGCTTACATAGTGGGGTGTTCATAGAAGTCCGTACCTAGCTTCAAAAGTTCAAGGGAGGCTAGACCTAGCTCCTGGCCAGACGAAACTCCTGAATATCGGGGCTAGGACACTAATCGACCTCACTATCTGATGTACCTTACCATAATATACACCCTTTTCAACGATCCCTATAGGGGATCATGCTAAACCTGAAGACACACAGGATCACATCTTAAGACGTTACATACATACAGAACAAGTAATAGAGTCCAACTAGGAAACAAATTGATCTCCACCAAGATATCCTCAACTCAGCAATTAACTCAAAGTCAATGACATTTAAATGTAAAATCCCGTCCGATAAGCAGGGAAGGGATGGAGAAAATCAAGGGGAGAATCAATTAGCTTAACCTATGAAGATAATGTATAAAAGAAGGACTTCGGCCTTCTGAAAGAGGAGACTACTTTTCGACAGGCATACGACAAGTATCCGACTACACCCTAGAGAAAATTGAGAGCAATTTGAGAAAGATTTGTATATCACACACTATCAATAAAGAAAGTATTTTTGATTCTTTTGGGTGGTTAATAGTATCAATATTCCTTGTCATTTTATTAGGCACTATTACACATACGTTCAACCTTGGCCACCACCTATGTGGTAGTGGTCTCGAGGGTGCTAACTAAGATTTCTAGCCCTGAGCAAAATTTCTGTTAACAAGGTCTTTTGTGACCAATATTGTATTATTATTTAGTTTCCACTTAGTGTAGTTATCATCAGTTAATTTGTTGTTTGCAAGTATTTGTAGTATCGCAGAAGACATAATTGCTAAAATAAATAAAATATTCATCAAGTCATTTATTAAAACAAGTGTGAGTGCTTTGGCATAAGTTGATAAGGATAAAATGTTGTTAAAAAAACATTAGACTTAGTTTCAAAAAAGAAAAAAAAAATTAGAATTTTGACAACATACAAATGTATGTTGCTAATGCTATATCTACCACAACATACAAAAAATGTATGTTGTTAATTGTTACTCTACTACAACATACAAAAAACTGCATGTTGCTAAAGATATATCTACAACAATTATACAAAAGTGCATGATGTTAATGATATCTCTACACCAACATACAAAAATACATGTTGCTAAAGATATCTCTACGACAACATACAATAATAGCATGTTGCAGAATACATGATTTTTAACAACATACGAAGATGTGCATTGTTCAATCCAAAAGTTGTAACAACTTTCGAAGTCATGTGTTGCCAAATAATTACTTTTTAACAACACATGAAGACATGTGTTGCTAAATACTAGGTTTTTAACAACTTGCAAAGATGTGTGTTGACGAATACTAGTATTTTAACAACACACGAAGTTGCATGTTGCTAAATGCTTACTTTTTAACAACACGTAAAGTTTGCGCGTTATTATATATTATGTTTTTTTAACGACCTTCAATGTATGTTGCAATAAGTGACTTTTCACAACATCCATCAATTGTGTGTTGTCGTATATGCCTTATTATTGGCAATATACGTTTGCGTGTTGCCGTAAGTCACTTCCACAACACACATTTTCTGTGCATTGCGGTAGGTGACTTTTCACAACATATACCTCATGTGTGTTGTTAATTGAATGTTGTCGTAGACTAAATTTCTTGTAGTGAATCAATGAATCCTAGTTATCAATGTCTAAATGTAGAAACATAAGACTTAGCTAGATGATATGAATGACCTACAATCCTAGTGAAATATACAAACTAGGTTAAATTCCCTTATGCTAACCTAAAGGGGGTGAATAGGTTTTTATAGCTTTTTCAATCCCTTGAAACAAACAAAAGTTTGTCCCTCTAGCTAGCTTGAATCACAACACTTTGAACAATAAAGCATATGTAGACAATCAATAGGCATTGTCAATCAAGTTTACAAGTTGCTAGTGAAGGAATTATTATAAAACTAAAAACAAAGAATACTTGTTTTCTCAATAATGTCCAATATGTACAAGTACTAATCAAAATATGATTTTATAAGAATAAGTCTAAGTACAAATAAAATAATATTTACAACTTTGGTCAAATGAAGTGATTGCCTCTCACACATTACAACAATCTTGTTTACAAGAATATCTAGATATGAAGTTTGTGAAACAAGATACAACCATACACATACAAATATAAAAAGAGAGATAGGAAGGATTGACAGAAGATTTTTTTTAACGTGGTAAAATCTCCGAAGAGGAAACATCCACGGGTTGAATACAACCATTAAGTACTTTTATTATTGGAAAGTAGATAAAAAATTCCTCAAAAGTGACCAACAAATGATACACTTAGGTTCAATCTATTAATTAATGATATAATCTAGAGATGAGTGGAGGTGTGTGCCCAAAATTCTACCACTTTGATCGTAGGGGTGGTGTAAGAACCTCTATTTTGTGATTGACTTATTTCATGACATACCACATTGGGGATGATTGTGTAATGGGCAGCTTAGGTCCTTGTCGGCAAGCTTCCAAGCATCTCCATGACTTCAAGAGCAAAAGGTATACTCATTTGACTTTGTCTCTTAAAGAGTTTAGGAGCACACACACACTTCATGCATGATTTGCTTCATCTTGCATTATGTTCATCATTGTTTATATATGTGCATCATTTACACATTGCACACACACACTTACATGCATTCTTGTATAACTTTGCATTTGTGTTTCCATGATTGTGTGCATGTATGTCTCAACTCACACGAGCACTTTTTTGTTTGTCTTTACATGTGATTGTTGTGTTTTACGTTTTCCGTTATGTGTTTGGAAACACCCTCACTCGCACGATGGTGTGCTTGTGTTGTCTCCGCGCTTGCACGTTGGTGTGCTTAAGTCTTAGCGCAATTTGTGACCATAGAGAGGTTTCATTTATGCTCTCTTGGATTGGTATTTGGTTACATGGTTTTAAACCATGATTGTGGGAATTTAGTTATTGACCAATTCTGACCTTTTGTCACTCTTTTGACCATAAATATTTATATAGTTATAAAAATCTTATTTTTTTAATTGGAGTAGAAAGTAGACTTCTATACCTTTCTAACGGTATATTATTCGTAATATTTTATGACCGTTTGGTTTGGTTTTGAAGTTTCCAAAGAGACCACTGAAACAGAGCATCTCTGCTGTTATCCGTTTTTGACCTTCGGTCACTTAAATGACCATAACTCTTTCTACAGACATTGTTAACGGAAATTTTGCTCGGGATGAGAAATCTCAGTTAACATCCTCGAGACCACTACCACGTAGGTAGTGGCCAAGATTTATTATATATGTAACAATAATTTATAAAATGACAAGAAAGCAAGAATGTTTTTATTGAACGTGTATGGTATACAAATACAGAGATTCTTTTCTCTTTGCTCTCAACTCACTCTAAGGAATGGTTGATTGTTTGTCGTATGCCTGTCGAATAGTAGTCTCCTCTTTTCATTTCCTTTCTTTTCTATTTATACATAGTTTGTAGGTCAACAGACTGATTCTCCCTTGACTTTCTCAGTCTCCTTCTTATCGGGCGGGATTTCTTGCTTTAATGCCATTGACTTTGAGTTAACGTCTGAATTGAGAGTATCGTGGTGGAGATCAGTTTGTTTCCTTTTTTGGATTTTGTTATTTGTTCTGCCTATAGGTAACGTTTCCAGATATGATTCAGTGTATCCCTCATATCCTTTCAGCGTGATCCTTTATAGAGGTCGTTGGATATGACGATATGGTGTGGTGCATCAATCAGGGAGGTTGATTAGTATTCCAACCTTGATATCTGAGAAGTTTCATCCAGCTTGGAGCCAGATCTGGCTTCCCTTGACCTTTTCGAAGCTAGATATGGCCTCGACTGACCTTTTGAAGCTAGGTGTGGCTTCGACTAACCTCGCGGCCTTTTAGGGACATTCTTCTGTGTCAATCGAGGTACAGACGAGTCTCTAGAGCATTTGCGAGATAACCTCGACTTCGGGGAGCTTCTAGTTTTGGTGATGCGGGCTAGATCTGATCTTTTCGGGCTTTATCCCGGATGTTTTCGGAGCCCGTCCTTGTTCCTGGGGTGGTATCGCAGTTCGGCTCTGGATAAAGAGGTCTCCTGGTGGAAGCTCTCAGGTTCGGGCTCTATCCCGGATGTTTTCGGAGCCCGCCCCTATTTTTGGGATGGTATCGTAGTTCGGCTCTGGATAGAGAGGTCTCCTGGTGAAACTCTCGGGTATGGAACCAGGTCTGGGAGGTGAAAAATTTCCCTTTGGTCCTTAGCCAATTTTGGCTATTAACAGAAGTCCCCTCTGACTTGAACACCGGACGTCTAGCTCGGGGTTGAGGTCAGATTTTCACTTTATTTGGGAAATCTTCCTCTTTTTACCGTTACCAAACGAGTATCTCAGTAACTCGTGATGTTGCCCTCCTGCCTATATATATGTCTGTTTTCCTCCTCATCTTCCTCACATCTCTTCGACCTAAAAACTTTTTGCTGAGAAATATTTCCATAGTTTTTCCTCCAAGCTTGCTTCCTTCTTCATTCTTCGTCTTCTATAATGTCGAAAAACAGTCGCGACTCAGCTGATTCCATATTCGACGGCGAGGAGGTCGTCATTCTTACTTTAGGGAAGCGGGCTAGGAGGAGTTCTGACGGCGACGATTCCCCGCCCACCTCATAGCGTCGGTGGTCAAGTAGGAATGTATCCATCGGGACTGGGCTCTCCAACCATCCCGACCACCCTTTAGATATCCTCGATGATGACTCCGACAAAGAAGTGGACGGTGGTGCTGCGGGGGAGCGTCGGGTCTCGGCTCCTGGTCCCCTTGGGGAGAGGCTCCCTCCTTACGATTTCTGGGTTGTCCCAGATTCCACCGTTGACCCGGTGTCGATTGATCGCTTGAGGTCAAAGTTTTGCATCCCCGACAGCGTATCCATCTCGGTGCCTCCTAAAAATTTTGAGTTCTCCAATCCCCCTAAAGGCGTGCTTCAGATTCATGTGGCCGCTCTTGAGAACGGGGTCAGGCTTCCCTTCCATCCGACCCTTCGGAGGGCTCTCAACGCCATCCAGCTCGCTCCCCTCCAATTGACGCCTGGCTTCTGGAGGCATCTGATTGGTTTCCTTGTATTATGGAGGGAAAAATGCCAGATGAGTAAGGTGACGAGGGAGCCAGGTGCAGAGGAGCTGGCTTATCTTTTCCAGATTGGGAGCTTGTCGAGGCTCGTAGAGGCCAGTTCTATTCCAAGGCCAAGAATAAGCTCAACTTCATCGTTCCTGGTGCCTCGAAGAAGGACCCCGCATGGAAAGAAGAATGGATCCTAGCGGGGGATGACTGGGAGATCTCGATTTTCATCGGAGGGCATGAATTTGAGGTTTCTACGGCTTTCAGTGACAAGCCCTCCTAGGACCGGGACTCCCTGCCTTCTGAGTCCGAAGCCGTCTTAAAGGCTATTCTAGCCAGGAATTATCTGAATCCGAAGTTCCCTACTGCTGAAGCTTTTGATCCTCGTAGGGTGAACAAGTATTTACGGATATCAGACGCTATTCCTCGTAAGTATCCTTGAGTTGCTTCGCCTTATTACTTAGCTTGGTTCTAACATTTTCTTTTTTAATCTGCTTATTCATAATTTTTGTCGTGGAGCCGGCAACCCGTCACGTCTCACGCTCTCCTCAAGGTGGAGCTTCTCTTCCCTCTTCTAGGGTCGAACCTGCCCTGGCTTCGTCTATCTCTCCGGTTGGGTCTAAGATGGCCACTCTTGCCTCGCGCGCTTTCCGGGCATAGGGTAAAGCTCCCCAGGTGGTTAGCCCGGCTGCTTCTGCACCCTCGGCCGTGGCCGCTAAAATCGCTACCCCTTCGACTCAAACACCTGCTTCCGCTGCGCTTCCAACAACCAAAGCCTCAGAGGTTTCTAAGAAAGGTGTTGCTTCTGGGAAAGGCGTCGCGAAGGCTCCTTCCAGCCACTCCCGGTCTCAGTCGAGCTCGACAGGGCGGGATGAGGTCCTGGAGCAGTTCATAGCGTCATGTCCGGGTGGCGGGATCTCCAAGATGGCTTCTTTGCCTGTGGACGTCCTTATAACCAAGGGGTCTGCTATTCTAGCTAAGGTAATTGTATTTCCTTCACGCTACTTTTGTTAATTCGTTCAGTTTCTAACTCGGGTTCTGTATTTTGTAGGCCTTTAAGGTTAATGTCGCGATGGGCCAGCAGGTAGCCCTCCTCCGTGATCGGGTTGCAAAAGCTGAGGCTGAAGCCGAGAAAGCCGGGGAACTGCTCAACAGGCTCGGTCTTTAGTGGAAGAGGTGACTTCCAGCCAGGGAAAAATCGAGCTCGAGATGGCTGAGCTTCGCTGCGATCATGAGAGGATGAAGCAATCTTTTGATCAGGATCATTTTCAATCTCTCCGGCGGGCTAGGCAGCGGGATTCCTGGAGATCTGAGGCTAAGAAGCTGGACCTCGAGAACCAGTCTCTGATTACTCAAGTGACCAAGCTGCAAGCTGATGCGGAGACCTCCTTCAGCGACGGGTATTTTTATACTTCCTTTCAGGCCGCGGAAGCTCTTCCTCCTCCCTCTGATTTATCGTCTATTGCAGACTGGGACAGACAAGAAATAATGCTTAAAGCTGCCGAGTTATCTCGCCCTGAAGGCGACAAGGTGGTCCCTTCTAGCCCAGAAGGAACTGGGAAGCCGCTCGCTCAGTCAGATCCCTCATTCCCTCTTCCTTCCTTTATCACCTCAGGTCCTAGGGAGTCTTCCAGCAAAGTGATGTCCTCTCGATCCGAGGAGGACCAATCAGGAGCTGGTGAAGAGGTTAGGAGCCCATCTGAGGATCCCCCTTTAACAGAGATGGAGGTCGACAGGAGCGAGATGGGGTCCTTGGTTGCCCTTCTTGACGCGGCTATCCCTCTTGAGGTTATAGGCGTAATTAATGAAGTTTTGGAGGAAGATCCAGTTGATCATCAGATGGAGCCTCTAAATGGAGGAGCGGTCGGCGAGGATAACCCAGATGGACAGCTATCTGTAAAGGGGGTTGATGCTGGGGATCAGCAGGAAGGAGGAGGGCCAGCGGAGGGGAGCCATAAGAGTCCCAAAGCTTGAAGTGGATGACTTGTTTTTGATTGCCCGGAAAAGGGGGTAGGCACCCCGTTTTGCCATTATCAGTTTTTCATTTTTCGTTTTCTTTTTATAGCCCGAGTTCGGGGGTTGGGCTCCTCATTTGGATGTAGCCTTATCGGGGGATAGGCTCCCCTTGTCCTTAATGATAAATCGAAGCGCTCTTTTGAGAACTTTTATTCTGTTTCTGGTCTTGCATGGGATCCAGAGTAGCATCTGTAGGAACAATTATGATTCGTGTAGGGAATTATGATGATTTTGATCCTGCACACGAAAGCAAACATTATATATATGTACATATATATATATATATATATTTTAAGGGGTGATAACCCAACCAAGACTTTAGGAGGGCTACTTAGCTTTTTCCAAGTCTTTAAGATCTGGTGGGCAACTATGCTCTTACACTCAGATCCTTCTTGGGGGTGGTAGCCCGACCAAGGCATCAGGAGGGTTATCGAGCTATTTCCTGGTCTCGAGATCTGGAGGGCAACTATGCTCTTACACTCAGATCCTTCTTGGGGGTGGTAGCCTGACCAAGGCATCAGGAGGGCTATAGAGCTATTTCCTGGTCTCGAGATCTGGAGGGCAACTATGCTCTTACACTCAGATCCTTCTTGGGGGTGGTAGCCCGACCAAGGCATCATGAGGGCTATCGAGCTATTTCCTGGTCTTGAGATCTGGAGGGCAACTATGCTCTTACACTTAGATTCTTCTTGGGGGTGGTAGCCCGACCAAGGCATCAGGAGGGCTATCGAGCTATTTCCTGCTCTCGAGATCTGGAGGGCAACTATGCTCTTACACTCAGATCCTTCTTGGGGGTGGTAGCCCGACTAAGGCATCAGGAGGGCTATCGAGCTATTTCCTGGTCTCGAGAGGTTTATGTCGAATTCCCATACAAGGGTATAGTCACTAATGTTGAACATAGTTGGAGACATAGATGGAAGAGAAAAGGAAAATTACTTTATTAATGATCGAGATGTAGTACATCTTTATTAGGGTCTGTAATGAAAACTAAGTGGGGATAGTCTGCTTGAGAACTTCTTTCAAGGGTAGAATTTCTTCAAATGATCTGCATTCCAAGTGTGGTTGATGGATCGTCCGTCCATGTCTTCGAGTTTATAAGCTCCATTGCGAACAACTAGTTTTATCAAATATGGCCCTTCCCAATTTGGACTTAAGACTCCATCCGACCTTTTCCGAGTGTTCAGGGTCACTTTCCTAAGTACCAGATTCCCCGTCCTTGAATTTCTGGGCTCTAACCTTTTGGTTGAAGTATCTAGCGATCTTGCTCTGGTAGATCGCTACTTTCTCTGCTACCCGGTCTTATTTTTCTTCCAAGAGGTCTAGACTAACCCGGAGCTTGACTTCGTTACTTTCGGGCACAAAGTGATGTACCCTGAACGAGGTTAATTTATGCTTGATGGGCAGGACTGCTTCAACACCGAAAGCCAGGGAGTAAGGTGTCTCTCCGGTAGCTGTTCTCTTTGCAGTCCGGTATGCCCAGAGGACTTCTAGTAGCTCTTCGGCCCATTTGCCTTTCTTCTGCTGAAGCTTATTTTTCAGAAGTTTCTTGATAGTCTTGTTGGTGGATTCTACCATCCCGTTAGTTTGGGGATAAGCCACTGAAGCGAGCCTGAGGTCGATCTCCAATCCCTCGCAGAAGTCTTTGAATCGGGCGTTGTCGAATTGCTTTCCTAGGTCAGCTATAATGATGAGAGGGGTCCCGAACCTGCATACCACGTTAGTCTTGATGAACTTGGTTGTATTCTTTTATGATATTCGAGAAAGAGGTCCTGCCTCGACCCATCTTGTGAAGTAGTCGATAGCCACGATAGCATGTTTCATCTGTCCAGAAGCGGTAGGAAGTGGCCCAATTAGGTCGATTCCCCACATGGCAAAGGGGTAAGGTAAATTGAGGGACGACAGTCACTCGGGTGGCTAGTGGTTCAAGTTTGAAGTTCTTTGACAGGGTTCGCAGGATTGCACAAAACTCTTTGCATCTTGATGGATGGTCGGCCAATAGTACCCCATACAAAGCACCTGATAAGCTAGAGTTTCCCCACCTATGTGGTTCCCACAGTCTCTAGAGTGTACCTCTCTTAGTGCCCACTTAGCATCATCGGGATGCAAGCACCTAAGTAAGGGGAGGGATCTGCCCCTCCTGTAGAGGTAACCGTCCACCATACAGTATTGAACTAAAAGTCTCTTAATTCTTCGGGCTTGGTCGGGCTCTTCAGGAAGCTCTCCTTCAATGAGGTAGGCGACAATTGGGTCCATCCAGCAAGGTAGGCGATCCAGGGAAAAAATTTCTCCATTTGTGGCTATGCTTGGCTGGGTGATTACTTTGAGGGGAATCCCCCTTGGTAGGGATTGGCCTCCGTTCGCTGCTATTTTAGCCAGAACATCTGCGCGATGGTTTTGGTGTCGAGGCACCTAATCGATCTTGAGTCCCTTAAATTTGCTTTTCAGCAGCCGAGCTAAATTTAGGTAGGCAACCATATTATCTCCCTTTGCCTGGTAGACCCCAGTCACTTGGTTTACAACAAGCAACGAATCCCTCTTGATCTGCAGGTAGTCGACCTTTAGTTCAATGGCAACCTTCATCCCGGCTAGGAGGGCTTCATATTCCGCTTCGTTGTTGGTAGCTTTAAACTCAAATCTGAAACAGTGACAGAATTTAGTCCCCTTAGGATCTATCAAAACTATGCCAGCTCCTCCCCCAGCTCATCTAGATGCTCCGTCTGAAAAGAGGATCCATGGCTTGCAGCCTTCCAGCCAATTTTCGACCTCGGATACCTTCTCAGGGACCTCGTTTGATACTGAGGGATCATCTGGATCTGGGATCGCTGAGAATTCTGCTACGAAGTAGGCCAAAGCCTGTGCCTTAATCGTAGTCCGGGGCTTATACTTTAGGTCGAACTAAGTGCGCTCTAGTGCCCATAAAACTAGCCTTCCTGACACGTCTGGTCTTTGCAAGAATTGGCGGAGGGGTTGTTCTGTCACCACTACTATTGTGTGAGCTTGAAAATAGGGACGGAGTTTCCTCGCTGAGATCACCAGAGCTTAAGCGAGCTTCTCCAGGAGAATGTAGTTCCTTTCTGATTTGGTCAAGGCATGACTCACATAGTATATGGGTATTTGAAAGCCATCGCTACAATCCTTGGCCAAAGCCCCGCTTACTGCAGTTTCTGATACAGCCAGGTAAATCTGTAACTCATCTCCGAGAACCTGCTTGACTAACAAAGGGGGGCTTGTTAGGTACTCTTTCAAAGCTTGAAATGCATGCTCGCTTTCCTGGTTCCATTTCATGTTCTTCCCTTGTTTGATGGCCTTGAAGAAAGAGAGACACTTATCGGTGGAGCGAGAGATAAACCTGTTGAGTGCCGCCACCCGTCCAGTCAGAATTTGTACTTGCTTGAGCGAGGTCGGGGATTCCAGGTCCAAGATAGCTTTGATTTTTTCTGGGTTGTCTTTTATACCTCTCTCATGAACCATGAAGCCCAGAAACTTCCCTGCCGTTACCCCAAAGGCACATTTGGAGGGGTTCAAACGCATCTGGTTTTCCCTCAATATGAGGAAGGTTTTGCGAAGGTCTTCCTGATGTCCCTTTGTGGTTGGGGATTTCGTGATCATGTCGTCGATATACACTTCCATCGTCCTTCCCATCTCGGGCTTGAACAGTTTGTTAACCAGCCGCTGGTATGTGGCCCCTGCATTCTTCAAACCAAACGGCATCACCTTGTAGCAGTATAAGCCCTGCCCAGTAATGAAACTGGTCTTATCTTGGTCAGCCGGGTGCATTTTAATTTGGTTGTATCCTGAGAATGCGTCCATAAAACTTAAAAGTTTGTTTCCGGACGTGGAGTCAACCAACTGGTCGATCTTTGGTAAAGGAAAACTGTCTTTCGGACAAGCCCGGTTGAGGTCAGTGTAGTCAACACACATACGCCATTTCCCATTCGCCTTCGTGACCGTGACCATGACCATGACCACGTTGGCGATCCATTCGGGGTAACGTACCTCTCTGACGAACCCCGCTTTGATCAATTTATCAACCTCTTCCTGCACCGCCGCGTTCCTATCAGCGTTGAAGTGACGCCTCTTCTGCTTGACGGGCTTGACTGTTGGATCTACTGCTAGCCGGTGGGTGGCCAAGGATGCCGGGATTCCAGGCATTTCATCATGGTTCCAGGCGAAGATGTCGCTGAATTCCCTGAGAAGATCAATCAGTCCTCTTTTAACCTCTGGATCAAGGGTGGCTCCGACCTTGACGACCTTGGAGGGATCGTCATTCCAAACGAATATCTCTTCTAGTTTGTCCATGGGCTACCTGCTGGCCCATTCCTTACTCCGTTCTTCCTCGTAGGGCATGATAGGTTCATCCTCCGGATGCCCAGGATGTTCCGCGGGCTCTTTCTCCTCCTGGATTATCCGGGATGTATCCATGTCTTCCTGGATTAATGTCACATGTACACACTGCTTCGCTAGGGCTGTAGGATTGGCAGATACTGCGTAGCATTTCCTGGCTGCCTGCTGGTCTCCGTGTACCTCTCCTACTTTGGTTCCAACCGGGAATTTCAAGACGTTGTGGTATATGGACAATACTCCCTTCAAGGAGGACAGGAAAGGTCTCCCTAGGATGACGTTGTCGGCCGATGGGGTGTCCACCACAACAAAGTCGGTCATTACATTCTGTTGGAGCGGGGTGACCCCGATGATTACTAGGAGGATCATTGACCCCACTGGTATGATCGAGTCCCCAGTGAAACCGTAAAGCGGAGTGGTACAGCTGTTGTAACAATGTTGCTTCAGGTTCAATTTTTCCAGGGTATCCTTGAAGAGGATATCTACACTGCTACCTGTATCCACGAGCACGTGATGGACCAGACAGTTGGCGATCTGTATCGTGATGACCATAGGATCATCATGAGGTTGCACAGTGTTGAAGACATCTGCTTCGGTGAATACGATCTGAGCTGACTGTGAGGGCTCTGTCGGGCACTGGATGACTTCGAAGATCCCTCGGCTCTCTCCGAGGCGGGGAACCTTTCTTGCGTGGTTTTTCTGAGAGTTATTGGAAACGCCGGCCAATGTAGGACCTCCGCTGATAGTGTGTATCACCTGGATCTGTTGCATTAAGTCAGCCTGCTCCCATTTCCTCTTTTTTGCGTCCTCACGGATTTCAGCTTGTACCTCCCTTCCAGTCCTGATATTATCTCTGACCTGTTGTAAGAACTCAATAAGGCATCCTCCCCTTATCAGGGCCTCAATCTGGTTGCGCAAGTTAAAGCACTCTGAAGTGTTGTGGCCCACGTCTTCGTGAAAGTCGCAGTACTTGTACCGGTTTCTCCTGTCAGCTGAGGCCTTCATGGGAGCGGGCTTTTGGAGCAACCCTTTATCTCGTAAGGCAAGGTAGACTGTTTCCCTGGAAGCATTCAAAGCGGTGTAGTAGTCATACTCTTTTTCCCCTTGCATTACTGGAGCCACGGTCCTCGGAGGCGGCGAAGCCCGGGGAGGGGTTCGTTTTGCTGGATATCTTTCTTGCCTATACGGAATAGCAGGGGGGCGATAGGTCGACCTGTTGGGAGGTTTATTCTGAGCTTTCTGTACTGGCTCAAATTTGGGGGCTTCTTTCTTCAGACGCTTTGCCGTTCTCATGTCGCCGTGTTCTATCTTGACCTTGAGTTGTTCATCGATCTCGACCTGCTCAAGAGCCCGGTCATAGGCCTCCTAGTAAGTCTCGGGAGGTCTCTTGGCAAAAGAACAGAAAATCTTTCCTGCCCAGAGGTTTCGCCTGAAGTTGGCGTGGGTTTCTTTTTCAATGAAAACTCCCATTTATATGACCTCCTTGTGAAACCGCTCTACGTACGATCGAAGAGTTTCACTCCGTTCCTGGATCACATATTGGAGGTGTATGGGATCTTTCGGGCGAGGTTTAACTCCTTGGAATTGTGAGCAAAAATCGGTTGACAATTTTATGAAAGAATCCACGCTACCAACGGGCAGTTTCCTAGAACCAGGTTTTTGCATAGTCGGTCAAGGTTATTGGAAACATTCTGCACATAGCTGCTCTGGTAGTGTTCTGGACCTCCATCTGTTGAACGAAGCTCTCTAGGTGGCTGAGAGGATCTTCCGTTCCAGAGAACTTATCTGCTGGCATTTTGAATTTTGGGGGGAGCTCTGCTTCCCGCATCCTCCTAGTGAAGGGAGCGTTCATCTCGCTCAGAGGATTCTTTTTGTCCTCCTTACTTTTTCCCTTATTTATCTGCTGGACCTCTTTTTGTAGCTTTTCCAGTTGATCCCTCAGTCGCTTGTTCCCAGGTCTTTTCGAGTTAACCTCGGATTCCTCACTGTCGAATCTTTCTGGTGAACTGGCAATTTCTATCCGGTCCTCCTCCTGGACATGATCCACTCGGGGAGTTTGTCTACTTTCCTCCTCTAGGGCCCGGGTAGTTCTCCTAAATGTAGTTGGATGAGATAGACATCGCGGCTTCCGGGTAAAAGCATCTGCGGCAGACTTAACTAGCCGAGATTGATATTGTGAAAGTCTTTTCAGAGCTGAGGGCATGGGTCCCAGCCTATCCCGGATCGAACGTTGGGGCCCTGATCTATCTCGAGCCAGCTCTGGAAGAGGAGGTCCTAGGCGATCGAAAGCAGGTGGCCTAGCTCCGAGCTTGCTCGGCTCTCTCTGATCATTCAAGTTGGTTGGCTGGATTGTGATGCCTTCAGCGAGGAGACGGACGCAGACGGATTCTACGAAGGTCGCCGCTTGTTGGTCGAGCGCTGCCTGGCTCACTATGGGGTGGCCAGTAGCCTGCGTATTGGTTGTCTGGATCAGAGCTTGACTACCATATCCAGACTTTCTCCCCCTTCCTAGGGCTTTTCGGGTTGGCCTCGCCGGAGGTTGCTTCGGGACTCTATGTTGGCCTTGAGATAAGCGGAGCCTTATAGTTCCTGTAAAACAATGAAAATGTAAATGCAAACGATTGGTTAATTGGGTGTAGGATCTTTCCCACAGACGGCGTCAGAAAGTGTTAACGGAAATTTTGCTCGGGATGAGAAATCTCAGTTAAAGTCCTCGAGACCACTACCACGTAGGTGGTGGCCAAGATTTATTATATATGTAACAGTAATTTATAAAATGACAAGAAAGCAAGAATGTTTTTATTGAACGTGTATGGTATACAAATACAGAGATTCTTTTCTCTTTGCTATCAACTCTCTCTAGGGAATGGTTGATTGTTTGTCGTATGCCTATCGAATAGTAGTCTCCTCTTTTCATTTCCTTTCTTTTCTATTTATACATAGTTTGTAGGTCAACATACTGATTCTCCCTTGACTTTCTCAGTCTCCTCCTTATCGGGCGGGATTTCTTGCTTTAATGCCATTGACTTTGAGTTAACGTCCGAATTGAGAGTATCGTGGTGGAGATCAGTTTGTTTCCTTTTTTGGATTTTTTTATTTGTTCTGCCTATAGGTAACATTTCCAGATTTGATTCAGTGTATCCCTCATATCCTTTCAGCATGATCCTTTATAGAGGTCGTTGGATATGACGATATGGTGTGGTGCATCAATCAGAGAGGTTGATTAGTATTTCGACCTTGATATCTGAGAAGTTTCATCCAGCTTGGAGCCAGATCTGGCTTCCCTTGACCTTTTCGAAGCTAGGTGTGGCCTCGACTGACCTTTTGAAGCTAGGTGTGGCTTCGACTAACCTCGCGGCCTTTTAGGGACATTCTTCTGTGTCAATCGAGGTACAGACGAGTCTCTGGAGCATTTGTGAGATGACCTCGACTTCGGGAGCTTCTAGTTTTGGTGATGCGGGCTAGATCTGATCGTTCCGGGCTCTATCCCAGATGTTTCTGGAGCCCGTCCTTGTTCCTGGGGTGGTATCGCAGTTCGGCTCTGGATAGAGAGGTCTCCTGGTGGAAGCTCTCGGGTCCGGGCTCTATCCCGGATGTTTCCGGAGCCCGCCCCTGTTTCTGGGATGGTATCGTAGTTCGGCTCTGGATTGAGAGGTCTCCTGGTGAAACTCTCGGGTATGGAACCAGGTCTGGGAGGTGGAAAATTTCCCTTTGGTCCTTAGCCAATTTTGGCTATTAACAGACATCATAACCTCATTCTGTAAATTGGAGTAGAAAGTAGACTTCCAAACCTTTCCAACGGTATATCATACGAAAGGATTCGATGTCGTTTGGTCATGTTTTAGGTCGCTTGTTTCTGGAGCTGGTGTGCTTTCCAGTGTGTTAGGCAACATGCAAGGCCACTTGTGCATGTCACCTCTTATGTCGCCTCAGACATATTGTTCTTCTCCAGAACGTTAGCCGACATGGTCGGCGACTTCATGTAGCCTCTCATGTCGCCTGGCACCAAAAAATTGGGTTTTTTGGTCTTTTCGCGTCAGCTCATTTATTCCCGCTATAAATACATCCTTATCTCTTCTTCTTCATCAAGACCTCTGAAATTGCAGAAACCCTAGAGAGAGATAGAGAGAGTCTAGAGAGAGAAAGCTTCCTTTAAGCTTCATTAACTCTCCAAACCCAAAACTCATCTTCATCTTGCATCATTCAACATCTTTTGAGCATGGGTCTTCATGGTTTCATGACTAGGTAAGTTAGAACTTCATTGAATATCATTTATTGTTCTACTTACTCTAAATTAGGTATTTATTGCTTGATTAAATACCTTGACTCACTTTATTGCATATATTTATGAGTCAAAATTACATGATTGGGTTTGTTTGTGATAGCTTGCATTATTAGGTTATTTATGCCTTAAATAGCTAATCCATAAATGTTCATGTATGCTTAATTAATGATTAGGTTGACTTTGTGCATCTAGTCAAGTTCTTGAATATTTATGTGTGTTTGTTTTGTGATAGCTAAATTGATTAGGTTGTTTTTACGTAAAAGCTAGGTCATAAATATTCATGTGTGATTTATTGATAACTAAGTTGAGAAATTGTGTTTTAATCAACTAGTTAATGTTCATGAATATTTGATTGGGTTTTTATTGATAGCTAGAATTTGGGACCACATTGCCCATCTAGCTAAGTTTTTATGCTTTGCATCTAGACCTTGATATTATGCCTCATTGATTGCATTTCTTGATTGCACATTTATTGCCCTTGATTATATGTTGTGACAACTTATGTTGGTTGAACTTTATTTGACAATTAGGTTGTTAGATTTAATCTATACATCCAATTGAGTCTTTATGTATGGGCATGTAGGCATTGTTTGATAACTAGGTTGTTAAATTGCATTATAACATCTAGTTAAGCATTTTGTGTTTTGGTCTTAGACATTATTGCATTTGTGCATAGTGTCATATATACACTTAGACTTTTATACTCTTCATTGAGTCAAAGTCTTGTGGCTTCGGGGTGAAGTTGCACAAGCATTGAAGTCTTGCAACCAAGGTGTGGTTGGCAAGCATTGGTCAAGAGCCACTGTAAAAGGCCCGTGGGGTAGAGTAGGAGGTGCTCACGCCACGAGTAGTGTATCAGGGGATATCACTAGGGATTGAACCAAGAGTGGCGAGTGGTAGTGTCCATAGCCTGAGGTTATCGAGAGTAAGAGTTCGAGTATCACTTGAGGGTGTAATCTTTTATTCATATAGTGGATTTCTGTGATCGTCTGTGGCTAGAAGGATAGCCCGTGGTGTTTCCCTTGTTGAAGGGTTTCCACGTCAAAATCAAGTGTTCTTTATATTTCCGCACTTTACTTGATTTTGTATGTTTGTTTATGTTAGGTTAATTGTTATTAATATTGACTAATCGAAAAATTGGTAATAATTTATTAACAACCCATTCACCCCCCCCCCCCCCCCCCCCCCCCCCCCCCCCCCCCCCCTCTCTAGGTTGTTAGACACACGCTAAGAGTTGTATTTTCAGGTGGGTATAAAATGCCGAATCGAACCAAACCGATTCGAACCGAACCAATAAAAGGGTGTTCGATTCGGTTCGGTTCACATATCTTATTCTGTTCAAACTGGTTTTGGATATCAAAAACCGAATAGTTTTCGGTTCAGTTCAGTTTTGGATATTGAAAACCGATTTGAACCGATGAATCGTATATACAAGTTTAAAAAAATCCATGATAACAATGTATATGCGTGTGAGTGGTGAGAGAGAGAGTGGAGTCTGCATCTGCGTCATGCATATGTTATATGTGGGAAAGCTTTGCTCTTTGCCTGCCATCTGCCACCCTAAATTTCACTTTTACTGGAACCACCGGTTATTCTATTTAACAATTTTTAATTCAATTAATAATTTAATTGTAGTAAGAATCAATTAAATTATTAATAATTTAATTGTAGTGAGAATCAATTAAATTTTTGGTTTAATTGATTCTTTGACCTAAAATTAGTATGAAACTAATTTATGAAACTTATGAAACTTAAAATTTATAAGACTTTGGCCCAAAATTAGTATCCAACATCCCATTAAATTCAAAAACATATTAAAAAGACCATTAGGCCCATTAGACCCAAAACTGAAATGAACTGAACTGATCAAATTCAGGTCAATTCAGTTCGGTTCGCATATCTTCATCGGTTTAAACCGGTTTCATTTTATCGAAACCGAAATATTTTTGGTTCGTTTGGTTTTACCTAAAACCAAACCGACCCGAACTTTACCCAACCCTACTTGATCGGTAGGCTTCTCATCCACATTCATAAATTGAGATCCAACAATCTCAAAACTTGACAAAGTTTAGGTTGATTAAGTAGTAAATCCTAAAATTTACACATCACTTATTAGCTCAGGTGTCTTTCATCTTCCACATTTGTGGATGGGGTTCAATATCCATAATGTGAGTTACCAGTATGTATGAAGAGTTTTCTCTTCGGAATTTATAAGAGTCAGTATCTTCCGTTTATGAGAATAGATTTAAGTGACATTTATGTATTGTTTAATCTTGACAAATTCAAATGGATCCTTGATACGTTCGATATTAGATTCCAAAATAAATATTAGAAATTATAAGGTGTGTAATCCTACATATTTTTTCGTACAGAATCATTATAAAACTAATTGTCACATGTGATCAACTATGATTCTACACGGAGAGAAAAAAAGCATGCATGATGTATTACATGCGAGAAACTAATTGGGTTGCATTGGTATACTTTGCTGAAAATTTAAGATTAAAATCTTACAAAGGGATCTAAAACATACAATATGCATGATACCAATTACAAAATCATGAACTTTTGGGATCCAATTAAAAAGACGAGTATTGAAATAAATATTGATGATACAAGAAGTGAGGATGGAGAAGAACAAGAAAAATGAGAAAACTTAAGGTACAACCGACGCACCGTTTTCGAATCTGATGATGGTGCATCGGTTCCACTCGTTTAATGACATGTGTCACTCACTAAAGTTAAAAAAGGGAAAAATCTTGGAACACTGTTAAAATTTAAAATAAATACATATTTTATTATTTTATTTCACTTTCTTTCTTCCCTTCTTCATGGACAACACTCCTTTCTACTCTTCCCCAAATTCCCTTCTATTAAACACAAAAGGCGTGTTTGGCATGTTAACTGAGTGATTTTTTTTTTTTTTTGTGTTTCATCATGTAAAAGTTCGTTTAAGAGAGAAATAAAATGAATGAAGCCCATTCAAGTTTCTTTAAAAAAAAAATTAAAAGGCATGTTTGGCATCCCGCGGTATGTTGGATAAGACTCAAGAGGTTAGTATGTATCAGGGAACTGAAAACCGATAGATATATCAAAATATCCACCGATATATCCGTATTTTGGAGGGACTGATATCAAAACAGGCAAATATCCAATATCCTGCAGAATATCCGGCCGATTTCGAAATATCCATAAAATTCTCCCGATATTCCTAAAATATCCCAATATTCTCAAAATTTCACGAATTTCATCCCGAAAGTCCATGGATATTTTGCATATTATTAAAATAATTTTTTTAATCCTAAACAATTAAATTATTGTTAAAATAATTTATATTGAAAATTATTTTAGAAGAAGCATTTACAAATTTATATAATCATGGATGGTTACTATCGCAAATGAGGGAGGTTTTTAAAGGGGAGATAGTGCGGCCTGGTGCAACTTGATTTGCGACCAATCATATTGCTCTTGATAGTCTGTTGAAAAAAAAGACAAATTTGAAAAAATTATTTACCAATGATGCATGGGTTGCAAATCGATTGAGTCGAACATCAAATGGAAAAAGAATAGAACGGCGTATTTTAGATTTAGAGTTTTGGGATAATGTGGCTTCTGTAGTTAAAATATATGAGCCACTATACTAGGTTCTAAGATTGGTTGATATAGAAGTTGTACTCATTATGCCTATCGCGTATGAGTTAATGCGTGTGACGAAAGATGCAGTAAAACAACAAAGAGGGAGTAAATGGGTTCTAAACGTTATACAAGACCAGTGTGATAAAATGCTCAATCACCCACTACATGCTGCATGTAAATTTTATTTTGAATTGTTTGTCATTCATAATTAAAATTTAGTATAGTATTTATACTAAAATTATTATTTTTTTCTTCTAGCTTACTATTTGAACCCGAAGTACCAATATAGAGATAATATTGGGGATAATTCAGATCTTTTGAGAGCCGAACATAATGTCTATGCGCAATTAGACACTGAAGCTGCAGGAATTGCTAATTTTGGAAATGAGGTAAAAAGTTACAATTTACAACCAATTTTATAATTCTAATATTATAAATTCTTTGCATGGGAGTATTCTGTCGTATTAATAAATATTATATACATATTGATCTCATGAATGTAGCTCATATACTTTAAGGATGGAAGGAAAAGTTTTGGTGAATGAACAGCCATTGCAGCTAGAAGCAAAAGGAAACCTGGTATATAACTTTTATTACAAAAATTTACATATTAATAATAAATGATAATATCATTGAAATAATACTCATACTTATAATACTTAATGATTTTTATTACAGCTGATTGGTGGTTAATGTATGGAAACTGTGCTTCATCATAGCGTGCAATAGCAGTTCACATACTGTCATAAACATCATCATCTTCTACATGTGAAAGAAATTTGTCCACATTTGCTTTAATCCACACAAAACAAAGGAACCATCTTGCCTATTCTAAGCTTGAACAACTTGTTTACTGTTATTATAATATGAAGTTAAAACTCAGGGATATGGCAGCTGAAAAAGATAAAGTAAATGAAACTGATTTTATGGATCTACTTCAAGTAGCTGCTGAAGCAGGAGACGATAATGAGAATTCTATTTTTGACTGGGTTAGACCTACCTCCGTAGATGATGATGAGGGAAATCTTGATCCACATATTTCTTCTCACGCTCGAGACATGGGAATAAATGTTGAACAAGTGATTAGAGAAGAAGTTGGTGTAGATCGTGGAGTTATTGTTTCCAGCTCTTCCGATGACCAACATACCTCTGATGGAAATAGTGGAGGAAAAGATGATGGAGATGATGGGGATGGTGGGGATGAGGCAAGAGATTGGGATTCTGGTGCAGGAGGTTGGAATGCTAGTGCAACAAGTTAAGATGTTCGTGCCGAAGGTTGGGATGCTGGTGCAACAAGTTGGAATGCTAGTGCGTTAGGATGGGATGCTCATACAAGTAATTTTGATCAAAATCGTAGTAGACAACATGGAGCAACAAGTCAAATTGATGAAGATTCTTTGACTATGACTCTCTCATCAATGAGTATAGACACAGAAAATAGTTCTTTGGGTGATTCGCAGACAATGGCAGGCTCTCATGTACCATATTATGGTAGTTATGGTGGTTACCATATATTTGATTATCCTTCTCCACAAATGCCATATGCAATACATATGCATGCAGATCAACAATATCCACTAAGTTGGGTAAATCCAAACTACCCAATTCATGGATCAGTTGGAAGAGATCAAGCAACATACGTGTGGCATATTAATAATTACCTTGAAAACTATGCAAGCACGTTTTCCTGGGAAAATTATTGTTCGAATCAAGATATAAATGTATCTTATGTATATGAACGAGCAAGGAATTCTTTTTGGTTTTAAATTTCAAACACGCAATGTATTATTATGTATGAATTATGATTTATGATAGAATCTTGGAAGTATGGAACTATATATATATATATTAATGATAATTTTGTTTATTAAATATTTAATCTCTTTATATTGTATATAAATTGTAAAAGTGAAACAAAATATTATTCTATTAAATACTCAATTTTAAAAATTAAATACAAACGGACTATATCTATGTTTTACTTTATAATAAACTTATAACTATACTAATTTATCGTTGAAATATGATTCATTTTATGTATAATTACTTGTTTAAACTTGTCCTAAAATTTCACAAAAAAATTCTACCTTTAGATGTAAATATCCATCATTTTTTTAATTTTTGACAGAATTTCTATCGATATCGATAATATCCTCGATATATCCATAAATTTAGAAGCTTGATATCGATACCAATACTGATATTTTATTCCTTGATATGTATTAAGGTAATGCATTGACAAGTGTTTGGCAGTTATTATGTATTGTATTAATTAATATAGAGTAAGGGGTCGTTTGTTTTTTTGTCTGAAGACTGAACAGTCCTGAATTTTTCTGAAGACTGAATAGGGACTGAAATCTGAACCTGAATGACATGTTTGCTTTTTTTTTCTCACATCTGAATGTACTGTCAACATGTTTGTTTTTTAAAAATAAAATTGTCTGAAAATACGTAATTTTACATTTATACCTATACTAATTAAAAGAAGTAATTTAACATGCACAATTCTTTATAACATTTTGTATGTGTTTTTTTTTTTTTTTTTGCAAACAAAGTTCAATTTAACAAAATAAAAAAATTAATCAAAGAATATAATTTTGAATATTTTACAAATAAAGTTTAAGTTAAATTTATTGTCAAAAAAAAAGTTCAAGTTCAAGTTCAATTTTTATGTTGTCCACGTTTCCGGTGAATATAATTCATGAAACCATTTTTGTTTTTTTAGTTTCCTAGATCATATGCACCGGAAACCAAATAAAAAAAAATTCTTGAATTTTCTTTATACAATAATTCTATAACATGTTCAAGCCACGAAATCTACTCAATATGATAGACAAATTTATTGAGCACTATACGAATAGTTAGATAAAAAAAAATAAAGAGTTCTTACCGGCGATTTGACAAGAGAGAAATTCAATTGTTCAATCTTTGAAAATTTTCATTATGAGAAGTAATTATGTTTTTTTTTTCTTTTCTAAAACTTGTTTAAATAAGAAATATGTTAAAAGAAATTTTTTTATACCATATCAAATTAAGATAAATTTGGAAATATATCTTTTTTTAAAGGATAGACTTGGAAGAGAATATTTTAATTGTAATCCAGTGATTTGGAATTAAGTTAAAAGTCAGGATTTCTTACTTTTTATTTTAAGTTGTTTTTTGATATTTTTAAGTTGTTTGATCACTTAAAAAAAACAAACAAAACAACTTAATTTGTTCAATTCAGACCTATTAAGTTTTAAGTGAAAAAAACAAACGACCCCTAATTGTTCTAATACATTGACAGGCGCACTTTCTAAAATTCTATTACAATGAGGAATGGCGGTATTATCTTGTATTAGGTGTTGCTTCACTTTTTGGCTTCCAACTTTTACTTATTACAATGGAATTTTTGTCATAGTAAAATAAGAAATTTTTTAAAAAATATTACAATTATTTGAGAATTGGGAGAGGAAATACGACTCGAACCGATAAGTTCATGGTATATGTGTGAGGAGCATACCACTATATCAACTTCATCTTTTCATAAATTAAATTAATAAATAGATAAGTTTTTTTTTTAAAAAAATACCCTGTGTTGTAGTACCAGCTCGAATATCAGACATTACCATACTGAATAACCATTATTTCCACCGAGTGGTGGTTAATAAATAGATAAGTTATAATATTTAAAATATTTTTATTAATAAAAAAATCATGTTGTATTCATGCAAAATGTATTTAAAACAATTAATATTTTATATATGTTCTTTTTCATGAATTAATGAATTTTATTTTTAATAATAGAATTTTCAATAATTTAAAATTTTAATTTATTAATATATATCATTATTATTTTTATTATTTATTAAATATAGTATAATAACATATCGAACATTTATATTATTTAATATAGTCTAATACAATACAACACCAAACATATGATTGTACTAACAATAATACAATCCAATATATTCTAATACTATACAATATAATACAGTGTGCCAAACAAGCCCAAAATACTCTGAAATATTATTGCTTAAGACGTAAAAATCATGTTGAATCTCTGTATTGTGATTTCCATTGACCTCTTGCTTAATTTTCATTTGATCCAGAAAACAGAAAAAAAAAAAAAAAAAAAAAAGAAGCAAACATTAAAGCAAAATTTTGTAAAGATGAGGCTTTAGCTTTTAGGTGTAGATTTGTGAGCAAAATCATGGTATGTATATATACATAGTCCTTATCAAGTAAAGTATACCTTACTTTAATTTCGGTAAGGACTTTGATGAAATCACACACATATATATATATATATATATATATATATAGTTCTTATCAAATAAGGTATACCTTACTTTAATTTCGGTAAAGACTTTGATGAAATCATATTGATTTTAATGAATTTTGATTTGAATTTTTGTGTGGATGATAAGTTCATTGAAATTTACCTATGATTCAAATTAGAGAATTTTTCAAGTACTATAACTGTTGTTTTGAATTTTCCTATATTTCACTCATTTTTTCAATGCCTTTATATTTAACAAAATTGGGATAAATAGTTCTAGTACTTGAAAAATTCTCAAATTTTATTCATAGGTCGATTTTAATGAACTTATCTTCCACACAAAAATTCAAATCAAAATTCAGAAAAATCGATCTGATTTCATCAAAATCCTTACCAAAATTAAAATAATGTATACCTCACTTGATAATTATTGTATATATATATATATATATATATATATACATAAATTTTCAAGTCAGTACGCACTGATATAAATTCATCAGTGTGTTGGATGTGAACCATTAGATTTACATACTTTGACTCTTGTCAAAACTTCTCCATAATCAATGGTCCACATGCAACGCACTGATATAAGTTATATCAGTGCGTACTGAGGAGAAAATGACTGTATGTATATATATACAGTCATTTTCTCCTCAGTGCGTACTGATATAATTTATATCAGTGTGTTGCATGTAGACCATATATGCATACAGTCATTTTCCCCTCAGTGCTCACTAATATAACTTATATCAGTGCGTTGCATGTGGACCACTGATTATAGAAAAGTTTTGACAAGTGTATACACTTTGAGTCAGTATATAAATCTAATTGTCCACATCCAACGCACTGATGTATATCAGTGCGTACTAACTTAAAAATTGCTAATATATATATTACACATACACATTGTTGTTTGAAGATACCTGAAGCCTGATTTCCATTACTGTAAAAACAAAAATTCGAAGACTTAAGTTGAGATGAAAAAAGAAAAGAAAAGAATGAACAATCGATTGCTTTGGTTTAGTTATCTAATGCATTAGAAGAAATCTCATGAAGTGAAGATGTAAAAAAATAAAAAAAACTTCTAATCGATCTCAATTCTCTCACTCACACACATCCACCCACCATTCATTTAAAGATCACATCTGAATCCAATCTTCAACTAAGAACCTTTTATCTTTATTTTTTTCCCAAATTAAAAAAAGGTTATATGGTGAGAGTTGGAGGATCTGGGCCACAACAACCGCGGTCACTAGAAGATGGCGAGATCCCGAAATGACGACGATCACCGAAATAAGGCAAGGATCCGAACCGATTATGGTAACGGCAAGTTGATGTCAGAGATGTGGTGAGAGAGAGAGAAACTAAATTGGAAGGAATAGGGTTCCAACTGAAAACAAATAGTGAAAATCCAAAAAGAAAAATTGAATTTTTTAAGAGCGGTGCTATTGGCACATCCCCTATTGATCTATTTATGTCCCACTTTTTAAAATTTTAATTTAATTAAATAAAATTAAATGTTTTTATTAAATTTTTTGGTTTATTTCCAAAACTACCCATTTTACTTATTTTTCAAACTTAATACATACTATATATGATCTCTCTATCTCTGATCTCTGTATCTGTATACACCTCTCTCACCTCCATTGATTGATTTATTTTTTTTATTCTTATTTCTTTTTTCTTAGTTTTTTTTTCTTCTTATTTCATGATGGAAAAGAAAAAAATAATAATAACAGGGTACTTCAACACAACAACAGCTTGATATCATTCTAAAGAAAAAATAAACTTCAAACTTATATTCAGAGAATAAATTGTTTCCGGATGCTTATTATCATTATCAGACAATTCTTCCATATTCTTGATATCGTTCTCAAACTATTCTATAATATTTTATATATATGTAATATGTAGATTTTAGGATTTAAGAGTTTTTTTTTTTTTTGAAGAAACAGATTACTGGTTTTTTTTTTTTTTGAAAAGGAATGTGAGATTTTAATAGATTTACATTGTAGAAAATTTATTTCCTAGATTATATGTCTCTTTAAGTAATTTTGATAAAGGAAAAAAAAGAATATTATATAATTAAAAAAGTAGGGCATGAATAGATCAGTAGGGGGTGTGCCAATAGCACCACTCATTTTTTAATTTAACTGAGTAACACATGTTAATCACTTAGTGGAACCGATGCACCATCATCATATTCTAGCGTAGTGCATTGGTTGCACCCAAGTTTTTCTCATTGAAGATAAGGATGGGTTGGAGACTAGGCAATAAATATTGCCGCTCATGAAAAGCTTCATCTCTTGCTTTTGGCGGCTCTTATTCTTTCATCAAATTTTTTTTTCAGCGGAAATGGTGAGGATGTCACATTTTTGCTTTAATAAGTTATATTTAAAAGGCACATATTATGGTGAACTACTAAAATTGTCCTTAAATAATCAATTTTTAATTCTGTTTGTACTTCCATCTCCACACATCGAACACTGAACTCGGTAACTCTCTCTCTCTCTCTCTACAATAAACTTGTCTGAAAATTGAGTTGGTGTTGCAAGTGAGGCACCACTCATCTTATCAATTCCATATCTCAATTTTTTAAAACTGTTCAAGCCTTTTAAATTGTTGTCCGAGATTTTTTTGTTAGGGTTTTAATTTATGAAAAAATTATGTATAAGACGATGAAGATCTGGGTTTCTGAGACTTTTAACACTATGTCTGAGCCTTTTGTAAAACTATCCGAGCCTTTTAAATTGTTGTCCGAGCTTTTTTCAAGAATATTAGTTTTGTCAATTTTGAATCTCTGAGCATTTTTAATAAGTCTTCGAGCTTTTTCATGAACTGCCCGAGCCTTTTGCATAAGGCTCCGAGCTTTTTCATGAACTGCCCGAGCTTTTTACATAAAGTTCCGAGCTTTTCATGAAGGCTCCAAGCTTTTTGCATAAGGCTCCAAGCTTTTTCATGACCCCGGAATGCGTCTGTGTAGAACCACTCCGTCACCGTTCGAGTGATTGCCTGAATTTCAAACAGACTTTCTCTCTATATGTCACAACTTTGTCACTATAAACTGAATGAAAGAAATCTGATGTGGAACAACTATTGGGGTATTTTTGTCCGTTCATCATAATAGGTGTCTTTTAAACTTAAGTTATTAAAGCAGTGACAGTGTTGAAATGCCAACTCCAAAAAGTGCTATTTATTTTTTAAGTCCATTTTTTTTATTCTGAATTTAATGAGGGAGACAAACTCGAATCCACAATCTCATGATATATTTGTGAGGGGAAAACCATTGTGCCAACCTCATGATAAAATGGTTAATAACCACCCTTTTACAAGTCTTTTGATGCATTTCACTTCAATATTGGATTTCTTTTTATGCAAGATTTTTAATAACAAGTAGAGCAAATTGCAACCAATCTCCCTGAGGTTTGCTCTTAGACAACTGGAAATAATTTTTTTCATTTATTAACAATCGACTACCCTCCGGTTAGTCAATATCAGTTATAACTCCAAGCATAGATCATGTCAAATTTGCATAATGACTCATTTACCCAAAAGTCAGCTGTTAACACCTACTTTGATTTATAGAAAAGGAAAAATATTATAAAAATACATCTTGTCATGGGTGGGTAGGTCTGCATATGAATGATTAAATGAATGATTTTTATAGATAAAAATATCCTTCAAGTTTTGATAAATTCCGGTTGAAGAAAATTAATTAAAAATTCATATTAACCGTTTGAACTGCCTATAAAATTGCATTTACCAGCAAATTAATGGGAAAGAAATACTTTAATTTTTTCTTTTCATTCTCCGATCGATAAAATTTGTATTCATTAGCATTTGTTCTTTAGCCATATTTTTTGTTTTTGCCTTCTCTGGCAAATAAGAGATTGAGAAATCTCGAGTTACTAAGCATTATAAATCTCATTTTCAGTGGTGTAACACTGCTTGTTTTGATCATTGAAAAACAAAAGAAAAAGTGTAACACTACTATCATATGTCGCAAGTACATATCAATATCATGAATACATAGTATTAACAGCACATAAAACACCAAACTCATACTCAAAATAATCGTCAAAATATAATCAAAATAGTCATTCTACTGAGCATCACAATTACATCAAAAGCGATATGATACCCCTCAGCACGAAAATTACGGGATGGTAAAGGCGAGGAAAAGAAAGGGTTTTCAAGCTTTTTGATTCAACTTCTGCCCTGTTCATCTTCTTAAACATATAGAGAAATAGTTCCTGGTTGATAGAAAACTCAAAGGGTCAGTTGGCGCTTTTGACCTTCAGGTTTCTTTTTTTATAATTTCAAAAATTATCATTTTATTATATATAATTATACAATGCATTAAATATACACGATTGATGTGATGTGTACAATCCACTGATCATACTTATTTAAGAAAATACTGAAATGTCTTTAAACTAGCGGTCAAAGTTAAAAAGGATGTTAACTAACTAGAGGAGAGGTGACTGTTAATAAATAGAAAAGTTGTTTCTGGGAGGGTGGTTGCAATATGCTCTTACAAGTATATGTGATAGTTTTTTTTTTCTTCTAATGTTTGTGATGGAGGACTCCAATATCGTGGGAGTGTAGGAGAATATATCCGAACTGCCTATGTAGTAATGGGTCACGAATATGTTGGAACCTAAGGTTTGCGCTTTGGCCTCATACCTGCACACCAATTGACTAAAGTAATTTTTATGTTTAATCATAATTTTCTCATTTGTCTTTCAAAAATAAAAATAAGAGACGAGATAAGGTTAGTCCAATAGTAAACCCTTCACACTTGCACCATGAGGTTGCGGGTTCAAGTCATCTCCCTTTCCCAAACCCCGAATTTATTTAATAGTGTAATATTTCCAAAAAAAAAAGGTAAATTACACTAAACTTCCCTAAGGTTTGCCATTTTACACTTAAAAGCAACTTTATCAAAAATTTACACTTACATCCCCTAACGTTAGGGTTTGACCAGAGTTTAACGTTAAGTTATGGATGGCTGAGGACAAATTAAAAATAAATAGAGTAAAAATGAAAAAGACATTTAAAAAAAAAGATTGATCTCCACCATCCATCTTTGAGATGAAAAGTAGAGATTAAAAAAAATAAAAATTGATGGACGGGGGAGATTGGATCTCCACCAAAATTCACATAGATCTCACGGACAAGGGAGGTCCCGCCTCCCAGTTCGTGGCTAAGGGAGGCTGGAGCGTTCTTATTGTGAAACGAGAGAGGATGGAGATTACCATCCATGAAGATCTCTATGGATCTCCACCTTTTTGTTTTTTATTTTTTTTAATCTCCACCGTCCATCTTTAAAGGTAGATGGTGGAGATCGATCCATTTTTTTTTTCAGTTTTCAATTTTTTAAAATTTTATTTGATCTGATGGATGGTGGAGATCCATTTGAAAAAAATAAGTTTTTCAATTTATTTAATGTAGGGATCAGTGTTAGCTTGATCTTTTTGATGGTGTAACACTGTAACATGGTTAATGGTTACTTTTGAGTGCTGTTGACTAACGACAAGGGGAGCTGAGTGTCAATTTTCGATTATGTTGTTTCTTAGTGTGAAAGGGCAAATCTCAGGGAGATTTGGTGTAATTTGCTCTAAAAATCATAATTGTCTCATTTTTTTTCATTTTTTATTGTCACATTTAAATGAAAATTTTAATCTCCATTTTTATGATTTGATTTATCTTAATTATTTAAAAAAAAATACACCAAATAGTGGGTGAAGAAGCATCATTTGATTAGACCTAAAGGCAGCATAATTTCATGCTGGGTTTATTAAAGGTTGTTTTTGACATAATGACTAAACCTTTGTCATGACTTTCAAGTTCAATCCCAAGTTAAAGCAATGTCCTTTAATTCTTTCGTATTAAAGCAAACAATTTTTTACCTTGTATTTGGAAACAGATGTTGTACTTTTCCTTCGCATATATAGTCTCTATCTAAATAACCTAATTATATTGTATATATATGACTTCCTCTGCATTGGCCCCCAATTTCTGGTTGGTGTTCTGATGCTGTGTATGCACGCATGGGCACAATTAGGTATATCCAAACAATTACACACAGCTCAATCTGGCTTGGTATGGGCGGTCATTGAGCTTGATAATTAATATTCCATGTTTGAATCGCTACAATATTGCAAGTTATATGTATTTATAAAAAAAAGCTTTGCTTAGGATCATGAAATTCGCACAACGATAGCAATATAGAATGTAACAATCACCAAACAAAAACTAAGAGACATCCGGATTTTTTTTTCTAATTTTATTGTTATTGTAAAATGGTAAGACAGTTCAAATACAATCGATTGGTTATAGTCATTATACAGGGCAGACGCTTGTGTGTATATATATATATATATATATATATATATATATTTGGGTAAATGATAATTATTTTCGGATTAAATCAAACCTCCTAGGACATGCAAAACTGCAATATACAATTAATCAAAAAAGTAGAAAGCCATATTGTATGTTTCGGTTCAAAGATGGACCAAACATCCATATAATGCTATAGAGAGTATTGAGATTAAAGCATTAATTAAAAACCCCTCCTCCACGTACGTTTAGATATTGGAGAAAAGAGATGATTGGCGTGAAGTGTGGAGTGTGAGAAAATAGACAAATAGTGGTTCTCGAGAGGGAAAAAAAACTAAAAGCAATCAAAGAGTTGTTAATTAAACATCCTTCCACCATCGCATACCAAACTTCACTACGAAGAGATGGGGATTGATAGATGATAAGCTATTACAAACAAACAATATGAAAAAAAGAGTATGAGAATCTGATTAGTTTTTGCCAAAAATGAAGCCTGCAGAAGAATGTTTTGTCATTTGTCTAACACAAAATGATGTCGTTTAAAGAAAGTTGAGAATAAAAAATTATCTTATCTAATCCTAACCCTACAATTTTTTAATTGTCATGTCGCACCAGATTCCTAAAAGTTTAGTAAATAGTTCAGATCAGTAATCCTAGTCCTTTGCAACAACGAAGTGAGTTGATGCTATTTCCTATTATTTGATATGGGCTTCAAAGATCACAGCATTATGTAGGCTCAATTTTAACCAAATTCTGTAACTGGATTTACAGACTTTATATCCTATATATTTTGTCAATCCAATTCCAATCGATTCAAACCAGGCCTAGTTTCAATTTATAAGCCTTTTAGATTGGGGCAGTATCCAGCCACTAAGGCCCAAGCGTTATCTTGGAATTATATACTCGAAATGTAATATTGACACCAAGCCAAATTGGGTGGTGCCTTATCTCAGGAATTTTAGAATTGGAAAGACAGATTATATGTGTTAAGCAAATGTTGAAATTTGTCATAATGAATTCATGAATTGAATCTTCTCTATGTTAATTCAATCCCACAAATAAAGCACTTGATGATATGTATATATATGCAGATGATGATGATGCGAATCGGATGGGAAAAGCTTGCTCTAAAGGATGACATTGCCATATTTCAAGGCTCAACAACTCCACTTCCTAATGGTATTCCAGATCCTAAAAGCTTGTGTCTCAGGTTGTAGCATCTCCAACATTCATGTCAACTGTGGATGGTTCAGCTCCGTCTGCCTCGTAAACCCCATGTGTTCAGAAGATGATTGCCTTGTCAACGATGGAGAGCCTCTTGGACCTGGAGAAACTCTCTCATTCCAGTATGCTAATAGTTTTCAATACCCTTTATCTGTATCATCTGTGGATTGCTGCTAACCAGGCCACAGAACTTGATCGATTGTGTACTGGAATCTGGATGTATAATAAGATTTATGATGATTTATTATTATTATTATTATTTAAGATCAAGATCTGTCATGGTTGATTAGTAATATTGTTATCCATCCAATTTAAGTAGTGAAGAATAACAAGATAAGATGCTCTACTCAGAATGAAAAGATATATAATCAAGTTCAATTATAGTAAAACAAACTCAAAATAAAAGCTTGATATGGAAAATAAAAACTCAGAAATATGAAATATCTAATATTGATAATCATAACTAAATTCAGTGACACCAACCATGGCCGAGAGTACTTGGGAAATAATGAAGAAGCTGCCACCTAAGATGACCAAAAGCAGAAGTGCAGAGATGGGGTTTTTCAGCAACTCAAAAATGGGGAGCAAAATGGTGTAGAGAGCACCAGTACTCACTGTGAGAGCATAAAGTCCATATCGCCTAACATTTTCCCAAAACTCTTCCACCATTGGACCTTCAGGACCAAAAGCCAGAGCCTTTTGGTCATCCACAAACCCCATCAACAACACCACAAATCCTATAGAAACAGCTCCAACAACCACAAACCTCCTTGCACACCCATCTGGAAAAACTTGGAAAATGTCTCTTTTAGATTCTAATAACACATTGAGGGGCCTGTTCTTGATGATATCTCTGGTTTTTGGACTTTGTCTAGCAATGACTGAACGTCTTGCTGATTGTTGTGGTGGTAAGTGTTTTAGATATTTTGTGGTTTTGGTGGGGATGATGAGAAATGAAGGGTTGGTGGTGATGATTCTTGTGAGGTGCAATTGGGATTTCATGAGTGAAGAACAGGAGGTCTTCATTTTCTCAGCTCAAAACCATGAAACTCTCACTAAAACAAGTACATGAGTGAGTGGTTGGTGTGGCCTTTTCAAGCTGATCCCCTACCTTATCTTCTCATAAAAAGATCAAAATGTCGTCAAGACAGTCTCCAATTCGGTGTGGAAGCTACCATAAATAAATAAATAAAACATTTAGTGACATGAAAGTTGACATTTTACACTATAGGACTTTTGCCCATGTCACTTTATGATTCATTAGGCATGAGAATCGATCGAAATCAAATTGTATATATATATATACCAAAATTTTCATATAAATACGCATTGATGGAATTATATAAGGACATTGAATGTGAGCCACTCATTTTACATACTTTGACTTGGTATGTATGAACTTGTCAAAACTATTGTTTAAATAAGTTGTTTACATTCAATATCCGTATATAATTTCATCACTGAGTACAGATAGGAAATGGACTATATATATAGTTCGGACATCTATTCCCGTAATAGAATGTTTGTAAATTACTTATAGTGGACTTGAAAACAAAGAAGGGAAAATGCATTGTTATATATATATATATATATATATATATATATATATATTATGCGATAAATCAAACAATATATATATATATATATACACGCGAGGAAAAAGCTCTTTATAACCAAAAAATTAAGGGCTTTACTAAATTTATCCAACATTAGTATTTTATTGTTTTTACTAAATTTTGCTTTGAAGAGACAAAATTGACCTCATTTTCCAATTTTCCTTTTGCTTTTTATTTGTTGGGTGAAGCTGTCTTTTATCTTTCAAGACTCTCTCTTCTCTCTCTCTCTCTCTCACGCCATTAACACAGCTATTTCTCTCAGCTCTCTCTTCTCTCTCACGCGAAAAACCTATTGTTATCTCTTCTCTCACGCCACAAATTAGCTTCCCTCTTCTGTCTCTTGGGTTTCTCTCTCACCCCACTACACATTGGCTTAAACTACACAAATCAAATTTTTTAGAATTGTTGTGGAGCTTTCCAATTATAAAATCGAGCTTGATCTGGTCATTCTTCTCGAGGTATGTATTTGAAACCTTTATCTAATTAGTTTAAAAGACATGAAATAGATTGGGTCTTCATTTGCAGTAGATGCCATGAACTTGGGTTGAAGAAGATGATATCTGGTGTGTTTAATCTATTTAACACGTGTGTGTGTTTAATTTGGTCGAATTGGTGTGTTTAATTTGATTGATCTAGTGTATTTAATTGGGTCAAACTGGTGTGTTTAATTTGGTTGATTTGAGAGATTAAACACACCAGAGATTAAACACTGGTGTGTTTAATTGATGTGAGCTTGTGTTTTTAATTGATTTGAGCTGATGTGTGTTTAATTGGGTTGAATTGGTGTGTTTAATTGATGTGAACCAACGTGTTTTTAATTGATGAATTCATAGATTAAACACATCAGAGATTAAACACTGGTGTGTTTAATTGATATGAATCGGTGTGTTGAATTGATTTGCGTTGGGGTGTTTAATTGATGTGAACCGGTGTGTGCTTAATTGGTGTATTCAGAGATTAAACACACTAGAGATTACCGGTGTGTTTAATTGATGTAAACTAGTGTGTTTAATTGATTTGTACGGGTGTGTGTTTAATTGATGAATTACTCGTGCGTTTAATTGATGTAAACCGGTGCATGTGCGTGTGTTTAATTGATGAATTATGTGTGTTTAATTGATATGAACTGGTGTGTTTAATTGATTTGAGCCGGTGTGTTTAATTGATTTGTACGGGTGTGTGTTTAATTGATGAATTACTCGTGCGTTTAATTGATGTAAACCGGTGTATGTGCTTGTGTTTAATTGATGAATTATGTGTGTTTAATTGATGAATTACATGTGTTTAATTGATGTGAACTAGTTTATGTGTTTAATTGATGAATTACGTGTGTCTTTAATTGATGACAGCTGGTGTGTTTTTAATTGATCACACCCGGTGTGTGTTTAATACACATCAGTGTGTTTAAGCACTAAGAGAACACTGGTGTGATAGTCACTGACTAGTGTGTTTAATCTCGGAGTGTTTAATCACTGACTACTGTGTTTAATCACGGAGATTAAACACACCAGTTATTTATCTACCTCATCATTTAAACATACTGGTTTTAATACACGCACCGTGTTTAATGTGTGACAGGTTTAATGCATTTCAATCTAATTGTGAGATTTTTATTTGTTGACATGCAGGAATGTATGAAGATTATTGATCAATTAAACACATAAGTAAACAATTAAACATATCAGAACTCATCAATTAAATACAGCTACGTTAATGGTACTAAACAATTGAACACATTAGTACTAAACAATTAAACACACCGAAACTCAATTAAACACACCTAACTTAATTAAATACATGTGTTATTGATCAATTAAACACACTAGTACTAAACAATTAAACATATCGAAACTCAATTAAACACACCAGTATTATTGATCGGTTAAACACACTAGTACTAAACAATTAAAAACACCAAAGCTCAATTAAACACATCATCACTCAATTAAACACACCAGTGTTATTGATCGATTAAACACACCGGTACTAAACAATTAAAATTCATCACATATTTCAGTTGTTCACAATAAATTCCAAAAGGATTGACCAACCAACAATCCACCAAATGAACCTCAAACCTAAAGTCACTAGCTCTGTTGTACAAAATCCAACAATCCAACAAATCAAACTAACCGGCTATTCATTCACATGGCATATATATTTTTGACTAATCCATTGACATCTTGATTATGGCGTTTAGTTTCTAAAGGTATTTTCTAACACAAACAAATAACTTAAATTCTTAAACAAATGTATGTGCCCAATGGAAACAAATTCAATAAAGGTATAAATACAAAAACTTATTTCCAACTCAATTAAACACACTTATTTCCAGCCCAATTAAACACACTAGTATTATCGAATTAAACACACATATTTCCAACTTAATTAAACACACACATATTTTCTACCCAGTTAAACACACTTATTTCCAACTCAATTACCATTCGATAGCTGCAAAAGCATCACCACCATCTCAGAAATCACAACAATGCAGCTGGAAAAATCCAACCACACAATCTCAGAAACCACACACGATCTCAGAAATCCAACCACGTATCTCATCCAATTTACAAAACCAAACCCTAAAATCTTTAAAAATATGCAAATTTAATTCCAAGCAGTGGACAAATAAGTGCAACTATTGTAGTCAAGCCATTAAGTTGTTTAATTCGAATTATTCGAATTTGGAGTTTGGTATGAATTTTAAAAAGGTTATGACAACTATATTAAGTAAAATATCTTTAATTCGAATTTGAAGCAAGTTTAAATTTCTTTTTAAGTAAAAAAAATCAAGAAATAAATAAGTGAGAAGGAGAGATATTTTGTAACAAATTAAAGCATGAAAATTGATTGAAATATGATTACATACATTTTGCAGTTGATTCTTAAAGATTTGATCAAGAAATAATTAAGAGATTGAAAGAATCTGGAGAGAAAAATTTGTCACGCAGCCACCGCTCGCCTCTCGTCGATTCGGGGTCGGGGTCGATTTAAATCTCAGTCTTTCTCTCTCTTTGAATTCAAAATCAAAGGTTTATCTCTTCTCTCTCTTCTTTCACAGATTCTCTTTTGTTTTATTAATTTGTTTTGTTTTTTAATCATTTACAATGAAGAGCAGTTTCGTCCAAACATCGGATTGTTTGGTAGAAACAATAAAAATAATAATGTTGGGTGAAATTAGTAAAACCCCTATTCTTTTGGTTACTTTTAAATTTCACTTTATTTGTATATATATATGTATATATATATATATATATATATATATGGGGGTGGGGGGTGTTACCTGTGGTAGACTCGAACCCCTACCGCTACCAAAGAAGGGAAAATGCAGAGATGACTTATCTAGTTGCCTGTATTAAAAATTCAGTAGAGTAATAAATTCTCCATATAACAAGTCTATAGAAATTAACTTACCCTCCACAATTCATGGAATGCATGTAACAATTAATTAATAAATTAATTATTATTTTACTATAATCGTATTGGTTTTTCTAATGAGTGATGCTGTTGACAATCACCAAATGTGGGTGGGGGACGGGGGTGTTACCTGTGGTAGACTCGAACCCGAACCCCTACCGCTACCAAAGAAGGGAAAATGCACTGCAATCTATATTAAGAGGTGACTTATCTAGTTACCTGTATTAAAAATTCAGTAGAGTAATAAATTCTCCATATAACAAGTCTATAGAAATTAACTTACCCTCCATAATTCATAGAATGCATGTAACAATTAATTAATTAATAAATATTTTTTTTACTATAATTGTATTGGTTTTTCTAATGAGTGATACTGTTGACAATCGCTAAATATCTTTTTACTTTTCAATTAATTTTTTTTATTAAAAGCAATCTTAACTTGAAAAAAAAATTACTAAATAGTACAAATAAGTTCTAAAGACACTCACTACAATCCATTGTTTTAGAATCCAACATTAATTTTCTTTTTATTTAATGGTTTACAAACCCTAAACTTCTCCTTTTTTTCCCACTACTTTATTATTTTGATTTGGGTTAGTCAGCTTAGCAAACAATGAAGTTGATCAAGCTTAGAGAAATCGATGAACATGCTGTATTCAATGTCTTGTATCAGATGTTTACGATGATAAAAGTTCAAATTCAATTCAAAGTGACTAGCCTAACTTCCTTAAAAGTGATAGCATAAGTGCATAACTTGTTTGTCATAAGTTTTATCCCTATCAAATACAGAAGAGAGTTCTAAATTTAGCCTTCCAAATCCCATCTATAGACTCCCAAATTGATCGTCCAAGTCAAAGCCACAAAAACAATAACATTGTTATTAACAATAACATTAAAACCTTTTTTATATTTATTTTTAATTCACCAAATAACAATAAACATTAAAACCAACCACAATAACATCCACAAATGCAAAAACAAAATACCACCTTTTAAAAAATGATTTTGTTTTGTTAAAAAAAAAGGTTTTTATGATGGAATATTTTTATAAAAAGAATCTCAAAAGATAAAAAAAGATAATTTTGAAATAAAATGGAATGTTCTAAATTTTTTTTTTTAAATTTAAGTCTTAGAACGAAATGCATTTAGAAAATGAGCGCGAAAAGATAAAATTGGATTATAAAATTCTTTATTAACTATCTATCCATTTGTGGGATTTTAATATTAGAACCAAGTTATTTGACCTAACCAAGTTATAAGAAAATAATACTATGCATAGTATAAAAACAGTCAACTATACGTTACTCAAACTACAATGGAACATCCTTGAATTGCAGAGACAATAATTCCTTAAATCAGGCAATCGTGTAGGTTTCTTGTAAAAATCAAAATCAATCTTACCAATTTACCATGGATGCCAAAACGTATTAAAACAGTCATATCACCGATTGATGCAATCAAAGCACACACAGCGTGCCACGTGTCCAATCAAATTAACTAGGGTTCATTTTGTTTTTCCAAATAAAACAATATCCTAAAAATAGAATTACGAAATTCTACTTTTACCCTTTTGTTTGTCCTTCACTATTCTTCATGGCTCCTCTCCTGCGCAACCTCTCTCCCTCTCTCTCTCTCTCTCTCTCCGATGACCGTGTATGGTGTCTGTGGGGTGGACTGTGATAGCTGACCCTGAAAAAAGAGTAACAAAAGGCGAGCTTTCAAGTCTTGACTCTTGACCAGAAAAAACTGTGCTTTTTTATTTTTCTTTAAAGTTTGTTGTTATTTTTCGTCTAACAATTGAGAGGACTCCGTAATTGCCTTCTCTTGTGTGCTTCAAAGGTGGGTCCTCGTGTTTTAATGCCAGTTTTGAGTTCTTTGTTGATATCGCTATCTGGGTCCTTCGTTTGTGCCCGTAACGGTCGGTCTCGGTCTCTTAGACTAAGCTAGACCAACTTTTGCTTTTGACTTGGGAGTCCGGTTTCTTCAAAACCCTAGTAATTGGTGCTCTTTTGGGTTCTACAGAGTGCTTGGCGGCGCTTTGTTATGTTGATAGAGCAGATAATCATGAACCAAGCCAAGGTAAGTCTTATTTGTTGGGTTTTGCTGGCAAGTCTTATTTGTTGGGTTTTGCTGTTCCGTTTGTTTATTTTATGGCTTCCTTTTAATGATTTTTGGGGTTTGGTTGAGAATTTTGAAGTGCTAAATTATGCTAGGGTTTGTTTTTATTTGTCTGCAACTGATTTAGTTTAGAATCAAACACCTTATTGCTGGAATTGGGTTATTTTCAGCTGCCGTAGCAAAAGTGGTTCTTTGAACTCTTTTGGGGGTCTCTTCACTACCAAAATGTCTGCGAATAACCCTAGTTTTGTTTCGTGGGAAGAGCACATTATCCGCCATGAGCGTGGAAACCGTGTGGTTCACTTTTACTTGAAGGACTCATTTGGGGATTTAGTGCTAGCTGTTGTAGGCACTGAGCGGAGTATAAGGCACATGATGTATGTAGTTTCAGATGAGTTTATACATGCTTATGGCTATGGGTCAAGTAGATTCACCAACATGTCCATTAAATGGCGGGCAAGGCGAGAAGTAGTAGACTGGTTGACATCAGTGGTCTCAGACTGTCGTCCAGCAGGTGATTTTCCAATTTTGTAATTCATGCATTTGCAATTTTATATGTTCTTCTTTTAGAATATTCGATGTTAATGGTTTATATTGCACAAAACTAGTGGATTCGAGTTTTCGTGGTAATTAAATTGAAACTTATCATGAAAAGTAAGCTGTTGACCCTCCATGGTAGAAGACTGGCACTTGAGCTGCAGTCTTTAGAATTATAAATGCATGCACGGTTGTATGTCACAAATGTTTAATCTTGAAATTTTATCGTACTCGAGCATTATGTCATGTCTTGCTGCATTAGTCTGTTTTGTTGGATTAGGTCAAGCATTGTGAACTTGGATATATTTTCTGCATTCCTTATCCATATCAAAGCTTTTAGACTTTGTTGGGGAATCTTGGATTATTTATGTTTCGTTAGATTAGGTCAAGCGCTGTGAACTTCGATATATATTTTCTGCATTTCTTATCCTTCACCATATAACAGTGCTCGAAAAATTGGACTAGGCGGTCGCCTAATCGTTAGGTGGCCCAGGCTGCTGCGATTTAGGCCTAATCGGCATTCCTAGGCGGAGTTAAAGTCATTGACTCTGCCTAGGCAGATTTAACAAAAAAAAAAAAAAACCTAATGAGCAAAACGTCACCGTTTGGGGGTGTTTTACAACCCAAAAAACGGCCTTGTTTTTTGCTTCAGTTAATGAAGCCCAAAATGGCGTTGGGCTTCATTAACTGAAGCCAAAAACAGCACCCTCTCCATCGTGTGCGTGTCTCGACCAAACAGCCAAAACAGTTGCCGCCCCTCTCCAGTCTCCATCGGTCCTCTTGTCCTCTCGCGGCCAGCCACTCGTCGCCGCCATCACCAGCCCGTCTTCCGACTGTTGTAGCCACCCGCACCAACAGCCATCTTCTAGGGTTTGTATTTTGTAGGTGTTCAGTTTTTTAGTTGTTTTAGGGTTTGCATTTGGACTATTGTGTCTCCGCCTAGGCGCTACCTAGGCTTTAGACGCCAGGCCATTGCCGGACTGGCGCCTAGCGCTTACTAGAACACTGTTATATAATTGAAACTTATGTAAACTGTAATTGGTTATTGTTGATTATATAGATTGTTCTGTTGATGTTTGTCTCAAATAAACATGTATTTTGTATTTGGGGCATATTTGTAATTTCGGGTTTTAGTGAGCTTTGTTGTAATTAGTTAAAAGTCTCTAACTATAAAAGTGAGTTGTTAGAAGAGCTTTTACGCTAAGTTGTTAAAAAGAGTGCAAAACACTCAGAAAGTGCGATCACAAGTTTCGTGGCATCTTGTCACACTTGTAGAGACAACAAATAGAGAAAACCCTAGAACAAAGAGAGCTTGTGTGAGGTTGAAAGATTGAGACCTAGAGGGAATAGAAGGCTTGTGGGATAGAGGTAATCTCGTGTATTTCTTGTCATTCTTATTATCTAGTGGAAATCGGTATCTCCGTGGGCGTAGCCAATTTGGTGAATCAAGTAAATTTGCTTGTGTTGTGTTTCGGTTTGTTTGCGCTTAGTTGATTGTGTTTCCTTGTCGCTATTATTTATTTCTTGTGCTTGTAAGTCCATTCAAACAAGGTCTTTGAAAGTGTTTGTGGTAGATGGCGGAAGTGCCTACAAGGTGTTTGACAAAATTACCAAGTTAACACTAGTAAGGTGTTGTCGTGCTCAACATGTTTAGGATACATTTTTGAAATGAGGGAAGACCAATTTTCAGATGTCAAGAGTAGGAAATTAGTTGTATGCTCGTCCTACATTATAAGTGGGTTACATTTATCAAAGAATGGAAATTTGACCTTTTTGTTAATTTTCTTGGAATCAATGAGTGCTGCATTGATTTTTTCTTTTTATGGTGAATTTGATTATTTGATCGGCATATCATTTACAAGTTTTGAATTTGATTTAGCTATGGAGTTAACTAGATTTCAGTTTCAGTTTGAAAGAATGTCCTAAATTCATTCTTTTAATTTTTCAATAATTTTTATTATTTCTTAACTTATTTAGAAAAATATTCTCGGAAATTATCTCCAACTTTCGTGTTATAGAAGCAATCTTACTTACATTCTAGTTTCAGCAATTACCTATTGCTATTATCAAATTCATTGAATTTATCGTTTCACCCAATCCTAATATATTAAATCTCACCCTTCTTTCAAATTCAGGATAGTTAGATGTTATTCTTTTATCTCTTTTCATATATAAGAAAATTATCTCTTTCTCTAACACATGCACATGTACTCATGCATTCCGTCTCTTATATTTGGCACGGTCTGTATTATGAGTGTACTTAAATATTATTTATGATTTCTAGATTAGCTGTTCTTTCCTTCTAGTGAGTATTTAAGAATAAATAGAACTGTGTTGAACGACACTAGAATCGGATGCCCGTCTCTAAATTATTAGTCTTAAATTTGTAGTGATTATGCATTTGTGCTCACTAGTGCTTGAGTAACAAGTTGCATTTATGCTAAGGTATTTAAGTATTTTAGATTATTTATATTGGGTGTTTATGTATTGGGTTGAATGATTACTCTGGCTGAACCTTATTTTAGAGATACGTGTTCTTTTCATCATCTTGGAAGTTGGTTATTGTCGTTTACGAACCATTGGGTTTTAGGTTTGGTAATCATTGCTTCAAGTTTCGTTATAGTCACCAGCCTTAATATCATAATCAGCTTACAGGGAAAAATAAAAATTCATTAATTGATCATGTGAATGAGTGAAATTTTTATCATTCTGTGCACTAGAACTTTAGGAGTTAGATGCTCACTCTCTCTCTCTCTCTCTCTCTCTCTCTCTCTCTCTCTCTCTTGAATCTATAAATGGACTTTTTGCCGCATGTCGTAGGTTGACTTTTTATTTCTGGTCATAGATGGAATGCACAATAATTTTTATTAATTCACTATTAAGTTAAATCTTTCTGAGCAAAAATAGTATTTGGGAAATAGATTCACAGGTGAATGATTCAATGCAAGGAGTCAGATCTTCTGATGTGTTGATGACTGGACCCACTGCTCATCAAACTTTTGTACCAGATATATTGGTATTCATCTTCTGTAGTCTATGTCTATTTTATAAATTTTCAGACCATTAGATTTTAATTTTCGTGGCAAATCCAGGTACCAAGGAAATTAAAAGCTCAAGATACGAGCATTGAGTGGTTTGGTGTTTCTTGGAGTTGTGCTAAACAGCTCAAGCACTACCCGTCTTTTTGCATGAATGGAACTACTATAGCTGTAAGAATCTGCATGTTAATCATTATTTCTACATATAGTGGCAAAATATTTCCTTTTTTATGGTCTTTGTTATTGGCATCTAATCAACTAGATTGCTTCCTCGTTCTATTTTTTCCCTCCTTGTATCCAGGTTCATTCTTTTGTATATCTTATTGGTGAAGAAGAAAATTACTACCTTGGATACTTGGAAGATATGTATGAAGACAAGAAGGGACAGAAAAAGGTGAAAGTGCGGTGGTTTCACCACAATCAGGAAGTCAAGAGTGTAATTACTGATCTGAATGCACATCCCAAAGAAGTTTTCATCACAGCTCATGTTCAAGTGATCAGTGCAGAATACATTGATGGTCTGGCCACAGTCTTGACTCCAAGGCATTATGAAAAATGTGCGGCTCTCATTCCTCAGACTTCGCCTGCCAGTATCCATATGTGCTTTAGGCAGATCAAACACAACATGGTCAAACCCTTCACTCTTACTAAATTGCGAGGGTACTCTAATCAAGCAATCCTCACTGCTTTAGATGACCCACCTCTCTCCAAGCAAAAGGTTAAGTGCAGTAGATTGAATGAGGAAGATGAGGAATTGTTTACCCTTGATGAGCCCATGAGGGTGACTGATAAGAGAAAAAAAAGTTCTAAGGAGCAAGGACAACTTAAAGATGGCTTTGTTTTGAAAAATTCAATTTCTGCTAACCAGATCACGAATGCTGAACTGAAATACCCAAAGCTGAAATTGAAGTTGTCAAGGAAGACAATGGGAATTAAGGTGGTTTCACCACAGCCGCAGTGTCCTGTAACTTTCAAGGTGGACGAGAAGATAGAGCTGCTCTGTCAAGACAGTGGCATTAGAGGCTGCTGGTTTAGGTGTAAGGTCTTGCAAGTATCTCAGAAGCATCTAAAAGTCAAATATGATGATGTAGAGGATGCTGATGGTGTTGGAAATCTAGAGGTATGCAAATGCTTTATGAATCTATGTTTTTAAAATTTGGTGAGAATGTACTAAAACTTTGGTATGTGGGTGCATGATGTGATTATATCAACAATATTTGTGATTGATAGGCTATGCAACTTCAAAGAGTTGGCCTATGATGCCATCATTTTAACCAAACTTGGGTATTTGGGTGCATGTTGTGATTATATCAACAATCTGTGATTGATAGGCTATGCAACTTCAGAGAGTTGGCCCATGATGCCATCACTCTAGCTATGTGTATTTGCATGTAGACTGTCTTGAGAAAATCTTTGCCAGGGAAATGATTCATTTGTATTATTATTATTTTTTTTACTTATGTTGTTTTTGTTGCTCTATAGGAATGGGTCCCTGCATCTAGAGTGGCTGCTCCTGATAAATTGGGCATAAGGTGCCCAGGCCGTCTGACAATCCGTCCTTGGCCTCTAAGTGATTCTACAAGCTTTAATTTTGGGGTTGGATCACCAGTTGATGCATGGTGGAGTGATGGCTGGTGGGAGGGTGTTGTCACTGGTATTGACATTTCTGGAAAGGATGGGGTGGAAATTTACCTCCCTGGTATGCTCTATGTTGATATTCGATGCATTTTCTTATTATGAACCGCCACGTATTATGTTTAGATTATGCTTACTAGTCATAATGGTAAATGATATGATATCTTCTGTTATTGTTTAGGAGAAGACAAGTTCCTGACCGTCAAGAGAGAAGATGTCAGGGCTTCCAAAGATTGGGATGGCAACAAATGGGTTGATGTTGCAAATCCCAAGAACAAGGATGATGGTGATAGCATGGATGATGGTGATAGCAAGGATGCTGGTGATAACAAGGATGCTGGCAAAAAGGCCCAGGCGGTCTCGGAAGATGGTAATGAATATGCAAATGATATATGAGCTGTACAATAGATGGTATAGATCCCAATGGAGAAAGATTGATTTGAATAGTAAATTGTAGTTCCTTGGATTCCTGTATATAAAAGATAGAGCAGAGAGTCGGTGTAATGGCAGGAAGAGGATGATTATTAAGTTTTTTAACTAGAGGAGAAATGGGGTTCAGATGTATAGCAAAATAGGGCTGGGATAACAAATTCATTGGAAACTTTTTGGCTTCAGGAATTAGTGGGGATGTGTCAGGTGAAGAAGTAGCTCACTTCACTCAGAGAATTTGGTTAATGTGTGCTCAAGCTCAATGACTTCTGCAGCTGTAGTTCTTTGGATCTCATAGGGGTATGTTTACAGTATAGTTTCAGGTTTAACTGTAAAGTTTTATGGTGGTTTTTGTTTGTTAAAGAAATCAAATATTAATTTTTAATTTAAAATAATACAATTCAATATAATATAATCCAGTACGAGACATTATTAATCATAATTCGGCAATTTTGTATTTGGGATCGATTCAGATCACATCAATTGATTGGACGTAATCGCATCCATATTCAATTGATTCATTTGATTTGAGATATTTATAATTTATATTCTTTTAAAATTTATACTTCTTTGGTCGTTTTATTTATTTTTAAAATGTAAAGTTGTTTTTCGATATTAACCAAATTTTGATTTTTTTTTATTTCTCAAATAAAATCATGTCTAATAATTTTTAATTATCTCAAAATTAATTCCAGAAAATGTTAAAAATGTTATTAAAATATCATTCGGATAATCAAAAAATTATTTTATAAATCTAGAAACCATAAGGAGTTTTTTGAAATATTTTTTAAAACCAATTTAGCCTAGTCTTAATTAATTCAAATTTCATGGACCGAGCATAATATATCTTCATGTATGCTAATTTTGTTTTTATATGATCTTATAATATCAATATTTGACATTTCGTTCAAGTGGATCAAAAGGTTAAAAAAATGGAAAATGTTCTTGGCTAGCATTGATACACTTTCTTACCAAACAATACACTTCCTATAAAGATATTTTCATAAGAAAAATAATTTGGGATTTTATGGTTCATTGATTAGGTCATCAATAATAAAAAATTTCATAATAATAATGATATTTTAATAAAAGAAAAAAATTTCACATGTACCGGAAATATGATAACAAATAAAATAGATATAACAATTTGATAATAGTGGAGAAATAATGAAGAAAAGACACTAAAAAACTAAGTTTATTTATATTATTAAACATATAATAAATATTTTTAGATTATTAAATAAATTTAATATTAAAAAGACTAAGAAATTTTTGTGACCCGCCTGGTCTTAAGCTAAGTTTATCCGTGTCAATGGATATCCAATCTCCACAAAATCTTATTATTATTATTTTTATTTTATTTCATTTTTTATTTCTAATCCTGTCCATTGTTGAGATGGAGGATGGAAATATATATATATATATATATATATATATATATATATATATATATATTTTACATTTTTAAAAATAAATTTTTATTTTTATTTTTGTATAGAAGCCTAAAACACTTTACACTTTTGCTTAAAATTTTAGCAGAAGTCAACAAAAGATGTAGGTAATAATGAAAGCAGAGGGTGTTATTAAATAAGATTAAAATAGAATAAAAGAGCATTTCCAATATAAGAATGGTTTGTGAAAAAAAAAAAAAGATATAACATAAGATAAGTAGACATTCTATTAAAAATGTATCTCCAATATAGTTACTTCACGCTGATGTTGCAAAAAAAATATTAGAAATTGTTAATATGATCGTCTACTTTCAAACGATCTATTGCACAACTATTTTTTCGATTGACTCAGCAAATATTTAAAATTGTTAATATGATCGTCTACTTTCAAACGATCTATTGTACAACTATTTTTTCGGTTGACTCAGCAAATATTTAAAATTGACATTAATTTTTCATCTATTTTTTGTAAGGAAATAAACTATAAAAGAAAAAATGAAAAAAAAAAAATTGGACACGTTAATAAAAACAAGTATGTTTTAAACAGAAGCATTGAAGACCAAATTTTGAGTTGATTGTGTATCAAGTTTATCTTTATATCGCATAAGAAGCAAGTCTCTTAATATTGTTACCTTATTAACTATAGTAATTTAATAATAAATAATAATATTTTTATATATAATATATATATATATATATATATATATATATTTGTTTGAGACGTTCAATATCAATATATATTTGTACGTTAAATGGTGCATGTCCTGAATTTAATATTAGGGAAGTCAATATCTAAGTCATGCTCGAAGGCATGAAATGTGTGTGTTGTAGTTGGATTGCTGTTTTTTTTAAATTAATTTTTGATTTTTTTATGGTATCTATATATCCATCTATCTAAATCAATTTTTTTTTTGGAAGCTTTTGTTATTGGAAAGATTCCAACCGTTGACTTGAGAGTTATTTGCCCACGCTTCAAGCTCGTCCATCTACCAACAGAGCTTAGGGATGTGCCTTGGGGAAATGGGGATGTATATAGGTACCACATCCCCCCATTTCCCCATTTGGGGAAAATGGGAATGGGGGATTTTTGGGAGGAGATATCCCCATTTCCCCGTTTTCCCCGTTCCCCCGTTTCCTCGTTTCCCCTATTTTACTAAAAATTACATACTAAAAAGAAAATCAATCCATTACAAATTCAAATACAAATACATAAATATTAAGAATATATATATATATATATATATATATTTCTTAATATTTTTTATTCTTTTTATTTTTTAACCATAACTTACTAATATAAATATAAGGTTTGGGGAAAGTGGGGAAATAGGGATGGGAAGGTCCCTCATCCTCATCCCCATTTCAATTTGGGGATGAAAATCATCCCATTCCCCACCCATTTCCCTATTTTCCCCTTTGGGTATTCAGAGATAAATGCCCATGCCCCTGGGGCTTATATGATTGGTGTTAATAGGGGTGGGCACAAAATTTGGAACCAAACCGAACCAATTCGAACCAAACCAAAAAAAGGTATTCGGTTCAATTCGCATCTTCTATTTTGTTTAAACCGGTTTGGATTTAGAAAACCGAATAATTTTCAGTTCAGTTTGGTTTTGGATATCCAAATCCGGTTCAAACCGATGAAATGAAGGACTCTCTCTATTTCAGCAAACTCTCATTCTCATCTGTTCTCTCTCCTCCAATATCTTGAATGACTCTCTCCATCTCTTCAACACCCTGGACTCCATCTCTTCAACATCCTGGACTCGCCACCCCCAGATCTTGCTTGAAAATCTATCATCAGCTGTTGTACTCCCCAAATTATTGCCACAAATTTCGTTTTACTTAGATTCTTCTTCTATCTTTCTATCTTCTTTTATTTTCTTTTTCTTCTTTAGAAGTTAATTAAAATCCCATTTTTTTCCCATTGGTGTTCCTTCTAATGCTGCCTATTCTCTTTAAGAAAATGCATTTTAGTGATTCGAAACCGATACTAACAAATGAGTATTGCTTGGTTTTTTGAGCAATCTCATGTTTCCTCTGGTGTAGTTATATAGTACATTATCAAAGGGTCAAATCAGTTTAGATCGGTTACCATCTCTTAATCGGTTTAAACTGGTTGAAATTTTAGAAAATCGAAATAGTTTCAGTTCAGTTCGGTTTTGTCCAAAACCGAATTGAACTGTGCCCACCCCTAACTGTTAGTATAAGCAGTTAGCTGTTAAAATGATGATTCAATGCTTCGGCATACGAATAAATGGACCCATTTGTTTCATGAAACACACATTTATTGGAAAAATTTCCACAAGGAAGAGAAATTGATGCCACCAACTACAGGTGTCCACGGTTTGGTTAAACCGAAAGTTAAAAACTGAAACCGGAATTGAAAAATCGGAACCGAAACCGGCTGTTACAAACCAGTTTTCTACCGGTTCGGTTATGGTTACATCTCTCCAAAAACTGACTAAAACTGGCGGTTTAACCGCCGGTTTTATTCATTAAAGAAAAATTAACCAACCAATTAGAGGCTGCCACGTGGCATTTTGTTTTTTGAAAAAAAAACATTATGGAACCAAAACCGAACCGTAACCGCCAAACCGAAAATTCCGGTTACAGTTACAGTTCGTCCATTCTACAGAATTGGAACAGGTGGTTTCAGACCGAAACCGAACCGGAACCTAACCGTGGATACCACTACCTCCAACCCATCTTCCACCAAAAAGATACAACAGATCAACTATAGTAATTTTTATAGGATCCATATTTATAATAACCAAGAACAGTTAATTAATCTGAAGAAAAAAAACAGGACATTGAAACCGAAACCGAACCCGAACCCGAACCGTAACTGCCAAACTGGCGGTTGCGAAACCGAATCCAAACAGAAAATTCATGTTACAGTTACGGTTTGTCCATTCCACAGAACCGGAACTGGCGGTTTCAAACCGAAACCGAACCGGAACCGAACCGTAGACACCACTATCACCAACCCATCTTCCACCAAAAAGATACAACAGATCAACTATAATAATTTTTATAGGATCCATTTTTATAATAACCAAGAACGGTTAATTAATATGAGAACATTAGTTAGCACAAAATTTTATTTGATTGGTTTTATTTAAAGGTGTGCAACGGATCGAATCTATCAAATTTTGAATCAGATCCAATTGGAGGAAGAAATTATAATCCAATTTGAACCAATTTTGGTACTGTTTTTTTCTCTCACATTTTGGTACCCCAAAAATAAACCAGCCAGATTGTGTTGTTATCCTAACTTATAGAGGTAAAAAAAAAATATGGTCTAGTTAAGTGGATAGATAGATATAGTCAAACAAAAAATAGAGGTTCTTTGTCTCTCTCTCATATATAACTTACTTTATTATAATTTCTAGTTGTTTTTAATGTTGTTAAGTTTGCATTTATGATTTTGAAATTATTTTGGGATCCTATAATCCTTTTGCTATTTTTTTTAAGTATTACACTATTACATAAATTCACAGTTTTTTTTAGAGAGGGTGAGGACTCGTACGGGTGCAAGTGTAAGAGTTTACCATCGGACCAACCTCAACTCGTCAATACTTTTGCTATTAAACTAACCAAATTAATATAGACTAATACACCCACATGTAGACTTGAATTAAACTTGCATGCTAGTCAAGTAAATTATAATAAATTAATTTGGTTAGTTCATATCAAGAAATAAGTTATTCCTAATGATGCATTTAGATAACCCAGTTTTTATTATTGAATCAGGCCTATTAATAATAGATAACCTATTTAGATGACATTTGGTTCAGTTTCCGTTTTGATCTGTTTGATTGAATTGGATTTGATCTGCGCTCAAGCCCACAAGTACAATCCAAAGTCGTTGGTTTCGATCAGTTGTTGCAAACTCTGATTATGAATTCACCTTTGTTTTTCCAGTAAAGCTTGGCCCCGTGTCCTACAGCTGTTTTTCAGCCCGTTTTTCATTTTATTTTTAAAAAATAAAAAATAAATTGAAAAACAAAATCAGTGTTAACAGTGAAATATTTGAAAAACAAAAAATAAATTTTATTACTTTTTTTCTTCTTTTCCTCTTTTCCATACTGTCTTCATCATCTCTTTTTTAATCTCATCTTCTCTTCGTCATCTCTTCATCTCTTCTTCTCTTTATCTCATCTTCTTTATCTCTTCTTCTCTTCGTCATCTCATCTTCTTCTTCTCTTGATCTTCTCTGATCTGCTTCTCTTCATCTTCCCCTTCTTCTCTTCATCTTCTTTTCTTCTTAGTGTCGCCGACCTGCTTCTTTTTTTTTCTTTTCTTTTATTGAAAGGTTTATTTTGTTTCAGACATAACAAGTATCACATCACAAGAAGTTTATTAACAAACATATATATATATATATATATTAACATAAAAATCTTGGAGCAGCACTTATTTTAAATTTAAAATCACAATAATTCATCAAAGAGATTTTATCCGGTTATTATAAGTTATTGGATAATTATTTGGGAAGAATTATTGATCTATATTTTATTCAAATAAAAAAAATTACAATATAAAAATAATAGAAAAATTATACAATTTTTGATATTTTTCAGTTAACCTACCAGACGCGTTTTTTTCCGTTTTCATTTTCAAAATACAGCTTTCAGTATATGCTACCAGAAGCGTTTTTGGATTTCGAAACTGAAACCAAAAACACTGTTTTCATTTTCATTTTCATTTTCATTTTTCTTTTCGAAAACAGTCAACAAAAAATGCTTACAAGACGGACCCTAAGCTAGACTCTGTGGAGGCATTTTGTTCTAAACTCTAATGTATGTATTAACAGAATTAATGAAATTCTAAACTAGCCTTGTGTTTTGTGGTGCGGTTGTAATAGAATCTAAAAATATAAATCAGCAACAATTGCTACATAAGTCTTTTGAAATCATGCTTTTCATTTTTTTTTCAATCAGTTAGATTGTTAGTTTTTGACGGGTTTTTCAGGGTTTATGCATTCTAAATTGTTCTCGATATGTTTTGGTTCTGGTTTTATTATTGATTTGTGTTGTTTATTTCATCCATTAATTAATATAAATGTGTACTTTTGTTTTGGTTATCTGAGTAATCAATAATGTGTCACAAGGCCGGTCCAAACTCTTTGGGGGTTCGGGGTAAAATTCTAAGATGATCCCCTTTTTCATATTAATTCTAAGACTTGAGAGAGAGAGATTGAAAGAAATCATTCAATGGTGGCCGGAGAGAAAAATAAGAAACCTCAAATCCTTTAGTGATTTAGATGACATACTGAAATATGAATACTGATGTCTCATGTTTAGGACAAAAATTAAAATCTAATTCGGGCTTTAACACTCCAAGTTGACCTTATTTTATATTTTTGTTTTATTTAAAATTGTTGGCTTTAATGCTTTAACGTACAAGCCTTTTTTAGACTAATACTCAGTTGACCCCACAACATGTCAACTATTATATGTAACTACTGGACCATGTTTGTTACATAGGATGAGATAGAATATGTTATATCGATTTCTTGTCAGCATGACACGTGAGCAAAGGTAGAGGGTAATACGGAAATATAATAATTCAACATCATCAAAAGTCAACCAGTCAACGAATGGGACGCTGGCCATGGACACATCACCAGGATTTTATGAGTCATCAAGAAAATTGATATAGAAGTCAGAAGCGTATACGCTAAGTAAAGTTGTCTAGTTAAGAAGTCTTAATGGGTGAAGATCTTACTCGCCTGAGATCTCTACTCAGCAAGATCTACTCGGCCAAAACAAGAAATATGGCCTTATCAGGACATGTCGTATCAAGCGAAAATTCACTCAGATACTGAATCTAAGAATCATACTCCAACAAGGAAATGCCCTTATTTCCTCTCCAATATCAGAGAATTCTAATCAGGAAAGAACTTAAAGCTTATAGAAGGATAAACACCAAAGGGGATAATAATCGATCTACTCTACTAAAATCTCAGCAAGATTCTAATTAATGAATCCACTGCTTGTACGACAGGAACTAGGGCAATCCTAAATCAAACCATACAAATACAGCCGTGTAATCCATTATAACGGATCATCAGCAATTTACACTTATATGAGAAAAAAAAGGTATGAAGCATGAGCAATTATCTAAGAGAAAGTGAGTATTGAGTGTGTAATCACTCTATTAATAGTGGATCTCTTCTAGCCGTCACCAACACTGTGGATGTTTCCCCGCCTTGGGATTTTACCACATAAAACATGTTTTATGTTTGATTCATTCTTTATTTCCTACTTTTCTACATTACTATTTTCAAATACGAACAAATCGTATCGCATCCACGTGGAGAAAGAGACTTTGATTATTCAACCCTTGTCTGGTTAAAGCTTCAATTTGTCTACGTGTTAATGTTTAGTGGTTGACTTTTCAACGATCCAAAAATCACCGTTGGCAAAATAGAACTCATATCTCCCATATTTGTTACTTGCATGAGATGAGATTATTTAACCCATGCAAGCAAATTATCCCACATTGGATGGTGGGACTAAAACTATACTCTCTTTTTTTTTCCTCATTTTAATTTATTTTATTTTTTATGTAACTAAAATATTAATATCTTTTAATAATTAATAAAATATTTTATTTTAAACATTTTAAAACTATGGCAGAATTTCATATAATTCCCACCTTTTTGCGATTTGTTGCATTTTTAAATGTGTTTACCACCATATTCATCACTTTATTCCTCATTTTTTTTCAAAACTCATCATTTTAGTCCATTTGACCAAATATTTGACAGTCAACTTTGAAAAAGCATGTTAAAGTACACTTTTACCCTTATTACTATTTAATTTAGCTAAAATGATAATGTTAGCTTTAAATTAAAATAAAAAGCAGTAAAAGTATCAATAATAAAATCTTAAATAAGTACATAACAAAACAAATCTTAAATAAATAATAAAAAGACAACTAACCCATTAAAACTTAAACAAAAATCTATAACAGAAAAAAACATTCAATTGTGAGAAACATCCAAAAACAAACCAAAATACCAAAATCCAACAACTAAACATAACTCCATACAAATACATCAAAATATCAAAAAACAAACAAAAAAATGTGAGAAATACCCAGAAAAATTTGGTTACAAAGTGAGAAAATACACAACATTTTAATGAAAAATAAATAACTTAAAATAATACAAATATTTTTTTTAAAAGTTAAAAAAAAATTATGGTCAGGTCTCCTCCACAAATCGAGGAGACCACGACCTCCTATTTTTGGAGGAAGCCGCAGTGGCTTCCTCCAGATCTGGAAAGGCAACTTCCTCTAGATCGAATCTGGAGGAAGTCGCAGTTTCCTCCAGATTCGATCTGAAGGAAGTCGAGACTTTCTCCATCGATCGGAAGAAACTGCGACTTCCTTCGATGGTCGGAGATGCCGCACGTTCCTCCAATGGAGGTCACCTTTAACGGTGGCCTCCATTATTTTTTCAAATATTATTACTATTATTTTTACCTTTTTAGTTTTAAACAAATTTTTTAAATATATAAATTCATAAATAGCTCATTTTATTATTTTATATTTTACCTAATCTTGATTATTATTATTTTTATATGTTACAATATTTTTTTTATTATTTTATTAATATTATTATTTTAAGGCTTTTTCATTGGACTACATATGTACATTATTATTTACATGTCACATGTTTAAAATTCTTGTTTAACACATGTCAGCATATTTGTGGATCTAATACATTAAGATTAAAATGCCCCTGAATCCATCACTTTTTACTAACATTTGACTGAAGGACGGACTTAAATAATGAGTTTTTTTTAAAAAAACAAGGATAAAAGTGATTAATATTGTAGGGACATTTAAAAAGGTGATAAATCAAGAAAAAAATGGAACTTGAAATTCTGCCTAAAACTAATACTTTTTCAGTTTTTTTACAAATAAAAATAAATATTATTTTCTTTAAAATAGGTTTTAAATATTTAAATTATTTTTAAATACACAATTTAAATAATTTAATTTTTTTTCAAAATTTAATTTAAATAATTATTTTAACCAGTACAATTATATGCAACCATTTTATACAGGTGATCGGACTATTTTATACCTATTTTAGGTCCCCATTTTCTTATCGTTTGTTCTCGTTTTCGAGCGTATTTTGTATATAATGTGTTTGTTGAGCCTTGTGTAGGTACATATTCCCTACATTTTGGTTTTGAGCTTAAAGAACAGTTTGGGAGGCAAAAACGTACCAAAAAGAGATTAAATGGAAGTATTCAGAGTGCCGCGCCTAACCGTTGACACAGACCGCGGCGTGATCTAAGCCCAGTCGTGTCCCACGGTTGATCCGTCGCCGAACCAGATCGCGACACCGAGCCCATGGCAGTATCCCCTCTAACTTCCAGCAGCTTACGGACAAGTGCAGAAACCAGCCATTCGGCGGTTTCATTCGGCGTGCCCTACCGCCAATTTGAAAACCGCCGATCAACATCAGTGAAGTCCAAGAAGCATTAGGTGGGCACAAATGGCAGCCATAATTCAACCGCCAATTCAAGAAAGTGAGCATCATTCCAATTCGGCGGTTTGAAACGGCGGCCTGACCGCCGATTTGACCAAAATCAGCAAAAGGGCTGAAATTATTTAAGCTCGTGCAGAACAGCCAACTTGCAAGGGTCATATCTTCCTCCTCTGCTTGAACCAAGTTGATATCTATATATATATTCGGAAAGCTCTAAAAGTCTAGTTTCCAGAATATTTCACGGATTGTGATTCCGAGCTTTCTGCAGGAAATTATGCTCATTTCCGTAACGGCGCGCGATGTTGAGATGCTGAGATGCTGAAATGCTGAATTGCTGTCAGGTCCAAACGGCTACTTCAAATGGCGGCCATGCCGTGGAACCAAACTTCCGATTACCTCCAGAAGGTCATTTTTTGCCCAAAAATTGAAGGGCAATCTTGTCCTTTCACCCAGCCTTCAGCCCTAACCTCCCCACACTATTTAAACACCTTCTTCTCTTCTCTCCCAACAGACTTCTTCTTCATTTTCTTCATTTCAAAAGAGAGAGAAGAGCTTCCAAGAGCATCCATGGAGGTTCTTCCTACATGGATGCTCCCCATTTCACCTTCTACCCATCATCCACCTATTTAGGAGTAGATTGCAAGGAGAAAGGAGGGTATTTTGACCAATTTCGGACCAAGCAATGATGAGCTCTTGGAGGAGATTTTCTTCAAGGGTTGTATCTCTATTTTCTCATCTCTTTGTATTTCTTGTTTTCTTAAATGTGTAACCCCCACTTGGGAATATTTATAAACCTAATTTGTGCTCAGTATAATGTGTGGTTGTTTTTATATCTAATTTGTGTTTTGATACATTCTTGTTATCATTGATTATATCTCTTATCTTGAAATGCTTGTATATGGAGATTGGAAATTAATATGTGTTCATGAATGGGATTAGGAGTAGATTAATGTAATTGTAAGAGTAGTTATAATCAAATGTCCCATTTGTGTGTGTATGTTGATGGAAGGTCGAATTGCATGTGTATGGATAGGTTTGAGTGAATTAGAGTTAGGATTGTGCTTTAGGAGGGCCATCCGGGCATAGTCTAGGCTAATTAGCTAGTAAGAATGAATGAGCTTGTTAATTGCCATATTTAAAGAGGTTTGGTTCATTGTTTTTGTTATATATTGGACTTTGGCGACTTTTCACGCTAGGGGCTCTAGATGAGTTGTGGTTAGAGTTACAATAATTGGGAATTCGGCTATTTCTTGCTCTAGGGGCTCTGGGTAAGTTATGGTTGGAGGAACAATTACTCTTTCTACATTCATTACACCTAATGTTGCCATTTTACATTATTATGTTAGTATTGGGGCTCAATCTAGCATTGGTTTGTAGAATCGGTTCGCATATGTTGGTTGTTGTTTCGTGTTTGAGAGGCTCTCAATACACTCTTCAATCATTAGCTTTATGAATGGGTATAAATCGGATTGAGGCAAGAACTAACCCTTAACTTAAATTGGATGAACTTAATGTCTAACAACCCACTTGTATGCACTTATGTATGGTGAACTTGTAAACCCTTGTGTGACTACTTTCATGCATCTCTCCTATCCACCCTTTTATTATTTCTCATTTAATCACCATTCTCACCCCTCCATATTCTCTTGTTTATTTTTATATTTCCATCTTCACTTTCTGCACACCACACAACACACACATACACACCATTCTAACCTCATCCGCATTCCATTTACATGCTTTCCCTAAACTCTAAAACTTGAAACGGTTAACAAACACATCCCTGCAGAATGATACCCTTGCTTGCACGCTATACTAGTTTTATTTCTATATATGTCTTTTGACTCGTGCCTTATAGCAAGGTTGATTTTATTATAAATATTTTAACGATGCTTTCAACGACACAAAAACGCCATTCGTCAACAGGTGATTTGAGATTATTTAGGGTCATTTAGTTTGTGCACTTAAAACTTATTGGGTCTGAATTGGAATTATTAAGTTGTTTTGTTTTTTTCTTTGGTGGTCAAAAACTTTAAAATACCAAAAACAAAATTAAAATAAAATGTAAGAAATCATGACTTTTAACTTAATTTCAAATCACTGGATTATATTTAATATATTTTCTTCCAAGATTATCATACAAAGATAACATATTTCTAATTTTATCATAATTTTGTATTATACAAATTTATTTCTTTTAACCTATTACTTATGATAAACATTTAAAAAATAATAATTACAATGTAACTTTCAACACCATCGTTAGACCTTTAATTCTATTCTTTTTTAAATCAAAACCATTTCTAAATCGTTATTTATCCTTTTTTATATAAAAAAGAATTATTTATCATATCTTAATCATGAATAATATATTTCAATTATTACATAATGGTTTAAGATTTGTTCAATTATTTTTATTTAGTTTCAAATAAAATGAAAATACATAACAATTAATAGCAACAAGGATATAAACGTCAAATTACTTGTTTTTAAACCCTTTTATATTTAAAAAAACAATCAAGTTGACATTCTACTTAGATATGATAAAAAAAAACATATCATTCAGATTCAAGTTTCAATTACTATTCAATTTTCAATAAAATTCAGGATTGTTCAGTTTTTTTTTAAAAAGGACCCCTAAGTCTCATGTTAAAAATAAAGTATCATTTTCACCACTATATTATGACATATTAGTAAATATGCCGCTTGTATTTCCCTTAATGGTCGGTCTCCCCCTGAAACCAAACGTATTCGCCAAATTCCCTCTTTCGGTTAGTTTTTCTGTTAGAAAAGTTAATTTTCATGTTAAAAGACATTTGTAGCCTTCAATAATTGTGAATAAATGTATTTCAAAAAAAAAATTGTGAATAAATGGGTTTGAAAAAAAAAAATCAATCAGAAAAATATAATTTTCAGAAATGGATCTCCACCATCTTTCATCTTTCCCAAAGATGGATGGTGGAGATAAAAGATAATTTACAAAACAAAATAAAACAGAAACAAAAGCCAAAAAAAAGTAACAAAAAAAACGATGGGTGGATCTCCACCATCTTCCATGGAAATGCACAAAAAAAAACATGAAAAAAATTAGATTCATTATATTCAAACAACCTAGTAATTGAAAATAGATTTTTTTTTCAAAATATCTTAAGAGATTCACAATCCAAGTTCAACAACATCATCATATATCAACCACAGCCACCAAAATCAAACCCAAACACAACCACCAACACCCACTATCAAACACAAACCACTAACATCCATGGCTACACCCATACCAACAAACGTCGATCTCCTTTCAATGGAGGAGATCGGTGCTCGATCTCGCTGGTGAATAAGAGAGAAAGAAGGCAGAGAGAAGATGGGCAGGAGATCGACAATGGAGGAGATAGATGGTGACGGATTCGCGAGATGAAGATTCGCAGAGAGAGATAGAGAGAAAGCGGTGAATTAGATGTGACGAGAGAGAAGATGCGGCAGCTGTGAGAAGATCAACACTCGTATAGGGTGGAGGTCGGAGTGATGTCAAAGGCAGCTAGGGTTTTGGTGTTTAAGTGGTGGTGGTGGTGGCTAGGGTTTGGGTTTTGAGTAGTGATGGACTAGGTTAGGGTTTGAGTGTAGGAGATGACATGTTAATATTTGGAACTAAAAATTGGAGTATTGAACTCATTAAATCATTATTGTCATCAAATTTTGACATGAAAGAAATAAGTCTTGCTGATATAATTTTGGGTATAAAAATTGTCTGTATGGATAATGGCCTAGTACTGACCTAATTACACTACATTGAAAAAATATTAAAGAAATTCAATCAAGCCAAATTCTACACCATTTGATTCAATTGAGATGTTATATATAAACATTGTGAGAGATGTATCTCAATTAAAGTATGTTCATGTCACAGGTTGTATTATGTATGTCATGACATGTACTAGACCTAATATTGCATTTGTTGTAGGAAGGCTAATAAGATATACCAATAATCCTAGTCAATTACGATGGCAAGTAGTACATGGGATATTGAAATATCTAAAATACAATATGGATTATTGTATATATTATTCTGGTTATCCTTCTGTTTTAGAAGGATTCACTGATTTCAGTTGGTTCACTAATAAAAATGATCGTACATCCATAAGTGGGTGAATTTTTTCACTTGGTGTAGGAGCCATTTCTTAGGGTTCCAAAAAGCAAACTTGTATAGCAGATTCCACCATGACTGCTGAATTTATTGCATTGGAATCATCTAGCAAAGAAGCATAGTGGTTAAGGAATTTTGATCAAACCATTAATACTCATATTTTATGCCTCAATTTCCCATTGTTTGTGTTCGTTTCTCGAGTAATTTTGGTTTTTTAATGTGGTTGTTGAGCCTTGTGTAGGTAATATCTTTAAGTAAGGTGTTTGAGCTTAATTGGAGAAGTTTGAGGCTCAAAAGTTAAAGAAAATAGAGGTTGGGAGTCAACATTCCAGCAAGTGAAGCCACTTCGAAAACTCGCCTCAAAACTTCAGCAAGTGAAGCCACTTCGCAAACTCGCCTAGGAAGTGGCTTCGAAGCCTGAAAGGGCCAGCTTTGTAATTTTGCCATTTTGTATACCCTAGCTTCTCTCCACCTATAAATACATCCTTTCAATGATTTTTCAATGAGCTTCAACCACTCCTCACTTCCATACACACCTAAAACCTCACAAGAAACCATCTTGAACCTCCATTTCACCTTCAAACCTACACAATGTCACATCCTTCAAACACCATCACTTCACCACATTCATCCTTATCTTGTAAGTCATTGGAGATAGTAGAGGAGATTTACTTGACCAAGGGAATCTCAAGCACAATCAATGAGCAAAGAAGATGCTTATGAAGATCATCATGGGTTATCTCTACATCCTAGTTATTTTCCTCTCTTTTTCCATTATGTTTAACTAAACCCATTATTGGGGAATTGATGTGACCATATCTAACTATCCATTGTAATTAATTAGTTTCTATTTCGTAATCAATCCATATTTAGTCCCTTAATTCATTGCTCTCTAAGTTGCTATTTTTTTCAATTTCTTGTTTATTTTTTACCACAATTTGGCATAGATTTGTAGAATGGTTCACATGAGAAGATTGAGGTTTGGAGTTTGGATAACCTTCCAACACAAATTCGATCTTAAGCTCTTATGAAAGGGAAGTTAGTTTTATACATGGTTTGATTTTTAGAGAAACTGACTTTGATTTCTTGAGAAAAAGGTCGGCCAATGATCATTATATGACCATATATGAGTAGAGATTGGAACATTGAGTGTTAAAACTTCCAATTGATTTTAATAACAAGTCCTAAGTTGGATTGTGGTGCTTAATGGAACTAATTAATGCATTGGGTCATTTTCTAGTGGTCTAGTTAATTCCCCAATACTTTTACCATACCTTCACATATTTCTTGAGTTGTGGTTGAGCTGTTTATAGTTTCTTTAGTTTAATTTTAAATTGGTTTTCAAAAATTTTGGTTTTCAAAAATACTTTCGCAACCAAAATGCGATTTTACATTTATGTACATAACTTAGTTAGCGTAGATTAGATTAATTTAGTTTTAATTAAGTTTAGACTTAGCCATCTGTCCATAGATCCCTGAGGAACAAATCTTGCTTGCCATTATACAAATCACCACGATTTGTACACTTGCAAGAGCGGAATTGCCTACGCTGAAAATTCCCATCAAATTTAATGATGGAAATTCCTTTGTGGCCAAAAGTACTATTGTCGCATATATCTACACATTGTAATAGTCAGACAATTCTGTCCAAAGCATATAACCAAATGTACAATGACAAGTCTAAACATATTGAACTTAGACATAGTAGTTATGTGAGACAATTGCTCACAGATGGTGTAATTGTTGAAGTATTTTTTTGAAAGTTCGTTCTTAGGGAATGGCAAATCGAAAGGCTAAAAGCTAGTTAACTAGTATTAAAACTAAACTACGTGTAAGAAAAAGTAAATCAAGTTGATTTGAGAACTAAGAAAGCAATTAAATTAACTAAAACTAGGAAAGTAACAAGCCAAGACAAACTAGGGAATATAAAGAGGAAATACTATGGAATTAATGGAGTCAAGCTATGAACAATTGGGTATCACAAATTTAACCTCGATCATTCAAGTTAGGACCAAACCTTTTCTTAAGTATGATTAAAACCATTTAACTAAAGCCTGAACTCCTCTATAGCATTTAGTAAGAGTTTTGGAAAATATATATTTTAAACACAAAGATTTAAAAGGCCAAAACTAATTTAGAGTGGCATTCTCTTCATTAAATATTTTCCATTCAATAAGAGCAATATCAAATCAAGCATGGCATTTACTTAATCAAATCCTCAAATTATTCTCTCACCCAATTCGAAATAAAAAGTAGCATTCAATTTAATAACAAATCGAGATCGAAAACAATTAAAACTTTGAATGAAACTAACTTGAAATAATACTCCTGAAATATGTTTATTGATAACACTCAATATTCATGCAATCCTCACATTGATCCTCTAGAATGGGATTAGCTATACATCATAATGAAAATTAAAGTGAAAAGAGAAAAGATAAGAAGAAAACCAAGTGGCATTCAAGAGAATCTTCCTTTCCTTTAAGCTTGGACCACCTCCTTCTCTTTCCAATAAAGCTCTTGATGTGGAACAATGGTGGGATTTGGAGATGTGTGGTGATGGAGTGGTGGTTTGATGATGGACGGACCCCTTAGTGGCTTGGGACCTTCTTTGGATGGTATATCATGAAATTAGGGATCAAAAGGGTTTAAATAGGCTTTAGATGCTATGCTAAGCCTTTAACCAATAAGGAAATTGACTCCTTTGAGAATACTTGCCTTTTTGGAGTTCTACTTCTTTCTTAATCCATTAAAACTAAATCTTCTTGATATAAAACAAGGATTAGATGTCAAATTGCTACCCAAGACTCCCACACACGTCCTAGAAGGTAATATTTCTCATCCCTACAACTTACAAAATAAATCCCCTCACTATTCACAGAATTATGACTGATCTGACTATCGTTTACTAAAACGGGCATAACTCCTTCTAGGAATACCAGAATTACGATCCAAAAAGTGCGCCGAAAACTAGACATTCGTGGCTTTCAAAAATTAGGTGGTACACAACCCATTTCATTTTAAGTAGGGAGATATGGTCTCTGCAAATTCATCTTTTGGCTGTTTGTGCTACGGTGCGTGAGCCGCGTCTTTGACCGCGACCTCGGTTGGCACCTTGATTTGGACTTCTTCTTGGATCATGGTCTACACTGCAGAAAAATAACATGAATGCACCACGGTTGACTACACGGAACATCATCTGTTTGCTCATTTTCTCGATCGTTTGACTTCTTTTCTCCCAAAATATGATCCAAAACCACTTGAAAGGAATGTGACATACACATGCTCAATAAACACATAGAAATACTAATTTCACCCGAGAACAAAGCACAAATAATAGGAAATGGGGACCTAAAACATGTATAGAAATGGACCGATCAGTAATCACCATTGATTTTGTCGGATCATGTCAAAAATTGGCAGACCCCTTACAAAAGGCCTTGGAAGGAATGTATTGAATAAAAAATCAAGGTGGATGAGACTGAAGCCATCATTTAAAACATCAACAATGATGGAAACTCAACGCAACAGTTGAAACATCAAGATCTTAGGTTCAATGAGCAAATTACATCATATGTTGTGATTGCAAGCACTATAATATTTATATATATGCACCCCAAAGGTGAAAGTACTTGGTACCTGTATGAACTAGAAGGATAATCATTTTAAGCTTATAATAGACTTATAACATAGTTTTTGTTGGAATACTTTTACAACGGCATTTTTGATAACGTTTACCTATATGAGTATTGGAGATGGTGTCGTCCTTTATGTAACATGACTGGTTTCTGAAACGCTCAAGAAAATCTAGGATATAGATGCAAGGCCAATCCATGCGTCAGCATTTTTGACACTTGAGATATTAAAATATTATGTGTTAGATATGTCTTGTTAGTCGGATAAGGTCACTGGTTCCAAACTTGCCTACCATGCCACATTGACTAACTTTGATGTTTTTTCACTAAGTGAATGTTCAAGTCCAAAAAACACCTTCATTTATGTTTAAGCTTTCTAAACCCGTGGAAGACATTTTCAAGTTGCATTGATTTTGAAAATGGTGGGGGAATGTTGGAATTATTTTTAAAATAATGCAGTCGTTTATTTGATCAAAAGATGATTAAGAGATGCAACTTTTATCAAAAGGTGTAACTCTTATGTAATGGTATGACTCTTGTGAAATAGTATGATCAAGAGGTTTGAATTTTATCACTCTTAAAATGCTCACTTCTTTCATTCATTTTATACATAATATAGGACATTACAATTCAGCAGACTACTCTCACCTTCTTTCCACATTTTCTAGATGAAAATACATAAAGTGTGTCTAATACAACCTAGAGAGGGGGGGAGGGGGGGCGTGAATAGGTTTTAGTTGATTTATTACCAACTTTTCGACTTAATCAATTTTAATAGACCTACCCCATATTAGCAATCAACCAATCCAATATAAATATGCGGAAAACAATAAAAACACAAGGATTGATTTACGTGAGAAACCCTCCAACTGGGCAAAACTCACGGGCTATCCTTCTAGCCATATACGGTCCTCAAATCCACTATTTAAACGAAAGTTTACAACCTAGGTTGACCTCAAGTCACACCTACTTGGTCACTAACCCTTTCACTCTACTCAACGGGCCTTTAATAGTGATTCTAGACCACAAGCTTGTGCACTAACCCACTTAGTCACAAAGCTTAACAATCAATGAAGAGATAAAGCAACCTATGTGAGTATATATAAAAACTCTAATATGCAATTAATGCTAGGCTACAATAAATGCTTATCAAAAGATTTAAAGATGTCAATAAGTGCAAATCCTAGATATCAATATCTAAATGCAAATGCATGAAGATTTAGCTAGAAGGGTAAAATCATCCTATATGCTAGCTATCAATGAACAAAGCTCTCAACCAACAAACAACAACTCAAACATGTTATAAATGCCATTAAACATAAAGATATGCAATGAATTCATATAAAAGAGCTAACCCTAGGCAAACAAGAACATAAATAAATACAAAGAGATTTAGGGCATGTTCAAGTTACCTAGTCAATGAAAGCAAGAAGAATCCATGATGAGATGATGCTTGTAAGATGTTAGATGCACATGGATTTGTGTTTGGTTGAGTAAAGATGAGTTATTGGGAGTTTCTCTCTCTAAAGGAAGCTTGGCCTCTCAAAAATGGCTTCTTGAACTCACTACAACGAGCAAGGAAGAAGAGAGAATATATATATATGGGAGCCCTAGTCAAAACTGCGTCGTTTTGAACTTAGGGCACAAAAAACCCGTCAATACCGCTTGATGGACCGCGTCTCAGGCAAGTGTCCAGACCGCGGTACACACAGCAGTGCATCGTCTGGACAACACCGCGGTGTAGGGCGTTATGCATGCAAGTGCATAGGCCGCGGAAGTGTATAGGACAACAAAGATGTCAACAATGGCCTACTGGACAACACCGCGACTTGGATCGCTATGCATGCAAGTGTACAGGAACCGGTACAGGAAGCATGACCCTACTGAGGTATACCGCTCTGTATGCGCGGTGCAAGCATGTCTTGCCAAGCGGTCTAGGCCGCGGTAAGAGAAGAAATTCTCTTTTCGAGGCAAACTCAACACACTAAGTGATGTGCAAAAAGGGCAAGTGTGGAGTGTGAAAAGTGACATACAATGCATCATTCAATTATATGAAAATAAGAACAAATGCATGCAAGTGAGTGTGTGCAACTAGATCTCTTCAAAGAAAATTAAACAAGTGAGATACCTTTGAAGTGCTCTTGAGAGAGATGATGTCCTTGAAGCTTGATCACACCCAAGAGGCCTAAGTTACCCTCACAAAATTAATTCCCAACGTGGTTTGTCAACTAAATAAGCCAATCAAAATATGAGGAACTTACACTAGACAATAATTTTTTCACTCTTTTCTTACATAAATTAACAATATTCTGTTTTACTATAGTTACAGAATATTGTTTCTTGGCTGGTTTGACATCAACGGTGTTCGTGGCTTAAGTCATTTTTGCACAACGACATTAAACAAAGAGGCTTCATTGTATCTTAGAGACATATTTGCACAACCTTATGAATCACTCGATTGGTGGGGGCTAGTGTCTTAAGGTTAGCAATATTTTGTAATATGCCTTGAAGCACACATTATACTACAGTATTTTCAAGTTGTCAACAAATTTGGTTCCACACAAGTTTAGAGTCACAGCGAACCTCAATACAAAAGGTTTACAACTCCCTAAATACATTATTTTCTCAACTAACAATGTTGGGTTATAAAATATATGAGAATGAACCTGCAAAACTTTTGTTATTCAAAAAAATCTCTTGTTGAATTTTAGGACAACACATATATCTAAGGGAGAGGTGTTCCACGATCGGAGGGGCCTAGGTAAGTCGAGTCACGGTCGGTGACACTGTGCTAGGACTGGGTTTGGATGACTATAGCAAGGTTGCTTGACTATAAGAGGACCGGGTGGTACCGGGCTTCAACCCGGACCGGTTCTAGCAATACCGTAACCAGTAGTAACGAGACAGGCCACTACGCTAGAGGTGATGTATCTGGAGGGAGTTTAATGGTCGTATACAAGGAAGAACAAATCATAATTCTTATTTATCCATCTCAACAGGTTACACTTCTTACAAAAGGAAAGTTCTCTCCCCATTTCTCTCTATCTAGATACAATAGGGGTTTTGATCAATGAAACCAATCATCCTATAGTAGCAAGTTTCACAACGAAAGTCCCGTTCATGAGATTAGTCGTTCAATAGTAGAATAGTGCACTTTCTCTCTAAAAAATCCAGCCATTAACTCTTCTTGAGTTGGGGTATTTATAGGGTGCCTCAGATATGGTTGGTGAAGGGGATCTCCCTTGGTGGGTTCCCTTTGCACTATCCTCACCGCCTAGTGTACCGGGCCCATAGCTACACATGCCTCAAAGGGATGCGATTGTGCCAACTGTGCCCTAATGATAACTAGGAGGTTAAGCAGTTGGCTAGGAAACCCCTCTTTTAGGCAAGATAGCCGTAAGGGAATCTCCATCGTTCCTTTGTATCAGGCACAAGCGAGACACATGCCCTGGAGGGTCAGAATGGTTCCACATATGCCCTACTGTCCACCTAGGTGCTATATAGGCGGTTGCATGGCGTTTTCCCAGGTTCTAACTGGTTAGAGTCACTTGAGATGGCTGGAGATGTCATTTTCACAAGTGGAGTGTGTTGGGAGACAGTGCCAATGTCTATCACGCTACACATGTCAAGCATTTTCTCTCACTATTTCCCTTCTTTACTTAAGAGCTTTTTACATCCATTCTGCTGGCTGGAACTCAGGTTCCTCTTTGGTGATGGATGGAGTTGACATTGAGTAGAGCTGAGTTGGACCCCCATCAGACCGCCGGTGCAAGGCGGTGGAGCACGATCTGGACCGTTGGTTTTTGCCCTTTTTTTCTTTGATAGCTGCACGAATTTAATGCCCAACTACCAACCGTCTTCTGCTAGGGTTTCTTCTTTAGTCTATTTGGTTCACCTCTCAAGGCTTGCATCAACCCTTGGTTGATAGCTGCACGAATTTAATGCCCAACTACCAACCGTCTTATGCTAGAGTTTCTTCTTTAGTCTATTTGGTTCACCTCTCAAGGCTTGCATCAACCCTTGGTTGATCCCCTAGCGATCCTGGTGGTGATTCTAGAATGTTCTCCAAGTTTTAAGGCTTCTTGGCTTCTTTAGGGTAGTGTGGAGCTTCATGTGGTCTTTCACTCTTGATGATCTATCTCTGACTCAGTGGATCGATTCCTAGGATATGACCAAGATGGGCCGGGTCATCATAGGGCGCTAGTCAATCCCGGTTGTGTCGAAAATCCTCGTACTGACTGGGATCAATGTTAGGGAATATGACAGACTCGCCCTAAACCCAGTTGGATCAGGACCGGGGCGGTTCGCGCTGTATCAGGTATTTCTAAGCCATGTCCCGATTTGGCTGTGGTGCACCAGAAAAAGTGCTTATTTGACTCCATGGCCATTTTTGGCAATTAACAACTTCTATTTCAAAGTCTACCTTACTCATACGATTGATTTGTATCTATTTTCATTGTTAAATTTGTTTATATCTATTTTCATAATTAAATTTTGTTTTACTTTCTTATCAAAGGAAACAAAATTAATTATGTATTGATATAAAATAACGTGGACACATCAATTAAGTAGAATCTCTTTTTATTTATCTATGACAATGTATACATCTAATTTTCAATTTTCAATAGGCATGAGAAGTCACTTAGGGCATACAGGATTGGAAAGTATTGGGCTATTTCTAATCCTGGTACAATGTTTTGTAGGTTCATCAAAATGAATAACTAATCCGGTGGACCCACATTTAAACCTGTCAACGTGGGATTACACAATCCCACCAATTTGATTGGATTAGATTTTATAATTTTGTTTAAAAATTTAATAATAAATAAGTAATAGATTTAAATACAATATAAAACTATAAACTATAGTTTTATTTAAACTTAATTTTGAATATTTTTATTTTAATAATATATAAATTAAATTAATACTTTATCTTAAAAATTATTTCAATATTTTGTTATTCAATTTTTACCCTATTATAAAGGGTTGAGATCATTTCATTCATAGTTTCTCCCAACGGGGTTGGAGAATTTAAATTCATTTAGTAGCATTATTTCTATCCTATCATCTCAATCCATTTTTTATTAAATAAATAAAATTTAAAATTGAAATATAATTAAATTTATTTAAAAAATAATATATATATATCTATAATTTAAAAATATTTTTGGATAATACTACTTTAATATTATTATATTGTTAAATCTCATGTATCACCAAACAAAACATAATATTAATTTAATTCAGTATAATGTTTCTCTAAACCTAGTATATTATTAATTTAGTCCATCCCAATCTCATCTAATCTCAATCCCAATCCTAATCCCATCATCTGAATCATATCCAAGAACATAAATAGCATATTCCAATTCCGCGCACCAAATGGTGCCTTAGGCTAGAGCAAGCCCTTTCTTAACAAGCATATCATAAACTCTATCAACTATGCTTACATCAATCTTGAAAAACTTATGAGCATTTGCCTTCTTAGTGACATTGTCGTTGAAGACCCCTTTCGATATGACCTCTTGCATCATTAGGTAGAGAGGAGAAGGCAACTTGACTTTGGTACAAAGACGTTTCTCCTACCGGACATGAAAAATACAAATACGGTTAATTTGTCTTAAGCTAACCTAGAACGGGGGGGGGGGGGGGGGGGGGGGGGGGGGGGGGGTGGGTGAATAGGTTACTACACATTTTTCATTCCCTTGAAACAAACAAAAGTGTGTCCCTCTTAGTAGCTTGTATCACACTTTAAAAAACAAGAACAAGCATTATCAATTACAAAGATATCAAATAAGATATATATCAACACTAAGTAAGATATATATATATATATATATATATATATATATATAACAACACATACAAAAATATCAAGAGATAAGGATAGAGAAAATCAACATAATATTTTTATGTGGTAAAACCTCCGAAGAGGAAACATCCACAGGTTGATTCCACAACCAACAGCAAACACCTTTCACTAGTAAGATAAAAAGATACAATCTCTCAAGTGACCACTTCACCTAGAAATCTACCCTTCAACCCTACATAATGAAAGAGATGCCTCACTGCTTAACTATTCGGATCACCCTGATCCTAGTCAAGACTTCCACGCACAAATTGAAGAATCGCTATCCAAAACGTGACTTCCACGCTCAAATTGAAGAATCACTCTCCAATTTGAGACTTCCACGCTTAGCTATCCGGATCACCCTGATCCTAACCAAGACTTCCAATGCTTAGCTATCCAAGACTTAACATCTCTAGTTAAGACTTCCAATGCTTAGCTATCCAAGACATCACGTCTCTAGCCAAAACTTCTAATGCTCAAATCAAAGAATCACTCTAAGAAGTGAGACTTCCAACTTCTTCACAAGGCATGTGATCTAAGTGAATGCAAATGATACAAACACACACAACATAGTATATATGATCAATATATCCTATGGAAACTGGAACTGAATCAATATGCACATGTCACATGTATTCAAGTTTGCAGTCCTAAAAATAATGCAATCACACTAATAATGTATGTACATATAAAATATGTGGATTAGGCACAAAACATGAAGAACTAGATTTTTATCAACAAAAGTACAAAAACAAGTTTATCTAGACCTCATAACATGAACAATCAATCTAGAGTATGTGAAACACCTAACACACATAAAAACCTAGATTATGTTCAATCACATAAAAATGCTAGAATCAACTTCATAAATTCGAAAACGAATTTCTAGCAAAATATTAGAGCTTAGAATCACAAGATAATCACTTAGATTCACAAGATAATCACTTAGATTCAATCAAGCCCTAAATCATCAATCACATATGCTATTTCAACAAATATTCAATTAAAGAGACCTAGCATATAAGAGGACTATTAATCATAGAAAAGATGTCAATAAACACACAAAATAGTCATAGATTTGAAGCCAGCACAATACAACTCCACAAACATGTGAAAACATAGATTTGAAAAATCTAACTCAACGTGTATGTCAATTGAAGCTTAATCTAGCTCTATTAGAGTTCATTACTCTAATCAATGTTTACACATCAAAACAAACATTTATTGAAGAAGAAAACCCAAGGTGATTGAAGACTTGAAGATCAAAATCAAGAGAGAAATCAATACCTTAGGTGAAAAACGTGCAACTTCATTTTTGTGAGTGAATCTACCAGAAACTTAATCTATTGACTCCAAACTCTTATGGAAATGATATAGGACTGATAGACAAATAATCTCCAATTCGAATCACTTGATTCGGACTCCGAATGAGAAAGTTATGGTGTTTGGAAGATAAGAAAATTGGAGAGAAAAATTCTGCACTAGTTTTTTCAATTTTCTTCTTCAAATAGAATGAAAGAGAAACAAGATATTTAAAGAGAGGGAACTTGAATTAATTTGAAGAGCCAATAGGGAGCAGCCACCTCTGCATCCCGTGGAGGTGCATGGTCTCCATGGGGGGCAGAGAGAAGCTCTTCCCATGGAGGCCACGCACCTCCACGGGGAGAGGTGCAAGGCTTCCCTTATCTGCCCTTTAACTCCCTTTCGCGCACTCTTGTGTTCTTTGACCGTTCTCCGGCCTCCGAAATCCGAATTCCAATCCATTTTCGAATTACGAACCAGGACTCCCTCACGCACATGGAAGTCACAAAAAATTTCACAAAAATATGGAATTCAACTTGAAACTCAATGGTGAAAACCAAGTACGATTAAGACACGAAAAGTTTCGTAACTTCTTATTTTGAACTTGAAACTTAATGAATGAGTAACCGAAAAGTCCGGAACTTAATGTGAAATAATGCAAGCTCAAATTCAAGTTCAATATCACACAAATATAAACATATAAACACAAGAACACACTAGTATGCAATTTCCTAGAGATAGTCCTAGAACATGCAAATTACAAAAGTTGTCAACTTTAAATCTAATGCTTGTATAAGTGTGTGTATTGTGTTAAACCAAATTTTTCACAATGATGCAGGGACACATATGAATACAATGTATGTGTGTGCCTAGGCCTTGTAAGAGGAAAGAGGTCTCGATATACCTTTTCCTAAGCAATTTAGCTTTGTTCCTCTTGTAGCCACCACTTTCTTTGAATGTTGTCCAATCTTCTTTGAAGCTTAATCATCCAAAAACCCTTGACTACTAATCAATACAAAGCAAATATCATTTTGATATAGAATTATGCCAATACTAATCTCAAAAACCCAATAGGACACAATACAAGCAGTTCAGATAAACAACATAATAAGAATGCCAGGTAGCTTTTTAAAGTAATGGAGAGAAACCGGAAAAAAATTAGACAATTAATAACATGTACAAAGGCAAAAACAACAAGGCACAGATATGATACTTACATCGTCAAATATCAGCTTGACTTCATGAAACTTCATTATTTCCAAATCGTTTAGATGGGTCAAAAAAGCATGTCCTGTAGGACTACATGTTGCTTGTCTTACACGTTTCTCTATAGCCTTGAAAACGTTTGAACCACCCTGACTGCTTGGTCCAACTAGGGCAAACTTTCATGCTCTGCGAGAAGCTTCTTCAACTTCTCTTCTCTTCTCTTTTTTAGTTCCAGGTATCTATTCGCCTCGGTAATTGTACGACACCCAGCAACTCGAGCTTCCTACACAATTATTTGGTATTACATTAGATCATTTGAGTATGGTATATGAATTGAGCATACATAAATATGGAAAGCAACATGCATGATGCTAGGTTTTGGCTTGTATTTCCATGTGAACCAAACAACTTCAACTGATGTGAAACTAGTCCAAACTGATTCGAATGACTACAATTCAGGTGGCATTGGAAAGAAAAGTTTGAGATGAATCCAACGGTGAAAACAATGTTGGAATCTTATCCCGAATAAGTTCGTATGAGTCGCTAGAAGATTGATGCACAGAATTTGAGAGTAAATGCGCACCAGAGGTGTTGGGGTGCCTGAGACATGTTTTTGGGTCCCAGTTCGGCGTGTGGAACTCCTGGAAGACATGGAAAAACGTGTGGGGGTCAATTTTCTTGTTGGGGAAGGTTTTGTTTTGGGATTACTTGTTTAGAAAAGACTTGTTGGGTGGTTTCCAACTGTTTATAGGAGTCTGATTCCTTAGAGACCAAGAATAATAACCCTTTAAATAGTGAGGCTTATTCTTTGGTTGACAACATTTTGAGAGACATTTGGAAACATCAAAGAGTGGGTGAATTTGAGAAGTGAGACCCGCGGAGATCCGGGGGGAGACAATAGGGATGTCCAGGAGGTGGGAGACCTAAGGGATATCTGGGAGGTGGAAATGGTGAGAAATGTCACCTTTTGTCTAGTTGTTGCACCAACGTCACCGGTTTAATAAGTTATGTTTAAAAGGCATCTATTTAGGTGAACTACCAAAATTGCCCTTAAATAATCAATTTTTAATTGTCTCTGTACTTCCATCTCCACACTTGAAACACTGAAGGCAGTAACTCCTCTCTTTCTCTCTCTACAATAAATTTCAAAACTACTCAATGTTCTTCAGTCAGCACAACAAGGTAATATGTTTGTCTGAAATACTGTTTTTTATCCTTCATTTTACAACGGTAGTTCCTTTTGTAAACATGAAGCTGGTTTTGTGAATATTGAATGTGTGAAATTTGAATCTCCGATGCTGTTAATAAAAAGCTCGGAGCCTTTGAAAGTGCTCGGAGCCTATTTGAAAAAGCTCGGAGCCTTTGAAAAAGCTCGGAGCCTTTGAAAAAGCTCGGAGCCTGTTTGAAAAAGCTCGGAGACTTTGAAAAAGCTCGGAGCCTTGGAAAAAGCTCGAGCCTTTGGACAAAAGGCTCGAGCCTTTAGAAAACAAGCTCGGAGACTCTAATAAAACTTCGAGACTTTGTAAAACAGCTCGAGCCTTTAGAAAACAAGCTCAGGACTTTGTAAAAAAGCTCGGGACTTTGTAAAAACGCTCGGGACTTTGTAAAAAAGCTCGGCTCTTTTGGGAAAACCCTCAGAATCTTTGGAAAAAATATTGGAACCTTTACTAAAAGCTCGGAGATCATAGTAAAAACCTCGGAAACTATTTTAAAAGGCTCTGAGCCTTTTCCATAGCTTTTATTTTTGTCATAATGGTTTGTGGTGATGAATGTTACAGGAGAATGAATCGGGTGAGAATAGTAATATCTTACAATGGTCGATGGGAGCAGTTACCCGACGGAAGTCAGAGGTTTGTTGGATCCGACAACCAAGGAATGTATGTGTCAAAGAATATGAGTTACGAAGAATTGGTGTCGATCGTGCATACCGTTGTGAAGTATGATGTAAACAAATACAATGTTGATCAACAGTCAATATCAATCGTTCCTGGCGCTACATGTCGCACATTTGTAAGAAATGACGATGATGTTCAGTTTATGCTAGGGGAAGATCGGGTGATCCCTCAAGTATGTGTTAGTCTAATTGAGAGGGCAACTGGAGATGTGATACAGAATGATATTCCTGCTCTTGAAAATACCCAACCATTTGGATCCGCTAGCAGTAGCAACCAAGTGTTCACACAAAGGAGTGCCACTGAAGGTGGGGAAAACATATGTCCTATCCAACCGGTAGTGGTCGACCATGCAGATGTTGGTGAACCTCAATTCGATGATGTGTTTGGTTGTCGATTTGAGATGAATGATGGGCGGTACAATGAGATGTACAATGAGGAGAACACTGAACCGAAACTTGGGCAGAACCAGTAGGTGGATAATGAAGCAAATATTGATCTGGTAGATCATGTAGAGAATACTGATGAAGATCATGTCCAAATTCAAAGACGTGGAAGACATGTAGAAGGAGTTAGTTGCACTGGAGCAGATATGCCTGGTACTTCTGAGGTCCGGCATAATGTATCTGCAGATGATTCTGATAATACCACAATGTGGGTTATTCCCGGAGAAGATTCATACTCGTTTGGGATTGGTATAAGCACAACCTTGGTAGCAGAAGAACCTACAAACATGATTTATAAAGGTCAGTTCTTTCCGACTAAAAAGGATTTGAAGAGACTAGTTGGCTTTTTTGCAATGCGGCGAAACTTCGAATGGAAGGTGAAAAGGTCCAATAAGATAACGTTACATCTTGTTTGTTTGATTGACAAATGTACATGGAAATTAAGAGCGGTGAGAAGTGATCAAAGGGACGTACTTCCAAGTAAGAAGTTTTGTCAATGAGCACAGTTGTCCATTGGAGGAGATTCACCGTCGCCACCGACAAGCTAGTGCAGTTATAATTGGAGAAGTGGTTGCACCTAGACTTCAACAACAAGATGGTAGTCTCATGCGTCCCAAGGATATAATCGTCGATATGAAAACAATGTATGACATCCAAATCATGTACAGTAAGGCATATCAAGCCTTGCATTATGCATTGTCACTGACCTATGTGACACATGAAGAAACCTTCTAAATACTGCCGTCTTTTGGTTACGTGCTAGAACAACAAAATCCCGGCACAATCACTGACTTACAATGCGCTGACGACGGTAAATTCCTTTACTTTTTCATGTCGTTAGGGGCCTCAGTTAGAGGTTTTTGGAGATGCATGCGTCCTGTTATTGCAGTTGATGGTACCTATTTGAAGGGAAGATTTGGGGGTACAATGTTTGTTGCAACTGCCCAAGATGGAAACGAACAGGTGTATCCAATTGCTTTTGGGTACGGCGACTCTGAAAACAACCTTTCTTGGGAATGGTTTTTGGATTGCTTGAAGGGTGCCATTGGTCATATAGATGATATGTTTTTTTATTTCCGATCGACATGCAAGCATTGAAGCAGGGATTTCTAAAGTGTTCCTTTATGCAACCCATACCATATGTTGTTGGCATTTTGCTGAAAATGTGAAGAAGCGATTTCACAGAAAAGATGTTGCCAGCTTAATGGACAAAGCCGCTAGAGCGTACACTGAATTCAAATATAACTGGTACATGGGTGAGTTACGTAACATGCACAAGAATGCTTTCGATTATGTTGAATCTGCCGGTCCACACAAATGGTCTCGTATCCACTGTCCCCAACGAAGGTTCAGGGTGATGACAACAAATGTTGCAGAGTGCATAAACTCATGCCTTAAATTCACACGACAACTCCTTATGTTGACATTAGCAGAGTTCATTAAGAATATGTTACAAGCGTTGGTTTCACGATCGACATCGAGCTGCATAGTCCATGCGTCATCAGTTGACCGACGCATCACATCTTGTGATGCTACAATGGGTCGAGAAGTGCGGTTATATGACCGTCAATCCAGTGGACTGGAACATTTTCTCTGTCAAACGGTCCGGAAAGCAGTGGACTGTTGACTTAGCCCGGAAGACATGCACATGCAACAAATTCCAAATGGACCATTTTCCGTGTTCTCACGCACTCGCAGCGGCAAGGTACATTAACATTATACAATTATACGCTATATTAAGCAAACGCCATTGTCACTTTTTTCATTGCTTTTGCAGGGAGCGGAACTTGGATTTCACATCGCTGTGTTCGGACTACTACAAGAGACAGACACTTATTGATGCATACTCAGTTCCTATTATGCCTGTTGGCCATCCTTCTTCATGGGTAGTGCCTTCCGACATCGCTGAGCGGGTGGTTTTAAATCCAAAGACCAAGAGACAATCAGGTCGCCCGATGGAGGGTCGACATGCATCGTCTTCCGAGAGGAAAACCACCCAATCGTGTAGAAGATGTGGACAATCAGGTCATAATAGCAGGAGGTGTTCTAATCCGCCCTTGATTAATGAAGGTCCGAGCAGAATTGTTCCCGAGGAATACCGTAGCAAGTGTAGAGTATGTAATCAAGTTGGACATAACAAACAAACGTGCCTACACAAGGAATCTGCTGAGGAGTGAATCGAGCCGTTCATACTTATTATTTAATTAAGTTGGGGTGTTAATTATTACTTGTGTTATTGTATGAAATGTGTGTGTTGTACTTGTAAATGCAAATGCAAACACTTTAAATTTTAAACAAAAAATTTGAAATTTGAAAGTTCATTACTATAATTGTTTGTACATCGACAACTACAACATCTAATGGGGCTTGGAGTTACAAAAAATCTCCACAGCCATCTTCTCCCGTATGGTGCACATATCTTCTTCTGACCAGTCGAACGTCTTCCTGTTTGCCAGTACGTACTCCATCAATCTCAAGGTATGAGCACCACAGTTACCCCTAGCGACTCAGCACATGAACAACCGTTACAATTGAAGTTTAATAAAACAAACTTAAAGTTTAAACGATGTTCGTACAGTCATACCCTCTAGTCTGTTGGGGTACATGTGTTGTAGACACCATGCTTACCCCAAAGGGCCTATTCTGCTTCTCGTACTTTGCATCGCCCGTTGGTCTGGCATCGTGAAACCCCATCTGATGCAACATCGAGGGTAGAAACCACAGCAATGGAGTGACCTGCTCTTTCCTGATCTGTTGGGGGACTTCCTGTCTGAATGGGTCTAGCAGGTGGATCTTCCCCACAGTAAGGTCGACGCTGGCCACGAGCCAATGCTGGCCACCAATGTTGCACGGAATAAGGACCTGTACCAAGTGTTCAAGATATTGTTATAGTCAAAATAAGAATTTTTAATTAAACACATTGAAACCATAACTGTATTTTGCTCACCGCGTCAACCTCGTGCCATGGTCGGTTCCCTACCGGGAGCAATCCACGTACCGTTATCAGATCTTCAGGGGACCACTTGTACTTCAACACAGACCAGTTTTTCGGGGCTTTGCCCACAGCATCGCGAGGCATGATTCTCCGCCACTGAAACTCCAGCATTGACTGTAAACAGGATAAAACACAACAAACAGACGTGCGAAAACAGTACATTTGAAACACTTACATAGAACTGAGAATCTAGTAGGTTCATCATCTGAATGTTGACAGTGGGGAATGCTCGCTGACGCTTCCGTAAAATATACAGGTACGCGTCCATATGCTGACAATATAAACATTATACATTGTTAGTATTCTTCCATAAGCTAAACAAACTTAAAAGACAATCGAAGTAATGAAAGTACCGTTTCCTCCAACTCCATAAAGTTGGTTTGCAACCTGTGGAACCAAGTCACAGGCACGGGGGTCATCAGATCCACATCACGTCTGCGTAATTTTCAATTATTTAGGAAAACAACTAATTTAACTTAGATGTTTCAAAATAAATTCACAGTATTATAATACTTACAATTCCCCCGTCACGTTCCTCTTGTAGGCTTTGTAAGCCGCAAGCTGGTCAGCGTCTACCAAATCATTGGGCCTGAATGTATGTGCTGATGACATGGGCAGTGTCCTTGGCCTCTTCGGCCGACATGGGTCAGTGTATGGGCTCGCCAACTGCCAGCCTCGTTTACGAATCTGCTGCTGCCTATGCTGACTGTGGACCACTGGAGGGTGTTGGGAGGAGGAACTCTGTCCCCGTGGATCACGTCGAGGGCTCCGGTGGGATGGGTTGTGTCAGGATGGACTGGCAGTGTCACTAGGGGGTGAGGAGTGACGGGATCGAGTAGATGAGAGCGGTGTCGGATGGACTGCAGGGGTGCTCTCTATGGATCGCCTAGTCAGGTCAGGAGTGTGGACTGTACGGGAGGAGGGACTATGACCCAGTGGACTGAACGAGTCCGCTGTGTGGTCCTGGATATGAACAGGAGGATCCACATCCTGTACCTCCATAAGCAGCGGATACTCTAATATCACCTGGGTAACTGTCTCCCCAAATACTTCTGTATCCGTGCCACCAGGGACTTGCATCTGCTGGTCTCGTACTGTATCTCCAGCTATTGAACCCTGCATCTGAGGTCCATCAGCCTCCGTCGTAGGTCCGATAGCTAGGTCTGTCCCTCCGTCTCTGTCTCTACGGGGAGAGTCTCGATCATGGGAGGGTGGACCATCCCTACCTGAATGTGATGTCGAACCCCACCTCCCCCGAAGAAAGTCCATCACCTCCCTATGCTGTCTATCCCGTTCCCGATCACTCTTTCGGAGATCCTCCCGTAACGCAGCGACTGCATCCATCACATCTTGGATTTTCCGTTCCAAACGGTCCTGAAAAAAAATCATTATTGTCAGTACTAAAACCCAACACTTGTTTCAACATAAATAATGTATTACACCATTTTTGACATACCTGGCGATGCCCTCCAATGTCTTCTCGTGAATGTACTCCACCGGGCATCGCAAATCGAACATGTCTGCACCTAAGAGGACTCCCAACGACAAACTCAGGGTCTGAACCCTCCGTATCCGGTCTGTGCCTGAGGGGACTCCCACCGCCAAACTCCTGGTCAGAACCCTCCGTATGATTGGGTCCGGCAGTCGTATGATGTAAGAGATCCGGTACCGAGCCGTCGTGTCCATCAGCAGCCATATATAGACTGCCTCCCTCATTTATGCCCTCGTAGTACCGTGCAACCCTCTCAGCTGTTGTCGGCACCAGTGCAGTCCTCGCAAACATCTGAAATCGTTGTTAGACCATTGTATTTATATAATCGTAATATGTAAACACTTTAACACAATAGATCCTTACCCTGGCTAAGAAAATTTTATCCAGCTTGTCCGACCTTGGTTGCTTTTGCAACTGCCATTTCAGCATACGGGGGGACAACTCAATCCGCCTACGAGTCCCAAATCGGGTCCCAAGCTCGGGGATAACCTCATACGCAAATACCTATGTAAAAGAACAAGTTATTCAGAATCCAATCATTTATTCCGTAACTCATGTAAAAAAATATTCAGGTTTTCAAACGATACAAATTCTAAATTCTTACCAACAATGCGTGAGCTAGACCGTAAAGGTTGTACGTCTCCACCGTGTGAACGTCAGCGCCCTTTTCATGTTTTCGTCTCTCATACTGCACATGTCGACCGTTTAAGGCATTTTTGAATTCAATAATGGATTGCCTATACACGTGGGCACCCCACGGGAATGCATCTAAAGCGTCCAAGTCCTCGACTAGCCGGATCTGCCATAATGGAACTTTCTCTCTCTCTTCCAACCCCATCAATATCCAGTTTAGCATATAAAGGAGGCACAGCTTCACAGCATCGTACTGCTCCTCAAATACACCTATCAGTAGAATAGCTCTCAGCTGTTCATAATCCACCTCAGCTACACCATTGAAATACCGTTGGTGTATCCAGTTCTGAACCATCTCATACCTCGTCGTGTCGGGAATCACTCCAAACTTCAATCCGGTGATCAGACAGAATTCAACCTTGGAGAACCGGACCGAACAAGAACCTAACATAAATCTCATCTCATCCTGAGACCCATCGTGATGTAGCTCGCGCAATAGCAGTCGATGGACTACGCTACCCGAAAACTCCATCCCCCGATCCATCCTAAGGAAATGACCAAAACAAGACTCTGTATACCGCTGTCGGTCTTCGACCTTGAATTGTTCTGGTACACTGTCCAGTGCGACGTCGATATCTTTAAGGTCGCTGAAATGGTCATGCCGAGTGATTTTTCCATCGTACCATTCATCTTCTGGAGTTTTAAGCAAATCCTTTAGTTCACTACCCATCTGCATTTTCACAGAAAGAATGCATCAGTAAACTGTAAAAAGCTCGGACATAATAATATAAAATAGCAGGGAAGCAGTTTCAAAAAGCTCGGACTCATATTGAAAAAGCTCGGGAAATTTGAAAATGCTCGGGCAGTGTGAAAAAAGCTCGGACGCGTTTTGAAAAAGCTCGGGCACAGTTTGAAAATGCTCGGACTCATTTAAAAAAAGCTCTGACTGTTGAAAATAGCTCGGGCACTATTTGAAAAAACTCGAGCACAGTTTGAAAAAGCTCGGACACATGTTGAAAATGCTCGGACTGTTGAAAAAGCTCGGACTCAGTTTTAAAAAGCTCGGACTGTTTAAAAAAGCTCGGAAACTGTTTGAAAAAGCTCGGACAGTTTAAAAAAGCTTGGACAGTGTTTCAAAAAGCTCGGACAGTTTAAATAATCTCGGACACTGTTTTAAAAAGCTCGGAAACTGTTTTAAAAAGCTCGGCCACATTTTAAAATAGCTCGGGAATAGTTTCAAAAAGTTCGGGCGTTTTAAAAAAGCTCGGACTCATTTCTAAAACGCTCGGATACCTAGAAAAAGCTCGGAACCAGTTTGAAAAAAACTCAAAAACCCAGAAAAAGCTCTAAAAACGTTTTAAAAAGCTCAAAAAAAGCTCGAAAAAGCTCGAAAAAAGCTCGGAATCACTTTGAAAAAGCTCGGGGACCCAGATCTTCAACAGATTTACAAACCCTAACCTAACCCACAACCATTCTCAGATCAACAAACAAACCTAATCTACAAGTTTAATCAACAACCAACATCAAGCATGAACTTATTAAAAACAAAATCAACAACATAATCTGACTCAACTTACCACAGTCGATTGAAGATGCTCTCGTCTGAACACCCGAAAAAACACTGTTGTCCTACCGCCGGTTACTTCGACGTCTTTTTCAGACGGAAAACCACTGCTCTTCTAACGCCGGTTCTTTTTCCAAGAGATGTTTTCTCTCTCTGGTTTTTCTCACTAGGTTTGAAAACGACAAAAACTCACTTGGAAGGGGTATTTTTGTCTGGACACCTATATTGGTGCCTTTTAAACATGAATTAGTAATGTGGTAATATTTGCACAACGCCCACCCCAAATAGTGCTATTTATTTTTTGACCCCGGTCTGGGAGGAGATCCATGGGAATATCAAGGAAATGATCCAAGGAATATCTAGGATATGGGGAGAGGTTCGGGGTTAATATTCATGGGAGACCTAGGGGATATTCAGGGGTGCATTCGGGGACGACCTAGTGAGCGTTGTGAGCTGAGAGCTAGGATATAAGCTAGGTTGAGCTTGGGCTTGGTAAGGCTCGGTTGTAATTAGGGTTTGGGGTTAGAGAAAGAATATTGGAATTGTGTAGTTGTAATAATTTTCTATATAGTGATATTTTTCTCTTGTCGTCTTAACGGTCGTGGTTTTTCCATGTTTTGAGTTTTTCACGTAAAATCTTGTGTTATGGGATTTGGATTCTCTCGTCTTATTTTTCTGATATTATACGTTATTTATTATGTGGTGCATATTATGCATGTGCTTCCACGTCACCTTTTCCCAACACATGAATCCTATATACCTTGAGTTCTTGAAGTCTTTTCAGAGTTCGGTGCTTTGAAATAACAGTCTGAAGCAACTCCTGGTGCTCTTCCTTGGAATGAAAGCGCATGTAGACATCGTAACTCCGACATAACGCCCTCTCTTCAGTAGACAAGTCTCTCTCAAAAGGATTTGGATGCAACAAATTTCTTTCTAGTATGACATCCTTTCCACGCTTCCACTCAACAAGCCTGTTTTAGGACCAAAGCATAGAGAGAGGTTTTAGAATAGTTTCATTTACTCTCCATAATTTTATAAAACCATAAGTATCTAAAACTACAACAATTCATTACTGTCTCAAAACAAGCTTTCACTACATCTTTTGATAACCTAAACAAAACGTCCACACAAATTGTCACTGCATACCTCTATAAGTAGATATACAGCATCCTGAGCTTAAGCTCCCTCTCGTCCTTAGTAGCAGTACCTATAAATTCGATATCAGCCAGCATTTTCTCCGCATCATTGTCATATTCAGGGTCAAACTCCTGTCGTTTGGAGTTATAACTGCCCAGCTCCACTAGAGATGGACCCTCAGCCTCAGTCTCGGAAGAGATTGGTTTAGAACCATTCTCCGGTTGACGATCTGCAGAAAGATAAAGATATTATAACCAGATTCTACTTACAAATCAAGGAATAAAATTTAATGATTTTGAATAGATATGTAAATGACCACAACCGTCTAATCAAGAATATAGTTAGGCTCACCAGCATTTACAGTACCGGATACCTGGCCAGAAAGTCTACCTTCACAATTCTGAATATATATATATATAAGAAAATTGACATAAGTTTTTATTTATTTATTTTAGATCAATGGATGCAAAAGAATCACTAAGGTGAAGTAAATTGACATAAGTTTTTATTTATTTATTTACAATGGATGCAAAAGAATCACTAAGGTGAAGTAGATAATGCATGTGTAGAGGACATACTTGACAGTTAGAAAATTTAGTTGGTCTTCAAATTTGCTGAAAAAAATATAATGCAGATAGCAGAGTTTTCCCTTTTTGAGTGAAAATTACCGGGTTTGCATCAAAATCAAATCTTTCTAATATTTTTGTAACCTTTTTTGGGATGGAAATTTAGGGGGTTACTTCAAAATGAATTTTTTTTTTTTTTTTTTTGCGAGATTTTGTAACCTTATTTAGAGAATTTGGATTGAGTAGTCATAAACTAACTGTGGGCTGTACTGTGTAGTCTGTGTGTGAAAATACACTGTAACTTGTTCGTTATTCACAAATCACATATATAGTGTCAATTTTTGGTATGCAATTAAAAGTTTACCTTTGTTATGTGTGAATAGAAAATAGTGCAAATGTGTTTGTTAGGTAAAAAATAAAAAATAAAAGTGTCAATGACAGCAAAGAAAATTTTCTATTTTTTTAATCTAAATTAGTGATATCAAAAGCCCATGTAAGGAAAAATAAAATTGAGCAAACTATATAAGGAAAATTAACACTTTTTAGGAAATTCTTTGGTGGCTAAACGTTATGAGACCAGATAGATTATGTTATATCCATGAAATTTGAATTAATTAAAAGCTGACCAAATTGGTTTTGAAAATATTCCAATAATGACGAGATGAGGTTGGTCCGGTGGTAAAACCTCTTACACTTGCATTACAAGGTTGTGGGTTTGAGTTCTCTCCTTTCCAAAAAATCTCGAATTTATATATTAGTGTAATACTTCAATATATATATACAATTTTTCTGTTGTCAGTTCGTTCTAATATAAAATATATCAGAATGAAGAATGTGGACTATTAGATTAACATACTTTGACTCAAAGTGTATGTACTTTTCAAAATTTCTTCATAATCTGTAGTCCACATTCTTTGTCCTGATATATTTTATATCAGGACTAACTGACAGTAGAAAGACTATATATATATATATATATATATATATATATATATATTTATATATTCCAAATAACTCATGATGTCAAGATTTATCAAACAAATTTCAGGCTGGACAAAGCATTTCTCAGACTGGACCAATCTATAGGTTTCGGCCTAAATGGTCTAGGCTTTTGGTAAATTAGTTCAATCTAAATTTCATCGAGGCCTCAGACTTTAAGGGTGTCAAACGAATTGGTAGGATCTGGATTCGTTACGATATTTTACAGTCAAATAAATATTAAAAAATAAAACTACAGTCAAATCTGATCCGATCAAAATAAATATTTAAAATAAAATAAAGGTTTAGATTTAGATCCTACTCATAAAACTACCCGCGCTCCGCTGCGGGAGTATTATTCAATTTTAATAAATTTTATTTATCTAAATTATGACACATAAAAAATTAAAATGATTGAATATTAATATGTGAAAATAGGAATCTATTTAATTTTACTGTTCAATGACATTTTTATAAATAAATAGAAATTCATTCAATTTAACTGTTCATATGAACAGTTCCATAGGTAAACAGAAATCTATTCAATTTACTGTTTAATGACATTTTTGTAGATAAATATAAAGCTATTTAATTTGACTGTTCATTGACATTTTTGTAGATAAGTAGAAATCCATTCAATTTCATTGTTCATTTGAACAGTTCAATTTATAATATTCAATGACATTTTTATAAATAAACAAAAATCTATTCAATTTCACTGTTCATATGAACAGTAAAATTGAAAGTTGTGTTTTAGTTTAATGAACAGTTCAATAGCTAAACAGAAATCTATTCAATTTACTGTTTAATAGCATTTTTGTAGATAAATAGAAATATATTAATTTTACTATTCAATGGTATTTTTGTAGATAAGTAGAAATTCATTCAATTTCACTGTTCATGTGAACACTTCAATTTATAATAAATATGACACTGGTTCGGTTCAAACCGACTAACCGAACCATAACCGTCGGAGGAAAACCTCAACTGGAACTGTTTTTTCCTGTTCCGGTTTCAGAACCGGTACCAGGACGATTCCGGTTCCGGTTCCGGTTCCGGTTCTCTTTTTGGAGGAACCGGAGCGGAACTGGCGGTTCAGTTCCGGTTCGAACTGGGCAGTTTCAACTTTAATTTTTTTTTTATTAAAAAAAATGATTGAACCAATAGATAATTTATTTACTTTATTTTATTTTGTAGGTGACCCAATAAGATGCATTTACATATTACAATTTTACATATCTAATTATTTTTTTATGAAACAAGATTAAATAATAATTAAAAATTAAAAAAAAGGAATAGGAACCACCAGAACCAGACCGGAACCGGATCCGGAATCGACGTCATGCCTAATTTATAATATTCAATGGTGTTTTTGTAAATATTAATATTAATTAATAATAATAATAATATATTCAATGGCCTTTTTGTAAATAAACCGCAATGACATTTTTATAAATAAATCAAAATTCAATTCAATTTCACTATTGAAATTGAAAGTCTTGTTTGAGATAAATAGAAATCTATTTAATTTAACTGTTCAATGACATTTTTTATAGATAAGTAGAAATCCATTCAATTTCACTATTCATATGAACAGTTCAATTTATAATAGACATGACGCCGGTTCGGTTCGAACTGAAACCGCCGGAGGTAAATCGGAACTGGAACCGGAACCGGAACCGGAACCGGAGCAGTTCAATTTTTTCTGTTCCGGTTTCGGAACTGGACCGGAACCGGTACCGGTACCGGAGCAGTTCCGGTTCCGGTTCTCTTTTTGGAGGAACCGCCCGGTTCGAATCGGACCGAAACCGGCGGTTCAGTTCCGGTTCGAACTGGGCGGTTCCAACTTTAATTTTTTTTTTTTTTAAGTTGATTGAACTAATAAAATACATTTTTACTTTATTTTATTTTGTGGGTGACCCAATAAGATGCATTTACAAATTACAATTTTACATATCTAATTTTTTTTATAAAATAAGATTAAATAAAAATTAAAAATTAAAAAAAAAAAGAACAGAAACCGTCGGAACCGGACCGAAACCGGTGGAACTGGAACCGGAACCGGCATCATGCCTAATTTATATATTCAATCGTATTTTTGTAAATATAAATATTAATTATTTAATTATTTAGTATATATATTAATTAATAATAATAATATTAATATAATAATATATAATAATATTCAATGAAATTTTTATAAATAAACCGTAATGGTATTTTTGTAAATAAATCATAATTTCGCTGTTTGAAATTGAAGTTGAGTTTTAATATATATATATATATATATATATATATATATATATATATATACAATAATTTTCACATAAGTGCGCACTGATAGAATTATATAAGGACATTGAATGTGAGCTACTTATTTTACATTTTTGACTATGTATGTATGCATTTGTCAAAACTCTTTTATAAATGAGTGGCTCACATTCGATGTCCTTATATAATTCTATCAGAACGCACTAAAAAAAAGAACCGTGTATATATATATATATATATATATATATATATGTATATATATATTTATATAATAATTGGAGCTGGTACAATATAACTGGAATCAAATATTCGGACCGGATGGGACCCTTTAAAACTATATTTATTTTAAAATTATTAAATTGGGTTTAACATTGATATGTTGAAAAAATAACATTTTCATCTCAAATAATCAGATATAATTTTACTAAAAGCGCTTTTAAGTTTCAAATTAATTGCATAACTATATTTAAAAAATTAGTATGAAAATATTTTCACTTGTATTGTTTTTGTCTTTATTTTGAACTGTTACAATATCCTAACCCTTTACCTCTTAAATATAGTTGTGAGAGCTTACCACTTAATCAACCTCATCACGTCATGTTTATATCTTAATCCCTACAAATTTAATATTTTCACTTTGTATCTTTTAAAATCTTAAAATTTATGGTAAACATTTCTTATTTCAACAAAATTGATTAGAAGACAAATTCATCAATCATTAGAAATAAAGTGTATTTTTTATATATATTTTTTATTATATATATACAATTTTACGAACCAAGGTAAACCTAATCGAACCAAACCTAAAATATATGTTATTGTCAAGTTACCCTATTAAGACAAATCAGTTCAATTTAAATAATAAAAAAAGAGTTTATACAAGTGAGACAGTTTTCCCTCAGCAAAAACCAAACCGGATAAATAGATGTCTAAGATGGGTGTCGGAAGTAAAAGGGTGTGAACTGTGAAGTGAACTTTTTTGTGTGGCAAACAATGGAGCCACCAATAAAATAAAAGCTCATAATTTTTTTAAAAAAATATTGCTCATAATTTCTTTACAGAAAGAAAATTGTTGATTATTTCAAAAAGAAAAAAATTGTTTATTATTTCAAAAAAAAATTGTTTATATTTGTCATTGTGAAGAGAAAAATTCCTAAAACTTCACATTTTCAGAAATCAATGGAAAACCCCTCGTTAATTACTAAAATTTCTTAATAACTTCATGTATAACAATTAATATAGTTTTTTCAATGATGCGTACATTCATCTTTTTTTTTTGGCAGTATCTCCTATCTAGATCAGGTTTTTTTTTTTTGAACCTTTTTACCATTGATAGAATTCAAACCGCTGACTTGAGAGTCATTTGTCTAAGCCTCAAACTCGTCAATCTACCAGCTAAACTACGCCCTTAAGGGCTTACATTCATCTATTAGACACATGGTATGTGCACAGTTTTATACATATAACACAATTCTAGATATATTTGCTTTGATTGAAAAATCTCGAACCTTTTCATTTCATTTCATTTGAAAATCATCTCCATTTTTTCATAGTCAATAAGTTCCTGCAGGCCTCTTTGAAGCCATGACAACCTTTGAACCACCCTGACTGCTTTGCGAGAAGCTTCTTCAGCTTCCTTGTTCCTTTTTAGTTATAGGTATCTATTTGCCTCGGCAATTGTACGGCAACCAGCAGTTCGAGCTTCCTGCAAAATTGTCTGGAATGATGATAGTATTACATTACAACATTTGAGTATGGTAAGAGAACAAAGCATACATAAAGATGCAATGCAAGGCATGAATCATACCTTTGGCTCTTGAAGGCTTTTCAGTGTTCAGTGCTCTAAAATAACAGTCCGAAGCAACTCCTCATGCTCTTCCTTGGAAAGGTATATGTAGTATGATACAAATTTTTTTCTAGCATGAAATTCTTTTCTACACTTTCTGCTCATCAAGCCTGTTTCAACCACAAAGCACACACAGGGAGGGAGGGAGAGGGAGGGAGAGAGAGAGAGAGAGAGAGAGAGAGAGAGAGAGAGAGAGGTTTTAGAATAGTTTCATTTACTCTCCATAATTTTATAAAATAGAGGTATCTATAATTACAATAATTAATTGTGGTCTCAAACAAGCTTCCACTACATCTTTCCATAACCAAAACATATCTTCCCATAACCTTCACGCAAATTGTCACAGCATCCACAACTTAAGCTCCTTCTTGTCTTAGGCATCAGTATCCTTAAATTTCATTTGATCAGCCAGTATTTACTCCACATCATTGTTATATTCAGGGTCAAACTCCCATCATTTGGAGTTATAACCGCTCAACTCCACTAGTGATGGACCCCCAGTCTCGTAAGAAATTGGTTTCTTCCCTTAATAACTCCTCACTGGTTGAGGATCTTCCAAAACATAAATATACTATAACCAGATTCTACTAATGAAGTTTAAAAATCAAGGCAAAATATCTAAGGATTTTTAATAAATATGCAAATCACAACCAACTAATCAAGAGTAGAGTTAGGCCCACCTGCATAGACATGACGCCGGTTCGGTTCGAACCGGAGAACCGAACCGGAACCGGCGTCAGAAAACCGGAACCGGAACCGGAAAAACCGGTTCCGGTTCCTGAACCGGACCGGAAACCGGTCCGGCCGGTTCTGGTTCCGGTTCTAAATTTTAAGGAACCGGCGGTTCGAACCGGACTGGAACCGGCGGTTCCGGTTCCGGTTCGAACCGGCGGTTCCAACATATATTAAAAAAAAATTAAATTTTTTTTAAACCCACATGGGCCACCGGCCACCCCACCTTTTCTTTCTCTCCCTCGACTCACAACCTCATTTTCTTTCTTTTTTTTCTCTGTTCTCAGATCAGTTTTTCATTTCTCTCTCTCTCTCTCTCTCTCTCTCTCTCTCTCTCTCTCTCTCTCTCTTCTTTCTTCTTCCCATCGCCGACGACCGATCCCTACGCCGACCTTCTCTTCATCCCGTCGCCTCCTCTTCATCATCTTCGAAGTTCGATCTCTGAAGTCTGATCTCTTATTTCTTTCTCTCTCTCTCTCTCCGATCTCTTCCCTCTGATGTCCTTCAAGGTTTGTAAGTTCAAATAGAAATTGTTGGATGCGTGTGAATGGGTGATTGAGTGTATATTTTGGTGGATTTTGGGTTTTGACCGGTGGTGTGTGTTTGAGTTTTGACCGGTGGTGTGGTAGTTGTGTGTGTGTTTGAAATGATGAAGCCATGAAGGTGATTAGGGATTGGGAATTTTGGGTTAGGTTATGTGGGTGAGTACTGAGTAGGGATTTTGGGCATTTCAGACGGGTTTGATTGGGTATTTTCAGTTTAGGTTTTGATTGAGTATTTGGGATTTTGGGTAGTTTTTAAAAAAAATTTTTAAAAAAAAAAAAAAAAAAAAAAAACCGGTTTCGGTTCTGGTTCCCTCAGAACCGGAACAGCCGGTTTCCAACCGGAACCGCCGGTTCCGAACCGGAACAGCCGATTCCGAACCCAGTTCCGAACCGGAACCGGAACCGGCGTCATGTCTACACCTGCATTTACACCGGATACCAAACGGCCAAAGGGTCCACATTTTGGGGCTCTTCAATTCTGAATATATAAGAAAATTGAAATAATTCTTTATTTTGGAATGATGGATACAAAAGAAGCACTAAGGTGAACTTGATAATGAATGTATAGAGACCATACTTGACTGTTGAAGGAGAAAAACGTGAATCCTCCCTCCAACATAGCTCCACAAGCAGAAGAAGCACCTGAGGCAGCTGCAAGCAATTGATGATAAGAATTTCAATTGCTAATACATATAAAATCAAGAAGAACTAAGCACTAGGAATACAAACTGTCCAGTCACTGGCTTACAAACTAGTAGGTTTACCACCAATAGAAAAGCATTGCATTTAGGTCAGGCTATCACTAGCACAGACTACATGATTTGCTTTTCTAGTTATAGATGAAATAAATAATGCTAGTGCATATCTAAATTTTAATAATGCATAATAGAAAACATTCTACCAAGCAACCACTAATAGAACAAAATAAGAGATAAGTTTAGTTGCCTCAAATTAAACTTAACAAAATCTTTATCTTGAAAATTAATACAACGAAGCATAAATCATAATTTACAATTTTGAGCATGAGATGTCACTTAGGGTAGAGCAAGCCCTTTCTTCACAAGCATATCATACACTCTATCAACTATGTTTGGATCAATCTTGAAAAACTGATGACCATCAGCCTTCTTAGTCACATTGCCGCTGAAGACCCCTCTCGATATCACCTCTTGCATCTTCAGGTAGAGAGGAGGAGGTAACCTTACCTCGGCGCATAGGCGTTTTTCCTGCCCGGCACATTATATGCAGCTTAGATAAACAACAATAAAATGCAGGATGGCAAAAACAACAACAAAGCGTGGATAGTACTTACAGCTTCGGACAGTAATGTAACTTCATCAAATCCCATTATGTCCAAATCGTTTAGATGGCTTGAAGAAGGTTGTCCTAAAGGCCTCTCTGAAGCCATGAAAATATTTGAACCAGCCTGACTGCTTGGTCCAACCTGGGCACTTTCTCTTGCCCTGTGAGAAGCTTCTTCAGCTTCCCTTCTCCTTTTTAGTTCCATATATCTATCTGCCTCGGCAGATGTGCGGCAACCAGCAGCTCGGGCTTCCTGCATAATTGATTGAAATGATGATAGTCTTACATTAGAACAGTTGAGTATGGTAAGAGAATTTAGCATACATAAAGATGGAATACAAGGAACGAATCATACCTTGAGTTCTTGAATTCTTTTCAGAGTTCGGTGCTCTGAAATAACAGTCCGAAGCAACTCCTCATGCTCTTCCTTGGAATGAAAGCGCATGTACACATCGTAACACCGACATAACGCCCTCTCTTCAGCAGACAAGTCTCTCTCGAAAGGATTTTGATGCAACAAATTTCTTTCTAGTATAAAATCCTTTCTATGCTTCCTCTCATCAAGCCTATTTTAACCACAAAGCATGCACAAAGAGGGAGTAAGAAACATTGAGAAAGATAGGTTTTAGAATCGTTTCATCGTTTCATTTACTCTCGATAATTTCATAATAAGAAAATATCTACAACTACAACAATTAATTGTGGTTTCAAAACAATCTTCCACTACATCTTTCGATAACCTAAACAAAACCTCCACAAAATTATCACTGCATACCTCTTTGAGTAGATACGGAGCATCCTCAACTTAAGCTCCCTCTCGTCCTCAACGTCAGTATCCTTAAATTCCATCTCAGACAGAATTTGCTCCGCATCATTGTCATATTCAGGGTCAAACTCCTGTCTTTTGGAGTTATAACCACTCAGCTCCACTAGAGATGGACCCTCAGTCTCAGAAGAGATTGGTTTCTTCCCTTTAGAACTCCTCTCCGGTTGAGGATCTGCCAAAAGATAAAGACATTATAACCAGATTATGCTTAGGAAGTTTAAAAATTCTACGGATTTCGAATTGATATGCAAATCACAACCAGGTAATCAAGAATATGGTTAGGCTCACCTGTGTTCACACCGGATACTAAACGGCCGGAGGGTCCACCTTTATGTGGCTCTTCAATTCTGAATATATAAGAAAATTGACATATGTTTTTATTTATATATTTTGGATGGATGCAACAGAAGAACTAAGGTGAACTAGATAATAGATGTATAGAGGCCATACTTGACTCTAGAAGGAGAAAAACATGACTCCTCCTTCAAAGATAGCTCCGCAAGCATAGAAGACCCTGAGACAGCCACAAACAATTGATGATAAGTTCTGTTGATAATATGTATCAAGAAGAACTAAGCACTAAGAATGCAAAACGACAAGAAGTCACCAGCTTACCACCTAGTAGGTTTACCACCAATAGAAAAGCACGTAGGCCTGGCTATGATCAGCACAGACTACATTATTTGCTTTTCTAATTATATAATGAACTAAACATCTCTAGTGCATATCTAAATTCTGATGCATAATAGAAAACATTGTACCAAGCAAGCAGTAATAGAAAAGAATAAGATAAAACCTTTCTTGTCTTCCGCATGGCCTTTAGCCATAGCAAGCAGGTCCTTTTTATTTTTCCCAACAACATGAGACATGTCCTATGAGAAAAAAAGGTTTGAAAAGTTAATTATTTTATCAAAAAAACTCACAAACTAAAAAAGGCAACTGATTTTGTTTGAAATATTATACCGGGAGTGGAAAGAGTGGGGATTTCATGTATACATTTGTGTAGTGATCTACACAAAGTTCTTTGGTCTTTGTCCCCACATGCTCAGCAACTTCTGCCCAATTCCAGAAGCCATACATTTCCATTCCCTAAAGTCACAGATTTTAACAAAAGTAAAACTTAGCACATGGTTCTCCCCAAACCAAATATATTTAAGAACATAAGGACAGATTGGTTAAAACTTAAAACTCCCATCAATGGATTGGAAAAGAAAAAAAAAATTAAAAAACCTCTAGAAGCAGAATTTCATCATCCGCATTCCAGTCAGGGCATATAAGTGGAAAAGATAGATTGTCCTGTTGAAATGAAAATATATATAAATGCATAAGCACATAACAAAGCTTGCATAACCAAAATTTTAGCAATAAACGATTTAAAGAATAGATAAATGTACTAGTATTACTAACCATAACCCTATAAGGGTGATTGCTTTTATGAGGTGACACCTCGGCTCCAACAGTAAAGCACTCTATACACAGGTCAAAATCGGGACATATCGCACATTTGATACGAATCTTCCCGGTAATGTCCTTGTTGCAATAATTGCAGTGGTATAAAGCCCTTTTCCCATCGCTTGTTCCTTGACCTTTTTTTCCAGAAGAAATATTTTCAAAGAAAGGAAAAGACAAAAGCTATCAAAATTTGCAAACAAATTAAGAGATAATGGTAAAATGCCTGCAGATGAAGACTCTGTATTTTCACTGGAGACATTTTTCTTTCTCCTTGATCTGCATAAACAAAAATTGGCATTAGGATAAAAATTTATAAAATTTGTTTCTCTTTACATTTCACTTCACTGTTCCACAAAATAATCAACCTAAGATATAAACCACTTACAGAAGCAGTGGTTTTTGAAAAAAAATTAAGAAACAAAATCCCATATATGGGATTGACTATAACAAAACATTTGGACACAATTGGAAAATTAAAATCACTTCAAATTCACATTAAACCCATCACTCAAAATTCTAAATTATGTGCTCACAGTAGAAACCCGAGTACAAGCATTTCAACTTTTTTTTTTTAAAAAAAAAAAACATTCAGATTCTAAAACCAAACAAAATGCAACAATTCAAAACACACAAACAAAAGCAACCCAATTGAAAAACATAAACTAAAAGATAACAAAAGAATAAAAATCAAACCTTTGAGTGGGGTCCTCATAGTTTGAGTGAAAGTTTCCACGGGAACGACCCATATCCCTCTAAAGTTGAACGAGCTCACGAAAACCTGCTTAACATTGTATGCAAAATACTACTTTGCTCAAATTGCAATAACAACAAGCAGAAGACTGGTCTGTATAGGCACTACAAGAAAAGCAAAAATTTATGATGGGTAAAAACCGTTATAAACATGCATTTATGATTGTTTTTAACCGTTGTATCTTTGGGCATCATAAATGGGTTACAATGGTTTTAAACAAACGAATGAACAATGGTTTTCAACCAACACAAACTATGTTTTTTTTTAAGTATTACAAGTTACAACTATTACAATAGGACTGTGGGGGCTTGCCAAGACAAGAGACAGTACATGTACAGCGAAATAACTACTCCCATAAACCGGGAGAAAACTCCCCACACATGCTTGTAAAATGCACAAGGTGAGACTCGAAACCCTCACCACTACTATGAAAGAACCAACACAAACTGTTGACGGTTATTAAATCATAATAACCATCATAAATTTTAATTTTTAAAAACAAAATAATTTATTTTTGTATTCCATTTTCATAAATCGTATAGTTTTTAATATCATATCAACTATGACATGTCCAATCTCATTACCAATAATTCAACATCAAACAAAATAATACAATATAATATAAACAAAACCATAAAATGTGCAATCTCAGGACCAATATTTAAGAAAATAATACATTATTAAAACCTAATCTTGTAACATTAAAAAAAAAAAAAAAAAAACCATAAAGTATATCATTATATGCAAAAGAAATTGTTAATCTTACATTCATTGAACACCCTCTATCTTCAACCAGCAACACCTAACAAATAGTAAACAATTACTTTTAATAAATGACACAATATCTATCATTATATTTTGAAATTATTAAACCACACATGCCGCATCCACCATAAGTTCATAGGCCAAAGTATCTGACAACCTAATGCATCCTTTAAAGAAAACAGGTTTGAATTTACAAGAATGCTAGTGTACTATACGAAACATTTGATAGAAGTTTAATTATGGTCTCTGCAATATTCTATTGGGCCAAACCCTTTAACAGAAACTAATAAAATGCATCTTCAAATATCTCTATTAACACTTCTAATAAGAAAAAAAAAAAATCCAAATTGTTATTCAATAGTTGGAATCCATAACCAAAAAGTTATAAAAAGAGAGTACTAAAGATAGCAAACCAAACATCTGTCATCAAAATGAAAGAAATATAATCAAGTGTCTCGTGGACATAGAAACCTGAAGCAGGAGATTTCCATGATTTAGAAATGAAATTGTTGAAATCAACATTCAACAGTACCTCACCAAGCATCTAAACTACATTTCTTTTCAACAGCTTGGGCCTTGAAGGAACATCTATTTTGTTTGGTTCAAATTAATGTTTTGTTTCTTTTCTTATCAATCAACATAAAGAAAAAATTAATAAATATCTTTTAAATCAAATTGAGCCAAATAAAATGCAAGCATGGGCTGGTCTACGGCCAGTAAAACTACATTTCACTTGTCACATTTAATATATATATATATATATATATGAAATAAACGCTTGTCATATCGTCATACATGATTATGGAAATTTACATTGAAAACTACACAAAATCAAAGAAATTGAAGATATAATCAGGGGCACTTAGGATGCCAAGTCCACCAGCATCCTCTCTCAATTCTAAAAATACAAGGCTAAAAATAAGCATGAATTACTCTAACATCAAATGAATAGGCAAGATTCTTGTCAGCAGAATATAAGTCAATCAATACAATGAAATTCAATGCATTACAAGATGCGGAAGCCATTTGAAATATACTACCAGTCTACCACAACAGCCTCTCTAAATTTAATAAACTAAATACAATAAAAATATAAAATCAACATGATTTCAACACGACTTCCCAGTAAATTGAAAAGCTAGTAGATGTTATAACAGATAACAAAATAATCGATTAGATACTGACGCAAAATTACAGGCAACCACCACAGATGGAAACTTATAAGTGCAATCACTGAAAAATGGGTAAATAAGAATTTAACCCTCACCAAGAAATTAACTAAAAACTAATCAATGCCACCAGAAAAAAGAAAACAACGACAGAATAAACAGAACAGCAGCACGTGTAGATAGGCTAAAACGAAATCAACACAACTGCGAATTGCACTTATACATGAAAGCAAGGTGAAGACTACTCAACGGAGACATTTTATCAAACACTTAACATACATACTGTGAATTGCACTTATCCATTGTGCAATTCAATTGAATGAAAGAGATTGTCAAACTAAAATTTATCACAAGTTCGAACTTATTAATGAACTTTGATAATAATAATAAATAATAATAATAATAATAATAAAGCTCGTTCAGCAGTGTTTTGCTTCTTGAAACTGAAATTTGTCTCACATCAATTTCTCATAACATTGAAATTAACAGCACCATTAATTTCTCCATGAACCAAAGTTTGCTAACAGACTTGTGAATTGACAAAACCAAAGTTTGAAAAATTAAAAAATAATAATATAATGTTTCATATCATTTTCGCGTCAAAAATTAACATGCCTGAAAACTCACATTGATGCTATTAGTCGCGCAAAACGACGTCAAACCGTTACTCGACGAAAATCCTAGAAGTAAAGGCTTTTGCGGCAACGACGACAATGACGGATGTTCAGCTCATGACAGAGCTTCAACTCCGATGGATCTTGACTCTTGAGAGAGGAACGGCGGAGAGAATCGATGCAAACGGTGGAGAGATTGAGTGAACTGATAGTTAGCTAGGGTTTTTGAAAAAAAGTTACGATAGCTAGAGATTGCCACTAAATTTGATTAGTCAACTCAAGTTTGAAAATTGAGCATTTCAGATAATGGAATTTTGACTTTTTTTTTTGGTGTAATGTTATTTTATTATATATTATATATTTTTGGTTTATACGGATGGAGCGGATCGGATCCATCATTCAGTGCAATCAGTTACATCCACACCCCGAATTCAGATTCGCACAGGGTCGGCCCACTAAAGGGTAAAGTGCTTATATGTATTATATGTCAATAAATAAAGAGTGATGCTATTGGCACACCCTCTATTGATCTATTTATGCCCTTTTTTTAATTATATAATTTTTTTTTCTTTATCAAAATTACTTAAAGAGACATACAATTTAGGAAAGAAATATTCTACAAAATAAATCTATTAAAATCTCATATTCCTTTTTTTAAAAAAACTCAGTAATCTGTTCCTTCAAAAAAAAAAATTTAACTATTAAACCCTAAAATATACTTCTTACATACATCTAAAATATTATGAAAGAGTTTGAGAACGATATCAAGAATATAGAAGAATTATCTAAGAACAATATCAAACATCTTGAAGAATTGTCTGAGAATGACATAAAGTAAAAATTGTCTGACAATGATAGTAAGCATCTGAAAACAATTCATTCTCTGGAAATAGGTTTGAAGTTTATTTTTTTTTTCTTTAGAATGATATCAAGTTGTCGTTGTGTTGAAGTACCCTATTATTTTTTATTTTTTCATTTCCACCATGAAATAAGAAGAAAAAAAAAACTAAAAAAAGAAATAAGAAGAAAAAAATTAAATCAATCAATGAAGGTGAGATAAATGTATACAGATACAGAGATAAGAGATATATAAATCATATATAGTATTTATTAAGTTTGAAAAATAAGTAAAATGGGTAGTTTTGGAAATAAACCAAAAAATTTAATAAAAACATTTAATTTTATTTAATTAAATCAAAATTTTAAAAAGTGAGGCATGAATAGATCAGTAGGGGTGAAAATACACAAAGTGTGTCTAATACAACCTAGAGGGGGGGTGAATAGGTTTTAGTTGATTTATTACCAACTTTTCGACTTAATCAATTTTAATAATCCTACTCCATATTAGCAATCAATCAATCCAATATAAATATGCGGAAAACAATAAAAACACAAGGATTGATTTACGTGAGAAACCCTCCAACTGGGCAAAACTCACGGGCTATCCTTCTAACCACATACGGTCCTCAAATCCACTATTTGAACGAAAGTTTACAACCTAGGTTAACCTCAAGTCACACCTACTTGGTCACTAACCCTTTCACTCTACCCAACGGGCCTTTAATAGTGATTCTTGACCACAAGCTTGTGCACTAACTCACTTAGTCACAAAGCTTAACAATCAATGAAGAGGTTATACAACCTATGTGAAAATGTAAAAGTTATTCAAACATGCAATTAATGCTAGGCAACAATAAATGCTTATCTAAGGATTTAAAGATGTCAATAAATGCAAATCCTAGATATCAATATCTAAATGCAAATGCATGAAGATTTAGCTAGAAGGGTAAAAAACATCCTAAATGCTAGCTATTAATGAACAAGGCTCTCAACCAACAAACAACAACTCAATCATGTTATAAATGCCAATAAACATAAAGATACGCAATAAAATCACATAAAAGAGCTAACCCTAGGCAAACAAGAACATAAATAAATACAAAAAGATTTAGGGTATGTTCAAGTTACCTAGTCAATGAAAGCAAGAAGAATCCATGATGAGATGATGCTTATGCTTGAAGATGTTAGATGCACATGAATTTGTATTTGGTTGAGTAAAGATGAGTTCTTGGGAGTTTCTCTCTCTAAGGAAAGCTTGGCCTATCAAAAATGGCTTCTTGAACTCATAAAAACGAGCAAGGAAGAAGATAGAGCATATATAAGGGAGCCCTAGTTGAAACAGCGTCGTTTTGAACTTAGGGCACAAAATCCCGTCAATACCGCTAGATGGACCGCGTCGCAGGCAAGTGTCCAGACCGCGGTACACACAGCAGTGCACCGTCTGGACAACAACGCGGTGCAGGGCGCTGTGCATACAGGTGCACAGGCCGCGGTATGGGCAACAGAGGCTTACTGGACAACACCGAGACTTGGGTCGCTTTGCGTACAAGTGTACAGGAAGCGGTACATGAAGCATGGCTCTGCTGAGATATACCACTCTGTATGCCGCGGTGCAAGCATGTCTTGCCAAGCGGTCTAGGACGCGCTAAGAGAAGAAAATCTCTTTTATGGGCAAACTCAACACACTAAAAGATGTGCAAAATGTGCAAGTGTGGAGTGTGAAAATAGGCATACAATACATCATTCAATTACATGAAGATTGGAACATAATGCATGCAAGTGAGTGTGTGCAACTAGATCTCTTCAAAGAAGGTTAAACTAGTGAGATACCTTTGAAGTGCTCTTTGAGAGAGATGATGTCCTTGAAGCTTGATCACACGCAAGAGGCCTAAAATACCCTTACAAAGAATAATCCCCAATGTGGTTTGTCAACGAAATAAGCCAATCAAAAATAAGGAACTTACAATCTCCCCCTTTGGCTATTTCGTGACAAAACCACCACTCACAAAACATCCTCACAAGAAGGTAAAGACTAAAGGTCAACAAAACATATTCTACATTACAAAAAGATACCTAGATACTAGGTCTTCAAAACTTCAAGCTCTTGTAGAATAGCCACCTTCCCTACAAAACAATGAGACTACACTTTCCAAGACAAGTGTATGTGAGGTGATCAAGAGAGATAAATAAATAAGAGCAATTTGCAAAATAAAAGAAAACTACAACATGCAACATGCAAATGCTCCCCCTATATAGGTTACTCCCCCTCAACGGGACAATCTCCCCTTAAATACAACCACCCTTTAAATAAACCAACATTAAATAAACCAACATTACTCCCCCTTTTTGTCATGAGATAGGCAAAGGAGGATTCCCCAACCGGGTCACTTTAGCAAAGAGAGCTATTTGCAAGATAAGTGCATAATCATATACAACAACTTTATGCAACTCAATTAATTGAGAGAGAATCATTGAGGGTTTATTGTGTAGAAGAAAATGTATGACTTAATTGCTTTGGATGTAAGACATGTAACATCATGGTTCAAGCAAATGGTATTTGGCAAGGAGAACCTCAAAAAGGGTTCCAAAAGAATTCAAACCAATTTGCACCCTTTTGTCATAAGCAAACAAGATATAGTGTTTCAAAAATGAATGTCAATTTAAAGAGCAACTATACCAAACTTTATAAGCGAAACAAGACATTAGCGACTTTTGCACCCTTTTTTATTTTTCCGGGTAAGATACTCGTATGATAGTAGCCTTGTTCAACTAATAAAGAGAGAGAGAAGACTAAATTTGGATGAGACATCCTTATTTATTGCATGGATACTAGATCCTTATTGGGTTTAGTCTTCTCATTTGCTTTCACACATATTTTGCATCAAGACAATAAAAAAAAAACATTTCATGCATATCATTTTCAGCATGTCATAAACAAGTTCACATAACATGGAGATAGATTATAGGTCATTCAAATGTACTTCCCAATCAATTCTCCTAATCCAAAAATGCATGGATTACAAACCAAGCAAGGCACACTTATTGAATAAAAAAGCCATATAAGATTATATATAAGCACAACCAAGAATACTCAAGCAAATAATAAAGAAGCATAAAGTTGATCAAGTTTTTGCTTATTCCAACATGCAAGGTTGCTCTCTTTGCTTGAGTTCCCCACAAGGGGTCAATCATCAAAACACATCAAGACATATGACAAATCCCAATAGACCTGCTAAGTGACTTGAACCTAGTTGAGTCTAAGGGCTTTGTAAATAAATCCGCTAGTTGATCATTTGTGCCCACATGCTCAAGTGCAATGCATTTGTTTTCAACTATTTCTCTAATGAAATGATGCCTAATGTCTATATGCTTTGTCCTAGAGTGCTGAACCGGATTCTTTGAAATATTAATAGCACTCATGTTATCACAATAAAGGGTAAGAATACCTTGATCAAAGCCATAATCCACAAGCATTTGTTTCATCCAAAGGAGTTGTGTGCAAGCACTCCCGGCGGCTATGTATTCCGCTTCAGCTGTGGATAGAGAGATGGAATTTTGTTTCTTGCAAAACCATGAGACCAAGTTGTTTCCTAGGAAGAAGCAACCGCCCGATGTACTCTTCCTATCATCACAATTTCCTGCCCAATCTGTATCACTAAAGCCAACTAAGCTAGCATTAGAGTCAAAAGAGTACCATATCCCATAGTTGGAAGTCCCATTCACATATCGAATGATTCTCTTCACGGAGGAGAGATGGGATTCCTTGGGATCCGCTTGGTACCTAGCACACACACCCACACTAAAGGCTATAATGGGCCTACTTGCGGTCAAGTAAAGCAAGCTACCAATCATGCCACGATAAAGACTTTGTTCCACACTCTTGCCACTAGCATCCTTGCTTAGTTTCAAGGTGGTACTCATGGGTGTGTCACAATGTTTGGCATTCTCAAGGCCAAACTTCTTCACTAGGTTCTTAGCATACTTAGCTTGGGATATGAAAATCCCATCATGCAATTGCTTGATTTGCAAACCTAGGAAGTAATTGAGCTCCCCAACAAGACTCATCTCAAACTCATGAGACATGACATCAACAAATTGTTGGACTTTGGATTTGTTGATGGAGCCAAAGACAATATCATCAACATAAATTTGAGCTATGAAAAGCTCATCTTTGTTCCTCTTGATGAATAAAGTTTTGTCAACACTACCCCTAGTGTAGTCATTGTCAACAAGAAATTGAGTGAGGCGCTCATACCAAGCCCTAGGTGCTTGTTTCAACCCATATAAAGCCTTCTTGAGGCTATAGACATGATTGGGGTGGTGTGGATCCACAAACCCCTTGGGTTGCTCAACAAACACTTCCTCATGCAAGAAACCATTGAGGAAGGCACTCTTAACATCCATTTGATGCAATTTGAACTTGTGCACACATGATATGGACAAAAGAAGCCTTATGGACTCAAGACGGGCAACTGGAGCAAAAGTCTCCTCAAAGTCAATACCCTCAATTTGAGAGTATCCTTGTGCTACAAGTCTAGCCTTGTTGCGCACAATGTTGCCATTTTCATCCGACTTGTTCCTATATACCCATTTTGTGCCTATGACATTAGTATCCTTGGGTCTAGGAACAAGAGTCCAAACCTCATTTCTTTCAAATTGGTTTAGCTCTTCTTGCATGGCAAGAACCCAAAACTCATCATTCAAGGCTTCATCAACCTTTTTGGGTTCAATTTGAGAGGTGTAGCAAGTATAGCTAATTTGATTAGCTATTTGACGCCTAGTCCTAACACCCTCATTCATATCTCCAAGAATGCCATTCTTATTGTGGAGATGTCTTACCCATGGAGCGGGTTCTTTAGAGTCCAAAGATGGATCTCTATCAAGAGGTTGGATGACCTCTTCATCAAGACTTGACTTCACATCAATTGAAGTCTCACCATTCTTCTCCAAGAAAGGATCATCAAGCACAATGACCTCCTCATCATGGTCTCTAGTCTTAGGCCTACAATCATCTATGACGATATTAGATGATTCCATGACACTTCAAGTTTTTAAATTGAAAACTCTATAGGCCTTACTATTAAGGGCATAGCCAACAAAAATCCCCTCATCACTCTTGGCATCAAACTTGTCAAGTTGATCTCGGTCATTTAGAATGTAGCATTTGCTCCCAAATGAGTGGAAGTAGCTAATATTTGGCTTCCTACCCTTCCATAATTCATAGGAGGTTTGCCTAGTACCGGGCCTTAGGAAGACTCTATTTCCTATGTAGCAAGCCGTATTGACGGCCTCAGCCCAAAGGTTCCTAGGGACATTGTTGCTAAGCAACATCACACGGCCCATCTCTTGAAGGACTCTGTTCTTCCTCTCAACAACCCCATTTTGTTGAGGAGTTCTAGGAGCCGAAAACTCATAGGAAATGCCTAAGCTATTGCAATAGCTTTCAAAATAAGCATTTTCAAATTCCCTCCCATGGTCACTCCTAATTCTTTTAATGCTTTTAATGTGTGAGTTCTTTTCATTTTGAATTTTAGTGCAAAACATTTTAAATTTTTCAAAAGTTTCAGATTTTTCTCTAAGAAAATATGTCCAAGTAAATCTAGAGAAATCATCAACACAAACAAAAATGTATCTCTTGCCACCAAGACTCTCGGTTTGCATGGGACCCATAAGGTCCATATGCAGAAGCTTTAATGGCTCCTTGGTGGCGAGATACTTGCCTTTCTTGTGCATACTTTTGGTTTGTTTCCCTTGTTGACAAAGTCCACAAACGCCATCGACTTTCTTCCAAAGCTTAGGGAGGCCACGCACAACCTTGAACTTATCTAAGATCCTCAAATCTCGATAGTTCATGTGGCCAAGTCTTTGATGCCATAACTCAATTTCCTCACATTTGGACATATTGCAAGAGATAGCACTAGCTTCAAGACAATAGCAATTGTCACTAGATCTCTTTCCTTTTAGCAAGGTTTGTCCATTTGGCATTAAAATAGAGCAATCATTTTTGTTAAACAAGACAGAGAGTCCGTCATCATTAAGATGAGAAATGCTTATAAGATTGGCTTGCAAGCCATCAACAAGTAAAGCATTGGACAAGGAGGGTAAATCGGGAATGGAGATGGTTCCTTTCCCTATGACTTTCTTTCTAGATCCATTACCAAAGGTGACAAATCCTCCATCCTCCAAGACAAGGAATTTAAAGAAGCTCTTGTTCCCCGTCATATGCCTAGAACACCCACTATCCAAATACCAAGTGTTAGAAGCATTTGCCTTCAAGGCAATTTGAGCCACATAGCAAGAATAGTTATCCCTTCTAATCCACCTAGGTGTAATGTTCTCATTCCTAGTGGTATTAGTCACATTGGCTCTAGATTTCCTAGGATCATGCAAAGTTGCTCTAGGTTTCCTAGGAACATGCATTCTAGCTCTAGCTCTAGCTCTATTTCTTTCAATCATGCTCTTGATTCTACACATTTCAATGTATTTAAAGCAATTTGGTCTAATGTGACCATCAACACCACAAAAGTGACAAGTGAGAATAAAATAAGAAGACATACCATGCCTTTGTGAGTACAAAGGGGCTTTCCCACGCATTTGAGCTTGTCTTTTGTGTTGGATTGGTTCTCTTCTTCTTTGTTGTTGAGTTGGAATGAATTGCTTCCTTGGTTGCCCTTGCATGAATTGCTTTTTGGCTTGATGGTATTTCGGTTGAGGGAAACTTGCTTGATGTACCCTTGTTGATTGAGTTTGAGCTTGTTTCCCTTGTGCAACCTTGACTTGAGGATCTTTAAAGCACTCTCCTAGTTCGATCTTCTTCCTAGGATATTGTGGGGGTGGAGGCTCTTTGTTATCCAAACTCTTAACAAACACAATTTTGCTTGAGGATAAGGTCTCCTTGTCATCTTCATAGCCAAGACCTTTCTTATCACTTGGCCTCTTGCCAACTCCCAACATGTGGTCAAGTTTATTCGTGCTTGAAGTCATCTTAGCAATGATCTCTCTAGCTTCTTCAAGCTCCTTTTCCATCAATTCCTCATTCTTTTTGGCTATCTTCACTTCTTTATTTAAGTGAGTAGCTTCGGTGGATAGCTTGAGATTCTCTCATTTTAGCCTTTGAATCTCTTTCTTCATCTTCAATCTTGAGCTTTGAAAATGCTCAATAAAGCCTTCAAGATCCATTCTTCCTACATCCATATTTGTTGAATGAGATGAAGAGTCACCATCGCTAGAGTCATCTTCACTTTGTTTCTCTACCTCTTCATCATCTATTGCTTCCTTACTCTTGAGAGAAGATACGAATGCAATAAAGTTTGCCACATAATCCTCATCATCTGAGGACTCTCCTTCTTCTTCCAAGTCATCACCATCACTCCACGTGGCGGCCATGGCCTTTCCTTTCTTCTTATTTTTCAAATTTCCACAATCCATGGAGATGTGTCCGAAACCTCCACATTCGAAGCATTGAATCCCTTTTCTTGTGGGCTTGTCTTCACTTGACTCAAACTTCTTGAAAGGAGTCTTCTTCTTTATTTCCTTTCCTTTGGATCCAAATCCCCTCTTCTCAAAATTGATGAACTTCTTGAATCTTTTCACCATGAGGGCCATTTCTTCATCTGAGTCTTCTTCCTCCTTCTCAACCTTAGAAGTCTTCAGAGCAATACTCTTTTACTTCTTTTGAGGTGTAGGTGTGGGAGTCCATCTAGACTCATATGCTAGAAGCCTTCCAATAACTTCACTTGGCTTCATATTCTTGTAGTCACTATTCTCCTCAAGAGCCGTCACTTTTGACTCAAATCTTGCTGGAAGCGACCTCATAATTTTTTGCTTGATCCTCCTATCTGAATATGGATCACCAAGTTGATGGCTCTGATTGACTATGTCCATCAACTTCACTTGAAAGTCGTTGAAGCACTCATCCTCCTCCATTCTAATTTGCTCGAATTGCGTTTGGAGGACTTGAAGCTTGGAGTCTTTAACCACTTCGGTTCCCTCATGGGCCGTCTCTAGAATCTCCCATGCCTCTTTTGCAATTCTTGTTATTTGGATCAATTTGTACTGATTGTCATCCATTGCACAAAGAATAGCATGCATAGCCTTGTTGTTCCACTTGGATGATTCAAACTCTTGAGTTGACCATTCCGACTTTGGCTTGGGAACTACACTTTCAGTCTTCAAGAGTCTTTTCCGGAAGAGTGTAGCCATCTTCAATTGCCATCCATACTCGGTCATTTATTTGGCAAATGTAAGACTCCATCTTGCATTTCCAAGAGGCATAGTTTACTCCGGTGAGCAAAGGGGGTCTTGTACTAGAGGCTCCCTCATTACCACTTCTTTTCCCACTCATAGTGTTTGGGTATGAATGAGATAAATGTTTATGATGCAACAAACACAAACAAAATGCAAGACACACAACGAGTAAGGATCACCTAAGTGTATCTAGGAACCCGCTCTGATACCAATTGAAAATACACAAAGTGTGTCTAATACAACCTAGAGGGGGAGGGGGGGGGGGGTGAATAGGTTTTAGTTGATTTATTACCAACTTTTCGACTTAATCAATTTTAATAATCCTACTCCATATTAGCAATCAATCAATCCAATATAAATATACGGAAAACAATAAAAACACAAGGATTGATTTACGTGAGAAACCCTCCAACAGGGCAAAACTCACGGGGCTATCCTTCTAGCCACATACGGTCCTCAAATCCACTATTTGAACGAAAGTTTACAACCTAGGTTGACCTCAAGTCACACCTACTTGGTCACTAACCCTTTCACTCTACCCAACGGGCCTTTAATAGTGATTCTTGACCACAAGCTTGTGCACTAACTCACTTAGTCACAAAGCTTAACAATCAATGAAGAGGTTATACAACCTATGTGAAAATGTAAAAGTTATTCAAACATGCAATTAATGCTAGGCAACAATAAATGCTTATCTAAGGATTTAAAGATGTCAATAAATGCAAATCCTAGATATCAATATCTAAATGCAAATGCATGAAGATTTAGCTAGAAGGGTAAAAAACATCCTAAATGCTAGCTATTAATGAACAAGGCTCTCAACCAACAAACAACAACTCAATCATGTTATAAATGCCAATAAACATAAAGATACGCAATAAAATCACATAAAAGAGCTAACCCTAGGCAAACAAGAACATAAATAAATACAAAAAGATTTAGGGCATGTTCAAGTTACCTAGTCAATGAAAGCAAGAAGAATCCATGATGAGATGATGCTTATGCTTGAAGATGTTAGATGCACATGAATTTGTGTTTGGTTGAGTAAAGATGAGTTCTTGGGAGTTTCTCTCTCTAAGGAAAGCTTGGCCTATCAAAAATGGCTTCTTGAACTCATAAAAACGAGCAAGGAAGAAGATAGAGCATATATAAGGGAGCCCTAGTTGAAACAGCGTCGTTTTGAACTTAGGGCACAAAATCCCGTCAATACCGCTAGATGGACCGCGTCGCAGGCAAGTGTCCAGACCGCGGTACACACAGCAGTGCACCGTCTGGACAACAACGCGGTGCAGGGCGCTGTGCATACAGGTGCACAGGCCGCGGTATGGGCAACAGAGGCTTACTGGACAACACCGCGACTTGGGTCGCTTTGCGTGCAAGTGTACAAGAAGCGGTACATGAAGCATGGCTCTGCTGAGATATACCGCTCTGTATGCCGCGGTGCAAGCATGTCTTGCCAAGCGGTCTAGGACGCGCTAAGAGAAGAAAATCTCTTTTATGGGCAAACTCAATACACTAAAAGATGTGCAAAATGTGCAAGTGTGGAGTGTGAAAAGAGGCATACAATACATCATTCAATTACATGAAGATTGGAACATAATGCATGCAAGTGAGTGTGTGCAACTAGATCTCTTCAAAGAAAGTTAAACTAGTGAGATACCTTTGAAGTGCTCTTTGAGAGAGATGATGTCCTTGAAGCTTGATCACACACAAGAGGCCTAAAATACCCTTACAAAGAATAATCCCCAATGTGGTTTATCAACGAAATAAGCCAATCAAAAATAAGGAACTTACAAGGGGGTATGCCAATAACACCACTCTAAATAAAAGGTTGGCTTTATTCCCAAATGCCACCCATGCAGTATCTTCCTGCACCTATATTTTAATAAAACATTTTTATTTATAAAATATTTTTATATTTAATTACTTAAAATACATGATTTATAATTAGAAATTAAATTTACTTCCTACATATAAGTTGAACACTCAATTTATCATAAACCCTAATAATATATACTTAATCAAACTCAACATTTATCATGATTTTTTTTTCATATATAATCAAGGTATGGATGAACAAAGAATTAATTTACCTGATTACGAATACATTCAAGTATGTTTACTTTTATTTTTATTATTATTATGTGATCAGATAAAAAAATTGTTACATTTATAGTCTTGTAGAACTCTTTTTTTTTTAAGTAGAACTCGATCAAGCCTACACGGTTCTCAAACACCACTCACTAACTCACTTTACTTTAATTACAAATTCGCTAATTTAATTGGTTTGTAAACCGAAAAACTTGGTGGATGGATTTATAATAAAAACAAATTTTTAAATGAAAAAAATTGATTTGCAGAAGCGGCATATTGTTTTTTATTTAATTATTATTGGTGTTATTTTATATAACGATGATTAAGTGTATACACAATTATGATTTTATGGTTTTTTTAGATAATTCAATACATTTATTATGCAAGTAACAACGAAAAAAAATATAATTAGCTTTACAGTTAAATATGTATTTTATTTTTGCCCAAGTAAAATCTTAGTAGAGTTTTATTTGAATAAGATATTTTTTTAGAGTGGTGCTATTGGCAGACCCTCTACCGGTCTATTTATGCCCCACTTTTTTAATTATATAATTTTTTTTTCCTTTATCAAAATTACTTAAAGAGACATACAATTTAGGAAAGAAATCTTCTATAAAGTAACTCTATTAAAATCTAACATTCCTTTTCCAAAAAAAAAACTCAGTTTCTTCAAAAAATAAAAATCAACTCTTAAACGCTAAAATCTATTTCTTACATACATATAAAATATTATGGAAGAGTTTGATAACGATGTCAAGAATATGGAAGAATTGTCTAAGAACGATATCAAACATCTTGAAGAATTGTTTGAGAATGACATAAAGCAAGAATTGTCCGACAATAATATTAAGCATCTGGAAACAATTCATTTTCTGGAAATAAGTTTGAAGTTTATTTTTTCTTTAGAATGATATCAAGATGTCGTTGTGTTGAAGTACCCTGTTATTTTTTTTTTCTTTTCCATCATGAAATAAGAAGAAGAAAAAACTAAAAAAAAATAAGAAGAAAAATAAATAAATGAAGTTTGAAAAATAAGTAAAATGGGTAGTTTTGGAAATAAACCAAAAAATTTAATAAAAACATTTAATTTTATTTAATTAAATCAAAATTTTAAAAATTGGAGAATGAATAGATCAGTAGGGGGTGTGCCAATAGCACCACTCTATTTTTTATCTAAGTAAATTTTATAATATTTATTAAAGGGAATAAGAAACTGTACGTATTTTTTTTTTTAAAAAGGAAACTGTACGTACAATTTTTTTTTTCAATGGTTGAAGCAAATGAAGAGAAATGAGTGTAATGAGAAAAAAAATATATGTTTCAAATTAAAAAAAAAAACTTAAAGGATAGTTTTGTTATTTTAAAAGGTGCAAGGAATAAAATTAATAATTTTAATTTTTTAATATGGGTACGGGAAGAAAAATGAGTGTAGAGAGATATTTTGTGGGTGGCAATGAAGCCACCCATAATAAAATTACATTTAAAATATACAAAAATAAAAATATTCTTAGAATAATATGACACTATATTAAATATTAATCAAATGATAATATTATGGGTATGAATATTGAAGCCCATAAAATTTATTAGTACACTCATTTTATAAGCACACTCATGTCTAAATTTTAAAAAATAAATATTACTATAAGCACTCATTCTAATGCTAATAGTACCTGCATTGAAATAAATATATTCATTTTAATACATATTATTTATAAGGGTCAAGCTAAATCAACTTAAATTTGTGACTTAAAATTTTGACTTCAACATCTCAACCACTCATGTACTCCTAATCTAATAGTTGAGATTTGAATGCATTTATAACTCTTAGATTAAAAGCACATGGGTGGTTGAAATGTTGAAGTCAAAATTTTAAGTTGTTTTAGCCTAACCCTATTTATAAATATTGATCTTAAATTATTATCACACCCAATTTATAAAAAAAAATTAAATTATTTTTGGAATTAAATCCTCTTTTAATGATGGTCTAATTTACTTTTGGAAATATCTCGAATGTAGGAGCATTATAAAGGAAATATGTAGAACAGTATATGGGGTCAAGAGATTTTCAATCTGGAATTCTGTAACTTTTATAATAATCATTGTTAGCTGTACAGAAGGAATAATCAGCTGTGAATTTAATCGGCAGATGTTTGGTTAATTGTAATTTTAAAACTACTGGATAGCTTAAAAGAAGTAAACATATGCTTGATAATTTATTACAAAAGTGTTGAGATTAGTTACAATAACTAAGGGGTCGTTTGTTTTTCCACTTAAAACTTAATGGGTCTGAATCATAATTATTAAGTTGTTTTGTTTGTTTTTATAAGTGGTCTAACAACTTAAAACATACCAAAAAACAACTTAAAATAAAAAGTAAAAAATCATGACTTTTCAGTTAATTGCAAATCACTGAATTGCATTAAATACAACCTAAAATCTTTTTTTCCGGTACTATCCCCTATATATAACATATTTCCAATTTCATCGTAATTATATATGGTACAGAAATATTTATTTTAATATATTGCTTATTTTAAATAGCTTTAAAAATAAAAAGAACTCTAATTATTTCTCATATTGGTGTTAATATCAATACTTTATTATGATATTAGGGTGGTGTATTTATATATTATTTTTTTAGTGTGTTTTGTGTGAGTTTTCTAGCTGTCTCTTTTATTTTTTGAAAAAAGAAACATTTCTTTTCTTAGTAAGAATGAAGTTTATTTGCAATCATAGAAGAAGATCATGATCATATGTTTTCATATATAATTATTATTTTTGGATTGTTTTTATTCCATATTATATGTATAATTGTTTAACATTGGTATAAATGTAAAATTATTTAGTTTCAGACAATTTTACTTTTAAAAACAAACATGTGGACAATACATTCAGATGTGAGGAAAAAAAAAACAAACATGTCATTTAAGTTCAGATTTCAATCCATATTCAGTCTTCAGAAAAATTCATGATTGTTTAGTCTTCAAACAAAAAAACAAACGACCCCTAAATATACATGATTTTAGGACCCTATTTCTTTTTTTTGTTAATTATATATATTAAATCAATATTTAAGTAGAATATTTAAATTGGAGAAAAATTCCATAAGAACAATAAAATATTTTTAAAAGATTTTATAAATCAAATCAATATTTAAATAGAATATTTAATTTTGAGATGAAATAAGGTATATAAATGATTTTAACTTGATTTCACAAGGATAATAATGATTTTTTAAAATATGCATTAAATGTTGAAATAGATTATTCCATAATCACTTTCAAAAAGTAACCCCCACGTACTTCTAAAAATCACTATCAAAACTTGTCATATTATAAATTAATCACTTTCGGAAGTTTTACCAACCATCATTTTATATCAAAATTATAAATAATATGATTTTAACTTTTCAAAGCAATACCAAAATGTCCATTATTTATACATCTATCTTAAAAATAAAAAATAAAAACTTATTGATATCTACAGGTATCTTAAAAAAAACTTGTTGATATCAATAGCTATCGTTAAAGAAAAATTGTTTATTAATAGAGTTCATAACTATACATAAAAGAAAGACAAAAACAATATGATAATCATGTGATGATGAGAAATTTGATACTTGAAATAAAATTAGGGTTTATCATAAAAATTAGGGTTTATCATATGTTAGGGTTTATCATAATTTTTTTTTGAAAGGTAAGATTTTTTTTAATAAAGAAATATAGTTGAAGATATGGATGTAATTAATGAATGTATATAGTATTGTTAACAGGGTTTTTTGGCAAGGGACCAAGGGAGAATTTTCCAACAAGAATCTACATAGGAAGAACCATCCTGATATTCCAGGTAACCAGTGAGATCGGTGCCACAACCTAGATAGAGCAAATGCTGGGTAACATCAGGACTTTGATTACCTATTTACCCAAATAGGACACCAGCACCGCGAGCTAACAAAGGCATATACCTCGCCCTACTGAAGCTCCTAATATCAACTTAAGACCAGTACAATGGTAACTCGCACGCCTAGCACCCCGCAAATACCTCGACATCAATCAAGGTACCCGGTACCTCAATACCCGCCGTGGTACTACCTCAACTTTCACCTGGTACCTTGTACCTCGATGTCTATTCGGAGCCCCTCCAAGGTAAGTACCTTACCTGCCAAGCAATACGAAGATGATCGTGAAGACACAAGCACCACTATAGCAAGAAGCAGAACAAGCTCCATACAAGTGGGATCGAACTGATGTACCAGTGCCTCATTCTTCTAAAATACAGAATTTCCCTCCAAGCTCCACGAAGAAGGAAAGTTGACTCCATCGCCAAAATAAAACACCATTAATGAGACCAAACGGTCAACCAAATCAAAAATTGAATTCGACAGTGATTAACGGGATCAAATCCCGAGCCTTTAGCCTCACTCAACTCCTGTCAAATACTTAAAAAAAGGATTCCAAATAATCCCCATAAAAGGAACCAGATTCTAAGGGATATCGAGAGCCTATATGTGCAGCCTTGAAGGACAAAGTGAGGGGATCCAAAAAAAGAGTTTGGGAGAAGAGAAAAAGCATCTTTACAGCCAGAGGAACTGATTGACGTTTCTCTGAAGCTAGTGAGAGTCAATAGACAATCACTGGGAGGGAATTATCCACTTATCGACATAAACGTTTTCTCCACCACCACCCTGTGTAAAAGAGTAAGAAAAGAGAGAAGAATGATGTAACTGTGTTATAGTGGCACTTAATAAAACAGTGTTTTATCACACCTCCCGGTCCCTTTTATCTCTCCTATCATTTTATCTCTTATCTCTGTTATAGAAAGGGACCCCGCTACCGAAGGTATCTACCCCGCTACTGTCCACCGGTAGTGGGTGAGGGTGTTAACCGAAATTTCCTCTCCTGGGTGGATTTTTCCGTTAACACTTTTTGGCGCCGTCTGTGGGAAACACCACACCCTCAAAAGAAAGCCAGTATGCCTCGTTTTCTTGCTATACCATCAAAATGAAGCTCCGATCCTCTCAAGATCATCCTGACCCATCGGGACACCAGTCAAACACTTCAACCCGAAAGGTTCAGAAGCAAAGAAAGGGGGAAAGGGTCGCAAACCCACCTCGAAGCCATCGGCTACCACGAGGGTTACCCCCTAGGTATCTACTACCCCGACAGCTGGACCTACCAATTTGGACCAACAAGTCGCGACCTTCATAGAAAGCATTCACCTCCGAATGGTCTCTGAATGTGGTACTAGTTAGCCCGTGGTACCAGATCCCAGGGGAGATGTCAATCGGCAAGGTACCAGGGTACCTCCCTTCGACAGGTTGGGACCACCACCTCCCGTACCGGTCTATGACAGACTCGGGCCCATGCCCCCGGTACCATAGATCCATGACAGACTCGGGCCCATGCCCCTGGTTCTAGGGTAACCTATAAGTTATCAACCCCGGCGCGCGAGATCCACCATCGATCTCCCGCCTCGAGAGCACCACCACCTGGTTCACCTAGAAGCTTTTTCTAGATAGACTTAACAGGAAGGGCCCATGAGGCGCCCTCGTTCAATGGCAGGAGGTAGCAACATAGGCGCAGGAGAAGATCCTCCCCAGGGAGAAAACCAGGATAAAGCTTCTGTGACATCGGAGGGGCCTGACGATAGGGATTCTGAAGTGGAATCTGGGAATGATGGCAACAAACGTCTCCAGGACCAGGTGCCAGAATGGTGAAAGAAATCTAGGAGTTGAAGAAGGGTAAGCACCGGGAAAACCGGAAAGACCCCTTAGGAGAGATGAATGCTCTCTTCTCTAGGAGGATCAGGGAGGCGGAACTACCTCTCAAGTTCAAAATGCCAACCGATAAATATTCTGGGACTGAGGATCTCCTAAGCCATCTAGAAAGTTTTGTTCACCAGATGTAGGTCCATAATGCTACTAGGGCCGCCATGTGCAGAATGTTCCCTACCACGCTAACGGACTATGCCAAGACATGGTTCAGGAAGCTACCAACATGGAGCGTTAACTCATTCACCAAGCTGACTAATGACTTCTGTGCTCAGTTTCAGGGCATCAAACCTCACCCTAATGATCCCATTCACCTCCAATACGTGATTCAGGAGTGGGGTGAATCACTCAGAGCCTACGTGGAGAGATTCCACGAAGAAGTAATCAGATGGGGGTCTTCGCGGAGAAGGAAACCTTGGCCAATTTCAGAAGAAATCTATGGGCAGGCAGGCTATTCTGATCCTTCGCCAAGCATCCCTCGGAGACTTACCAGGAGGCCTACGATAAAGCTCTAGAGTAGGTTGAAATAGATGAACAACTCCGAGTTAAGATGGAGCACGATGATATGAGAATTGCCAAGCGCCAAAAGAAGGAGGCGCCCAAGCCTGCACCAGTTTAGAAAAATCAAAACAAACCTCCCAACAAATCTATATATCGATCGCCACCCTACCAGCCTCCGCGGAACCGGTACCCAGTTAGGCGGACTCCGCCTAGAGCTACACCTCCACCCAAGGATCATGTATGCTCAACAAAGAAGACATGCTACTTTGGCTCAACCACAAATGAGAGAGTTTGTTCAACTTCAAAGGACTACTTAAAGGAGAAGGAAACCTCAAATGGTTGCACAAGGCTATGGTATGAATTCCTACTTTACTCCCACTTGTCATTATTGTGGTATTGAAGGCCATATAAGGCCTAATTGCTTTAAGTATATCAAATTGTGTAGATTTGAGAACATGATTGAGAAAAATATGCTTAGAAGAGCCAAAAAGCATGCACCTAGGGAACTTAGAGCAAATGAACCAAAGGCTCCTAGCATTGATAATGTTGCTCTTAGGTGGACTAGAAAAAATGAATATTTTTGCTATGTGGCTCAAGTGGCTTTGAAAGCCATGGCCTCCAACACTTGGTACCTTGATAGTGGGTGTTCTAGGCACATGACCAGAAACAAGAGTTTCTTTGAGACTCTTGTGATGGAGGATGGTGGATTTATCACCTTTGGTGATGGTTCACGGAAAAAGGTCATAGGGAAAGGTAATATATCTATTCCCGGTTTGCCCTCCTTGCTCAATACTCTATATGTAGATGGCTTGCAAGCCAATCTCATTAGTATATCACATTTAAGTGATGAAGGGTTTTCGGTTATGTTTGGCAAAGTTGATTGCTCTATTCTTAAGGAAAATGGGCAAGTGCTTCTAAAAGGCAAGAGATCAAGTGACAATTGTTATTGTCTTGAGTCTAGTAACATCTCTTGTAACTTGTCTAGTTGTGAGCAAGTTGAGTTGTGGCATCAAAGATTTGGCCACATGAATTATGGTGACTTGAAAGTCCTGGAGAGGTTAAATGTTGTGAGAGGCCTTCCCAAGCTTGGGAATAGGTTTGAGGGAGTTTGTGGACCTTGTCAACAAGGGAAACAAACTAAAAGTGTGCACAAGAAAGGAAAATTCCTGTGTACCAAGGAGCCATTGGAACTCCTTCATATGGATCTCATGGGTCCCATGCAAACCGAGAGTCTAGGTGGTAAAAGGTATATCCTTGTAGTGGTTGATGACTTCTCTAAGTTCATATGGACTTACTTCCTTAGAGAGAAGTCCGAAGCTTTTGAGAAATTCAAAATGCTATGTGTCAAAATTCAAAATGAGAAAAATTCTCACATTAGGAGCATTAAGAGAATTAGAAGTGATCATGGGAAAGAATTTGAGAATAGTAGCTTTGAGAGTTTCTGTAATGGTCTATGTATTTCCCATGAATTCTCGGCTCCTAGAACTCCCCAACAAAATTGAGTTGTGGAAAGGAAGAATAGGGTTTTACAAGAGATGGCTCGGGTGAAGGTTCCTAGGAATTTATGGGTCGAAGCCGTCAATACGACTTGTTATATAGGGAATAGAGTTTTCCTTAGACCCGGGACCAAACAAACATCCTATGAGTTATGGAAGGGAAGAAAACCCAATGTTAGCTATTTCCATATCTTTGGTAGTAAGTGCTATATTCTTAATGACCGTGATCAACTTGGCAAGTTTGATGCCAAGAGTGATGAGGGTATTTTCATTGGATATGCACTCAATAGCAAGGCCTATAGAGTTTTCAATCTAAAAACTCGAAGTGTCATGGAATCATCAAATGTTGTCATTGATGATTGTAGGCCCAAAAATGTTGACCATGAGGAGGATGTTTGTGAGAATGGTAACCTTCCTTTGAAGGAATGTGGTGAGACTTCAAGTGATGTGAAGTCAAGTCTTAGTGAAGAGAATGATCAACCTCTTGATAGAGATCCTTCTTTGGACTCTAAAGAACCCGTTCCATGGGTTAAACATCTCCACAACAGGAATGACATTCTTGGAGATGTGAATGAAGGTGTTAGGACTAGGCGTCAAATAGCTAATCAAATTAGCTATACTTGCTACACCTCTCAAGTTGAACCCAAAAAGGTTGATGAAACCTTGAATGATGAGTTTTGGGTTCTTGCCATGCAAGAAGAGCTAAACCAATTTGAAACAAATGAGGTTTGGACTCTAGTTCATAGACCCAAGGATACTAATGTCATAGGCACCAAATGGGTTTATAGGAACAAGTCGGATGCGGATGGCAACATTGTGCACAACAAGGCTAGGCTTGTGGCACAAGGATACTCTCAAATTGAGGGTATTGACTTTGAGGAGACTTTTGCTCCTGTTGCCCGTCTTGAGTCTATAAGGCTTCTCTTGTCCATTTCTTGTGTGTATAAGTTCAAACTACACCAAATGGATGTTAAGAGTGCCTTCCTCAATGGCTTCTTGCATGAGGAAGTGTTTGTTGAACAACCCAAGGGGTTTGTGGATCCACACCACCCCAATCATGTCTATCACCTCAAAAAGGCACTTTATGGGTTGAAACAAGCACCGAGGGCTTGGTATGAGAGCCTCACTCTTTATCTTGTTGACAATGGCTACTCAAGAGGTAGTGTTGACAAGACCTTGTTCATCAAGTGCGACAAAGATGAGCTTTTCATAGCTCAAATTTATGTTGATGATATTGTATTTGGTTCCACCAATGAGTCAAAAGTGAGACAAATTGTTGATGTCATGTCTCTTGAATTTGAAATGAGCATGGTTGGTGAACTAAATTACTTCCTAGGCTTGCAAATTAAGCAAATGCATGATGGGATTTTCATATCCCAAGCTAAGTATGCCAAAAGCCTAGTGAAGAAGTTTGGTCTTGACAATGCCAAACATTGTGACACACCCATGAGTACCACTTTGAAGCTAAGCAAGGATGCTAGTGGTAAAAGTGTTGATCAAAGCTTGTATCGTGGCATGATAGGTAGTTTGCTATACTTGACCGCAAGTAGGCCCGATATCTCCTTTAGTGTGGGTGTTTGTGCTAGGTACCAAGCCAATCCCAAAGAATCTCACATTGTTGCGGTGAAGAGGATCATTCGATTTGTGAATGGTACTTCCAATCATGGGATATGGTACTCCTTTGACACTAATCCAAACCTTGTTGGATTTAGTGATGCCGATTGGGCGGGGAATTGTGATGATAGGAAGAGTACATCGGGTGGTTGTTTTTTTCTAGGCAACAACTTGGTGTCTTGGTTTTGCAAGAAGCAAAACTCAATTTCCCTATCCACGGCCGAGGCCGAATATATAGCCGCCGGTAGTGCTTGTACCCAATTGTTGTGGATGAAGCAAATGCTAGCCGACTATGGCTTAGAGCAAGGCACTCTTACTTTGTTTTGTGACAACATGAGTGCCATCAACATTTCAAAGAATCCCGTCCAACATTCTAGGATAAAGCACATTGACATTAAACATCATTTCATTAGAGAGCTAGATGAGAGCAAAACTATTGCATTGGAGCATGTGGGAACTAATGACCAACTAGCGGACTTATTTACAAAGCCCTTAGACACCATTAGGTTTGGCAACCTTAGTAAGTCTATTGGGATTTGTCTTTTGGTTTGAATTGGTATGTCTTGACCTCATATGGGGAGCTCAAGCAAAGAGAGCAAATTGGTATGAAAGTGCATTGTGCTACATTGATATATTTTATGCTCCTTCATTAATTGCTTGAGATGATCGGTTGTGCATATGATTATGTTATTTTCTTAATAAGTGTGAAAATTGCTTTTCTTGCAATCCATGTTATATTTATGTTCAAACATGCATTTTTGGACTAGGAGATTTACTTTGGAAGTACAATTTGAATGACCTATAATTGATCTCCATGACATGATGTTTTTCTTAATGACATGCTTTAAGTTGATATGCATGAAGACGTATTTTTTATTGCTTAAACATGAATGCAAAACTGTATGCATAAGCAAATGAGAAGACTAAACTAAATAAGGACCATGTGTCTATTCAATAAATAAGGATGTCTCATCCAAATTTAGTCTTCTCTCTCTCTTTATTCGTTGAACAAGGCTACTATCATACGGGTATCTTACCCGGAAAAATCAAATAGGGTGCAAAAAGTCGCTCATGTCTCACTACAAAAAAAATGGGTATCAGCGAGGGCTAAATGTCGTCGAAAACAATGGTTTCCTGTCGAAAATAGGCTTTTTCGACGAGAAAAGGCCGTCGAATGCCGTCGAAAATACACTCGTCGGAAATAAACTTTCATCGATAAGGCGGTCGAAAATACCACCTTTTTCGACGGTAATTGCCGTCGTAAAAACTAAAAATGATCGTCGGTAATAGTATTAAAAACGAATGATGAGCCGTCGAAAATACCACTTTTTTCGACGGTCAAAGACCGTCGATAATAGTAATAAAAAATTGTTAAAATTAGATGTATTTTGACACTCCACCACCTCATAGACCCTTCTTAAGGAACCCCCAAGATCAACCAGGTACACCCCACATCACCCAGATCCATTATTAAATCCCAAATAATTCATGCAACTTACATGGTTCGAACCTTGGACCTTGGAGATGATAAGTGTTGCTTTTATCATTTTGCTATAACTTTATATCTGAACTATTTTGCATACTCTTTATATATAAATTATTAATATATTTTACACCTTATTCAATTGAATCTATGTTTTGATAGTGTTTTTCAAATTAATATTTTATTAAAATATTTTTCTTATCTGAAAGAAAAGTATAACTTGTTTTTACCATTTTGCTACAGCTGCATATATATTTTAATAGGTAATGCATATTATATCCATGATAATTTTTTTATGATCAACCTTTTAATGAAAAATTAATAATTTTTGTTCATTAATAATTTTAAATCATTTCAGTAAAATTTGTAATTATTTTAGAGTATTCTTTTTTAGAAAAATTAAACATTTTTAGAGCATTCGTTTTTTAAAATTTAATATAGTCGTGTTTAGTAGACATAATTAAAAATAACTAAATGTTCTTGTAATTACTAATAATTTTGCTTTATTTCATACTTAATTAATTTAACCAGATGTATCCTTAGAGTAGACTTCTTATTAGTGATCATTACAAATTATAATTTTTTTAAACTAATTGATATTTCAAAATTGAACCAAAATACTTGGTGAAAAAATTAATAGAGTGATTTCGTTAAAAAATGTGGTGACAAAAAAAATAGTACCTATTGTGATGCATTTAAAATATCGACCTAAAAGTCATTTTTTGTAGTGTATAAATTATAACATATATAAATATATTCCATTATAATTTATTAATTAATATTATATTATTTAACTAATTATATTTTTCATAACAATACCGTAGCAAATAATATAAAAAATAGTACCAAATTATTGGACTATCTTTGATGGCTATTGGGCCATCGGAACCGCGATGTTACTTCCTTCATCATTTTCGACGGTATTTGTACCGTCGGAAATGTAGGTCATTTTCGACGGCATATATAGCGCCGTCGAAAATGTGGGTTATTTTCGACAGCATATATATTTCCATTGAAAATGTGGGCATTTTCGACTGTACAAATAGTGTCATCGAAAATGTGGGTCATTTTCGACGGTAAAAATAGTTCCGTCGAAAATGTTTGTCATTTTCGACGGTTTATTTGACTATTTTCGACAGCCTTTGGCCGTCGAAAATGTGGTATTATTTTTTTCATCATTTCCGACGGTACTGAAATGCCCGTCGAAAAAGGCTGAATCACCGACCGTAATTAGGGCCGTCGAAAATAGTTGGTCGCTAATAGACACTTTTTTTGTAGTGTCTTGTTTCGCTTATAAAGTTTGATATAGTTGTTCTTTAAACTGACTTTCGTATAAACAATCTATATCATTGCTTGAAATCATGACAAATGGTGAAAATTGGTTTGAATTCTTTTGGAAACCTTTGTTGTTTGCTTTGCCAAATACCATTGTTTTTGAACTTGAATGCAACATGTCTTGCTTGCAAAGCATCGTATCACACATTTTCATCAAATAAAACTCCTTGATTCTCTCCTACTTAATTAAGTTGCATAAAGTTGCTTATATGAACTTGCATATGCTGTGTGCTATAAGCTCTCCTTGCCAAAAGCTTACCCATTGAGGGGGACTCCCTTTGCCTATCTCATGACAAAAAGGGGGAGTAGAGTTGTGAGCTTTAGGGGGAGTTGAGAGCTATCATGTAGGGGGAGTATTGCATTGCATAGCATGATTACATTATTTGATTGTATTTTGTTAAGGCTATTGCAAATGTTGTTGTTTGTAGTTGGTTATGGTTATTGAAAGCACCTCACACACACTTGATCTTGGAAGGTATCCTTGTTTGTTTTGTTGATTGTGTGTAGGTTGGATGGTTCTACAAGCTTTGGATTGACTTGAAGATGTTCAAGACTTAGACTATAGGCTTTATTGTAATGTAGAAACTTTTGTTGACCAATTTGTTGTTTTTGTGAGGTAGCTTTGTGAGTGGTGGTTTTGTCATGAAATAGCCAAATGGGGAGATTGTAAGTGCCTCACTTTATGATTGGCTTATTTCGTTGACAAAATCACAATTGGGGTTAATCATTGTAAAATGGTAGATAAGGAATTGAAGATCTTCCATTTGACTCCAAGTGCTTCAAGGAAGGTAGATTGCTTGACTCTACTTTTACTTGAAGGGATATAATTGCACACACTCACTTGCATGCATTAAATTCCTGTTTACATACAATTGAATGATGCATTGTATGTCACTTTTCACACTCCACATGTGCAAATATTGCACATCACTTTGTGTGTTGAGTTTGTCTAGAAAATAGGGTTTCTTCTATTTCCGCGGCCTAGACCGCATGGCAAGCACTGCCGGAACAGCGACATACAGAGCGGTAATCATAAGTCGGCTCATGCTGCCTGGACCGCGTCCTGTACACATGTACGTCCAGCGGTCTGTGAAACGGTACACTTCAATAGGCACCTGATGCCTTGACCGCGTCCTGTGCATTGCACGCACAGCGGTCCCAACCGCGATGTTGTCCAGTAGGCACACTGCTGCTTGTACCGCGGTCTGGACAACTTGCCCGAGCCGCGGTACGCACAGCGGTAATGACGGGATTTTGTTACTGTTTTCAAAACGGTGTCATTTCATCTAGGGCTTGATATATATGCCCTTTCCTCTTCCTTGCCTCTTTAGAGCTTCAGAAATTATTCTCTTTCATTCCTTTTAGAGCTCAAGAGTGTCTTGCAAGAAAAGGTAGCAAGAAACCATTTTTATTGTGCAAAACTCAATCACCCATCATTCATTCATGGTTCTATCATCATCTAGCTTCATCTAGGATGTTTCTAAGCATGGGTCTTCATCAACATAGCTTACTTGGTAAGTAGAACACCACTCTCATCCATCTTTGTGTTCTTGCTTAACAAGAAATCTCTTTTATGTTTCTTATGCATCTAGTTTATAATTTTTCATTATAAATAGAGATTTTTGTTGATGTTTGGGTTGTTGTATTGTGATAGCTATTGCATCTAGGAATGCTTTGATTTCATATGGCTAGGTTATATGTGTGTCATATAGCAACATGATATCTAGGAATGTTTGAAGCACTCATACATGACTAGATAAGAATTAAATGTGTTGACCTTGCATTTTGTGCATTTAGAATATCATCATATTCACTTTAGGTTTCTTATCTCTTCATTTAAGAGTTAAGTCTTGTATTTGCCTTGGGTAGTATACAAGCAAGAGCCTAAAATCACTAATAAAGGCCTGCGGGTAGTAAGAAAGGATTAGTAACCGATTAGGTGTGATGTGGTCAACCTAGGTTGTAATCGTTTCTGTAAATAGTGGATTTGAGGGTTCGATTGGCGATTAGGCCCGTGAGTTTTTACCCAGTTGGAGGGTTTCTCACGTAAATCATATCATCGTGTCATTTTGTTTATTCTGCATTTTATTATGGCTATGATTGATTGTGTTAGAGATTAGGGGTTGTGTTGTTTAATTTTGATTAATCAAAAAGATGGCATTTAATTAAACTAAAACCTATTCACCCCCCTCTAGGTTAGTTTTATCACTCTTAGTGTATTTTCAATCCTTGATCAGGGTGCCACCCCGAGCTTGGATCAAGCTCCTCAGAAGGAGCGAGAGCTGGCAAATTGGCCTACCAATCGAGAAACCTGGATCTTGTATACCGATGGGGCATCCAATCAAGTAGAAAGCGGGGGTGAGATCATTCTAACCGACCCAGAAAATGTCGAGTCCTGTCAATGTTTCAGATTTGAGTTTAGCACCACCACCAACGAAGCTGAATATGAATCCTTGTTAGCATGAATGAGAACACCAGTAGAGCTAGGAGCTGATTACCTCCTTGTCAAATGTAACTCACAACTGGTAGTTAATCAGATAACAGGTCTATACCAAGCGAAAGGGGATAACATGGCAACCTACCTCGAAAAGGTCCAGGAGCTGTTACCCCGCTTCAAAGGTTTCAGGATCGAGCAGATACCTAGGCAGCAAAATCATCGAGCTGACGTCCTAGCCAAGATAGCTGCAAGTTGAGGACAAGCACTGCCGAAAGGAGTACCGCTCCAGATAATCACTACATCAAGCATAGCTGAAGGCAAGGAAGTCAACCCCGTGGAACGACTTCCATACTGGATGGATCCCATCGTGGATTATCTCCAGTCAGGAAAGCTTCCTGAAAACCCTAATCAAGCTTGCAAGGTCAAGAGAACCTCTGTCTGTTACTGCTTGGTAGAGGGACACTTTAATCGCAGAGGAAGGTCACTCCCCTTGCTTAGATGCCTACATCCCGATGATGCGAATTGGGCACTGAAAGAAATGCATTCAGGGGACTGTGGAAATCATACCGGGGGAGAAGCAGCTAGCTTACCAGGTACTACGCATGGGATATTTCTGGCCAACCTTGCACCATGATGCAAGGCAGTTCGTGTAGTCTTGTAAACCATGTCAGAAAACTGCTAACCTACATCACCTACCTCCAGAACGACTATCTACCATCAGCTAGCTGTATCTGTTTGCCTTTTAAGGAGTAGATCTGATTAGACCTCTCCCAACCGCGCCAGGTCAACGGAAGCATGCGATCTTGACTATTGATTATTTCACCAGGTGAGTGGAAGCAGAACCCCTCTCTAGAATTACCGAAGCAAATACAACAGAATTCGTCAAGAAAAATGTAGTTTACAGGTTTGGAACCCCAATGGTCATCATCACAGATCTGGGTAAGCAATTTGATAATGCCAAATTCCAAGAATTCTGCTAGAATCTAGGAATTGAGCTTCGCTTTGCATCTGTAGCACACCCTCAGACTAATGGCCTAGTAGAGGCCACAAATAAGACTATCAAGAGGCTCCTAAAGAAGAAGCTTCAACAGAAGAAAGGGAGATGAGCAGATGAACTCCCGGACGTGCTATGGGCTTATCGCACAACCAAAAGGACTGCTACTGGAGAAACCCCCTACTCACTAGCTTTCGAGGTAGAAACTGTCTTTTCTATCGAGCATAAGCTCACCTCTTTCTGGGTTTAACATTTCGACCCCGATGGGAATGAAGATAAGCTGAGAGCCAACTTGGACCTCCTAGAGGAGAAACGGGACATGGTGGCAGAAAGGTTAGCAGTTTACCAGAGCCGGATTGCCCGTTACTTCAACAGGAAAGTAAGAGCCCGAAGCTTGAAGGAAGGGGACTTGGTTCTCAAAAAGGTTACTCAGAATACCCGGAAGATGTTGGACGGGGTACTGTCACCTAATTGGGAAGGTCCATACCTAATTAGAATGGTGATCCAGGGTGGGGCCTACAAGTTGGACGATATGAATGGACATCATATAGATCACACTTGGAATGTTGATCACCTCAAGAGGTTCTACCCATAAGCCACACAGTAGAAATAAGTCAGAATCGCCTAGAAACGAATATTATAAGATGTTAGTAATCGTGAGTGCTTGTATTTTCTTTTTTGATCATCAATAAAAAAGGTTTCTTTCTCCATCTACTTTTGTCTATGTTTATCTACATCTATCTACTCTATATCGCTAGTTGAATCTATCATGATCATCGCCTAAAAACCGGAACTGCTACATAGCATTCCTGATGCCCTGGACCAGGTAAATCCCTCTAGGAGAGTCGCCTTGAAACCAGGAGAGCTACACAGCGCTCCTAATTCCCTGGATCGGATTAATCCCTCCAAGAGGATCTCTTCAAAGACCAAGATAAGCCACATGGCATTCCTGATGCCCTGGCCAGGCATTACCCCCACTAGGAAGGATCTGGTATGTAAAAGCATAGTTGCCTGACGGATCGAACCTCGGCCGAGCACCACCCTCCACTGAGAAAGGTCTGGATAATAAGTGCATAGTTGCCAGCCAGATCGAGGCCTTGGCCGGGTACCACCCCCGCTAAGAAAGACTTGGTGCTAAAGTGGCCTTAGTGGACTTAGTTGCCTACCAGGATCTTGTTGCTAGGTTGATCGCCTTATTTTCTCTAATGATCAACTCAAGACCAGAAAGGACTATATGGCCTTCCTGTTGCCTTGGCCGGGTACCACTCCCCGCTAAGAAGGGTCTGGTTAGTAAGAGCATAGTTGTTTGCCAGATTGAGGCCTTGGTCGGGTATTCCCCCCCCCCCCCCCCCCCCCCCCCCCCCCCCCCCCCCCCCCCCGCTAGGAAAGACCTGTTGCTAAAGTGACCTTAGTAACTTACCAAGATCTTGTTGCCAACACGTTCTCCTTCATGTTCTTCATGATACCAAGATTCCTAAGAATAGGAATGCGATGTACCCAAACTTGCCAGATCTGTTCGCCACAGTACCATGTGAGGTACTCAGATTCGCCAAATTTGTTCGCCAAGGCACTAAGATTCCTACAAACAGGAATGCGAGGTGCCCAGATTCGCCAGAATATTCACCTTGAGACCTAGTTTCCTTGAAACAGGAAGGCTAAGTACCAGATTATTCGCTGAGGTACCAAGATCCCTGCAAACAGGAATGCGAGGTACCCAGATCTGCCAGATTATTCATCATGGTACCAAGATTCCTAGAATAGAAATGCAAGATACCTAGATTGCAAGATTGTTTGCCAGTACGTTCACCGTTCCGTCAAAGTACCAAGATTCCTATAACAAGAATGCAAGGTACCTGGATTCAACAGATTACTCCACCAAAGTACCGAGGCCCTCAGAAGAATGAGGATCTCCGGTACCCAGGCTTCTTTCAACTAAATCTCTGCCAAGCTACCAAGGTTCCTCAACATGGAACACCTGGTACCTTGACTTACCTGTATACAACGATCACTGACAACGATGAGCCACATTGAGCCTCGAAGAAATGGTCCCAAGATTCTTCAATTAGGTACCACGGTACCGGTCACCCGCCGTTTCTCTACTTTTGTTCTTATCAAGTTCCTAGCATTACCAAGTGCTGATTAAGTCAGGTTTTACGTTGGGGACTATTGCTTGAGTATATGTTACAATCGGAAGCATACGGCATAATTCAGTCAACAGATATAGAGGGAAATGGGTTTTTCTTCATTGATCAAATCAGGGAACCCAGCCCTTATTTTAGGATACATACAAGAAAGAAACGAGGGTATCTCCCGTAATCAAATCAGGGAACCCAACCATTATTTCAAAAGAAACAAGAAAGAAAATGACAGAAAGTAAACTAGACAATCGAAAATGTCGGCTTCCTCTTCAGTTCCTTGCCTACTTTCTCGATCTGCCTACCTAGCAACATTATTTTCAACCAAGACATATGTCGACGATACTGCTGCAACCCCCGAAGGTAGGAACAGAGGCCGTGTTGGAGTTATCGAACATATGGGGGCAACCTTAAAGCCCTCTATATTCAAAATGCAACTGCATAGGAAGCCGCGGCTTGCCTTGGTAATGTCTACGCCATTGGCAATGGTGCAACGCCGTGATCCACCGTTCCTCTTGATCCAAGAAATCACAACCAGTTATGATTCCCTGGAAATTAAGTCCATCTCGCACCATTCTATCCACAATACCAAGCATCCTGCCAGTCATAAAACTTACATCTCCTTTTCCTCCTCCTCCAACAGTGTTAACTAATACGACGATCATTGATCGATCTGTTGGGATTTGTTGCCCCACTAAAAGAGTAAAGAGATAGTATGAAGATCTGTCAAGCAAGTAAATGTATTTATAAAAGGAGAGATCGAGTATTTGGAGCGAGAGGATAAGGTCATTAATGGGACACAACATTCGGTGTATGGGAAAGGACAGCTTTGCAAAGCGTGCCCCCCCGAAGTTTGATGTTTGAGGCAATCGAACTTGTCCTAAACTGACGAGTGGAAGAGTAATTGAATATAGAACTCAACCAAAAATTCCTACGCGGGAATTCCAAAAAGGAGGTTTTTTGACCAGGATAACCTCGAAGGTAGCATGGAACACGACAATCTCGATTTCCAGGTACCATGATCCGTGATAGACCAATTATATCAACGGCTGCATCCTATCTGGATTAAATAAAGGATAGATCACCAAGTTTACACCTAGGTGCCGGGATTTATCCGAAGACATGAATGTATGGGATCGAAATTACATTGGGGAATATACTTCAGATTAAGGCGAGGTTCAACCAAGAGTTTAATAAACTACACATGCATGAAGATAAGGAAAAAAGAAAAAGTTCTCATTACTAAAGTTGAGGAGCCCATTCCCCGATCGCGGGCTAGAAAATAAAAGAAAAAATAAAGTTAACTGGATAAGAGTTTAAACTGAGTCATGCATCTTTCGCCTCCTGGTTGGCCGTCTTCTCTCCAACCCCTCCAGTTAGAGCTGCTCCCTCTTCGGTGCCAGATGGAACCCCGCATACTTCCTAGGTATTCACCGCAACCAGAAGCTCCACTTGAGACAGATCACCCTGAAGCTCCCCTGCTGCTGCTTGGTCAGAATTTTCCCCAACTTCTTTAGTCAAAGCAGCCTGACCCTCCACTACCTGGGCAAGGTCAGAAGAAGAGATAGGCAGGGCATATTTTCCATCATTAGCAGCAGGCTGGTCCTCCACCTCCTTGGTGAACTTTGGCAGAGGAACAGAAGGGGCAAAAACCTCTCATTTAACTTGAACCACTCTAGCTCCATGAACCTTCGGATTGGGGTCTGCTCCAACATTGCTTGGTGGAGGAAGGGAGATAGAGCTCTGGTCTTCACCTCCTGCCACTCCACTGGCTCCAGCAACCTGGGAAGGTCCAACCACATCGGAAAGCGCTACCCCAGCAAGTTCAGCAGCCTTTGCCATAATCTCCTCCCGGTTCCGCCCCGCGATAACACTCATGTCAAACGGAGGAGGGAAAGCTAAAGCCACCTGGTAGCCAACAAAAAAAGTAGCCATCCCCAAAGACGGTGTCTACTTGAGCATCGAGGTTGGCCATGCTATCACGAATGGATTGAATCTCCTTATCCAGCTTCACTACTCTATCCTTCGCGATCTCCCTCTCCTCCTTGCGACGAAGGGACCTGAGTATTTCGATATCCAAGACATGCTGCATCCGCTCCCTGTCAGCTTTCGCCTCATCCGTCTCCTTCTTAGCATTATCTAGAGATTTGTCTAGAGCTTCTATGCCTTTATCAGCCTTAGCAAGCTCCTCCTTGGACCTATCCAACTCGGTAGCAGCACCTTTAACTTGCTCCAAGAGGGAGCCGACCTGCTGACTCAGTGCCACATTAAACTTAAAAGTCTGCCAAGAACAAAGCACTAGTCAGGATATCTCCAACACTTAACAGGGATAGAAGACTAAAATGAGACAGCTTACCTCAGCTAGAAGAGCAGATCCCCTTCTGATTAAAAGCTCAGTGGGCATGGTTGTCATGACATCCAAGCTCCCATATGGGCAAGAAGCAACAAAGTGAGCCAAGACTTCATCCTGGCTACTATCCTTCGACCTCGATCGCGGCCTATCCCAAGGTACCACCCGACTAGCTATAGCGGGATTAGAATTTTTCTCGACCGGTTTCCACAGGGGGAGAGGCAGAGGGAGCTGAAGCATCAGCATCAGTAGCAACTGTAGCTGAAACTATTTTGATGGGTGATACATCTTGCACCCTGCTGGAAACACTACGATACCTCCCCACTTTGGCAGTAAAAGCTTCCAAGGACCTAACGACCTGAGGAATTGAAACCCTAGATACCTCGACTGAGACCCGGCTAGGTCCAGTAGGAACAGCTGGAGGGGGAAGTCTGATGGGGGAAGCTGGAGGTGAATCAACGGTACTAGTCTGATTAAGCTCAACCTTAGGAACCGATGGAGAAACTCTTGAAACTGCTAGAGTAGCTAGAGTCAATATCTACAGAATCAATGAAGCAATATAGTAGAAGCAAAGTCAGAAATTTTGTTACCTGGGAAAGCACCGAAAATGTGGAGGTAACAATCTACCCTATTTGCTTCAAAGGCCTCCGTGATAGGATATTTCATATTGATGTAGTTCCGGGCCTTGATGGCCTTCAAGATTTTCTCTGATTCAGCGGAGAGTGTACCCTTCTCCAACATGGGCATCCCACTAAAACAAGTAGGAACTAAGAATTCAGTTCCTCCAATATAAACTGAGCTGCCCTATTCACCATTGATGATGACCCATTCCTCCTTCAAGAAGGTATCTTTCTTCGTGGTCCCTAGTACCACAAATTTCAAATTATTCTTTGCCCGAGCATAGAACTGCCCCTTTGAACTCGGGGCATTGGCAGCGATCTGGAACACGTATCCGAGCTCATCCAGTCCCGGTTCTCGGTCAATGTTGTCTATCTCACACTATTCCCTCCATAATACCAAGAACCCCACCAGGTGCCTCCAAACCCTTGGTGTCAGCTGAAGAGAGGCGAGCTGCAAGGCATACAGCGCCCTACGCAAGGTAGGGTGGAGAGGTAGCCTGACTCCACTGTCGAAGGCCGCCATATGAATTAGAAGTTCACCAGGATTGAAAGTATACATATCATACCCAGGCGGGGGTATGACAATTGAGATATCCTTAGAGATCTTAAAATCCCTCCGCAAACGCCCCATAGTGTCCGAGGTGCTAGTCGAGTCGGGGATGCATCTATACTCGTAAGGAAGAGCGAGTACCCTCCCCACGGTGTCTGTGACTTCACCGGCCATATCTCTACCTACCCCGACGGTAGTTTCTGTATCTCCACTCAACTCTCGATCGACATCAACCGGAGCATCGAGATTGTTTGAAAAGCCCGTCCCAATTGCAACGTTCCGATTGGAACACCAACGCTGAAAGGGAACGTCGTCCCCGCTGTGGCTATCGATGTGAGCCCTTTTTCTAGGGGAGAGACTCCCACTAGCCGCCGCGTCGCCATCAAACATCTGCTCAATACTGTAGCCGCACGGTGAAGACATGTTCACAGATTCAAGGTTTAGTTTCTCAAAAAAGGGGAAGTTTGAAGATTGACGAGGAGGGAGAAAGCTAGGTTTTTTTATTAAGGCTCTTGTTCAGGAAAGTTTGCTTAAGTGAGTACACTGTGAAGAAGCAGGGTTTATATAGAGATAGCTACTTGTAACGGGCAGAGAAGGTAATCAATGTCGCGGGATAATCGGCGAAGTGGAGGGAACGGTTTCGAGAAACGTGCGCCCCTAAAAATTTCCTTTTTTGAATTTGGCCTACCCCAGTCAACCACGTAGAAGACTAATTTAAATTAGCATACAAAGAGAAGATTCCCTTCTACAAGACGATTACGAAAAATTCTCCAAGTACTGTACATCCTGACTCCAACCCTGACCTAGTACCGGTGTTCAAGTCAGGAGGGACCTCTGTTAACAGAGTTTTTTGGCAAGGGACCAAAGGAGAATTTTCCAACAAGAATCTACCTAGGAAGAACCATCCTGATATTCTAAGTAACCAGTGAGATCGGTGCCACAACCTAGATGGAGCCAATGCTGGGTAAGTTCAGGACTTTGATTACCTATCTACCCAGGTAGGACACCAGCACCGCGAGCTAACGAAGGCATGTACCTCGCCCTACTTAAGCTCCTAATATCAACTTAAGACCAGTACAATGGTAACTCGCACGCCTAGCACCCCGCAAGTACCTCGATATCAATCAAGGTACCCGGTACCTCGATACCCGTCGTGGTACTGCCTTAACTTCCACCTGGTACCTAGTACCTCGATGTCTATTCGGAGTCCCTCCAATGCAAGTACCTTACCTGCCAAGCAATACGAAGTTGATCATGAAGACACAAGCACTACTCTAGCAAGAAGCAGAACAAGCTCCATACCAGTGGGATCGAACTGATGTATCAGTGCCTCATTCCGCCAAAATACAGAATTTCCCTCAAAGCTCCACGAAGAAGGAAAGTTGACTCCGTCGCCAAAATAAAACGCCAATAATGAGACCAAACTGGTCAACCAAATCAAAAATTTAATTCGACAGTGATTAACGGGATTAAATCCCGCGCCTTTAGCCTCACTCAACTCCTGTCAAATACTTAAAAAAGGATTTCGAATAATCCCTATAAAAGGAACCGGATTCTAAGGGATATCGAGAGCCTATATGTGCAGCCTTGAAGGACAAAGTGAGGGGATCCAAAAAAACGAGTTTGAGAGAAGAGAAAAAGCATCTTTACAGCCAGAGGAACTGATTGACGTTTCTCTGAAGCCATTGAGAGTTAATAGACAATCACTGGGAGGGAATTAGCCACTTATCGACATAAACGTTTTCTCCACCACCCTGTGTAAAAGAGTAAGAAAGAGAGAAGAATGTTGTAACTGTGTTATAGTGGCACTTAATAAAACATTGCTCTTTGACATCTCCCGGTCCCTGTTATGTCTCCTATCATTTTATCTCTTATCTCCGTTATAGATAGGGACCCCGGTACCGAAGGTATCTACCCCGCTACTGTCCACCGGTAGTGGGTGAGGGTGTTAACCGAAATTTCCCCTTCTGAGTGGATTTTTCTGTTAACAAGTATTTTGTTTATTTTTAATTAAAGTTAATGTTTCCTTATTGGTACATTTCTATTGAGATATTTTTGTAATTAGATTTTTTATAAAATATAGGTGTACTAATAAATTTTATAGGTATCAATATCGGCACCTTAATATTGTTTTTAAATATAGAAAAATTGAAATGTTCTCGGAATAATATTATATTATATTAAATATAAATAAATATTGCAATTACATTTAAAAATATTATTTTATTAAAATGGAAAAGCAAAAAGACACGGGTTCTGTAAGCGTTTTTCAATTGCTGTTTTTCAAAAACAAAAAATAAAAAACAAAAAACAAAAATGAAATAGTATTTTTGGTTTCAATTTCGAAATCCAAAAACGCATCTGATAGCATATGCTAAAAGCAGTATTCTGAAAATAAAAACACAAAAAAACGTGTCTAGTAAGTGAACCGAAAAATATTAAAATTTGAAAATAAATTTTGAGTGTCTTTAAACTCCACACTCATCATCAAACTAAGACACCCAATAGTAACAATAATTGAAGCAAAAGTAATTAAATTTCACAGACCCGGAGGCAAACCCGAATGAAATCAAATGCCACCCATCAGTCCATCACATAATTCATCAGACGAAAAGCACCCATCAATCTAAACCCTACACACTTTAACTAAAACTCATGAATAATCGAAACGAAAAACAATACACTAAATTTGCTTATTCAATAAAAAAATTACATTCTCAATAACGGGATTATATTGGATAAAAAATAATAATAATACCTATAAGGAGAGAAAATTTTCAAGAAAAAAACAATTAAAATAGTTGTAGAAGAATAAAAACAAAAAGATAATATTTATCTAGGAGAATCCGCCAACAGAATTTGAAATGAAATTGTAATTTTTTTTAAATATTACAAGAAGATTGCCGGGAATTGCCGAGATTAAACAATATATGTGTGATTTGGATATCTACTTTCATAACAGGATATAATTACTCCTCACAACCCAGGAAGAAAACTCTCCACATATGCTTGTAAAATGTGCATGGTGGGATTTAAATCCCTCCTCACCATTTATGTGGAAGGGATGTGCACTACCAGCTCAGATAAAAGGTGATGTGCAAATGAAATTGTTAATTAAAGTAGGCATTAAAGTGAGAAAATTATAAAATTACAGATTTCCCCATTTTGAAACCCTTATAAACCGAAAGAAAAGAAAATTAAAATGGTATATATATGTATATATATTTAACACAGGAGATGAAGATTATTGTTACTTAGTTTAAATATTTTCCTAAAAAATATATATTAAATGAGCCGTTGATTTGCTCATGGAGGAGTAGATCGGCGGCACCAAGGAAGGAGGAGCAGATCAGAGAAGAATAAGAAGAAGAAAAATAAAAATAAGAAGAAGAGGAAGAGGAAGAAGAAGAAGGTTCAGTGGAAGAGAAGAAATAGTCGTTGAAGGAGAAGAAAAAGATAAGAATTTTTTTTTTTTTGCATTTATATGATAAACAAGTTAAATTGTTTTTTATGTTTTTCAATTTTAACACTGATTTTGTTTTTTATTTTGTTTTTGTTTTTTGAAAACAAAATGAAAAACGGTTAACAAACACGAATTCTAAATCTTTTCGGAAAAAAAAAACAAAAATAGGCTGAAAAACAATTGTAGGACAGACCCTTAGGGCGCGTCCTGTAACGTTTTTCATTTTCTGTTTTTCAAAAAGAAAAATAAAAATGAAAATTGTATTTTTTATTTCAGATTAGAAATCAAAAAACGCATCTAGTAACATATACTGAAAGCTGTATTCTGAAAACGAAAACAGAAAAAACGCGTCTAGTAGGTTAACCGAAAAATATCAAAAATTGTATAATTTTTCTATTATTTTTTCTATTATAATTTTTAATTTGCATAAAAGATAGGTCAATTCATCCTAAATAATTATCCAGTAACTCATAATAACCGGATAAAATCATTATGATGAATTATTTAAAAATAACTGCTACTCCAAGATTTTTATGTTAATACATATATATATATATATATATATATATATATTGAGTTATTGGATAATTAAAAAAATTTAAAAAAAATGAAGAGAAGTAGATCAGAGAGATGAAGAAAAAAGGAAAAAAATATATATAAGAGCCGATCTGCTCCTGGAGGAGCAAATCAGCGACACAAAGAAAAAAAGAAGATGAAGAGAAGAAGAATGAGAAGATGAAGAGAAGCAGACCAGAGAAGATGAAGAGAAGATGAGATGATGAAGATTAGGGATGAAGAAGATGAGATGAAGTGAAGAAAAAGAAGTTGAAGACAGTATGGAGAAGAAGAAGAAAAATTAGAAGTATTTTTTTCGAATATATATATATATATATATATATATATATATATATATATATATACGAAAAACAAAATGAAAAACATATAAAACATGTTTTTCAAATTTTTCACTTTTAACACTGATTTTGATTTTATTTTTCGAAAACAAAATGAAAAACAGTTAACGAAACAGGTATTCAAAATCGTTTTCGATAAACAAAAACACCCTTAAAAAAGGTACCGGACAAGCCCTTAGAGCATCTCCAATGCAAATATGCATTTTTGAGTTTCTAATTAGTACCACATCAGCATTTCTATTCACTATGAGCCTATTTTTTAATTTTTTTTAGACAAATGTATATTCACATCTCCAATGCAATTATCTAAAATCAAATATGTATCTATTTTATAACCAATCATAATAAAACAATTATTACATTCTCCCTCCTTTTTTATTTTACAATTAAATGAGCTTTAATATTATTTGTGGAAATAGTTAAAAATACTAGTCAGCATTTCTAGGAGAGTTTCTAGAATTAGAAACCCAACTCCATATTCTCTAACATTTTTTTTGCCACATCATCTCCATATTCAACTTAGATAATTACATTGGAGAGAGTTTTTCTAACTTTTTTAGTATCTATCCTATGTGGCACTCCATTTTCTCCAAATGCATAATAGCATTGGAGATGCTCTTATATCTCATATAAACCATTTTTGGATTTGAGGTAGAAACATACCAATTTCTATTAATTTTATCACCTTTGTTTCTTTTCAAAGGAACAAAAAAAAACAGTATAAAATTAATGCAATTGTGCATTGACATAAATAAAGTGGACACATGAATAAAGTGGAATTCGGATCCCCTATTGAACTAATCTTTGTGCTAAACCTATATAGATCTTGTGACATGTATAATCAATTATTGAGATTTATTTGTTTTATTTTTTAATTTCATTATCTTTAAATACATAATATTATCACATGTGTTTTAGGTCAGTAAAAGCAAAAAGTTCAGTACAACAGAGGATCCAAATCAAAATAAAATGAAATCTTTTTCATTTCTCTATGACAGCATAATTTACAATTTTTGAACAGATAGAGATAGGAATAAGCAAGTCCTTTCTTCAGAAGCATTTCATAAACTCTATCGGTTTCATGTGCTTGGATCCACCTTGACGAACTTATGACCATGGGTCTTCTTAGTAACATTGCTGCTATCTCTCCACATGTAGAGAGGAGGATGTAACTTAACCTCGGAGCATAGGCATTTCTCCTACACGACACCGAAACGGCAACACAATATAAGCAACTTAGATCAACACCAATAAGAACATGTAGAAAGGCAACAATGTTAACAACATAGCATGAATAGGAAACTTACAACTTCGAACAAAAATACGATTAACTAACTAAATATTCAACTAATCTAATTTATTAAATGTCTTTATTCAACTAAAAATAAATTAAGTCAATAAAAAACTAATTTTATTGTACTTATCTATTTAATTAATTAAAATTTATTGTAATTTTATTCATTAATTAATATAACCAGGGATGTTGACGGTTATTTTTGGGACTACGTAAAGTCGATCATGCGTCCAACAAACTATCGCAAATTGCTAATAATGTTATGGAAAGAATGGAAAAAAACAGAGCAAGCAAACACAGTTTTACGTGGTAAAACCTCAGGTTGGGGAAACGTCCACGGTTGTCAATGACAACGAGAAAGATAATTCACTATGTATGAGAAAATTACACACTCTAGTTCTCTCTGTTGCCAACTGTTGCACTCTACATGTTACAATGGTGTTTTAGGGTCTATTTATAAATACATAGAACCCTAATTCTTGACACACAAGTAAGGAAAGTTGATGACATTTAATGAAATTCTAACTTGTCGAAGTCGTGATTATCTTCTTTTCTGTTCTGCGTCTCTTGCGTATTAAATTAGATCTCTTGCCTAATCTGGATTATGATATCTTTAAGGAAGTTTATTTCCTTATCAGAATATGCTTCCAGACACCTTGTTTGAGTAAGACTATTTCTCTGCGTATTTAAATCGTGGTTGCATTGAGTTCAACATTGTCTACGTGTCGCTCAACCCACCATCTACCAGACCCGATAAAACCTCACTCTCCCCGACCTGTTACTTGGCCCCGACCGGATGTCTTGACCTGACCATCTTAGTGATCCCGACCGGATGTCTTGACCTGACCATCTTAGTGATCCTGACCGGATCACCTTTACCTGATCGATCTAATTACCTCAAGTGAGTTATTTCTACCCGATCATCTAGGCAACCCCGACCAGGTCTTATGAAGTCATCTTTGATCAACTTAGGCCGGTTTAGTCTAGTTGACTTTTGGTGACATGACATCCCTGACTACCGTGAATCCCGGCAATCATGCTAACCTGCCATCCTTCTAGAATTTACTAATAACAAGGAATAAAGCCAGGATTTTGACTCTGTTGGGCTAAAACTTGAACTAATTTTAAATGATTAACTCATAAAAAATATATAAAAAAATTAAAAGGTATGCTAATATTTGTTATAATAATTTTTTAATACAATTTTTTTAAAATGAGAAAAGAAAATAATAAAGAGTAACAAAGATCGGAAAAACACAAAAACCAAGAGAAACAACTCCAACCAAAATAGTGACAAGCAGACCACACCAAACAGAAATTGAAAACATCAGGAAAACCGAAAAGACTCCCGACCCATGCAGTCATTGTTAACCAACAAAGAGTAGAAAGACATGGTGGAAAACCACCACGCATCAACCTCCAGCCCCAAAGCATACTTAGAAAGAGCGTCCGCAACCTGATTCCCCTCCTAAAAAACCATTTGCGAAATCTGATAGATACACTGGTGACAAGCTTGCCAAACCCGCCAAAGAACCAGCTCAGAGCGAGAAGAAAGCAGTTGAAACACATCAAAGGAGTCACTCTCAAACCAGATCTGACGCCACCCGTACTTCCAAGTGTAATTAATTGCCATCGAATATATGCGATTTAAAATGAAACTTTTTGCTCTTTTAGATCATGATGAAAGTCATCTACAATTGATTCATTATTAATTAAGAAGATTCAAAAAATTGAAACATGCCAAACCTGGATTCCTCTTTGTGATTTGATGTAAAATTAAGCAATTATTGGTGATCAACTCAATTTTTCAAAACAGTATCAGAGAAAGGAAAAAAAAAGTTATCAAAGGAAAAGTAAAATATAATTGTTTTTAAAGAATTTTGAAAACTATATGCCTGATATTGTAACTTGTATAATAGATAAACAATCGATTGTTGTGATTTTTTTAAGTATTACACTATTATTTTTAGGGGATGAGAGAGAACTCGAATCCGCAACTTTGTGGTACCGGTGTGAGGGTTTACCACTAGACCAATCTCATCTAGTCATCGATTGTTGTGATTATGACAATAATATGTTGTCTTTATAAATTATAAATATGAAAAAGAAAAAAATGAAACAAAATAAATTAGGGTTAAAGTTAAAAGGAAACCTAATGGAAAAGAGAAACTTAAAAGGAAAGTAAAAACATATAATCTAATTAATTTTATATTTTATTTCTTTGAAAATTGTAGGATAAATTAATTATGTTTAATTAATTAAATTATAGTCGTGTAGTGGTATTTTTTTAAACAGTAAAATTTTACTTTTGACAATTAAAACTAAAATATCTGATGGGAGAAATAAAAGCTTTAGTGGCAGAAAATAAAAGATATTGTGAGAGAACTCAACTTCATGACAATGACTAATTAAAAAAACCCTAAAAGAGAAATTAGACATTTAATTTTTTTTCTTGGGTCCCCCGGCCCCTTAGGGGCCCCACTAAGCTTCGTCCATGAGCATAATGAACTAAAGATTCAACTAATTGCTTTATGTGAGGATCAAGTTCAGATGGAGGACTATCCTCCTTGTGTTAGAAGTTATTTAATGGTTGATTATCCAATGAGTTTGTAATGTTTGTTTGTTAATAAAGTTACCATTTTGTGAAAAAAAAACTAATCTTATTAAATAAATATTCATTAATCAACTAAAAATATATTAACTTAATCAAAATAAATAAATTAATTGTACCTATCTTAAAATGTTTGAATGAAGGAGAATGTTGGGGAGAATAAATAACACCCTAATTTGTTTGATTTTGAAGGTTGCCGGCACAGAGCAAATCTCAGATTTCCAGGAGATAAGTCTATGCAACATGATCTACATGATTGTTGCAAACGCTTTGGCCACTAGATTGCAAATAGAGTCTTCTAGGAGAGGTCATTTCGGAAACTCATAGTGCCTTCGTGCTGGGAGGCTGATTTCGGATAATGCCATTATTGGCTTTGAATGCCTCCACGCGTTATAGACTAGGAAGCAGAAGAAGGAGTTGTTTGGATATGTCGTAAACCTATGATCGAGTATAATGTGAGTTTTTAGAAAAGGTTGTGGTTACAATGGGATTCTTAGAGAATTCGGTATGTCGAATTATGAGTTGTGTTTCAACGATAAGTTTCTCGTTCTTGATTAACGGTAGTGTTTCTGGTTCTCTGGTTCCCTTAAGAGGGCTTAGGTAAGGGGATTATTTGTCTCCTTACCTATATTTACCGGCTTTAAGGGTTTGTCGGGATTGATAAATGCGGGAATTGAGCAAAAACAGCTAACTGAGTTCCGATGCAACAGAACGGGTCCAATTATTTCGCACTTGTTCTTCACGGATGATAGTATTAGTTTTTCAGGGGTCAATACAATAGATTGTTTGGCTATTCGCAGTTTTCCAGAGGTTAACTTGAGAGCATCTGACCAATTGGTGAACTTTGACAAGTTATCTTTGTATGTTAGTGGTTCTATGTCTTGAGCTGATGGAGATCGATTGGTTGGGGTAACTGAGGTTCGAAGGCAATGTTGTCATGGCCAATATCTTTGTTTGCCGAGTTTTACCGACCAAAATAAGCCACAGCTTTTCAAAAATATAAAGGATAACATCTGGAATAAGATAAAATGGTGGAGGAGTAAGCTGCACTTTGTGGGAGGGAAGGAAGTGTTAATTAATGTGGTTCTTAAGTCTATTCCAACTATTTCAATGGGTCTTTTTCAGTTGCCGATGAGGTTGATAGCGGATATTCACAGGCTATTTAATCATTTCTGATGGGGTAGTATGGATACTTCTCGATGTCTTCATTTGACTTCTTAGCAGAAGTTGCGTAGCGGGAAGGATGATGAATTGGGCTAGGGTTTCAAAATTTATTTGTGTTTAATCGTTCATTACTAACTAAACAATGTTGGAGGATGGTACAAAATTCCCTAGCAGCAAGAGTTTAAAAGGGTTGTTATTACCCGATAATCTCTTTCATGAAAGATAAGAATTCTGATAAAGGTTCTCTGTTGTAGAAATGCCTTTGCTGGGGTCGTGGTTTGCTGGATATTGGCTAAAGATGGAGGATTGGGTTTGATTCTTCAGTTTCAATTAACGAGGACAGGTGGATTCCTTGACAGATAATGTTTAACATTTATACGCCGAAAAGTTGATATGACTTTTTGTTGGTTGGCTAGTTAAAGACTTTGTCGGGGGCTTGAAACGGTCTGTTGTTATAGGAACTGTTCATGGAGGGGGATGTTAAGGCTATTATTTATATTCCTTACAACAATGTTTAGAGAGCAGATTCATATTGTTGGCACTGTACTACTAATGGTTATTACAAAGTAAAAAGCAGGTATAAATTGGGTTGTTCAGTGGAGCTATCACCTTCTACTTCTATTAGTAATGGAACCGGGTTTTACTGGAAAGATGTTTGGGATATGGATGTGCCATCGAAAAATAGAGTTTTTCTTTAGAGAGTCTGTCATAATTGGCTGCTAACTACGGTAAATTTTATTCAATAAAGTCAAAAAAGGCTAAAACCGAAGAAATAAACTAAACCGAACACAAGCCTTATGGAGCCCAAAAGCAAAAGCACAAAGCCCACCACAACCCAAGCCTAACAAACAGCAGACCCAACAAACCAAAAAATAACCAATGAAGTAAGAAACAAAGATGCAACCCTTAAAAACACTAAACAACATAAACACATCAAAGTTGAAAAACACAGAAGAGCCTTAAAACCTAAAAAACTTAGATTAACCACCAGACTAAAGCCTAAATACCCAATAAACTAATGTAGCACCAGACTTTTCACAAACTCACAAAACCTATTGTGATTCACAATATCTCTTCTAGCAATTATCTATTTTATCTCCTTCCATCTTCCATTGAAATCAAAATCATGGGCCATACCTCTCTCAATCACCTTCATGATCTCTTCCTCAATGTTCCACACCTCATTTTCCTTAACTTATAGGTTCTAATGCAGCATTATTTCACAAGGACTACTGCTCCTAGTTTTCACGCTATGATTCCTCAGCAAGTGAGTGTTTGTCCTCCCTCTTTTTATCTTCAATATGTTTGCAGATGCCATTGTTAAACCTCTGTCTAGGAATTAAAAAGACAAAGGAAATACCTCTGATTTTTGAAACAGCTTTTCACCATTATATCCACCAGCATAGATAACCTCTTCTCACTATTCCAAAGCACAACATGAGAGTCTGATAGGCTATTGAAATCACCATTTTCAAATCCAGAATCACTACCCATCAGACTGTTGCTCTATAAAGCATTTCTTTCAACTAGAGGAGGGTCTGATAGGTCTCTTAAAATACCCTTTTTCGAGAGCAGAAGCTCTACCCATCAGCCATTTATAATATCTTGAAGTTGTTCATTCACTAATCACTACACCATCCTTAAAACCCAATTGAGCTTCATAAACATTTTTAGACGGGCTTCCTTTCGTGGCAACCCTTAAAACTCCTTCTTGGCCCAATAAATCTTCATCCTCTTTCACCTTATTTGTGATTTCACCCTACAAAAGTTGAGAATTTGAAATCATCCCTTCCCTAAAGTCTATAACAAACAACAAATTGCAGGTCCCTACATCACATGCCAAATTGGTACTATCATTAAGATTGTGCAAATTATCGAAAAATTTGACTCCCCTTTTGCTCCTACCTTTTGCACCTATCCATTCCTTCAAATATCCTTGCCATCCAAGCATCCAACTAGCTTTCTTTGTCCCAATGCTCGATCAACGAGCTGCAATCCAAACCCATCACCAGCATTGTCTGAATCAGTATAATTTCTGACTAAAGAAGAAAAATCTCCGTCTTTTTTTTTTCCAGTAACTGATCACATTTTTCCTTATTTGGAAAAACATCCCCACAGTCCTTTAAAGCCACCGTTGTCAGCCCTAATAACCATACCAACCAAGACCTGTTCATCGAAGACAAATCTTCCTCCACCACAATTGAAGACACGTTTTCACCTTCCACTACATTGATCTTGTTTGGAAATTGATGACCATATGGAATCAACAAAATTAACCTACCTTGTCTAATCATTTTCTTTGTTTAGTGCCCTCTTCAATTACCACTAGCTCACCTATTATCTCCCCTAGTTTGAAGAAGAAAGCATCATTCTAACAGTCCAAAGGAACTCTCATGATATTAATCCAAGCAAGTCTTAACTTTGCTATGTCTGAAATTGTCTATTTTCCTGTAGAATAGAAACAATCATCCCAACAAAAGTGATTTTTTATAAATCTTGTTTTCTCTTGTTCAGTATCAAGCTCCATAGAACTTTGATGTCCCCCAAATATGAAGAAGAAAATGACAAAACCTTTGCTGGATAGACGACAGTTCACACTAGAAATGTTCGTGAACTCCTTCACAATTCCTACTGCACATTTTGAAATCCAACTTTCATCAACTTGAGACTTATTCAGGACAAGCATATTCATCTCCATCTCAACTTCCTTTGTACTATCTGTTTCCTTTTCCTTTTCCTTTTCACCTTTGACAACTTCTACAAAAGATCGGTTATGTTGTTGTCTATAACGAAAGTTGTATCCTCTTTCATCAACCCGATCTCCCTTGTCATGAGGCTTCGAACTAAATCCTTCCACTTAACCCATTAGACCTCCGGCCACTCCAGCCATGCTTAGCAACTTTCGAGCTAATCTTCCACCCATTGATGAACATTCTGTCTGTCATCTCTACAACTCATGTAACTTCTGCTATTAAAGCAAAACGAAATAACTTCTTCTCGAGTTGTTCTTGGACGACAAAAACACAACTCTCACTATCCCAAATGGTATGAAAATTCCTCATAAGCTCACTAAATCTACTTTAGGATTAAGGTTTTCTGCAAAGATTGAAACAACCTTTTCCAAAAAATCTCTCATGCCTTCATGGACATCCATGTCTCCTTGATTGTTAACTTGACTTAATTCCCTTCTCTAGAAGTTTGATTGCCAACTATGGTAAATATTTCTAAAATGTGGGTTCCAATGGATGACTTATGTCCAATGTGTAATAGTTTGAATGAAACAACTTTTCACGTTGTTTAGGGATGCTCGACCCTGAATACTATGCGTTCCACATTTGGTATTTTACGAGGTATGACATTTGATAAAAATGTTGAATTTGAAGACTGTTTCAGTTCTTGTGTTCTCAGCCTTGAGACAAATGAAACAGTTTTGTTGTATCAAGTTGTCCATGGAAATAGAAGGCATGAGGTTGTTGTTTCTTTGTGTTTGGGATTCATTTTAGACTACAAAGTTGCAAACATGTTTGCAGATGAGCACAAGGGGGAGGTGTAACAGCTCAGGCCTAGCAAATATATATTATCCGCTTTAGGCTTCACGCATGCGTCTTCACCCTCATAGATTTTCTTTGGATCATTGGCTTTATGTAAGCATCCTTCACATATGACCCAAAATGTGCCTACTTAGTTAAGAGAGACCAATACTTATATACAAGTCAGAGACCTCACTCGCTAAAGATGTAGGATGTGACAATCTTCCCTTCTTCAGACCTCGCTTCCCCGTAAAGGTCCAAACACAATCACAAATCCATATCCACACTAGGTAGTGAACCTAGCTCTGATACCATTTGTAATAGCCTAGACAAACTAAGTAGATATTGTTCGTTTTGAGCATCATGCACACGTCATTCACCCTCATGGATTTGCTTTGGATCATGAGCTTCAAGTAAGCATCCTTCACCCATGGCTCACAATGCGTTTACTTAGTTAGAAGAGACCAAGACTATATACAAGTAATGGACCTCACTCGCTAGCGATGAGATGTGAAAATCACCCATCCCCCTCTTCGGACCCCGTGTCCTCATTAGGGTCTAAACATAATCACAAATCCACATTCACATCGGGTAGCGAACCTAGCTCTGATACCATTTGTAACAGCACAGAGCCACCAAGTAGATATTTTTCGCTAGGGGCTTCACGCATGCATTCTTCACCAATACAGATTTACTTTGGATCATGGGCTTTACACAAACATCATTCACTCATGACCAAAAACGTGTCTACATAGTTAGGAGAAACCAAGATTTATATACAAGGCATGGACTTTACTCGCTAGTGATGTGGGATGTGACATGTGGTTTTGCCAAATTTGATTAGGTAGAAGGCTCCTAGAAATGATATTTACAATTAAACACAAATGCAGCTCTAGATATGCGTCTTTTTCTGATAGGTCTGGGTATGGTTATACAGGAACATATAGGTTTTATGATAGCTGCTAGCGTTCAAAGAGTTTAGGCAAACTACACACCTTAAGTGGCTGAGGCAATGATGATTCTCCAAGGGTTGGATTTTTTTTCTTTTGAGACATGTTTGGTTCCAATTGCAATAGAGTCTGATGCTTTGGAAGTTGTTAATTTGATTAATTCGGGTAACCATATACCTGCTAATAATGACTTGGTTGCTTGGGATATAAGAGACCTACTCCAAAATATTGCAGGTGGTTTGGTTGTTTTCGTGCCTAGGAAGATGAATGGTGCCGCCTATAATTTATCAAAATCATCTTTAACTGTAGATGATGATTGTTTTTGGATGGAATCTTACCGTCAGTGTGTGGTGATGTTTACTTAGGATGACCGTCCTAACTAGTTTGTTGTGTTTCTTTTTGTTATAATATAATTTTCTTTCCAAAAAAAATCAATTTTACCTATCAATTAAATAAAATAAAATTCATTATATAATTATATTAATTAATTAATTATGATAGTTGTTGACAATGATTTTTGGTAAGTCCACCGGTCAACGTTTTAATACGATAATCTGTGAATTAAAAGCAATAATAACATAAACGAGGGATTTTTCGTGGTAAAACACTGGTAATGGAGAAGTATCCACGGGTGTTGCTAAGCGACGAGAAAAAGTGTTTCACTATGAAATAACGGTTACAGATTTCCAATCTCTCACTCATCATCTTTTTTTTTTTCAATCCCCTTTACAATGATTTTCTAGTTATATTTATACAACATTCTCTAGGGTTTTTGGCATATGAGTGAAGGATTGTTGAGTCCGATTTAAACTCTCATCTTTTTAATTATCTTGACTTCTTTCCTGTTTTGGACTGCTTTGCAATTAAAGTGGTTGACTTAGAGTATGATTAACATTCCTGATATCTTGGAGAAGATTAGATTGTTTCCTCTTCGATCGGATGTATCTGAGTCTAATTGGGACTATCTTACTGTAAATAAATCTCCCTTATAGAAGGCAAACTTATTTCGGGTTTATTTCCTTTCTGGCTGAGTGGATTCCGACGAGCAGAACTCAATACTAGATGATGTGTCCCTTATTGGCATCTTTTTGGTTTCTCCACGCGACACATCACCCAGAGGAATTTTATATACAACAATAGTAAATTATATATAATTTCTCCTAATTATTAATTTATGATATGAATAAGACCACATATTTATATAAGGGTTTTCTGGAAAATATTATCTTATGAATTTATTAAAATTATTAATGTATTCCATAAAATTATTACATTATAAAGATTAATAATTTATCGGGATATATATATATATATATATATATATATATATATGAGATGATATCATTAATATGATATGAATATATGATAACACAATTTTATTGGATGAATGTTTATATATATATATATATATATATATTATTTTATTTTATTTTATTTTTGACATAGAATGTTTATATATTTGATTTCTTAATGTCAGCATGATTAAATAATCTTTTGAAGTTTCGTGTTTACTTAACACTATGTTTGGTTTGATGGAATTAGAGAGAAAGGAAAGGAAAGGATTTGAATGGATTTCTAATATCTTGTTTGGATTGTTAAATGAGAGGGAAAGAAAAGGAAAATGAGGGAAAAGAAAATAAAGAGATTTAATAATTTCTTCTTGTTTCACCAAATTGGGTTTCCCACCAAATTTGAGAGGAAATGAAAGGAAAGAAAAAGGATTTTTCAATATCCCAAAAGTAACATTATATAACAATACATATCTATCATTCATATTGTAGAAAGAATGGTATTTTCATAAATAGAATAAGATTTATACATTTATTTATTTTTATTTGTCTCATTTCCTTTCTTTTACTTTCATAACTATCCAAACAACAATCATTAAAAACACTATCATTTCCTTTCTTTTCCTTTCCTTTCCTCATTAACTTATCATTTTATTTCTTTTCCATCAAACCAAACATAGTGTAAAAGTTAAAACTAAGGTTAATCTACATAGAAACACAATTCACAAGCATCCAAATGACAGGAAACATCTATTATAAGTATGAAACCCACATTCTGATATTGTTCCTTTTGAGCTTAAGCCCGTATGGATTTGTTTTAGAGACTATCCAAAAGGCCTTATACCAATGGAGGTAGTGTCCAAACTTATATACTCATGCCTCATGTCTAGCCAATGTGGGACTTTTGGCCACACACCCAACAATCCTCATCCCGAACAAATGACCACCATTATCTTCATGGTCCGGGCTTTACACTCAAGCAATCATCTATCCGTCATGCTAGGGGGTATCCCTCCATCGTGAACTAATCTGAAGCCCACCATGTCTGGTTTGGTTTGGCTACTTTTGGTCAAGTTTGGGGTACAACAGCACAGATTTATTTTTAGGACTCTACTCAAAAAGCATCATACCAATGGAGGTAGTGTCCATACTTATATATCTATGATTATCCCCATGTTTAGCGAATGTAAAACTTTTGATTGCTCACCCAAGAACATCCAGCACGCAACATGTTCGATCAATCCTCAATTTCATCAATCACTTCGGTCTCTTTCCGAGTCAAAAACTTCCAAAGGCGGTTTAATTTGATTACTGTCCAATTAAAAATACGAGAATTAAAACAATTATGATAAATGGTGCTAATTCAGACAGTTAATATATAACTTAAATTAGAGTTTATGGCGATGAGATACACATCATAATTTATTACAAATGGTGTAGCGTATCTCTACGACTCTACGGTGGCCACATGATGTCTGTCAATTGTGTCTTTTGAAGTATTCTTCAAGTAACCCCACTTCCTTCCTCGATCGTCAATGCCAGATTATCATTCTTTATATATAGCAATGAACCAAAAAAAAAAAAAAATTCGTCATGTCTTGCGTCATTTTCCTTTTTGTTTGTATGTTTATATTAATATATATTCAAAGACTCAAAAGTCATTTCTCGGTAACTTCTTGTGTTTTCTAGATATAATATATTATCCATGTACATGTACCTTCTCCTCACTAATCGCTATATATATATATATAATCAAGACATCGGTCCTTGAAAGATAATCATCATCTCCATCAATGGCTGCTTGTACTGTTGACAACTCTGGAGCTGAAACTGCCAAGCACTTTTGTTCTTTGGAGTCTAAACAATGCTTATCATCCAGCACTTCTTTTTGCAGGTTTGTCAAATGCAAATCCAGTTTTTCAAATCTTGTTCCAGAAAAATCCATGAAATCTTCTGATAATATTTCTTCTAAAGTATTTCCGCATGAAGATGATCTATGGTTGAAAATCCGAGAGGAAGCTCAATCAGACGTTAAACTCGAGCCTATATTGTTGAATTACTATTGTTTTTCTGTTCTGTCACATAATTCTCTAGAGTCAGCTCTAGCAAATCACCTGGCAATGAAGCTGAGCAATCCTAGTCTTTCTACCGATGCACTCTCCCAACTTTTCCTGAGCATCTTCAATGAAGACCATCACATCAGGAAGGCCATCAGAGATGATCTAAAAGCCGCCAGAGAACGCGATCCTGCTTGTATTAGTTATGTCCATTGTTTGTTGAACTTCAAAGGCTTTCTGGCCTGCCAAGCTTACAGAGTGGCACACAAACTTTGGTCACAACAAGGTAACATGACTGTCATGGCATTACTAATCCAAAGTCGCATTTCGGAGGTTTTTGCAGTGGATATTCATCCTGGAGCGAAAATTGGCAGGGGGATAGTGATTGATCATGCCACAGGAGTTGTCATCGGAGAGACGGCTGTAATTGGAGACAATGTCACAATTTTGCATAATGTGACATTAGGTGGTACAGGGAAAGTTTCCAGGGACAGGCATCCAAAAATCGGTAATGGGGTCCTGTTAGGAGCAGGAACTAAGGTTTTGGGCAACATTAGAATTGGAGATGAGGCCAAAATCGGTGCAGGCACAGTGGTTTTAAAGGAAGTGCCTCCTAGAAGTACTGCTGTTGGAAATCCTGCTAGACTGTTAGTTGGACCAATTGTGTAAATTAAAAGTGGATTGAATTTCAATCCCTCATTACTTGTTTCAAAAAATTATCCAAGAGATGTTAATTTCTAGGAATTGAGAATGTGTAACGAAATACTAGACGTTTTCCGTTAAGTAACAACATGATCAAATTTCATACTTTTTCGTCCTCCTGTTTTTACATTTTAATGATTAATACTTATAGTGAAACTTTACATCAAAAGCACCAGGTTTTGGTTACCAGTCATACAACAGAAGCACAAAAATCAGCAAACAATTTCTGTCAATTTATGCATCGACTTATAAATGATTGATTTCTTTTTTTAATAAAATTGGACCGCCCTAAGGGGAAAAAACACCACAAGTGATCATATGTGATAATGCCCATTTCTACACTTGGTGTAACCCTCTTTTCCTACAATTTGCATTCGTTTATGGGTAAAAAAACCGGTATTTCTAATGTTTAAATGAGCTTGTGCAGATCACTGCATACTTTCAGGGGTATTCGTGCTAAAACGGGAGAATTTGGGGATTCAAAACACAATTTCAGCAGTTTGCGCCACCTGTGCGCCACTTGTGCGCACCCTGAGCGCCCCCTCGTACAGCGCAACTCCAACATATGCAAAATCAGCAATGTGCGCTATATGTGCGCACCTTGAGCGCCCCCTCGTACAGCGCATCTCCAAAGCTTGCAAAATCAGCAATGTGCGCTGTATGTGAGCACCTTGAGCGCCCCCTCGTACAGCGCATCTCCAAAGTTAGGCAAATTCCAGCAATATGCGTTGTACGTGCACCACTTGTGCGCCCCGGCGTACAGCGCACTCTGTCCTTTCAACAGAATTTTTGGGGTTTCGTGCCCTAATTCCCACATACAATAAATACCCCATTTTAGCTCTTCTTGAGGACCTCGACCACGACCCTTGAGCTCCAAACTCTCCCTTTACAATCCAAAACCTCCAATAACCCATATTTAACCCAAATCCTTCACAAAATCACCCAAAACCTTCATCAAAACACCATCTAACCTCAAAAACCACTTCACCAACCACTCAACACCTCATTTCCTCACCTAGACCAACCATCAAGACCACTTTTTGGGAGCTAAAGAAGTCAAGGAGAGAAGGAACCAAACACAACCAAGCACAAGCTAGCTAGAGAGGAGGATTTCTTCAACTTTGTTTACTCTTTTCCTTTCTCTCTTTACTTTTACTTGTACTCATTTATGGCTTGTACTTATTTCATATTTTGTATGGCCATTTCTCATATTATGAACTAAACTCTACTTGGCTAAGGCCATGATGAAGCCTTTACCATGAATTATCAATGAAAACCACCATTTTATCCCTATTGCTTGTGTTTATGTATGTGTATTTCATGTTATAATCAATATTGAGTGTTTAGCTAGCATTTAATATTCATTTGGTTGTTGTGTGATGTACTGAGAGGAGAAGCACACAACGTGCTCGATGAAATGCATGATAGAGGTCTAGTAAGGTAGAAATACTCGATGCTAGTCTCTAGGACTCAATTAGTGAACCATTATGCTTAATGAACTTGTGTGTATTTCAGATGACCATCGAGAGATACGTAGTTGGTGCATATAAGTGTTGTCTCTATAACTCGAGAGAGAGTAGAGATTAATTGAGGGTTGTCACGAGTCTACATTCACACTGGCATAATTTATCTTCAACGGTGGGTCTATAAATTGGTGAGAATTGGTTTGGTGGATTCAAGATCTTAGCCTCATTTCTCATAAGTAATACAATAACTTGTTTGTGTGTGACTTGCTTTGTTACTTGTTTGCTAGTCTCATTTATTGCAATTTCTAGTTATAGTTTAATTTAAGTAATTTTGAGTAATAGAATCCAATCATCAAATATTTGTTTGTCTAAATAGTAGTCAATCAATCAATTGTGGTACTCAATTCATCAATCCATGTGGAACGAATTTTATTATCATTGTATTACTCCTACGGCTCCGTACTATTGCAGGTGCTCATTTAGGAGTGATCAATTTTTGGCGCCGCTGCCGGGAGGCGGTTCATTCATTGATTGTTGATAGTTTTAGCTTCATTTTATTGCTTTTTAATTGCTTTGCGGTGTAGATTGTTATGTTGTAAAGAAGCACTTCTCTTACTCTTGCGTTTTATTGTGTGATCGACAATGTTTAGGCTAGGTTTGGGAGGTGTTGGTAGTGTTTTTGTTTTCTTATTTTTATTTACAGCATATGCATTTGATTTTCTTTGAGTTGTCTTGTGCAAGAACAGAAAATTTCAGGTTGGATAGACCGTACAACTCAAGAGAGCATCGCGAGGGCTTGGTTGATTCGTTGACCACTTGCGAGTGCTTGTGCTTCAAGGGTAAAATGCTTTGCTTATTATCCTGTTGTTTTCATTTTTTTTTAGATCTAAGAGTGGATATGTGTTGTGCTTAGATCTTAGAGTGTTTGTTTTAGACAATTTTCAAATCTCTGCTCAAAACTGCCCTATTTTGAAAATATTTGAGGAAAATGTTTCATTTAAACTGTACTAATTGGTGAAGAAATTAATTATTCTGTCCACGCTGCGTTCTTCGATTTTTCGTTACGATTCTGAATATATAAATAACGTAATATTCTGGGCAGCGGTTCAAAAATTATGACCATTTCATTGATCGAAGGTCAAGGGCGATGCCCTGTTTTTCGAAACTGCACGTACACTGTTTTCACCGTCCATTTTCACACTTTTCCCATGCGAATTTTGAAATATTTTCTAAATAAAAAGTGTGTATTTATATATCTACTATATTGTGTAAACATTTTATCAAATTATGATCTGTGCTTTTAAAGATATGCACCAGAAAGTGGACATTGGACGAATTTGAATTTCGACAGTTTTTGAAATCTTTGGCTGCCATGATTGAGTTGCTTTCTTTTGTGTGCCAGTTGAGACATGCATTGTATGCTTTTAGCTCCGTGTATCACTTAAATTTGCTTGTACAGTGCCAATATTTTGATGTTGAGGTGGATGAGACCTCTATGCTTGTTTAGCCTAGGAAAATAGTGGAGACTACCCGTGAGCTACACTAAGCCTAAAATATCGAAAATCTATGGATTTTGTTTCTACTCTTTAAACACTTTTCGACTTTGTACTTAATTTTTAGTGATCTCATTGTACATCAATTTTCTTTCATTGATTGCCATAGAACTTCATCATGTGGATTGCTTGTTGAGATTTGTATTCCCTTGCTAGATGGACTTTTAGAAATGATTTTGGGCTTTAGTGTTGTACTTAAACTACAAATATAGCCTAAACACTTCCAATTCCCTAATATGTGCTTTCATTGCAAAATTGAGGTCAAACACTAAACCTCCATATACCAACATAACCCAAACACAAGCCATTCCCTAGTTATTAATCATGTTAAGGTGTATAGCTTAGGAGAAGTTGTATATGTAGCCAGTGACGTACCATAGAAAGGGCTAGGGTGGGCTCAAGCCTACCCAAGCCCATCTAAAAAAAAATAATTAAAATTTATAAAATTAAGAAAATATAAAATACCATGCAATTTTTTGTGTTAGATCAAAGCAAAGTTAATTGGTGTTTGCTGTTCCTCTCTCCATTTTTCTCCATTTTTAATTTGACTCACACACCTACCACTTGAATTAAAAAGAGACATTTTAATAATAATATATCACTCATTCTCTAAATTTGGCTTAAACTCTCTCTCCGAAACAAATTGGTTTTCAAACAATAGGCCATGACTCGAACCCACAACCTCTTAGATGTAGGTGTGATGTGCTTATCATTGAGTCAACCTCATCTTATCCATGTTTATCTAATTTATAGTTTATTAACTTATGTTATCATATTTGGCTCGATCTCTTTTTCAACATTAAAAAAAAAACTTTAATCGTCAAACAAGGTATGTTTTGTGATTTATATGAATTTGAAAATTGTATTTTATTTTCTTTTGTTAATGTATTTATTTAAAAATATATATTTTGCTGGGAAATGCTCACTATATCCCCTTACTATGTGCATCTTTATTTTCCAATTTATCAAAAATTTCTTCATATTGTCGAAATTTACATAAAAAAAAATTATAGCCCATTCTAGTGTCGAATCTTGGTTACGTCCCTGTTAATGTAGCTCTAAATTTTGTAGAAATGTGTACTTAGGCAAATGTATGTAAATGTGCATAGGCAAAGGCTTAAAAAAAAGAAAAAAAAAAGAAATAAGTGTGAATTATAAACACTTAAGCCTTCAAGTTCTTCAAATGTAAAATTACTCAAATGTGAGTACAATTGTAGCACTAATGTGCAATGTAAAGTTTATAGCGTAGTCACTTGTAATGTAATGTGTTTTAGAGCTAATCAAAGTATTGTAATGTGTAAACACCTTGACATGGTTAGTAACTTTATCCTTCCCACTCCTACCATATCTTCCATCCAATACACCACCACAAATCACCTTGGCCCCAAATACAGTTAGGAAAAGTCCATTTGATCTCTTAGGAAATCTATATTGGGAATATGAATTGATGCATGCTCTTTCCACGTTCATGGTATTTCAATTCCTTCCATGAGATCGATTTCCAGAAAATGTGATTTCATTGAATATACTCATAGGCGATATATTTGATTCCATGGACATAACTTCCAAATCGTATGTGTTTGCTAGAGAGTGCGCCTAGGTTCTGAGGGAAAATAAATGACTGAAATCCGGTGAGGATTAAAGTCGAGGTGAATTTTATCTTGGGCATTTGAGCGTAGTTGTTTTGTAAACCGAAAACATCCTAAGTATTGGCATACTTGCAGTGTGTGAAGCATTGTTATTGATTGGTATATTTGAGATACTAGCATGCATGTGTAGTCTTTATTTGGTATGTTTGGATTGCATCTCAGCTCATCTTGCAGAGTATACGTTTGTGGGTGTCGTAGATATAAACCCTCAGAAGACAAAACTTCTCTATCTAGGGATTGCCTAGTAGTTGAAATGACTTGTGGCACGTGCTAAGTGCCATCGTGTTTCCTACGAAAGTGGACTAGCCTAGATTTTTTAGGTTTCATGTGTTGTTTGTTTGTTTATTTTCTGTTCTTGTTTTGCTCGAGGACGAGCAAAAGATAGGTTTGGGGGTGTGATCGTACCGATAAATACACCTTTTGGGGTCTCCATTTCCTAGCTTTTATTCTTGTTTTCGAGCATTTGTTGTATTTTTAATGTTTTTGTGAGCCTTGTGTAGGTATATGATCCTTACGGAAGATATTTGAGCTTAATTGAAGAGTTTGGAGGTTATTTGGGATGATTTGGATGTCGTGCAGTACACATAACTTTCGAGTGCCATATCTCCCTCCTCAGAATGAACTACATTAACTACTACCTATTTCCAGAAAGCCCCGGATGTCTACCTTCCAAAGGTTTTTACAGATTGCGATTCCGGGTTTTCTAAAGGAAGTTATGGCCATTTTCGTAACGGCGCGCGTTGCTAGAAATTCTTCACCAGAGGGTTAGGCGACTTAAGAGGCCAGTTCACCCAAGTAGCTTCCCAAATCGCCTATAGCACTGTCAAAACTCATTTTCCAGCCCAGTATGTTAGGCGACTTGAGAGGCTACTTCCCTAAGTCGCCTCTGATATCACCTTTTGCCCAGATCAGCCATTTTTCAGCTCGTTTTTTAGGGGTAATCTTGTCTTTTCACACCCAATTCTTGCCCTAACCTCCCAACCCTATAAATACGACATTTTCTCTCATTTTTCAGGGATCTCTTCTCTCCCTCTCACACCCAAAACACCTTTCTTCCATTTTCTCATCTCTTTCACATTCTCCACCAATTAAGGAGTGATTCAAGCTCCCATAAAGGTTTTTCCTCCATGGGAGCTCACCATACACCTCCTCCATACACTTCATCCACCCAATTGAGAGTAGATTGCAAGGAGATAGGAGGATTCTTTGACCAAAAATGAGCCAAGCATGGAAAGGAGCTCTTGGAGGAGTTTTCTTCAAGGGTTGTATTTCATTTACTCATTCTCTTTGTATTTCTTGTTTTCTTAATTGTGTATCACGAATTTGGGATATTGTAAACCTACACTTGTGTAATTAATGCATTGATTGTTCTTAAATTCTTTGAGTTTTATTCTATTCTTTGATTTAAGCAAAATTTCTCTCTTATTATGATATGAATGTGTGTGGATGGTCAAAAATCAATATGTGTCCATGAATGGGTTTAGGAGTAAAGTAACTTAGAGTAGGAATTTAGTTGCCCATGATTGTTGATTGATTGGTGGATGACTAGAAATGCCATTAGTAGAATGATTTGAGTGTTTGAGTTTTAGTTCCAAAGAATGGGTGAAGCTTGGTTGGTTATGCATGAAAATGCTAGATTAGGCTTTGATTCTTTATTCTTGTGCTTAATGGGCTTTGTTTTAAGGCACAATTGCTCATCTCATGGCTTGGGTTTGGGTGATGAATTGATTTTGGTGAATGCCCTAATCAAGAGAATGAACCCTTAATTCAATTGGATGTTCTTTATGTTTAACAATCAACTTTAGTGCATATAGTTGTTGGTAAGCTTATTTCGATTTTAAACCATCCATCTTAGGGAGTTTAGAGAGATAAGGAGAGAGTTTTCTCTTTTGTTGAGAGGGTTGTGCATTCATGAGAGAGGAGAACGTTGTAGTCTTCCAGTGGTCAGGACATCTTGGATTAACACCCGAGAAGACCCGGTGTTCGATTCCCGGTTACGAATGAGGGGTCTCCTTTCTATCCATTTTGTATTTCTTTCTTTGTATTTTTGTCTCTTGTCCGATGTGTACTTTCATTCATTAGGGATTTGATATAAACCTAGCATTGTTGCCTCTTTTGTTACATATGCTTGTTAATGGTTGAATGGCCCTTCGAAGTGCTTAAAGCTTTTGGGTGGTTAGCCACCACTTGAATGAACTTAGGTTGTTGTGTGAAGGACCGAGAGGTGAAACACTTAACATGCACTAGTAGGTTAGCCACTACATGTTGAGCCAACCGGCGGTTTTGCATGTATTGTCGCTATGTGTGTCTCATTGTTCTTAATGAACTCGAGTGCAGTTCGGGCAACCATGTAACAATAGGTTGCTGGTGCATATTGGTATAGTCGACTGTTGCTGGAGTGAGGACAATCAGAGAGGATTAAGTGAACACGACATTCAACATTGACTATACATGTTTGTATGAAATTGTGTGATTGCTATGGTGGAGTCATTTACTTAGTGTAACAATTTATATTCCATATCACTCCATTCCATCCTATCATTGTACATATTGTTTGTTTATGTAGTTTGTTAGTTAGTTAGTTTAGCATTTGCTTTCCATGTATTATTTTTGCATACGCAACACACGAGTCCGCTCGGAGTATTGTTATATTAGATAGAACTAGAGACGGTCGATGAATCCCACCTCCATGCGGAACGATCCTTGCTTGCCGCTGTGCTAGTCTCTGTGACTCGCACGTTTGAGAGACCGAACTTAAATGTTCAATCTTTTAATGGGACTTCAACGACGTGCCCGTCAAATTGGTCGGATGGGCAGCTCAACCGGTGAATGAGATTCATGAGTTCACTCAATTTGAGTCGGAAGACTTGTATGAAGCTTGGGAGAGATATAAATAGCTGCTCAGAAAATGCCCTTGTCATGGAATGCCGAAGTGGTCGATTGTTGAGAAATTCCATCGAGGCATGAACTTGTCCACACGCCAATTTGTGGACTCCTCAGCGGGTGGATCTTTAATGAGTAAGTCGATGGATGCAGCTTACGACTTGATTGAAGAAATGGCCGTTGCAAATAGCCATTGGGGGAGCAACCGGAAAACCCCAAAGAAAGCACCTGGTGTGTTAGGTGTTGATCAAGTCACTGCACTACAAGCCCAAGTTGAGGCATTAACAAAGAAAATCAGTAGGATGGAAGCAAGCTCAAGTGTTTCCCAAGTAAACATGTTGAGTCGTAACTTGTGCTCAAGGCCTCATGAGAGTGTGGAATGTCAAGCGGGGAACCCATTTGCTACCGGAGCCTCAGAACAAGTTTCCTTTGTAAACTACAATAGGAACTTCAACAACCAAAACCCAAATCCTTAAAATGACCCATACTCAAACACATACAACCCCGGGTGGAGAAATCACCCAAATTTCTCTTGGAAAGACAACCAACAACCCCAACAACATCAAGCAACTTTTAAACCACCCGGATTCAATAGACCACCCCAAGGCCTTCCTAACCACCAACCTCACTTCCAAAATCAACCATACCAAAACTAAGCCGAGAGAAAGCCCACACTTGAAGACTTGTTTTCGAAATACATGGTTAAGCTTGATAATCGGATGGACACCCAAGACTTGGCATTGAAGAACTTTGACACCAAGGTTAATCAAATTGCACAACATTCTTAAGCATCAATTAAGAATTTAGAGATGCAAATGAGGCAAATGGCCAAGGCAATCCAAGGGAGGCAACAAGGTATGTTGCCCAGCAACACGGAAACCAACCAAAGAGACCAATGCATGGCAATATCATTGAGGAATGGTAAGCAAGTGAAGCTACCTAAGGAATTTGACCACGAGAATGAAGTTGAGGAATAAGATAGGGGAAAGAGAAATAAAGATTCTACCTCTAAACTTCATGTAGAGGAAGAAAAGAAAGAAGATGATTTACCAAACACATATTTCGATCTACCGCCTCCCCGCCTCCTCCCCAAGTCAAGGCTTATGTACCACCCATCCCATACCAGCAAAAGCTAAGGAAGCATCGCGATGCCCAGAATTTTACAAAGTGTTTGGAGGTTTTCAAGAAACTCCACATCAATATCCCGTTTGCCAAGGCATTAGCTCAAATGCCAAAATATGCAAGGTTCTTGAAAGAATTGCTGTCAAAGAAAAAGAGACTAGAGGAATTGGAAACAGTTGCACTCACTGAGGAGTGTAGCGCAATCCTTCAAAACAAACTCCCCCTAAAATTGAAAGATCCCGGAAGATTTACAATTCCATGTGTTATTGGTGATATGAGGTTTGAGGGAGCTTTGATAGACTCGGGGGCGAGCATTAACTTGATGCCTTACTCAGTTTTCAAAAAGCTAGGGATAAGGGAAGTAAAGCCTACAAGAGTGACTCTCCAATTGGCGGATTGATCTATCAAGTTCCCATATGGAGTTATAGAAGATGTTTTGATGAAAATGGGTAAATTCTTCTTCCCTATGGATTTTGTTATTTTAGAAATGGAAGAAGATGTGGAGATCCCATTAGTTCTTGGGAGACCATTCTTAAAGACTGGTGGAGCCTTGATTGATCACAAGGAGGACAAGCTGACATTGAGGGTTGAAGATGAAAAGGAAGTGTTCGATATACTCAAGGCAACCGAGAACCTTTCACTATCCCAAACATGTTTAAGAGTTGATGTTTTTAATCCTCCAGTGGGGGAAGATTTCATAAGAGACATTCTGAAAGAGTCACCTAAGTCTAGCTTGGGTGGTGATGCTTCAAGAAAGAAAATGAAGGGGAGCCACAAATTAGGCTCACATGGAGTCATGAGCAAAACCCAAACAACTCCCCCGGTGAAAATTGAGAAGAAGTTGGAAAAAAGGGATAAGAGAATGAAGGATATGTATGCGGTTTAAGAAACAAAGAAAATGAATGGGTTTTGGGTGAGGATGTTCTATGCCTCACAAAAGTTGAGAAAGGAAGGTGGCAATGCTATCGCACTGGTTGGTGATCCAGATTGATGAGAGGAGCAAAATGCGTCTAGCTGAGACGTTAAATCAAGCGCTTGGTGGGAGGCAACCCACATAGGTAACTCTTTCTACTCTTTTCTTGTTTAGAATTAAGTGTGCGGCGTTGTATTGTGCCTAGTTCTTAGGTTTGTGTTATTTTTGCTTGTGTGGGTTACATTTGGCTTCCCTCCCACTTCTAAGCTTACATTGTCCAATCCATTATTGTGCAAACATTGGGGACAATGTTTCGTTTAGGTTTGGGGGTGCGGCCATTCAGTGACATGCTTTTGTTTTTGTGTGTCTTGCATGATTGTGTGCTTCTAAAGTCAAAATTTTGTTAAATTTCTACCATTTTGAGTCAAAATCTAGAGCAGCAAGGGTAACTTGTTGAGATGCTTTTGGGCTGGTCCATTGTAGTCTTTTTGGTATGCCATGTTGTTTTTGAGCTATGTTTTTCAAAGCTACACCACATTGCTTACACATATCCTACCGGACTCATTGTGCTTTAGTGAATGAGGTAGCTGGCCTGAGATGTCTAGATCATTAGTAGAGACTACCCATGTGAGCTTCATTGCCCTAAAAATTGCATCCACAAGAGTGAATTTTATTTATATTCTCTAAACACTCATCATGTAGATTTAAGGCATAATAAACAAGGACCTCATTTCATGCATTGAGCATTAAAGATCAAAGTTTAATATTCGTGCCTCTTGTGTTTCCCTTGTTTGCTTGCTAGACTCGTACCTTTAAAAATGACGTAGGCAATGCATGTTAGCCACTTATAATTACCCAAACACAGTCCTAAGCCTTGTGTGTGTGCTTTAATGTCCAAAGAATGTAGACCTACACACTAAACCCAATCACCATATCCACCTCATGTTAAATTTACACCATATTAGACCTAAAGACTAGACCATCCCATAGCAATGATCATGGCTAGATAACATGAAGATTGAAGCCCAATGAGAAATGTTTCAAAACGTATTCAAGTAGCGTGTACTTAGGCTCATTTTGCAAAGTGTACGAAGATAAAGGCTTCTAAAAAAAACCTTAAAATGTAAAGCATGGAAAGCCTTAAAATTGCAAGGCAAAGAGTTGCCAAAATGTAAAGCAACTACTATTTGTACAAAGTGTTCAAAGTCTTTAAATGCCTAGACGCTCAAGAAAAATGCATAAGTGCAACAAGTAAAAAAAAAAAATTGTTACTCTAGAACGATCATTAGCTTACCAAGAAAGCCGTACCCACCGAGCCTCTGCATCTTCATCAAATCATCAACCCTTCTTGAACTTTAAAAGAAGTCCTAATTGATCTTTAGAAGGAGTTTAGTTTGAAAACAACGGTGTTCTTAATGCTTGATTCCATTCCTGAGGTCCAATTGCATGAAAACATAAGCGTTCTTGAAATTTTCCATATGCGTTTAACTATGAAAAGTCTTTGTGCATAAACTCCAACTCGCATATGTTGATGAGTGAGCCTAGGTTCGGTGTGGAAAAATGAGAGAAAACTTGAGAGGCTTAGAGTCAAGGCGAAATGTTATCTAATGACTCATGTGTTCGATACTTTTGACACTAACTCCACTAAGAAGTCCGGAATTGTAATCCTTAGTGTTGTAGCACCTTGGTCTACATATCTTGGCATCTCTTTTTGACTACATTGTGGATCACCCAACGTCGCATCTTATTCTTTTGTTGACTCGGTAGAAAAATGCGTGTGGTTTAGCTTGTTTGCTTCAGTTTTGCTCGGGGACGAGCAAAAGATAGGTTTGGGGGTATTTGATAATGCCCATTTCTACACTTGGTGTAGCCACCTTTTCCTACCATTTGCATTCATTTCAGGGTAAAAAAACCCAGTATTTCTAATGTTTGAATGAGCTTGTGCAGATCATTGCATACTTTCAGGGGTTTTCGTGCTAAAACGAGAGAATTTGGGGATTCAAAACACAATTTCAGCAATTTACGCCACTTGTGCGCTACTTGTGCGCACCCTGAGCACCCCCTCATACAACACAACTCCAACATGTGCAAAATCAGCAATGTGCGTTGTACGTGTGCACCTTGAGCGCCCTCTCGTACAGCGCATCTCCAAAGTTAGGTAAATTCCAGCAATATGCGATGTACGTGGGCCACTTGAGTGCCCCTCCGTACAGGGCACTCTGTCCTTTCAACAGAATTTTTGGGGTTTCATGCCCTAATTTCCACACACAATAAATACCTCATTTTAGCTCTTCTTAAGGACCTCGACCACGACCCTTGAGCTCCAAACTCTCCCTTTACAATCCAAAACCTCCAATAACTCATATTTAACCCAAATTCTTCACCAAATCACCCAAAACCTTCATCAAATCACCATCTAACCTCAAAACCCACTTCACCAAACACTCAACTCCTCATTTCCTCACCTAGACCAACCATCAAGACCACTTTTTGGGAGCTAAAGAAGTCAAGGAGAGAAGGAACCAAGCACAACCAAGCACAAGCTAGATAGAGAGGATTTCTTCAACTTTGTTTACTCTTTTCCTTTCTCTCTTTACTTTTACTTGTACTCATTTATGGCTTGTACTTATTTCACATTTTGTATGGACATTTATCATATTATGAACTAAACTCTACTTGTCTAAGGCCAAGATGAAGCATTTACCATGAATTATCAATGAAAACCACCACTTTATCCCTATTGCTTGTGTTTATGTATGTGTATTTCATGTTATAATCAATATTGAGTGTTTAGCTAGCATTTAATATACATTTGCTTGTTGTGTGATGTACCGAGAGGAGAAGCACACAACGTGCTCGATGAAATGCATGATAGAGGTCTAGTAAGGTAGAAATACTCGATGCTAGCCTCTAGGACTCAATTAGTGAACCATTATGCTTAATGAACTTGTGTGTATTTCGGATGACCATCGAGAGATACGTTGTTGGTGCATATAAGTGTTGTCTCTATAACTCGAGAGAGAGAGTAGAGACTAATTGAGGGTTGTCACAAGTCTACATTCACACTGGCATAATTTATCTTCAACGGTGGGTCTATAAATTGGTGAGAATTGGTTAGGTGGATTCAAGGTCTTAGCCTCATTTCTTATAAGTAATACAATCACTTGCTTGTGTGTGACTTGCTTTGTTACTTGTTTGCTAGTCTCATTTATTGCAATTTCTAGTTATAGTTTAATTTAAGTAGTTTTGAGTAATAGAATCCAATCATCAAATATTTGCTTGTCTAAATAGTAGTCAATCAATCAATTGTGGTACTCAATTTATCAATCCATGTGGAACGAATTTTATTATCATTGTACTACTCCTACGGCTCCGTACTATTGCAGGTGCTCATTTTGGAGTGATCAATATGCTGAAAAATCCATAGGCAATATCAACATATATATATATATATATATACACATATATATATATAAGATAAAAGAAAAGTAAGAGTGATAAAAAGCAACAAAGCACAAAGAACCAGGGGGAAAACAACCCCAAACAAAAAAGAGGCATGCAAACCACACCTAGAAGAAAATAAAAACATCAAGAAAAATAAAAAAGACTCTTAGTTCATACAGTCATTGACAACTAAAGAAGAACAGAATGGCGGGGTAGAGAACCACCAAGAATCAGCTTGAAGCTCCAAAGCATGCTTAGAAAGTGCATCTGCAACCTGATTCCCCTCCTTGAAAATATGGGAAACTTGAAATTTCATTTGCGAGATCTGTAAGATGCAGCGCAGCCACGCCTGACGAACCCTCCAAGGAACCATTTTAGATTAAGAAGAAAGAAACTGAACTATATAAGAAGAATCACTATCAAACCAGATCTGATACCGCCCATATTTCCAAGCAAAATTAATGGCCAACGAGGCCGTCATCAGAAGCTCGGCCTCAAACGTGAAAACCTGACCAAGAGGAATAGTAAAGCAACCTTTCACAAAGGCTTTACAATTTCGAAAGAAACCACCACAACCATTAACCCTCAGAGAGCCCATAGCAGTACCGTCAGTATTCACTTTGATCCAACCAGGAGCCGGAGGTGACCAAACCACATTCTTGATCAATGTGGCTTTAGAAGGGCCACCCCGAAGATCAAATCGACGAAGAATAAAAAGGCCGTCCATACAAGTATGCATACAACCAATCTCTATGCGATTAGCCTCTGAAACCATATGTCAAACCAGAGAGAGGACGAATCTAAAGTCCACAGACTTCCCTTCTAAGATCCACTGATTACGGGCAGTCCACACCCTTTAAATCACTACATAGATAACCTTCTTCCATAAAATCCTAACCTGTTCACTAAGGAAATCAACATGGTCTGCAAGAAGAATGATTGCTAAGTTTTGGCTGAGACACGTCGATGTAAAGCAGAGAAAACAGCCTCTCAAAAAGCAACTGTCAAAGGACAATGAAGATAAAGATGATCTGCCGATTCACTACTAACCCCACAAATACTGCAACGAGAAGCCAACTGGAAACTAGACCTGTAAAGGCGATCCTCAGTAGGAAGCATGTTCAACATCAAACGCCAGGTCAAAGCTGACATCTCTCCACCAAAAAACCTGAGTTTTTTTTTGTTTTTTTATTATTTTTTTTAATAATCGATTTCTATTTATTTTATCAAACTTTAAAATTTAAATACATGACACATTATTCCTATTACTCACTACAGAGTAATTTACGTGGACTTCATAGATTATCAAGAGTCATATCTCTGGAGGTATGTAAGGTCATAAGGAGTGGCATCTAAAATTAACGCTATGTTTGGTAGGAGGGAGATATAGTAGGAGGGATGTAGAAGATAACATATATTCTTCATATTGTTTGGTATTGAAAAGAGAGTTGAATGAATGGATTGCTATATAATTTATAAATTTACTATATTACCCTTTTATAAATTGGAGGGTAATAAAAAATTGAAGAGTAATATTGTCATTTCCCACCCATTATACACTTTCTCTTCTCATCCGCCTAATAATGGGGACTGATTTTGGTGGGCCGGGAAGGAGTCTCCCTCCGTCCTCTTCTCCTCTTCTCTCCTCTCTCTTGTCTCTCCAACCAAACAATAGATTAGAGCTCTCTTTTCACCCCTCTCTCTCCAACCCTCTCCCTCCCTTTATCTTTCCCTCTTTCCAAAAAAAGCCTAAGTCATTTTTTCTACTAACAACCGCATCAAAAACTTCAGTCAGGTGGAGCCTTTCAGGTTCAATTCCATCCGGAAGTTTTCAATTAATTCAAGGAATTAATTGAAGAAAATTACAATAATATCGGATGATCAACAAAAAGTGATTAGTTTGGTATAATATATATGATTATAATTTTCTAGTTAGGACAATCACCGTCCATTTGTACATTACAAATCTAGCTCAATGTTACAAAAAGACGGTTCTGAAAAAAAAATAGTATTGTCTTGACTAGAAAAGAACATTTTGTATCAAAAGTGACCCCCCCCCCCCCCCCCCCCCCCCCCCAAACATTAAACTTTCGTCTTTAACAACAAACAAAAGTTTAATTGTTAATAACCATATTTTTGATAAATTACTTGAATACCCCATATAAAAACCATCATCTCTCTCTCTTTCTTATCTCTCTTCTCTATCCCGTCAAACCCTTCACTGAATGGCTTGGCCTGGGCATGCACCGTTCAGCAAAGAAGCCACCGGGCCCTTACTGTCCTGACGGTGCGCTGCCCAAACGAAGTCACTTAGCTATGCGAACCAGGCAAAGTCACATGGGCTTTGCGAACCAGATAACTCGCCTGGGCTTCGCGCAACCAAGCGACACCGTGCCTGGGCAACGCTCGCCCAAACATGTAGACAATGCCATTAGGAGAGGCAATATAGGCCACGACCCAGTGACACAACCCGAGCACGACATGATATTTGAGGGTTTGGGTTAGGTCTTATTGGGTTAGGACCACTAACGAGTCAACAAGTTAAACCCGTTAAGTAAACGGGTCATGTTTGGGTTGAACCCCACCCAACCAGCTAACCCATTTAACACGATTAAATATCAAGAATAAATATGTAATTTATAAATATATAGAGAAACCCTAAATATTGTTTTAACAAATAAACCCTGCATACTTTAAATTATTCCTTCTTTTTTACGGCCTACGTATAATTACTTATCAAAGAGTACAGGACTTCAAAATCAGGTGTCCAAGGAAAATGTATTCTCCGTTATATTAATTTTGTTATTTTTTTCTGTTTATACTTTATTATGTCGCATACTTACATGGCTTTTACTTAGAAATTTAATATATATATATATATATTTATTTAAAAAATATTACAAAAATTAATTTAGGGTTTGGGGATGGGGATGGGGAGAGATTCGAAACCAAAATCTCGTGATATGGGTGTGAGGGGCATACCACAAGGCTAACCTCATCTTGTCTAGAAATTTAATATGTTTACTTCATGTATGTTGTATGAAGTATAATATTGCATGTGTAAATATATATATATATATATATATATATATATATATTTAAGAATACATAGAGTAGAACTTTAAATACAAAGTCTTGATATATTACTTGCATGTTTTATGGGATTTTATTTTGAATCAACATTTTTGTTATTCTTGATTATTTTCATTTATTAAATGAGTTTTATTGGATTGAATAATGTAAAAAAAATTAATAGATTTAAATTACTTAAAAATTTTAAATCGGAAATGAATTAATGGAATTGTAATTTATCATAGGGTTTTATTGATAACTAACCTATTTTAGAGTCTCAACTTAACAACTAACCTCTTTTTGAAAAACTTGCAAAACTAACTCTTTTTTGATGCGTAAGTACTATTATACCCTTATTTACTCATTTTTTCCTTTCTACTTTACCTACCAATTCTATACCTATTATTCTCATTCTTTTCCTCTTATTTCCACCTCTCTCCACCACAACACACAACACAATCTCGGTTGCTCTCTCATTCTCCTCTCCAAAAAAATTTCTTTTGTTCTCTCTTCCATCATTTGTCGAATTTGTTGTAATTATTTACATTCTCCGCCATTGAGCAACTCGAAATTATTCATTCACCACAAGGGTTCCTTCTATTCAAGGTTTGAGATGAGTTTTTTTTGAACTTTTATGCTTTACACATATCTTCAATCTCGGATTTGTTTGAATGTGTGTATTTTTTGTGTGGAAATAGTTTACATTTACATAATAAAGCAAGGGTCTTGTGTGTATTTGATGTTGTTTTGATCAATTTAAAGTTTAAACATAAATTTAAAGTTTATTTCTATTTTGAATCTCTTATTTACTTTGATTTGTGTATTAGGGTTGTTAATGTTTGTCAAAATAGTTGACATGAATGTAATAGAGTATTGGTCTTGTGTGAATTTGATGTTGTTATGATCAATTTAAATTTTATACATAAATTTAAAGTTTATTTGTTGATTAAATCTCTTATTTAATTTAATTTGTGCAATAGGGTTGGTTATTTTGGTGAAAATAGTTTTCATGAATATAAAAGAGCATGGGTCTTGTTTGAAGTTGATGTTGGTGTGGTTAATTTTCCATTGTTGTATTGAATCTAGACAATTGTATGTCTATTTTGAAAATGTGTCCAGGTTCCAAATTCCAAACAATATTAGGATTTCCCAATGGGTATGGGAATTCCAAACACCGTTGGGAATTCCTAATTGCTTTGGGAATTCCTGACGCCGTTGGGAATTCCTAACTGAGTTGAGAATTCCTAACATAGTAAGGGGTTAGGGAATTCCAAGCGGCATCCAGATTAAACATTGTTTGGATTTAGAATAATTTGTAAATTCAATGTACTATAAACATGTTTAAAAATTTAATCATTAATTTCTTATTCATTTGAAAGGCGGCTTGGATGGATAAAGTTCAGTTTTTTGTTTTATACGATGAGGAATGGAGTAAAAGTGGTGGGAAGTCCAAATATCAATCTGGAAAGTCAAGAGCAATTTCAGTTTCAAGGAAAACCTCGTATGAATCATTACATTACATCATATCTTGTCTTGTTAATGTTAATCCGAATGAGTCCACCATCAAAATGAAGTTCTTGTTTAATTCACCGGAGGTTTTAGCACCGATTGAAGTTGTGATGTGCAAATATTCATTGTATATCTTGTGCAAATATTCATTGTATAACTTGTAGAGTTTAATGTGTTTATTTAGTTTAGGGTGTGCGGTATTTACAAAGTTGGGATTGTGAATGTTGCTTAATTATGACTACTTTGTTTGTTGTATCATAAGAAGAAAAAAGAATAATTACATGTCTGATATTGCAAATTGCCAGTTACATGTTGATAAATTACATGTTAAAAAATTACATGTCTGCTATTACAAATTGCCTGTTACATTGGTAACACTTTGGCATATGCATACAAAAATTGCCATTTTTTGTAGATAGCTGTCTAAATTGGTAACACTTTAATCCAATTTCCCATAAATTGAAATAATTTCTGCCACAGTTTGTTACATTCACCATAAGTTTATCCTAGATCACCAAAGATTTAAACACAAGTATGATCTTAAATACTGGACTTTATCGGCTTGGACCGATTCGATGGATTCACCATGTATCAAGGAGTAAATGATGTATCAGCTGCCCGGAAAACTTCAACTCATGCATCTCTAAAAGTTTCCTGAAGCATATGGTGCGGAAAACTTTTCCTTAATCTGCTTTATAGCAACCATTGACGAAGTGCTATTTATCTTCGCCGGGAAATGGTCTGAAACCTTCACTAAAAAATTAACATCTTCTCTCATTCTATTATCCTGAAATATAACATAAAACCATTAAAAAAATTTCAAATATTATAATTGAAGTCTTCCTAAACAAATAAACCCCAATAGAGTTGAGAATTCCAAGCGCAGTTAGGAATCCTAACAGAGTTTGTAATTCTTAACTAATTCCTAACAGAGTTTGGAATTCCAAACTCAGTTAGGAATTCATACTGCAATTGAGATTCCAAACTACATAACCTAGTCAAGACCCAAACTTTGTCATCACAAACACCACACACAACAATAACAATCAGATTGCATTCCAACAACAACAATAACAATAACAATCATATAACTTGTTCAGTGGATCCATTACAATATCTTTATCCAATTAATGCTTCAAAACTAGAAATACTTGACAGGTGGTGTGAAATTTTTCTAGTTCTATGTAGAACCCAAATAGATTCTATGAGGTACACACATGTGAATAATATGAATGGAACTTGTGGTCGCAATTATGACCATCCGACCATTCGCCGCTAAAGTTGGCTAGAACATATATGGAGTTGTGTGATAAATAAATCTTCAATGGTCACAGCTTTTTGATAGAAACGAAACTTTAGAAACTCAAAGAATGTGTTGTTGCTTGATTGCATATTGAATCATTTCTTTCCTTTGGATATTGTTGTTTCATGTTTTTCCTTGTTAATACATACTTGGGGATATGAACTGTTGTTGTTTGAGTTTTAATGTGCCTGAATTTCTTATGCAGCTGAAATTGCTTGGCATGAGAATAGAAGAAAGTGGATAAGGGATGAGTCTCAACAACCAAAAAGAATGGATAAGGACCCAATTATAGGGTATAATTATGATTTATTTCTTTATCTCTTATGTGATTGGAAAAGTTCCATTATGATAGCAGCAGATTTCAGTGTAACCCAAGTAATACTTGTCACTGTATATTGAAAAGGAAACGTAGAAGGAAAAAAATATAACAAGTAAATATAAGACAATAATCTGGGAAACATAACTGCGATACACCAAATGTTTAAAAATCAAAGACAAAACCTCCCACTATAAACTCGCCAGGTTTAAAAATCAAAGACAAAACCCCCCACTACAAACTCAACACATTCCTTACATGTTGAGTGGACTTCATGCTCCTTCCACACGTGGACTTCATTCCTCAGTCTATTGTATTATTGTATATGTAAATCATGAGACACCCACCCAGAAACTTCATTCAAAAATTTACTTTACTACACCCAGAAACCCACCCATCTATCATCAAGGTTCTTCATTAATTTTAGATTCTCTAAATCATAATCAAATCACTTGAAAAATTATCGGTCAATGGACTCAGCAACCCAGAAGCATATCAAGATAAGCCCAGAACCCAGAAGCATTGGAAAAACAACAAATTCAGAACCTAGAGCCCAGAAGCATATCAAGATAACTCAGCAAATTCAACAAATTCAATCACAATTTTTGACATTCAACAATACTAATGAACCCAGCTGAATCAAACAACCAAACATAACAAATTCGAAAACCCAATTCAAAAAGGATCAAATTAAAACCACCCACAACATTAAATTTCGACACAAATCCAATAAATTATCACAAACCAGACAAAACAAGAGAAAAATAACACAAACCCAGCAGCAAATTGAAGGAATAATTAATTCATTCAACGATTTTTAGGGATTCTTAGTTCAATTTACAGATTTTTCAAACTAAATAAAATTAGGGTTCTAATTCAGATTATGATTTTATCAAGAACCAATTGAAGAACCAACTGAAGAACCAATTTATCAACATGTAATTTATCAAGAACCATTACCTTCTTTTTCTTCAACCCAAATGGAGTTGACGACGTTTTCAAGCTTCCATCCTTCAGTACTCGACTTCAACCTTACGTCGCGCCATCGTCATCTTCAACCTTCCGTCAAGCCGACGTCGTCTTCAAAGAATGCGGCCGGTCAACAAGGTCTTGAGAGAGGTTGGTCGATTAGGGATTTGAAATAGAATAGCGATTTTGAGAGAGGTTTGGTCGATTACAGAGAGGTTAGGGATTTGAGAATTTCAATATGTTAGCTCGTTTTGAAATAGAAGAGGGATTTTGAGTCTTTTTGAATGGAATGTAATTTTTAAACTAAAAAATGGCAATATTGTCTTTCAACAACTCCAAATGAGTTAGTTTTACAAGTTTTTCAAAAACAGATCAGTTGTTAAGTTGAGACTTCAAAATAGGTTGGTTATCAATAAAACCCTTTATCATAAGATTCATGACCTATAAATTAATGGGTTAAGTGAGTCTTATTGGGTATCCCATTAATTAATGGGGCATGTTTGAGTTTCGACCTATGACATGATAAGTTTAACGGGCTATGTTTGGGTTGAGCAAAAAATTAACGGGCCGTGTTTGGGATTATATAAACACGACACAATAGCCCATATTGCCACCCCTAAGCGTCGCAGGGGCTTTCCCTCGCCGATGGCGCTGTTCAGCGAAGGAAATAATAAAACCCCGGGTGATGAAAGAAAATTACTGAAACCTCGCTATAGGAGGGAGGTTTCGGCAATTTTAATGTAAAAAGTTAAAAAGAAGATTTTAGAGGGGCTGTTTCAATAAAATTTATTTAAAAAAAATATTGAAATTTCAAGTTTGTTTCAACATTTTAAGTTTTGTTTGCAACATTCAAGTTTTTGTTTCTCTAGATTTCACGTTTTTTTTATCTAGATTTCAAGTTTTTTGCAACATTTCAAGTTTTTCACCTAGATTTAAAGTTTTTCCTCAATATTTCAAGTTTTTTGCAATTTTTTTTAAAAGCTAAGTTGCAGTGGTATTTTTTGTAATTTATAGATATATACTGAAAATTTAATAAAAATGTGTTTATTAACAATTAAACTTTCGTATGTTGTTAAAAATAAAATTTCCAAATTGTATGTGGTTATTTTTAGCAATTTCCATTATAGAGAAGCCGATTAAAACTAAAAAGAATTCAAACAGTATGTTTCTTTTGTATATTTTGTTAGGAATACTTACCAGAACAACAACTTCGATGTCTTCATTAGTAATAGACTAATAGGTACCTAAACATGGCACTACTACTAATAATAAAATCAATTTCTTACAAAAAAAAAAATTTTCATTTTTTTTAATGATTTTATTGTTTTATTATAATATATTTTTATATATTTAATTTTTTTAAATAATTTTTTTTTATTTTATAACATCTTTTTAGCATATTTTGTTTTTTTTTTCCATTATTGTTTTAGTTCAATTATAGAAAAAAAATCAGTTAAATAGTTAAATTTCATTATATTTAATTAAAGCCAACTCACAGTCAGCTAATAATAAGGGTTTTTTGTTGATTTTTCAAACCAGAGAATTTGATTAAAAGTAAGGGAGTTATTTACAATTCTTCCATGTTTAAATTAGCATTGCATTAAGTATGTGTAGTTTGTTTTTAATTATATTGGTGGTGAATAGTAAAATTGATTTTAAAATAGGGTTGTGTTCCATGAATAATCGTTTTTTATAATGAAAACAAATTTTATTTTTAATGCTTTTATATAGATAAGATATTATAGGCATTAAAGTACTTTCAAATTTTCAGTTAAAGTCAACCATTTGAATTAACGATCACTTTTAAAGTGTCAGGGATCAACTTGGCACTTATTAAAAGTTTAGAGATTAATTTGATCAAAAATGGAAAATTCATAAACTATTTAGAATTATAATAAAAGTCTGAAACCTATTCAATAATTGCCCTAAAAAAGCAAAAAGAAATTCTTTAAATATACAATGATATGATGTGATTATATTAGTTTGATTCATTCGAAATATACTAATACAATATTCTAATAAATCTAATTTATTTGATTATTATTTTAATTTAGTTACGATGGAGCATCACCTTACATAAGCAAATAACTACTAAATAATTACTCTTAGATTACTAATACTAACAAATCTATAAGCCAAAAGAATAATTAAAAACTTAAAAAAAAATCCAACTTACCAAGCATGCAACTTAATTTTAACCAAAAACAAGGTCAATAAAAAATTCATTAAACAATATCGTCACTTTATAAATTTAAACTTAGATTAACTAACTAATACTAACAAATCTATAAGCCAAAAGAATAATTAAAAACTTAAAAAAAAATCCAACTTACCAAGCATGCAACTTAATTTTAACCAAAAATAAGGTCAATAAAAAATTCATTAAACAATATCGTCACTTTATAAATTTAAAATTAGATTAACTAGTAATTAGATTACCACAAAATTTTATCAACTTGAAATTGTACTAATCTTAAAATTTTAAAACAAAATAAAATATTTAAATTTACAATATTAAAATAAAAACATATCAAAACCAATTGTTGATGTTAAGAAGGAGATTGAGTCAAGTTTATTTAAATTTGGAGAATGAGGGAAGAATAAAAATAAAACAACTAACAACTCGTGAGTCGAGAACCGAAACAATGCATTACATTGTTATAGGCCTCATGCTTTGATTAGGAAAAATTAATATATATTTTTTATAACCAATTTTAATTTTGTTTTAAGAAGGGCTAAGGTGTGCATCCTAGCCCTCATCGTGGTTTGTCTATATTCAGATTTATAGCTAATTTCCTTTCGAACCAAAACTAAAGACACCACAAGAAAAAAAATTCTCTCCAAAGAAGAGAATACAGCAAAAATAGGCTTAAGAAAAGAAAATTCCAAAATTCAAAAGGAAGCAATAAATGCATAAAGTATGAAACATCCATTTAAAGTCAAATCGTAATCTTAGTAAAAACAAGGAAATACAAATTAAGTCCAAGACTTAGAAAATATTACAAACCAACATAAAAATAATAATAAAACTAATTAAATCTAAAGCTATGTTTGGTTCATGGAATGTTGTAAGGTCATCCATATTATGATTGGTTTATTTCTGTGACAATCCATATTTGGATGTTTTTGTAATGGGTAGATTAGGATCTCCATGTATTCAACAGTGTGATCGTGATCGGAAATCTTCCTGGCATCTCAAAACTTCAAGAACAAGAGCTTTAGAGCTTTAAAAGTATATCACTTGACTTGCTCTTTTGAAGAGATTAGGTGTACACACACACACACACACACACACACACACACACACACACACACAATTCATTCATTTGTATTTTTCTTATCATTTTAGTGTGCATCACACCAATTTCACACTTGCACATCATACATATAGGTTAGTATGTTAGATCACTTGAGAAGACCTCTTCTTCTCATTTTTGTGGTCTTAGTGTCGTTGTGGTGAACCGTGAATTTCCCTCCAATGGATTTTGTGGTCCAAGTGTCGTTTAGCTCAACTGTGAAAAACATTCCAGTGGTTTTTGCTATCTTGGTCTCGTCTTGGTGAACTGTGAAATGTATGTGCGAAGTTTTCTTTAAATGTTTTTGCGGTCGTGCTCTCGTCTTGTTTGACAGTGAAAATGGACCGTGGAATATAGGCAACGTTTGGTCTGCTATTTTCGCAGTTGTTTTTCATCTTGGTTGACCCCGAATCATTGACCGCGAAAAACAGTTATTCACAAAAACGACATAGTTTTGTGAGAACCCTATAAATAGTCCAAGACACCATCTTTTCGGCAAGAACTCAGATTTATAAAGATCTAGAGAGATAATAGAGTTCTTAAAGAGAGAAAGGTTCAAGAAACCATCTTTGACTCTCTATTCCCTATTCATGTGCATTTAATGCATCATCATGCATGGGTTTTCATTGCACCTTCACTTGGTAGGTAAGAACAAACATTTCATCTTATTTATTGTTCTTCTTTTATTATCAAGACTCCATCTTTATTGCTTAGTCTTTGAAGTTAAGGTGATTGTAATGGATTAACTAATAATTAGGATTGTTGGGTATTTATATTCACATCTAGTTAAGCATTTTGTGTTAGTCTAGCACATATTTGCATTGAGCATTCTTACACGTTCACTTAAAAATTAATTATCTTCATCGAGTCCAAGTATTTTGGCTACATGTGATAGTTGCACAAGCAAGTGTCAAAAGTCACTATAAAAGACCTGTAGGTAGATAGGTTAAAGTTACGATCCTTGATAAGAGTGACTAGATTGTCAACTTAGGATGTAATTAAACTATCATAAAAGACCCGTGGTTTTTTTTCCGGTTGAACGGTTTCCTATGCAAAAATCAAGTGTCGTTTATTTTTCGCATTTATTTCTTGATTTTATTGTTGGTTGTGTTTAATATTGATTAATCAAAATTTTGGTAACTTAATCGATTAACAACCCATTAATCCCTCTCTAGGTTTTTTAGACACAATTTAGATTATTTTCAAATGTGACTCGTGCTAAAACTACCCTCAATCATACATGGCCAACACATGCAATATAGGATAAGTACAGTATCGTTCCCATGAGGATTAAGATTTTAAGTACCGAAATTGGTCAAGTTTACTACTATTTAGACAATCGATGAATGGCTGGTGATGATTATCAAACAACTACAATTTAAACTAAACTAATGCAAATTCAATTAACAATTAACTGAAAACCACTAAAATGCAAGATGTGATGTAAATAATGATATGAGATAGCTAGGGTTTCCAATTTCACCAAATTAGCCCTATCAAATGATTTAAATGCCAATTCAAATAGATATGCAAGTTAATGTTGAAAGTTGTGTTCACTTAATCCTCACCAATATTCTATATTGAGCAAAACATAATATACTCACATGCAACAATAAACTATCTTTCGATGACTATTAGACATACACACAAGTTCATTGAGAGCTATGATACACATTTAGAGTCTATACATTCAAGTTAGTATATTTCTATACTAAAGATGCACTAGAAATTTAATCGAGCATGTTGTGTGCATCACCTCTCGGTCCTTAACACAACAATCAAAGATCATTCAAATGATGGCCAATCACTCAAAAGCAATGTGAACATAAATATTCACATAACAATCAATAAGCATACTCAATAAAAAGGCATTTTTCGTTCAATATGCATAATAAGTATCCATAATAAGTATCCATTGTGACCATAGCTAAAGAGAGTTAATTCATGTTCAAGATGACAAAAATATAATCTTAAAGTACAAGCTTAGACATGATTAAAGAAAAAGAAATAGCGAGAATTGGATTAGAAAAAACTCTATTAAAGAAAGCTCCCTCTTTCGTTGCTTGATGTGTCCTCCTCTCCAACTTCTTCTTCAAGTCCCCTACCAAAATGTGGATAGAAGATAGTGGATCTAAGTGATGTATGGTGGAAATGTGTGTTTATGATGATAGTGTGTGTAAAAATGGAGTCTTGGGTGTTTCTGGTTGGGAAGTGGTGGTTGGTGTGTGTAATGGTGATGAAAGATGTGTGTTCTTAAGGTTTGTTTGGTTTAGTTTTTGTGTTGGCATTATTCCATATCAAAACATCTTATGTTTTTAATGATTAGTTGCTAGGATTATTCGTGATGGTTCGAGCTTCAAAGATGTTGGATTAGACTATCGTCAAGGTGCTAAAGCTTATGATATGTGGAGACCTAACATAGACCCACTTCCTCGACCCAAATGGGGAGTTTTCTAAAAAATTGTTAGATGCCTAGAATGAAGGAAATACCGTTGGCTCGAGCTGTCATCATGTAACAGATAGTAGGTACGATCAAGAAGATAGTGCTGAAGATAAAAACAATCAAACAGGGATTTCAAGAGAGGGGGATCTAGTCCAAGTTAGGGTGGAAGAGGAAGAAGGAAAGGTAGCCACTGAAACAGAAGTCATAGTTCAACCACTAAGTAGAAGAGGTAAGAAACGATGCTACTATTCCAAGAAGCATAGCATGAAAACTCAAAATGGAAAAAATAAAGAAAATGAGTTTCGTGGAGAGAAGAGAATAAGGAAAGTGGGGGAGGGAGTAAAGTTGTTCGATGGAAATTAGAAGAGGAGATTTCAAAGGTGATTGAAAATGGAATGTCCTCAGGTTATATTTTGAAAGACAAAGACCAGGTGGAAGAAGATAAGGAGCAATGGAACTTGGAGGAAGAAATTGTGAAAGTAATAGAAACATGGCTAGCTCTTGGTTTTGATTTTAATGGGAAGAGAGGAGAAGGATGTTTTGAGATTCAGAGAGTTGGAGAAGAAGTAGAGTCTTTGATGTTTCTGGGTTTGGCTTTATAATAAATCAAGTCAGCTCTTTCTTGGAACGCTAGAGGTTTGTGTAGAGAAGAAAAGAAAATGGTAGTAAGAAAATGATGGAGAGTCAAAAACCTAATTTTCTTTTCATTCAAGAAACGAATTTGGGCTCGTTTGACTACAGAATTTTTAGATCTCTTGGAGGATCTCTTCTCTCAAGAGGAGTAAGGGTAGAAGCAGAGGGTTTGACGAGAGGCTTAATGGTGTTATGGAATGAGGACCTTTTTACTTATAAGTCTTGTAGAAAAAATAATTGTAGCATTATTTTGGTAGGAGATCTGGTCCAGTAGAAAAAAAAAGAATGCCATGTGTAATATTTATGCTCATAATGCTGAAAATGATAGAAGGGAGTTGTGGTCTTTCCTTGTTGGTCAACAAACAACTCTTACGATGCCATGGGTTTTTGGAGGAGACTTTAATATGGTTCTCGAACCGATGAAAAGGAAAAGTGTTGACAATGTCTTGAGTTACCTTCGAAGCTTTAAAGAGTTCACTTTAAAAGTAAAGGTGGTTGATATCCCGATGCAAGGATCATGCTTTACTTGGTCTAATATAGGGAAAAAGCCTCTTGAGCGAGATTGGATCATTTCTTAGTGTCTTCAATATTTCTTTCGTGGTTCCTTAATCTCATTCAAAGAGGCCTCCCTAGAAACCTTTTCGATCACAAAGCAATTCTAATTGGTGAATCAACCTTGGACGGGGGACCTACCCTCTTTAGATTTTTTAACAGATGGCTTGAAGATAAAAGAATCATGAACGATGCCAAAAATGCATGGAAGAAGTGTGAGGTTAAATGATCCAAAGTCTTTGTGCTACTCTCTAAAGCTAGGGCTGCCAAAAAACAGAATGAAAAAAATGGATTTTATCAAGAAAAATGGAGGACGGTGGGGTCTAGGAAATTGAAGAAAAATTGATGGAGGTGGATTCGAAAGCAATTTTAGATAGGCGTTAGATATTCCGAGACAAGAAAGGTTGTGTTAGTATCTGAATTATGGAAGGGCTTTCGTCTTGATGAGCAAAAATGACGGCAACAATCAAGATTTTGTTGGTTGATGGAGGGAGACAAAAATATAGGTTTCTTTCATAGCATTTTTCACTCAAAGAAGAGAAAAAACCAGATTGGGGAATTGACTTTCAATGGGATCACATGCAACGAACCACTTTAAATTAGAGCTGGTATTTTAAACTTCTTCAGAGATCATTTTAAAAAGGTGCAATGGAGACGCTTAAAGATTAATAATCTCGACCTTGGGAAGCTTTCGTTGGAGGAAAAGGAAACTTTAGATGATGAGTATAGTGTTGAGGAGGTATGGAAAGCTTTGGCTAGCTGTGATGGAAACAAGGCGCCGGGGATAGACAGATTGAAACTTAACTTTCTCAAAGAGAATTGGGATGTGATTAAGGCGGACTTTATGATGTTTATTAAAGAATTTTATAGAGATAGCTCTATCATCAAGGATTTGAATAGAACTTTCACAGCTCTTATCCCGAAAACCTATAAGCCGACTTTCATGAAAGATTTCAGACTTATAAGTCTAGTTGGATCTATGTACAAAGTTCTAGCGAATGTTTTGGCCAACCGTTTAAAAAAAGTCACGAATTCGATAATTGGGGACACTCAAATGGCTTTTGTTAGAGATTGGCATATTGCGGATAGCTTTGTTATTGCTAATGAGATCTTTCATACATGGAAGAGTGACAAAGAAAGGGGTCTCTTAGTTAAGTTGGATTTTGAAGAGGCTTATGATAACATTGATCATGCTTTTTTGGACTTTGTAAAGACCTATATTTTATGATTGGCTTATTTCATGACAAACCACACCACATTGTGGATGATTTTGTAATGAGTAGCTTAGGTCCTCGTTGGCAAGCTTCCAAGCATCTCCCTAACTTCCAAAGCAAAATGTATATTCACTTGACTTTGTCTCTTGAAGAGTTTAGGAGCACACACACACACACACACACACACTTCATGTATGCTTTGTACATCTTGCATTTGTGTTCTTTATTGTTTATATGTTTGCATCCATTACACATTTCACATTTGCTCCTCATTGTTAGATCTAAGTGTGGTTTTGTGTGGTGTAATTCTTTTCCGTTTGTATGATCAAAAACGTCTGCACTTTCACGATGGTATGCATGTCTTAGCATAATGGTTGACCATTTAAGAAGATTCTTTTTTTCTCTTAGATATGTGTTAGATTGGGTTTGGTTATTTAGAGTAAATGTCTAGTATCAAAAGATTAGTTTTTCAATGGTTTAAATGTTTTTCAAAACTGACATTTGTATAGTCTTGTGACCATAACGTTTTATTCAAATATCCAATTTGTGTTTTGAAAATTTCTGGACAAACTAGACACCCATACATTTCCACCGGTATATTATTCGTAATATTTCATGACCGTTTGGATTGGTTTTGAAATCTCCAAAGCGAACCACTAAAACATGGCATCTATGTTGTTATCCAAATCTGACATTTGGTCACTCATATGACCATATCTTTTTCTATAGACATTGAAACGTCATTCCGTAAAAAGGATTAGAAATTAGACATCCATGCCTTTCCAACGTTATTTGATAAATTTCGATATCGTTTTGTCATGTTTTGAGCCACTTGAAAATAGGTTGTTGTGCTGATTTGCCTGTGCGCAGGTCCCTACCCGCGCAGACGTAGTATACCCACTCACTGTATCTTTTTTACCCATAAAATTGTGTTTTAATCTTTCTCAAAATGACGTAGTTTCACTTAGATCAAACATATACTTCATCTTCTTCCCCAATTAGACCTAGAGCTCATAAAATCATAATATAGTGAGAGAAAGAGCTCCCCTAGAAAGAGAAAACTTCAAGCTTTGTTCTTTGACTCTCCAAACCCAAAACCCATGCATCCATGACATCCATTGCATCAATCACACATGGGTCTTCATCAATCTTGACTTGGTAAGTAAGAACAAACATTTCATCTTCATTTATTGTTCTTTAAGTCCAAGATTTCATTTTTAATACATAAGATTTGTATAAATCATTTTTGAATGCATTATTTTGTTGATTGATAACATGATTGGGTTTGTTTTCTGATAGCTTAATTGATTAGGTCATTTTTGCCTAAAAGCTAGGTTATAAACATTCATTTGTGATTTATTGATAACTAGGTTGATAGAATTGTCTTTTAATCACCTAGTTAAGCTTATTGAATGTTTATGCATGTTTTGTGTAACAATTAGTTTGTTGAAAATTCTCTACACAACTAATTGAGTTTTTATTTTTGATAGACATAGGTCTAAGACTTGCATTTATTGTATGACTAAATGCTTTGTCTCAATCACATGAATATATGCTAAGTATATGTTGAATACATTGTGAGCATATTTGTTGATTCATTGTGATTGTTTGTGATAGCTATGATTGTTGTTATTGATAACATCTAGCTAAGTCTTTATGCTTTGCATTTAGACATTTGACAACTTGGATTTGTTCATACAAACTCCTAGTTGAGTAATTTGTGTTATCTAGCACAATTTGTATTGAGCATCATTTACATGATTACTTAGCATATAATTCTCTTCATTGAGTCAAAGTCTTGTGGCTTCTAGGTGAAGTTGCACAATTACTGAAGTCTTGCAACCAAGGCTTGCCTACAAATCTTTGGTTGCCAAGTGCCACTGTGAAAGGCATGCGGGTAGAGTAGAAGGTGCTCATACCAAGAGAAGTGGATTAGGGGATATCACTAGAGACTGAACTAAGAGTGGTGAGTGGTAGTGTCCATAACCTGAGGTTTTCGAGAGTGAGGGTCCGAGTATCACTTGAGGGTGTAACATTTTATTCATATAGTGGATATTTGTGGCTTAAGTGGCTGGCATGGCTAGTCCCGTGGTTTTTTCCCGTTTGGAGGGTTTCCACGTAAAAATCAAGTGTTCTTTAATTTCCGCACTTTATTTGATTTTTATTGTTTGATTGTTTGGGTTAATTGTGATTAATATTGTCTAATCCAAAAAATTGGTAATTAACAACCCCCCCCCCCCCCCCCCTCTATGTTGTTTAAACACACGTTTGAGTTGTATTTTCAGACTCGATTTTGAAGGGGATGGGATTCGGAAATTGGTGGAGAGAATGGATCCGCAATTGCATTTGCTCCTCCCTTCTCTTTCCGTTTTGGTTAATGGAAGCCTAATGGAACAATTTAACATTGAAAGAGGACTTTGGAAAGGTGATCCTTTGTCACATTTTCTCTTTAATATAGTTATAGAAGCTTTGAATTGTGTTTTTAAGAAGGCATCTGACTTAAACATGTTGAGAGGAGTGGTGTTTGGCAACAATAAGGTGCATGTCACCCATCTTCAATTCGTGGACGATACTATTCTTTTGCTAGAATAGAAGATGAAATTTCTTTTCAATTTGAGAAGAATGTTACGTTGCTTTGAGATAGTTGCAGGACTAAGAATTAATTTTCATAAGTTGTGCCCAGTAAAGGTAGAGAAAAAGAACAAAGTGGAGGTTGATTGGGTTGAAGCTTTTAGATGTAACATGGCTAGCCTTACCATTTCTTATCTTGGATTGCCTTTTGGTGCAAATCCAAGCATGAAGAATTTTTGGAACCCGGTGGTTCAAAAGATTGAGAACCGATTGGCTCCTTGAAAGATGAGGTTCCTCTCTAAAGGTGGTAGACTGGTACTTATCAAAGCGATGCTCTCTAGCATCCCCACATATTATATGGCAGTCTTCAAAATGCCGGTGGGTGTGGCCCAAAAGATAGAGAGATTGCAACATGAGTTTTTTTTTGGGTCACAGTGCATAGAAGAAAAGATTAATTCGTTGATTTGGGTGACAATTTGCAAAAGCAAAGGTAATGGATGCCTTGGAATCAACCATATGATGGACAAAAATATAGGGTTATTAGCTAAATAGGTTTAAAGGTTCGGTAGAGAGACCACTTCCTTATGGAAGAAAGTTCTGTGTGCAAAATATGGCATTGACAGTAGGTAACTAAGATGGGATTGGAAAAATTCTCACAAAGCTTCTCATTTAATATCCTCGGTTAACAGGTTGTTTGAGCTAGGTTTTCACACAAAGTATTTTAAAAGAAGGCTTACAGGTGGTGGTGGGTTGCAGTGATAGAGCTTGCCTTTGGAAAGACATCAAGTAGGTTTCTTTTCCTTTGTGGAAGGCGTTCCCTAGAATCTATGTGCTTTTGAGAAGTAAGGAAGGGAAAATCCAAGATTTTAATAGTTGGCAAGGTTCAAAATGGAAGTGGAAAGTCCCTTTGAGAAGAAATCTTTTTGGGTGGGAGATGCAATAGTGGAGCTGCTTTCTTGTGGCGTTGGAGTGTTTGAAGATTCAAAGGCGGAGTTGTGACACGGTTGCTTGGTCTTATAACCTAAACGGTGTGCTCTTTTCGAAAGTGTTTAGAGACTCTTCCAACAAATGATCATCAAAGCTCTAAGCTATTATGGATTGGCTTCTGTCCTTCAAAAGCTGATATTTTTGCATGGACTCTTCTCAAAGGTAGAATACTTGTGAAGGATGTGTTGTCCCATTTCGGCTTAGATATGGTGTCGAATTTGATTTGTCTGATCTGAAATGAGAGCATTGAAACTACGAACCAATTATTCGTACATTGTCTCTGGTCTTGGAGAGTTTGGATGAGATGCATGGGTTTGTGGGATGTGCTCTCGTGTGCCAGTGATAACCATCAAGAGTGGTCGGAAGGTTGGCAAGGTCTTTTCCTGTCACCCAAAAGTAAGAGAGTTTGGTGTATTCATTTCTTTGAGGTTTTTTGGACAATATGGGAGAGTAGGAATAATGTGATTTTCAAAGGCTATCGAGACCGCTCTGGACATGATTATTTTTAGAGTAGGTTGGTGGTTCAAGCACAACGGTGACGACTCTACTGATCCAATTCCATCATTGTTGCTAAATTTAAAAGAGCTCTGTATTGATAAACTTATGATCAAAACCTCCAAATCGGCCGATTGGTCTCTACCTCCTTCAAATGGTTTCAAGTTCAATTTGGACGGATCGACTAGAGGGAAGTCATGCTCAGTAGGGATCGGTGGTGTTCTTAGGGACTCGAAAGGTAAAATCCATTGCCTCTTCTCTTATTTTGTGGGAAACAAAGACTCGAACTCAATAGAGAACTTGGCCATCCTAAAGGCTTGTGAGCCGTATGCATCAAATACGATAATGATATGAAGTAGTGTCATTATTGCTAGCGATTCAAAAGTTGATGTCTCGTGGGTTAACATCAAAGATGGGATAGGAAATTTGAATCATGTTGACATTATTTATGACATCTTGAATTACATGAATTCTATGGGTGGAATTTCGGTGGTCTACAATGTAAGGGTTACAAATTCTTTCACCAATAAGCTCATGAAGATGGGTTCAATTATAGAAGGTGACAAGTTGGTTTGGGGTGATTTGTAACCTTTGTTCTGTTTTGGGTTGTCTTTTTTAGCTGGTTTGATGTGGTTGCCTTGACTGGTTTTGTTAGCAGGTTGATTGTTGTGCGGTTGTGCCCCATGTCTTCTTTTTTGTGCTTTTTGTTGTTTCTTGTTGTGGTGTCAGGTCTCAGGTCGCTATACTTGGGTTGTTCTTTTATTGGTTGAGGGGGTGCTTTTATTTGTGGGGTTGTTTGTTCTGTGGTGTTAGTTGTCAGGTGTTGTTGGGGTTTGTTTGATATGTTGCTTCCCGTTTGCCTTCGTTTCCAAGGGCTCGTTAAAAAAAACTGTTATTATATTATTATTCCACATATATAGTATAAATATTGTACGGATTATTAGTGACTGACTCTAATAGTTGAAAGGGTATGGATGTAAAAGTAATTAAATATATTTGTAACTTAATAAAACAAACAACTTATATCACTTATATTTAGTTTTCAGTGAAAAAAAAACTAACATCTTTTTCAGTTTCAGTTTTTAGTCACTATTTAGTCTTCAATACAATTAAGCACTGTTCAGTCTTCAGATGAAAAATCAAACGCAATCTAAGTCTTTGAGTAGGGGATATAGACTACCTGACTTAGTGAAAGTAGTATGCTTCTAAAGACAACTCGACCAATTGTTCTCTTCACTAATGAGCTTCTTCCAACTTCTCTCCTTGGAGTTGCTCGTGAGAATTCTCTGAGTTCGTGCAACGTTGTCTCTTCCCTAAATTGATTTGGCCTTACCAGCTAATCCTCATGAAATCAAAAAGGAAAACAAGTTAGAACAAAGATCAAGAAAAATATTCTTATGAACTGTTAACAGAAAATCAACTAGCTGTGTTCTAGGTCGATCTAACACCCTCGACCAGCTCTCCTTGAGCAAAGAAGAACCTATATTTCCAATTTGGATCACTAGTGGTAAGCTGGGAGATAAAGTGACATCGACCAAGACGAGCATCAATCAAGTATCTACCGCAACCAGTGTCGTGCTCCTTCAAGTGGTAGGTACATATGAGGTTCTAGAAAGAGAACTCAATTTTCAATTTTTTAGCCAAGACTTCTACAGACAAAAGGATCCTTCACCCATTAGGCATCTACTAATTCTAGGAAATTTTGAAAATATTTAGGAGTGGTCGAGCAAGAGAAGGAATTGGGAAACGAAGGCCAAGCTTGCAACGTGTAGAAACAAGTCTAGCCAGCGATCGACCAGTCGGATCATTTGAAGGATCTGGTTGTGAGAAGTTTGATCGATTTTGGCATTCCAAACTGAAATTGGAACATCCTAACAATCGAGGAAGTTAAGTTAGACTCCAGGTTGTCGATCAAAAATCTAGAAGTCTCATCTCCGGAAATTGAAGAACACTCTAGTTTAAGAGCTTTGGTTCAACCATTCTTTCTACGACTTTGGTCTCGCGTAACAAGACCCTAACATCTCCTACTCGACAATCATAAGGGGGCCGCGAGGGTCGCATCTTCCAAATGTTTAGAATCGGATCCCATGCCGAGTTCTGAGAGATCGACATCACTTAGATCCCCTCGATAGGCATCAATCACTCTATCCTATGATGGGTTTGACGAATCACCGCTTTGACTCGACAAATCTCTAAACGTTGTCGAACGAAAAAGCAAATTTAGCACGAAAGAGAGCGACAACCTACCTTAAAAGGGTAAGTGTGGCCTTAGTCACCGACTAACCGCACTAATCTAATATAGAATCCGCAATCAAGGTCTACAACTATCGATCAAAAATCAGAGATCGATAGCCTATGTCGAAGACTTATTCTATTTCCTATAAATACAATGATAAATGACGCAAAAAATTAAATCAAACACCGCATATTAGATACTATTTATAAAAGGTTTATCAAGAACACGAGAAACAAGCAATGGGATAGCATGATTCTTTAGAAAAACAATCAAAATTCATGCAAAAAAGCCAAAATCACACCAAATAAGCCAAAAATCACAAGGAATCATACAAAGCAAGGAAACAGAAAGAAATTGCTTAAACTTACTCGGGAATCTAGGAAGCATGAGGAATAAAAATTCGTCTGAAACTGAGAAAAACCCACGGCAACTGTTCCTATTCTTCTCCAAGCATCCAAGAAATCAAAGTGAATTAGAAAAGTGGGGAGTTGAAGAATAAAAAGAAAGAGGGGACACGTGTCGTCTCATGAAAGAGCAACACTTCATATCAACATACATCTCATGAAGAGATTCACATCTCCACATAAACCCATAAAGCGCCGGTTCAAAAATCGAATCGATCCCAAAATTTTCAAAGATTGCGCCATTAAATACCCTTGACATACCAGCCCTTAGAGATTCATGTAACGACAAAATCGAGTACGAACTGTGAAACTCTCGAAAGCTTTGGGTTCGACATATAATGTCGACCACTTCAGGATGAAATAGCGAAATATCCCCTAAAATAGTATTAGGTCGAAACAATTGTCAATCAAATAAAGCACAAGCATGTCACTAAGCTCACGTTCAACATATAAACTCGATCTCGTAGAAAACATTTTAACTCCCTGACTTGATGGCCATTCTTACATAGTGGATTGACAAACTGTAGTGGTTAAAAACAGGCCTACGGCCTAAAGGTCAAGCATATCAATGAATAGAGACCAAAACACGGCCCAAGTCCACTAGCCCACTGTCCAAAGACCTAAACGAAGCCCAAAACAGCCATCAAATGGCAAAGACCCATATCAGAACAGGCCAAAGTCGGACCTGGTCCACCATGGTGCCGGGTCAATTAGAAATGTGGTCAAATGCGTCATAAATAGCCTTGATCACACTTGACCATGGTCGAGCGTTATCCTAGAGCTTAATGTCAGACAAAGGCCATAATTGCTTTAATAACTAGATTCATATTGATCAAAACGGGTGATTAATGGTCCGAGATTCACGTCCTCGCATGAATTGACTAACCGTTGAAGGATCGTGGCCTTCACTATGAATATCAGGCCCCTTGTCAGAGAAAGGGGTCCTGCCTTTCACAACATAGACACACGAAAGCTCTAATACTATTGCTCAGCAATTTTCGTTCTTTAATTCCTCTTCGACGTCAAATTTGTCGAACCACTCCATTCTTCAATCTAGTCGATCCCAATCCCAGTAGAATCTGAACGACTTGGTTTCAATCTCAAGGTCATTCATAAGATAAACTCTTCAACACTTGTCATCGACCTTCAAAGCCTTGCCATCTCATTCGATTCGACACGTTGAACGTACGATTTGATTAATTTATCTCATGTTTTAGCTCAACTTTACTTCCTACAATATACTGACTTGAGCGTTAGAGAGTCCTCGACTGGGACCACCCCCCTATGTGGCTCAACGATCACTAATTTTCTCTTTGTTTCACAGGTTGCCACTGCCCTGCCCAGCTCGACAATTTATATGATTATAGATCCGACCGACTACACTCACAAAGATGAAGATCTTATTTGAGATGGATCTAGAGAAATCTCCATCTTTCATTTTTTTTCTTTTTTAAATTAAAATATTTTTAAATTACTAATTGTTTTTCAGTTTTTTTATTAAAAAAATTAGTCAAAAATACCATATTACCCCCATCCATTAAGAGATAACGGTAGAAAATTAACAACAGAGGATGTTAGTGCAATATTTTTCTAATGTCACGGAATGTTTATGTCAATATTCCCAAAACTGTCATATGAGTGCAATCATACCAAATCTCTGGGTATGTTTGTGCAATTACCTCTATATATCCAATAATGTATGGAGAAAAACATGCATGGAACGGTCTCACTGCCATATGGTGAGACCGTCCAATGAAAGTGTGTCATTTATATCAGGAACATAAAAATATATTTTTAAAGTACCACATGTCATATTTTCATTGGACGGTCTCATTGACACCGTCCCATGTAAGTTTTTCTCTAAAGTATGTGTCTTGTACTCTTGTTATGAAGACGTCTGTTACTTTTAGATTAAAAATATTTTTTTTTTGAAGTATTAGAGATTTACAACTGTTACAATTGGACTGTCGGGACCCTACCAAGATCAGAGAATACATATACGGCCGGGATAATTACTCCTATAAATCAGGAAAAAAAACCCCCTCACACATTTATAAAATGCGCATGTTAGGACTCAAACCCTTAACCACCATGTTGGAAGGGAGGGATTAAAAATATTATTATTATAATAAATAAAGGAAATTTCAGTTATATCTAATTTTATGTATTTCTCTTTAATATAGAAGAGAAAATATATACCTTTTAGGATTTGGTTTCTTATACATCATGAAATAATCTAACCTCTCTCTCTATATATAAGCAATTTTATTCCTACTACTGCAACTAAATTGATCTTCTTATTCTCTGGTTCATCTATTTGAATAATTTTAGGTACGTGATTACAAATTAATAAATATTTTAGGTTTTTTTAAATGTATTAATATTTTAGGTTATTAGTATGATTTTGCTATATTTATTATACTAGATTGTTATTTAAACGTTTTCAACTGCAACTATTTAGAAGTCAGTTTCAGCTATGTGTATTGTCAATACTAGGGTTTGCAATAAGATGGAAAATGATGTTCTTACAAATTCTTTAATCATGTATTTGAAAGGGAAATCATGTAGCAACTTAGTATAAATTCGAATATATATGATTTTAGAGATTTAAAAGAGTGTCGGGTTTTATTTTGATTCGTAAAGATGATGTCTATTTTATTTATTAATTTATATTATGTACGCTTGTACCATAACATATAAGACTAGACTCTATTACATTTGGTTTTTTAATAATTTTTTTTTAATATTAGTATATTTATCTTCCATTAACTTGAATAATTGTTTTTGTTTCCTCCAAAAACCAAAATCCTAGCTTCGCTCTTGTTAATATACTACTTGCAGAGGCGGCGATTCGAACCCAAAATATTTTTCAGATTGAATAAACAATCTTTTTCAGGCAGACATTAAAAAAAGCTTTTCGTCAATCAAGAGTCCAAAATTTGGGATAATAAATTTGCGGAGTCCAAAGATAGAGAATTGGCCCAACAATTACCCAAACACGTACAACAAATGATTTCAAAAATTTAATAATAATAAAAAATGACAAAGATCAATAACGGTGAGAAGGCACTTTGGCACGTAGGATTTATTTGAGATTGAACTATTTTAGTTAATATCCGGCATTTGGAAATGTTTTGAAACATGAGATTAATAATCCTAAAAGTAAAATAGTCTCGTAAACCACCTCCCAATCTTGGGACTATTTTTACAGTTGACTCCACTCACTTAGGCTTCAGATTAATAATCCTATAAAAGTAAAATAGTCTCATAAACCACCTCCCAATCTTGGGACTATTTTTACAGTTGACTCCACTCACTTAGGCTTCAGATTAATAATCCCAAAAGTAAAACCGCCTCATAAACACACACACACACACACACAACCCCCCCCCCCCCCCCCCCAATCTCAGGACTATTTTTATACTTGACTCCACTCATTTAAGCTTCATTTGAAGCGCAAGATTATACTATTTTACAATTATGGATTGGATATTATTGAATTGGATTAAATTAATACCATCATCTGTTTGTTGTGACGGAGGATCGGACTGAATATAATCCTATCTAATGTTTGGATTTTGCTAGGATTAGATTGGACAAAATTATATTAAGGGATAATATCAAAAACATCCCTCTAGTTTGAGGTAATTCGTCGTTCAGTCCACTGTTTTCCCATATTATTTTTTTTAGTTCATACCATTACTGTTATTTAGGTTTTCAGTCCCTACCGTCTAATTCTGTTAGGGTTCCGTTAGATAATTAAGGGTATAATGGTAATTGCAAGGTTACAAATAATAAATAATATTAAAATTAAAAATAAATATTTACAGAAATTAAAAAATTAAAAAAATCAATTGAATTTTTTTTAAAAAAATTAATCTATTCTCTTCTCTCTCCCCAAACCCTAATCTCTTCTCTTCTCTTTCCCCAATCTCTTCTTTCTCAAACACACTGCCTCCAATCCCACCATCTTCCCTAAACCCAATTCTTCTTTCTCCACAACCGCCTCATCACCACAACCACATATCGTGGACCATCCCAGCTCCGCCGCCGACCAACCCATAACCTTTCGACATCGATTTTTTTTAAAAAGGTGTTTCATTTTATATTTTGGGATTTGATTAAACAAAATGAAGTAGATGGATCTGAGTTTGAGTTTGTGATGGTAAAAGATGGACATGTGCTTGTGTTTGATGAAATTCGTTTAGGCAGATGGATCTGGAGGTGGTGGCCAAGGTTGATTTCGATTTACGTTTGAGTTTGGGTGATTTTCAACACCCACATCATCATCATCTCCAGAAATCATCACTCATACCATCTCCACTCAAGAAATCAACACCCACATTTTCTCTCGAATCTCTCTCTATCTAGCAAATCCCACTATTCACGAATGGGTTCTGATTTGTGTCGATTTGGCGATCGGGGAGATCGAGTGCCAATGGGGTTTGGTGGTGGTGGTGTGGTTCGATTCTGGGTTCAGGTGGTGTGGTTCGGTTCTGGTGGTGGCGATGATGGTGGCCCGATTCTGGGTTCTGGTGTGGTGTTTTAGTTCTGGGTCTGGTGGAGGTGTTGGTTTGCGATGAATCAGATGATGTTTTATTTTTCAAATTTCAATTTTGTGTTTTTTTGGCTAGTTAAGAATTAAGATGAATCTGGTGGGTGTGTTTTGGTTTTCTGGTGAGGTTTGAGATTGATGTTGTACTGTTGTCTGTTGTTGCTTATGATTGATGATGAAGATGTTGTTTGAGATTGATGTTGATGCTGATGAAGAAAAAGAAGTCCTGGGAATTTTTGATGATGATGATGAATTGGGAAATGTCCTAGAGAATTTTTGGTGGTGATGATGATGAATTGGGAAACTTTTGTATGTAGATTTTTGTTGGTATAGAGCTGAAAAAAAAATTATTTTTTTTAAGAAAATTAGTTTGTGGGGATTTTGTAAAGAAATTTTTTTGTTGGGATTTTTGTCAGTATAGGATTTTTTATTTTTCAATATTCTTTTTTATTTTTTTATTTTTTATTTTAGTTTTGTAAAAAAAATTTATATTTGATTAATTATTTTAATATTCTTTTAATTTTTTTTAAATGAAATATTTACTGAAGGGGCATCAGAGTCATTTTACCCTTTTTTAACAGAAAAGTTGACAGAAGAACTATTTTTAACAATATGGAAAAACAGTGGACTGAACGACGAATTACCTTAAACTAGATGGATGTTTTTGGTATTATCCCTTAAATTAATTTGTAAATTTAAAAGGTAAAGTTATATTTAAAGCATTTGTTATTTAAAAAATTATTTCTAACTTTTAGGGGTCGTTTGTTTTTTTCACTTAAAACTTAATGGGTCTGAATTGAACTCATTAAGTTGTTTTGTTTGTTTTTTTAAGTGGTCAGACAACTTAAAAATATCAAAAAAATAACTTAAAATAAAAAGTAAGAAATCTTGACTTTTAACTTAATTCCAAATCACTGGATTACAATTAAAATATTCTCTTCCAAGTCTATCCTCCAAAAAAAGATATATTTCCAAATTTATCTTAATTTAATATGGTGTAAAAAAATTTCTTTTAACATATTTCTTATTTTAAACATGTTTTAGAAAAGAAAAAAAAAACCCTAATTACTTCTCATAATGAAATTTTTCAAGGATCGAACAATTCAATTTCTCTCATGTCAAATCCCGGTAAGAACTCTTTATTTATTTATTTTTATCTAACTATTCGTATAATACTCAATAAATTTGTCTATTATATTAAGTAGATTTCGTGGCTCGAAAAAGTTATAGAATTATTATATATAAAAAATTTAAGAACCTTTCTTTTATTTGGTTTCCGGTGCATATGATCCAAGAAACCAAAAAAATAAAAATGGTTTTAGGAATTTTATTCACCGGAAACGTGGACAACATATAAAATTGAACTTGAACTTTTTTTTTGATAATAAATTTAACTTAAACTTTGTTTGCAGAATATACAAAATTATATTCTTTGATTGATTTTTTATTTTATTAAATTGAACTTTGTAAAAAAAAAACATACAAAATGTTATAAATAATGGTGCATGTTAAATTTTCTCATTAATTACTATGGGTATAAATGTAAAATTACTTATTTTCAGACAGTTTTATTTTTAAAAAAACAAACATGTTGACAGTATATTCAGATGTGAGGAAAAAAAAAAACATATCATTCAGATTCAGATTTCAGTCCCTATTCAGTCTTCAGAAAAATTCAGGACTGTTCAGTGTTCAGACAAAAAAACAAACGACCCCTTAGTTTTTTATTTGTTTTGATTGAAAATTGCCGTTTGTAAAAGTATAAAAAAAAAAAATCACTAGGTTAACAATTTTTTTAAAAAATTATTATTTTGCTTCAAAAAAAGTTATCATTTTGTTAAAAGGATCTCCAATTCTCCACCATTGGATGGTGAAGATCAAAAAAAAAATTTACAAAAATTGAAAAATTAAAAAATCTGGAAGAATCTCCACCCAGATCTCTGTTCATGGAGAGATCATCTCCATCAATATGCCAGTATTGAATTTTAAAGACAGGAAACTTATATGGTTTAACAACAATCACAACAATCTTGTTAAAACACAAATCAAACAAATCCCAACTAGTTCTTCAACTAAAAATTTGATGTTTATTTCAAAAGCAATTAAAGATGACCTTCGTCCAAACCAGTGGGATCTTCCCAGCCTGGAAACCAAACCAACAATTTAACTCTTATCAACAAAATCAACCAACTTCGAACAGCAAACCAGATCGAATCAAAACATGTAGATCCATCAGATCAGACAAAAACAAACCATAGAAACCCAATTCAACCGAAAAGCAGTTTTTCATTAAAAAAATTTGAATCGAAAAGCAAAGCAAACCCATCTAGAAAAACATATTAAAAAAAAAACAATCAAAACTATGTAAAATCATCAAGAAGAATGAAACCCAAAAACGAAATGAGTGAAGTGAGATGACGGAGAGAAAACCACTGAGATGCAGTGATCTCTTGGAGAAAAAATATAGTTCTAGGATAATTAAAAGGCTCCGTCTGTGTAAGTGTTTTTCATCTGTAGTTTTTTGAAGATAAAAACGAAAATGATAACGGTGTTTTTGGTTTTAATTTTTAAATCTAAAAACACGTCTGGTAGAACGTACTAAAAACGGTATTCTAAAGATAAAAACAGAAATATGCGTATGACAGAACGTACTAAAAACTGTATTCTAAAGATAAAAACAGAAAAATACGTCTGATAGGTTAAATGAAAAATATCAAAATTTGTAACATCAATTTCAATTTTTATTTATATTTTTACATTAACCTGAAATTATAGAACAGTTTAATTAGATATTTAGCAATTTAATTTTTGTTTAACAAACCCTAACATCAATTTATATGTTAATTCTCTCTCTCTCTCGATTACCATTTTTTTCGATCTCCTAATGCTTCAATTTTTATACTAAATGCCACAAATTCATCCCAAAACGAGATTGCAATTATATATATAGTCTTGTTGATAACAATAATATTGAAACCAATACCCAGAAAATAATGAAACCAATAATTGGTACCAATAATTCAGTTTGGGATTGAAACCAATACCCAGAAAAACTACCCAGACAACTCATTTTTTTGTGGTGTTGGCTTAATGCCTCTGATCCCTTCTCTCAATGAAGTTCAATTGTTAAAAAAAAAATAACAATTGGTACCACAACACCCATGTTGAACACATAATACCCAGAAAAAATACACTCATATTTGACAATCAAATCAACAACCAATAATACTGCATATAGTCTAAGATTATCTCCACCACAAATCAGTTACTAATAGCTTCTCCATTATCAAGCTCAAGAGTCCAAAATCTTTAAAAAGAAAAAAATATAAAAAAAATTGGAACTTCCTCCGGGCCGGAGGAGGATCTCACCGCCTCCGGCGTCGGCTCATAGAGATGAAGAAGGGCTGCGGTCGAAGAGGAGGAGGAGAAAACCAGCTGTGAAGATGAAGAAGGAGACACGAAGTCAACGATCTATGAAGATGAAGATGAAGATGAAGAAGAACAAGAATAAGGAGAAACGGTGGTAGTGAGTCTATGACTCTGTAAACAAAGAAGAAAAGAAAAGTGAGAAAAAAAAGTTAAAAAATTTATCAAAAAAAAATAATAATAATATATATATATATAACAAAACGAAAAACAAAAACAAAAACGAAAAAAGTTTTTTTTTTTTTTTAATATTTCACTGTTAACACTAATTTTGTTTTTATTTTTGAAAATAAAATGAAAAACGGTTAACGAAGTCGAATTCGAAATTGTTTTTGAAAAATATAAACGAAAACATACTGAAAAACAGCCGCAGGATGGGACCTAAACCTATGGGGTGTGTGTGTTTATTTTATCCAATTTGAGCATATTAATACACATCAACACACTTTTATCATGTGTATTATTATGATTGAAGTTATATTACTGACATGGTTAAAATGTGATGATGTGTATTAGTATACTCAAAATATTTTCAAAGTTGTGTGCTCATCGAGAGAAAAATTGAATTTTGAAAGCCGATGGTATAAGAACTCTTTCAACTTACTTTGATACGCTTACCATAGCCCAATATAGCAGAAGGCTTCATACATTGGGCTTCATAGCCCAGCCCATTATCTGCACTACTACTTGAAGTTGAAGTGGATTGCACATCTGGGTAGGTTTGACCTAAACCCATGGACTATTTGAAGTTGGGATTGTTTGTCTCATCTCATTTAAAGTTTGTTTGGTTGGGCTTTTGAAAAATATATATCGGTAAAAGATCTATTTGTAGTAAATCTATTAGAAATAGAGTTTTGAAAAAAAATTATAATTGTTTGGTTGGTATATTTAAAAAAAAAAGGTCTATTTGAAGAAACATATCCTCGTAAGCTTTTATTTAGCAGAAGTTTAAACTCTACTAGCCTCTACTTAATTTAAAATAGACAATCTCAAAAGTTAAATCAAACAACTCTAAAAAACTCAAATAGACGTTTGTAGACCTTTTGAGGTAGTAGAAACCTCAAGCAAACGAGCACTTAGAGGCACCAAAAGATTAGGATTGTAATTCCAAAGATTATCCAATCCCACAAATAGTCTTAGCTACCAAACGTAGCCTTAATTCATCCCACCAACACACACCAACCCACCGTCTGTTTCATCACATTTCTACTATCTCCTCTTTCATCACTTCTCTATCATAATATCTCAGCAAATCTTTGTTTTTGTGCATCAATGACACCTTCATATGCCATTATCAGGCTCGAATAAATCTTCATTTTAAACTCTCAGTCGAACGTTCAAAAGCTATTTCTTTCTATATGTCTTACAATTTTTTCTTTTTGAAAATAAGGATTCATATAAAAAATGAGAATATCAATATAATTTTTTTTGAACTAGTAAAATAAATCTAACCATTCCAAAGGTTTTGAAGAGTTAACATTTTTTTTCTTCAAAAAATAAAATGCTATTGAGTTATATCCTAAATTTGAAATCATATATTTTTTTGACATAATAAATTTCTGTTTTTGTTCTTTTTTTGTCTGCTCAAACCGATTTGAGGAAGTACAATATTTAAAAATGATTTAATTTAATTATAGTTTAAGCATATAATAAACAATTCATCAAAAAAAATTTAATCCAATCCCATGTCATTCCAAATATGATATTGGACAATTTTAGTCATATCACTTGTTACATCAAATAATAGATAATGTTATATTTAATCCTATCCAATTTGATCCAATTCCAGTCCGATCTAGGTCCAATCCAATCACACACACCAAATGGAGTCTTTTATGTTTGTAAATGGTAAGAGTTAGAGTTAATTTAAATATGATGGAAGTGTAGGAAAAAAAAAGTTATAGTCGTAGAGTTTGATTAACAACACAACTCTGATGTTTTTTTTTTCCTTTTTTTTGTTATAAAAAAAATAGACATTAAATGACAATTTGTTAAAGTTTTAAAAAAAAGAGAATAATATAGAAAATTAATTATCTATTTGTGTCATAAATAAAATGAAAAATGAAACAAGGTTAACGTGAAAAAATTAAGGGAAAATTGCACAAACTTCCCATGATTTTAATTAATATTGCACTCAGATGCAGCTTTTACTAAAATTACATACACTTCCCCTGCTTTTCATTGATTAATTGTTTGACTAGCCTTAAAATTTAAAATGACTAAATTACCCCTGAATTAGTTATTTTATTATAATATTTATTATATTTGAGGATTTTATTATAATAAAATTAATTAACTAACAAATATTTTTTATTTAAACTGTTAGGGATTTTATTACAAATAGAACCTAATTAATTAGCTAACCATTTTTTTTAAAAGAAAACATTTTTATCAATTTGTTTTTATTTTTATTTAAAAAATGTTTTTTTAAATAAAAAAATTGTTAGTTAATTAATTATGTTCTATTTGTAATAAAATCCATAACCGTTTAAATAAAAAAAATGGTTAGTTAATTTATTTTATCAGTAATAAAATCCACAAATATAATAATTAACATAGGGGCAATTTAGTCATTTAAAATTTTAAGGCTAGTTAAACAATTAATCAATGAAAAGTAGGGGAAGTATGTACAATTTTGATAAAAGTTACATCTGAATACAATATTGGTTAAACTCATGGGAAGTTTATGCAATTTTCCTAAATATTAATGTTGTTCATCACACGGACAAATAGTGTGTGGAGAGAGCCTACCTCTTCTAAAAGCAATCCCGCGCCCTTGACGCCAAGAAATGATTTTTTGAATTCAGAGAGAGAGCGCTTTTAGCCACACGTCACCCACCCAGTCCCAGCTTGGTTGTCCTAAAACCTCTCATTTCAAACTCCGACAACACAGAAAACACTTTAGAAAAAATACAAATAAAATCTTCTTGATTCTTACTTACCCTAAAATAACTTCTTCACTTTCATTTCACTACTTGTGTTGTTTTTTCAAATTAAAAGAAAACCAAACCCAGAAACATCTCTGATGATGATGATGTTCATTTAGTCCATTTTACAAACTCATCGAAACAAACATCAACAGAACAATTTTGCGTCCTCAAAATGGCGACAAGGTACCATTCGTACGATTCGCGTTCTTCAACATCCTCGTACTTCTCAGATCCGTCGTCTTCTACAGAGCTCAAAATTACCTCCCAGAAGCCCACTCCAACTTCGCGTGCGATAATCAACTCGAAACTGCCCACTACAAAGCCTAATAATAGCAACAATTTGACTACAATGGTCAAGAAGTTCATGGAGATGAAATCATCATCATCATCTGGAGGAGGAGCAGGAGGGTCGTCGCTGCTGAGAAAAAAAGGGTCGTCGAATCGGGGGCTGGTGATACCAGCGGATGTGTTAGCGGAGGATCTGAAGAAGACGGCGAGGAAGGCCGGGAATTTCAGTGGGTTGCAGAGGAAGTTGTTTGGGAACAAAACGGAGACGAAAGCGCTGGTGGAACTGAAGGGATCCGGAAACAATGCAAATACGAGGACGCTGGCGATGGTGTTGAGGAGCGAGAGGGAGCTTTTGAATGCTAACAAGGACCAGGAAATGGAGATTTCTCAGCTCAAGTTGTTGCTTGAAGAAAAGAACAATGAAGTGAGCTCTTTTTCTTGTGCTTTTATTTTTGACTTGGTTCTGTTTCCAGATTTTTTGATTCTTGTCTACAGTTTGTCAAATTAAGATATAATTTTGTGGGTCCTGAATTTGTTTCAATTTTCGATTATCCCATTTCACATTATAAGTATACTTGCTGAGTTCAATAATTGCACATTAATTGCATGCTTAACTACTTTAAATGAATGTGAAAACAAGGTTTAAGATCTGTGCTGTTATGGGATTTGCAGGTTGAGAAGCTGAAAGATTTGTGCTTGAATCAGAGGGAAGAAATTAAGGCATTGAAGAGTGCTATATTGTTTCCAGATGTTATGAATCCTCAGCTTCAACAACTTTTAGAGAAGCAGGGTTCAGAGTTGAAACAAGCCAAACAAGTGATTCCAACTCTCCAGAAGCAGGTCACTTCTCTCACTGGCCAGCTCCAGTACCTTGCAGAAGATCTTGCCGAGGTATAAAAATTGTACAAGTCTCACTCTTTGTTATTTGGAATCGACGAATCAATGAGTGATTGGAGACTTGGTTGGATTTGTATTGCTGATTATATTGCTTGAGCAGGTTAAAGCAGAACAATATTCGGCTAGGAGAGGCTTACAGTCTCATGGGAGCTGTCCGAGGACACCGACATATGATCATGAAGAGGCTGCTAATTCTTTGGTAAGGATGAATTTATATTGAATTCCCAGTTGAAATTGTTTGAGAACTAGTACTAAATAGGAAATCTAAGCAGATATAATCTCTATTGGGATCAGAATTTCCCTTTTTGTCATTGTCGACATTTCTGTAACATAATCAGTAATTCTGTGATCAAAATTTGTTTAGGAATTCAGCTCTGAAGATGCAACAACCCCTGGTAGTCCAGACGAGTTGTTTCTCAAGGATTTGAATCCCTGTTTAACACCCTTTTCAGCCAAGACAAAGTCCAAGGTAGCCAGAAAATCCTACTTTAAATTATATAAATCCCTGAAACATTTCATACTATGATAATAATCAACTGAGTGGATGGATATCTTGTAGGAATTTGAGGCAATGAGCTATGATTCTCCTAATGATGGAAGCTTATCTCAGAGCAGCATGCAAATGAGCAGTGAGTTTGGTTTTAATTCTCATAGCAGGAACCTATCTAAAAGCTCTGATTGTTGCCAGACTTCCAACCCACAAAGTAGAATGGCTCGAGCATCTCGAAAGTCAGATGAAAGCAAACGTACATATGGAAAGCAAATGCTCCATAAAATTTTCTGATCATTGCTTGTCAGTCTGTCACTGAAATTTTTTCTTGTTTTTAGTCACCCTAGTTGTTTTGTTATTTTGATTATCTGCTGATCAAACCAGTGTTTGATGATTTAGAGTCAGGGAAGTAGCTCCTTGTCGTTGATGTACATTGTGCATTTGAGCTCATGAATAAAGAGTGAAAAGTGATATATGTAAGTTGGATACTCTTATCTTATATATATATATATATATATATATATATATATATATATATGGGATGAGCAATCAGCAATGAGCCATGATTTGCTGTTAATTAAAAGTTGTACGTTTCAGTTTGGAATTTATTGTTGTCAACTGGTTGGGTTAAAAGTTCATTCCTTTCCTGCAAGTACTTGAATTTGTTTCTAGATTTGGGTGGAAGTCTTATCAGAACTCAGAAGGTCCCATGTCTGAATTTCTCCTTGTGATTTTATCATACGCCTGTGTCTACATTTGGTTAGTTATGGCATTGAATAGCTCTTGCATGCTCCAACGGCCCAACCTTTGCTTGTCATGCCAGTCTTGGTTGTACAACAAACAAGAAATTTGAAGGGCAATCATTCTTAAAAAAAGAAAAGAAAAAAGAAACCATGTCCTAAAATGGCAATGTCAACATGTCTGCAAGAAACTTTAAAGAAAAGATGTATCACGTAATGTAACAGCGCAAGCTTTCTAAAACACATTGATTGTTCAACTGTTAAAAGATTCAGAGAAGCCAAAACAATTCCTTCCCAAATTCTTCAATCCTCATGCCATGGAGGAAAAATATGGACAGAAACCGATCAAAATCAAGGATGTTGCACATCCTAGGTACTTCTCATTTTTACTTTTGGCTTAATGTCTTCATGTTCATTTGTCTCAATCAGTCGGTGGTGGGCATAGATAAATGTCTAGGAATAGGTGACCATCTTTTGCAAAACTTACTTGCAAACACGACACGAAATCACCATATTTAGTGTTTGGATCAAATTTGTTAGAACACACAATGGGACTAACAATGTTTTGAAATGAAGGGGGATACTTTAAATGAATGCGAAAACGGATTTTATATAATGTCACTGCTGTTAAGGAATTTGCAGTTTGAGAAGCTGATAGATCTGTGCTTAAAACGGAGGGAAGAAATTAAGGCAAGAACATATATTTGAAGGATAACCTAACCAATCGAACCCAGTTTCCATGGTTTCGATTAATTCGATTGCCAACCAAAACCACCAAAACCTGGTTTTGGTTAATTCGGTTACTAACTATAACTCAGTATAAGTTCTTAGAAGTGCTGTATGTCTCTCAATGTCTTTAATCACCGAAATTTTGATTAAAGTTTAAAGTGCTAACAAGTTGGATATGCAACTTAAATGTTGATTTTTGTGAGCTTAATTGTCTATCGTGAATGTTGAATGTATTTTGTAACTGGTATTTCGAAATATTCAAAGACCATGAAAAATTTAAGTCTCGATTCAAAAGTCCAAAACAAAAATGCTGAAATTCAGTTCTAAAATAAAGTAGCTTAAAAAGCCAGAATTTTTCATCATAGCAGAGTCATAATCAAAATCTTCAAACTTACTTTATTAAGTAAGAATAATCAAACACATACAAGGACTACAAATTGTGTATCAAAACAAGAGCAGGTACTACAAATCCCCAAAAACATGTTCAATTATACAAAAATGAAAATGACAGGTTTAGAAACAAATGGCATGTACATGAATCAAGGGAGCTTTATTGAGACTGTTTCAACCCCAGAAGAAAAACAAAAAGAATAGAAAAACTCCCAAGGAAAAATAAAGGACACTACCAAGAGGCATGCATGTATAACAAGATTGTAATACAGAGCATTTACATGAGTAAGGGAAAAAAAAGTAAGAATAAATAAATAACATCTAATTACTCTATCAAAATTGAACTCCCCTCAGCAAAAGCAGTCTCACGATAATGATGAAGAAGGGATCAGCCGGTATGGATGATGTGTGGCCAAAGGAAAGATTTCCATAGAAAAGCTGCGTAGGATAAGAGACTTTTACCAATTATGCAACTCTGCGGTGATGCCTTTTACCACAGGGTGATATTCTGTGTGCATTTGCCTGTTGGCCTTTTCTGAACCGGGTTGCTCAAGCCACTCGTTGTATAAACTTTTGACAAGAGGATTCTTGAAGGGATTGGCTACCAACACCTATTATTCATTAAAGAACCACCGGTTAAAACATAAAGCACAACCACGATCAATTTACATATAGCAGTTGATATCTGGAGATGTTGGATAAAGATAAAGATGGATCAGATGGGCAAATACATTGAGATTATGGACTTTGCATTTTTCTGGTAAGCATATATGAGTATATTATTTTAATCATTGCGAACTTGAATGAATTTTTAAGTTGAATTTCATGGATTATCTTTTAACTGCAATCAACTAACATCTTGTTGATGATTGATGAATTAGGTAGAATAAACCAAAACATCATCGAGTGTTTCTATATTTAAAATCTAGCAGGCCTAAGAAAACCATAAGTTAAAGTAAAAGAAGACAATGACGACAGATAAAACACTTACATTTTCCATTTAGATGGTTTCTAACAACTGAATCAATTCCTTCGGAGATTGCCCTGGCTTGGGCTTGATTTGTCCCCCACCATTTAAGCAACCTGTTTAATCAGTACGTTTGCCTATTAATAACAACTCCAATTTACACAAATTCAACACACATGACCAATCATGAGCAAATAAATTTAAATTTTTAAAAATTTAAAAGGGATGAGGAAAAGAAGAAATTCAACCTGAAGGACATGCCATGACCTCCACAAAATGATAATCATATTTTCGCATTTTCACTTTCTTGACAATGTTTTGCAGGTTCTATGTTAAAGATGGAACAAGATGTTAAGACATCGACAACATGCATACGTATAAGTATGCCCCAGAATTTTCAATGCTACGTAATAAATAAAGTGCCCAAAGGTGCAGCATAGGTAAACTGAGATCACATATTTAATTGATCTTATCTTTTAACATAATGGAGAGAAAGGGAAATTTCAGTCTGAGGACCTAGTGCCATTCTCCATACTGTTATAACAATTATAGAGACTGATATACTGATTGGTAATGATATGTTTGTCATTACTGAATGTTGTTAATATTTATACAAATACAATGGTCAAATATACACAGATGATATAATCCTAAAATTATGCATATTACAATAATGAGAAACCAAATACAGGGGATGCTCCTAAACTATAGGGTTGACTATTGATTGCTCTTGATTTCTGGATTGAATTGATGACTGGGATTCCTTCCTATCATGCCCCCACAAGATGGTGCTTCCATCGGAGAAACGAAAAAACGTGACTTGACAAGAGGCTTGGTAAGAATGTCAACAAGTTGGTCATGTGTAGAGACGTGGGCAACCTGAAGGGAGCCATTCAGGACTTTTACCCGCACGAAATGATAATCCAAAGCAATATGCTTCATGTGTGATTGAAAAACAGGATTAGCACATAGGTACGTAGCACCAATATTGTCACAAAGTAGTCGAGGAGGCTTAGGAAGATGGATGCCTAATTCCGTGAGAAGATTTGGTAACCCAAGTCAGTTTAGCTGCAGCTGAGGCAACAGAACGATACTCGGCTTTTGTTGATGATCGAGCAATAGTACGCTGCTTCTTTGAACACCAAGAGACAAGATTGCCACCGAGAAAAATAATATATGCCGAGATTATGCCGAGATTGAAGTGTAGTCAGCACGATTACCCGCCCAATCAGCATCGGAGTAAGAGGTAAGAGTAAACGGCGAAGTAAAAGATCATATGCAATAGTGTGCTTCAGATAACGAAAAAGACGTTTGGCAGCAGTCCAATGAGTCTGATTTGGAGAGTGCATATATTAAGCTAATTTATTGATGGCATATGCTACATCGGAACAAGATAATGATAAGTACTGGATGCCACCAATTAAACTGCGATATTGAGAAGCGTCAACTAACGAGGATCCATCTTGAAGTGTGAGACGAGTTGTTGCACTAAGAGGTGTGATTGTTTCTTTGATACCCTCCATTTTGAACTGCTCCAAGAGATCACGGATATATTTCTGCTGGGATAAGAATAATCCGTGAGATGTAGAGATGATTTCCACACCAAGGAAAAAAATGAAGATGTCCAAGATCTTTGATGGAAAATCGATGCGAGGGAGCATCGATAACGTCATGAATAAAAGCTTGAGAATTTCCTGTAATTAACAAGTCATCAACATAAACAAGAAAGTTGATTAGAATAGACTTGTTAGTATAAACAAATAATGATGAGTCCGATCTTGAGTTCACAAAACCAAATGACGTAAAGAATGTCTTCAACTCATTGAACTAGGCATGAGGCGCTTGTTTCAAGCCATAGAGAGACTTGTATAAGCGACACACATAGTTGGGTCAAGATTCATCAACAAAACCAGGGGGTTGGGACATGTAAACTTCTTCAGTGAGATGGCCGTGAAGAAACGCATTGTTGACATCAAGTTGATTTATGTACTACCCACGAGAGATAACAATAGAGAGAACTAGCGAAATGGCAGTGGGTTTGACCACACGGCTAAATGTCTCTTTGTAATCGAGACCCAGCCGTTCATGAAAACCTTTGGCCACAAGGCTGGCTTTGTAACTACTAATGCTATTGTTGGGATTCCACTTAATGCGAAGACCCATTTGCATCCCACAATGTTCTAATGAGATTGACGAGTAACTAATTCCCATGTGCTATTGTTTATGAGAGCAGTTAATTCTTCACACATAGCATCTCTCTATTTTTTTTATCTTTTAGAGCATGGTTGATTGACAGTGGTAGGCTCAATTGATAATGGAAATGGATGTTTGGTGGCAGTAAGGGTAAATATTGTTTTGGGTTTGAATATCTGATTTTTCGATCGTGTTTGCATGGAGTGTGTAGGAGGGACAAAGGGTGGTAGTGTGGGGTCTGGTTGAGAGAACACCTCATTTGGAGAAGGATTCGAACAAGCTTTATGAGAAGGATTCGCCAAAGAGAGATCAACTACAAGGGGGTACCACTTGATTGCATGAGATCATTATTGCCATGATAACTGAACCTTGACTCAGGAGAGCATTGTGAAGATTGATTGGAAGATTGAATTGATTGATTACCATGATTAGAGGAGAGACAGATGTCAAGTGAATGAGGAGAAGATTGAGGGTCCAAAGTTGTTGGTGATAAAGGAGAATGTACATGATAGTGGGATTGTTATACTGATTGGTAATGATATGTTTTTCATTACTGAATGTTGTTAATATTTATACAAATACAATGGTCAAATATACACAGATGATAGAATCCTAAAATCATGCACATTACAATAATGAGAAACCAAATACAGGGGATGCTCCTAACTATAGGGTTGACTATTGATTGCTCTTGATTTCTGGATTGAATTGATGACTGGGATTCCTTCCTATCAACAATAATTAACAAAACTTATGCTTTGAAGAGAAACTTTTCACATGCCTACAGGGTGACCATAATTTGAGATGAAAAATTACTTCTAGAGTCGTCTCCCGAAAATCAGAATTCCTTATGGTTTTAAAACTCAGTTGGCTTTCAATTACTCTTCCAATGAGTGTTTTGGCAGCATATTGGAAAACTGTCTCTGTATAACCTCCAGAGCTCCCAGACACCCCAAAAAGGTGTCATTCTTTATCAACATTTGTAAACCTGCACACCAAATTCTATTTCTTTTTAGTAATCACTAACTTTGTGGGCCATATGCAGGATCTCTTACCTCATTAACGGTAGTTCTTACATTCTATCTAGCGGTGACTCCTCTAATCCTTTAAAATGGGTTTCTTTAAACTGTAAAACATATAAAAAAAATCACACAATTTTAAAAATCATAAAGCAAGGTGAACAACAAGAGTGTTCGTAGAAAATACTACAATGAAAGCCTGGTCTCACCTGTATCAAATCCAAGACTTCACCGGCTGTTAAGACTGAATCAACCTCTGTAATCTTTAGACCTTCATTCTGACAGGTTTCTTCTTGAGTTTCCACTTGAAAGACAAAGTCGTCCCTGGAAGCCTCAAACTTCTTATCATAACAAGGCATCACAGTCACATTGTAAATCTCGTCTGACCTATTAGAAATATCCTTCATTAAGCTTTAGACACAAAAACTACTTAAAGTTGCACTTAAATTAAAGCTCAGCATACATTATTTCTCATAACTCATAACATGAAGACACATTATATACAACTATAAAAATAAAAATATGGTTCCAGCATGATACGTAGAGTCTTGAGTGATAAGTGTACCTGAAACCCAACTTGTGGCATAAATGAAGTTTAATGGTAGCCCCAACTGTTTGCTGGGGGCTCTTCACAAATGATATATAAGGCAGAATATATGATCCAAGTTGTTTTTCAGCATAGCAAATCCAACCTATAATAAGAGAAAGATATTCATATAACGTTTTCACGAATGAGATAGACCTCATTCCACAGCCATCCAGTTCTCTACACAACAACATCCTCATTCTCTATCTCTCTCTCGTTGTCATTCACATATATATACATATACATATATATATATATATATATGTAAGTTCATGCATCTCTGTGTGTACTGCAGTGCCACTGCACATGCCAGGCATTCATGTATAGAGATAGTAGTTTATCTATAAAATAACATATGAAATGGGTATCTGGACATGCTGATGAGAGCATGGGCAGTGATGATTTAGACCTTTCATCATTAGATGCTTGCCTAAGTTTGAACCTAGTAATAAACTCGTTACAAGTTTCAATAAGCGTTATGTCTTGGTTGCAGCTTGTATCAAATACAGCCTTAACTCCCAAAGACTTCAATAATGTGGTAACTTAAAAACCTGAAAATTAGAAAACAGATTCCAATTATAAATTGCATATACAAATCCAACAGCTACACTTAAACAATCACTGATTCGAAGTCTTCTACCTAATATGTACTATGTTGATATAACACATTCCAATCCCTGGCATCATAATCACTAAGAAAAATACCCAGTTGCTTAAAACCCTAAAGCTCTATCACTCTCAACCATTAGAAGCTTACAAAACTAGAACCAAAAAAAACCTTGAAATTCGTTAAGAGTCAAGACCTGAAGCGGAGAGAGCCCAAAAGGAACAGCAAGAGAAGCTCTTGATTGTGGTGAGAGCAAAACAATAACCGCATTCCCTTGATCGTTTCTGAAAAGTTAAAATCACATTTTTTTCACATGGTAATTAATTAAGAGTTTGAAAAATGGAGATTTTGATAGCAACAAATTAGTTGATGTGTGGTAGTTGATTCACTCAACTACATGAATTAATGGCATGGGTGACTTCTTTGCCTACAAACAGAAGCCAATGTTACTCCACTCTTCTCATCCCAAGCTAACAAGCTCTTCACTTCTTTCTCCCTTAAAATGTTCTTTCCTCTTATTTGAAAGAAAAATTATAGTTCTCTCCTAAAATATTAGAGAAAGTTTGTAATCGTTTTTGATATAATAAAATCCTTATGGTCTTTATCCGTGAATGTTTCCCTCATATTGACGGTTTTACCACGTAAATTTTGTGTCTATTATTTTTATATTATATTTTATTCTCAATTCGAATTTATACCGGGAATCGAAAATGCTAATTTCATAACAGCTTCTCTAGCATCACAGTCTCTGCTTCTCAAGCATCACAGTCTCTGCTGATGTTATACATCAACAAAAAAAACACTTATTTAGATTATCAACCCAACTGCAAGCTAGACAATCTTTGAGTGATATTTGGACTGGTTCAGTTTGCTTTTTATTGGAAATTGAAACCTGAATTCGCCAAAAAAAAAAAAAAAAAACTTTAAATTTACAACAATTAAATAAAAGGGTATTTATAAAAACAAAAACGAAGCTAGAAACTTTATTTACCTGGGGTTTATCAGGGTTCTTGAAGGTAGCTTTTTTGAGTGAAACGACGCAGTTTTGAGAAGGGGCTGTGAAGTCATTGAGATCTCCTATCCTTAGCGTCGGTGAAAACTTCTCCGACATCACTCTCTTCAATAATCTACAACTGAAACTGCTCGATTGTTCGATAATCGATGACTCAGAGCTTGATTTTAGGGTTTATATTTAATTTTGTAATTTTTACTTTTGGGAGATTTATAGTTTAAAGAGAGAGACAGAGTCACAGAGACATGTTTGGTTTGGTGAGAGTCAAAGGCGGTGATTTTGGAGGGATAAATTCACTGGGCAATGAGGATGACAGACCAATTATATTCGATTGTCATATTGGTGAGCTTGGAGGTTTTTGTTAGTTAAAAACTTATGGCAGCACGTGTCGACCACAGGTCTAAAACAATTGGCGATGGATGGCCGCGATAAGCTAGCAGCACACAGTTTGAGTCCTATTTCATCTCTTAAATTAAATGAAAATTTAAAAATATTGCAAAAATGGAGCTCACTCACACGAATCACAATGAACACAGCTGCGTGCCACCCCTCCACTCCACATTTCAAATCCAAATTTCTTTTCATTTCCACTTAAATCCACGTATATTTTAAATCCATTGAAAAACACATAAAAATCCACGTACCATCATATTATACCATTTGATGCGTTGGCAGGAGAGATGGAAGTTTGAGTCTTTGCCATCAAAACCCAACACATCAAAGTATCAAACCCACAAAAACCTAATCTGTCATGTGAGGAGGCAAGTGCCGGTGGAAGATGCCGTTGAAGAAGGCCGGTGTCGGCGAAGCAGGCCGATGCCAGCTAGATATGACGCCGGTTCGGTTCAAACCGGACCGGGATCGTCACTCAAAAATCGGAACCGAAAAAATCGGTTCCGGTTTCGAACCGAACTGGGAACCGGTACCGACCAGGCCCGGGCCCGGTTTCGGTTCCTTTTCTAAGGAACCGTCCGGTTCGAACCAGACTGGAACCGGCGGTTCCACCATAATATTTTTTTTATTATTATTAACAAATATAACATTTTACTTATAAAAATAAAATGTTTAAAAAAATGGACATTGTAGAGTATTGGGTCATGGCCCATAACCCTTGTCCAAGTAGATATAATTTCTAATGCATTATTCTCCTTTTTATATAGGTTATACTACTCTTTCATTGTCTTATTTATCCAATGTGTGATCTAGGATTGGATATAACTATGGTTATAAGCAATCACTCTATGACCAAGATTATGGAAAAATAATATGTGAATGAGATTTGATGATTTATTAATATATATATATATATATATATATATTAATAGTATATTAAAAAAATGAAACATATTATTGCATTCACAATCCACATAATATAGAAGATTAAGAAAAGTATATATAGAGATGTGATATGATTTAATCCAAAATTAGATTATTCCTTTTATAAAATGATCTAATTCTTTTTTCTTTTATTAACAATATTCCCTTTGTTTACATCTAATAACATGTTAAAAAAGTTTTCAAATGGAAGTTCATTATGTTATAAAGTTTGTCTAACTAACAGTTTTCAAATGGAAGTTCATTATGTTATAAAACTTACAACATATTTAAAAAAACAAAAGTTTATTTTGAAATAGGTCTCTGGATCAAACCCGGGTTGGATCTCCACCTAAGTTAATTTTTTTTTCTATTCTCCTTTAAAAAAAATATTATTTTAAGTTTTTTAATTTGATTTCTTTAACAAAAAACTTTCTTATTTAAAAAAGGATCGTTTTTTGGTTGTTGAAGAAAACCAATTTTTTTTTACATATTTTCTTTTCAATTTTTCTTTTTTCCTTTTATTTTTTTGTAATTTTAGATGATGTGATTCCTTCCTTGGTGACTGCCGTAGAGAACGCTTTCTTGACTAGCATTCCATCTGCAGATGATATTCATGATGCAGTCCTTGCTATGGATGCTGCTTTTGCCCCTAGGAGATGGGTTTTTTGGTAGATTTTATCAGAGATGTTGGGATGTTGTAGGTAGTGATGTGGTCCTCGCTATTCAGGATTTTTTCATCACTGGAGTTATTTTCCCGGGTCTCGATTCCAGCTTCATTGTTCTTTTTTCGAAGTTGAGGGACTCGATTTCGATCAATTTCAGCCGATTGTGCTTAGTAACTTTCTGTTCAAAATTTCTTTGAAGATTTTGGCTGATCGTTTAGCTCGGGTTGCGGCCAGGATTATTTCTTCTCAGTAGTTCTGATTCATTCGAGATCGACATATCGAGAATTGTATTGGTTTGGCTTTTAGCTGTGTGAATGTGTTGCAGAAGAAGTGTTATGGGGGTAACTTGGCCATGAAGATTGATATCTGTAAGGCTTTTGACACCCTGGATTGGTCTTTCATTTGTAGAGTGCTTTATGCTTTTGGGTTTTCTTCTATTTTAGTGGATTGGATAGACAACATTCTTCGTTTGTCTAGGCTTTCGGTTCTATTTAATAGGGTCCCAAAGGGTTATTTCTGTTTCTCTAGAGGGGTTTGTTACAGAGATCCGCTATCTACGCATTTGTTTGGTATTGTAGAGGACTTCCTTAGTAGATTATTGACGAGGATAGTGAGTTCTTCTCAGATTCTACCGATTTCTTCCCCAAGGGTTTTTTTTTCTCCAACTCATTTGCTCTATGCAGATGATGTTCTGATATTTAACAGAGGCATTGAAAATAATCTGAAGAATATCATGGGTGCTTTTAGGTATTATGGTGATATTTCAGGCCAGTTGGTAAATTGGGGTAAGTCCTCCATTTATTTCGGATCTTCTATTTTCCCTTCTCAGATTGGTAGTTTGCAATCTCTGGTTGGTATGCAGATGGGGCAGCTTCCATACCTTTCCAACTGTATATTATACGAAAGGTTTCGATGTCGTTTGGTCATGTTTTGGGTCGCTCGAAACTGGAGCTGTTGTGATGTCACGTTTTTTACCCGAGAGAATAGCGACCTTAATGCGACCTGACCTCCAGGTCTTCCTAAGGTCGCTTTTTGTCACCGAAAATCAACTTTTCCTTGTCCAAAACGACGTGGCTGCACTTGGATCCTATAAATAAATCATCTTCTTTCCAAATCAGACCTAGAGCTCAGAAATTTACATCCTTAGTGAGAGAAAGTGACTCCAAGAGAGAGAGCCCCAGGAATCCATTTTTTACTCAACCAAACACATTTCCATGAGCATTTAGCCTCATCACAGCATCTTCCAAGCATGGGTCTTTGTGTGTTCTTTGACTAGGTAATTTCTACATGCCCTAGAATCTCTTGTTTCATTCTTATGACATGTTTGCCTAGGATTATCATTTATTTGTTGATTAAATGCATGTCTCTTTGCTTAATGTTGTTTCTAACATGTTTGAGGCATTGAATGTTGGTTGGGTTTTGGTTTTCATTGATAGCTAAAATTTAGGACCATTTTGCCCTCTAGCTAAATCTATATGCTTTGCATTTAGATATTATTGTTTAGGACTTATTGATTGCATTTGTTAATTGCATTTATTGTCCTTGCCATTTTGTATGACAACTTGTGTTGATATGACTTTGTTTGATTACTAGATTTTAGACTTGCATATCTATATCTAGTTAGATTTTTATGAGCATTCATATAGACTTTGATATCTAGGATTTGTACTTAGTGTCATCTTTAATTCCTAGATAAACATTTAGTGTTGCCTAGCATTATTTGCATTTTGAATATTCATATATTCACTTAGGTTGTTAATCTCTTCTTTGAGAGTTAAGTCTTGTGACTACAAGGTGTAGTGCACAAGCAAGTGAAGTCTTGCAACCAAGGTGTGGTTGGCAAGCAAAGTGATCAAGAATTCACTATAAAGGCACGTTGGGTAGTAGTGGTGGGTTAGTGACCGATAATGGTGTGACTAGAGGTCAACCTAGGTTGTAAACATCATTACAATAGTGGATTTGAGGATCGTTTGTGGCTAGAAGGATAGCCCGTGGTTTTTCTCTTATTGAAGGGTTTCCACGTAAAAATCAAGTGTGTTATTTAATTTCCCCATTTTACACTTGATTTTGTATGTTTGATTGTGGGGTGATTCTTAATATTGACTAATCAAGAAAAATTGGTAATTAACTTGATTAAAACCTATTCCCCTCCCCCCCCCCCCCCCCCCCCCCCCCCTTCTGGGTTAGTAGACACACGTTTGAATAGTAATTTCAACCATGAATCTGCCTCCAGCTCTAAAGCATGTTTAGGCAAGGCGTCCGCAACCTGATTCCCCTCCATGAGAATATTGGACAGTTGAAAATCCATCTCTAAAATCTAGAAGATACAACGCTGCCACACGGCCCACGCCTGACGAACCCTCCAAGAAACCTACTTAAGACGAGAAGAGAGCAACTGAACAATATAAGAAGAATTACTCTCAAGCCAGATCTGATGCCACCCATACTTCCAAGCAAAATTAAAAAGTTGTCATAGAAGTCACAAGAAGCTCAACCTCAAACGCAAACACCCGACCAAGAGGGATGGCAAAACAACCATTCACAAAAGCCCAAAAATTATAGAAGACTCCCCTACAACAACCAAATCCCGAAGAACCCAATGTAACACCATTTGTATTGACTTTGATCCAACCAGGAGCCAGATGCGACTAAATCACACTTTTGATAACCGGGGCACTAGTAGGATGACCATGAAGACCGAACCACCAAAGAATCATAATATCGTCAACACAATTAGGTATAGAGCCAACCTCCAAGCTATTAGCATTAGAAATGGCATGCCAAACCGGAGAAAGAGCAGACCTGAAATCCATTGACTTACCTTCAAAGATCCACTGATTACAAGCAGACTACATACTCCAAACCATTGCATGGATAGATGTCTTCCACGAAACCTGGACCTGATCACTAAACGAAACCGACATGGCCTGTAAGAATAAAAAATTCCAAGAGTCGGCAAAAACACCCCTCTAGAAAGCCGAGAAAATAGCCTCCCAAAGAGCAACAACCATTGGGCACTTGAGGAAAATTTGTGTTAGGAAGTATGCCCTAAAGCAAGGGTTTTTTTTTTTGTAATTAATTATTTGATATCAATAAAAGTCTTCTTTTTACAAACAAATTATGTAGCATGAATAAATCGTTTATTATATATGTCAAAAGCAAAATATTCTAAGGATCAAAGACTAAGAGAAACATAAAGAATTATGCACATAAAGAAGTTTATGTGTGGTAGACATAATTCTTTATTTAGTTTTAAAATGTTCACAACTTAAGATACATGCTGGAAACCTTATCTTGATTAAAGTTGTGGGTCTTTTGTTTTCAATTGGGAAGTGACGAGTCTATAATCACCAAATGAAAGACTTTGACCAAAAGACCTAGTACATATGATTTATTGAACGGTTCAAGTGAACTGTATATTTTGATTTTACAATTAATGGAATAATACATTCACAATAGAGAAATTGAAATACCTATCTTAATCCTGAGAAAAATAATGTACCATATGTATTATGAGTTATAACGTTTGAGCTATCAATAGGTACGACCACAGAATAACAATTTAATCCTGATAATTTGGCGTTAATGATTCATATGTCATAGCGGACATATATTTATAGATATGGACATCATGGTTCTTATAATCAAATAAGAGTAAAATACCAACTTATAGGTTTTAGGAGGACTAGGATAATAAATCTTGGTACCGAGTATTCAATAAGGAGTTATTGAATTATGATTTATGATAAATCAAAATTATCTATTACACGTAAGGACGGTCCTACGGAATAAAATAATTAATAATGCAACGGTCAAAAGACATTTTAATTATTGGTATTTTTTATAAGGATACATATTTCACACAATTGCTTAGGGTAAAAATATTTAATATATTTTATTTTAATTCAAAAGTGCAATTTCAATTTTTTAGACGACTAAACTGAAATTAATAAATCTGGGCTCAATTAATTAAGAGTTAATTGATACTTGGGCCAAATATAGTAGAGCTTGTAATTAAAATAACTCGTGGGGACAAGTTAAATTGGATCATCTAAAAGGAACCTATTGGGCTCAAATGTTGGGTTCCAAGAAAAAGACCCATTTTTCTTTTTTTTAATTTTATTTCCCATTATGAATGGAAAGTAAATCAAAAATAGGATTTTGATTGAAAAATAAATAAAAGAAAATAAAAAAGAAAAGACTTCTAATAAGATTAGACCTACTAATCTAGCACATTAACAAATTCATTATTATAAATAAATTCTAATTAACTAATAAATTATTAATGATTTTTAACTATTAAAAATCTAATCTATTAGTGAATAATCTAAGCTTTTGTAAACCATTTACTAAGCTCGAATTATTATGATAGTGTTTACCAAGTTTTAACTATTAAAACTCTTAACACTTTTTTCGGTTCATTTATTATTAGGTCATTAATCATATTAATACTAATTACAATAAATGACCCTATTAATCTAATTTATTAAACACTTTAATAACCAGATTAATATTAATGAGAATTAACAAGTTTTCTAACAATTAAAAAACTAATCTCATTTTCATAGCCAATAATGTATTTACTGATTTTAATCATATTAAAAAAAATATATAAAAATTAGGCTATGATGCATGTATGACATATCAAATATATTTGTGTAGACAAATCTAATCTAAATGACATACGTATGCATGACAATGTTTTTATCATCACATAATATAAAGCATATATGAATTGACCGAGTACTGTGGATTATTTAACCTAAAAAAAATAGGAATCTAAAGTTACAGAAATATCCCCAAGGCATTCTTTGGTCTTCTTGTAATTTTCGAGTCTTCCAGTCTCTTCAGGTCACTCCGATTCATCTCATGAATTCGAAATAGGAAATCCGCACGGAACGCACTAGGCAACACTTGCCAACGGAACCGTGCAAAAATATGTGAACAGTGCCCAATATGGGCACTGTTCAATTATGATATGCCAAGAGAATATGAAGAAACTATTTCTTCCAAAGAGAAAAATAACTAGAACAATTCTAGTTTCTCAAAAGTAAAATATAATATATATCAAATATATATTTTTTTCTTTTTGTTTCAAAGAGTGCAATGCTACTTTTCTCTTATTTTTTTTCTTTTGGTTTCACGCACACCAACTTTTTGTGCTGTGTGTTTCTCTTATCATGTGCTGATTTTTTTTTTTAAATTCAAAATCAATTTTAATCAAAAAACAATTAATCTAATCTTTTAAGATATCAAATATCTTTAAAGATATTGATTAATATTTATTTTATTTAATATGATTTGAATTCAAACTATTTAAATTCAAAATTCAAAATATAATTTAATAAAATAAAATAATCATATTATCTTATTTTATTCAAAAACAAATATCAACAAACATCCTCTATTTAGTGATTAATAACATGATTAAATAATCTTATTATTTAATTTAATTAATCACCATTATTCATTAATCAAATAATCTCATTATTCAATTAATTCTCGAATAAATACGTGTCACTTTCGTAACACAATTAATTGGACAATCCAATTAATTAACCGTGACCCTTGTTACCTAAATCAATCCGGCTAGCAAGGGGACATAATGGACCCACAGTATTTTGAGCTCCAATAATTTTTGGAATCATTAATTAAACTCTTTAATTAATATTCCTTGATTATTAACTCTGGTGTTATTCCACTAAAAATCCGAAGTTGCACTCTCTCAACTGTAGACGTTTTTACACAGACAGATACAACTCGGTGTCCATCGATATAGCTATTACACATGATGTGATCCTCCACAGTAGTTCATAATTAAAGCTGGGTCATAATGTCCGTTATACCCTTCTAATTACATATATCCTTTAAGTACCATTGATTCTCTAATGGACAATAAATCCTATTTCCTCACGGAATTAGGAGAGCGCTCATATTGTCCAAGCCCCGAATCAACCCTTAAGGGAACTACCATCTACTTCTCACAAGAAGGAGTAGATTCCATTATTGTGTATATACTTTCCCAGCCACAAGCCAAACCGCAATCCCAACATACAGAGTATATTGATCAGGAACTGCATCTGACCTCACCCATGGTATATCAAAGACCACGATCTAACCTGAAGAAGTCGATAAGACACTCAGGATTAAGATCACCCACATATAGCCATCATTAGTTGATATATATGAATCTCATCAGTAAACGGATCTTGGTGAGAGATTCATATAGATCATGGCCCAGTCCTATATGATCACATCATACAAGGTGCCTCCATTCCCATATCTCATATGAATGATTCAGGATAGAATCACCGTATATTACGGAATGAACCGCATCTATAGATTAACCACAAATAAAGTACCCAACTTTATTTGTTATCTATGGACTATTTAGATTGCACGTCTCTTACTGTATCCATCCGTATATGACATTCATATACACAGTTCGAGATTACATCCGGCAATCTAGGATGTTAATATATATATATATATATATACAAGTTATAAAATAAACAACACAACAAGAATGAATTGAACTTTTCTTTTTATTTATTTCATAAATTCATTTACAAATTACATCTTTAGGGCATAAACCCCAACAATTGATACTCCCCTAGGAGATCATATGAATGGAATCTTAGAGGATCTCGAAAAGCGATAGAATAGACATTGACTTGATTAAGATTATATTCCACTAGAAAATAATTCTCTTGATGTAAAATCGAGGGTCGTAACTTTTGGTTATACACTCAGTATGAATTTATTAATATCCTCTCTAGAGTTCTTGTTAATAAAATCTATAAGGCTAAATTGATGGTGATAATTAATATTGAATATCGGATATTCAAGATATATTAATAATAAAAGATTTCAAATCCAATTAATAAATGGAAAGTTGGAAATGTATGTGTCTAGGATAGTTCTGGCAAGGAAAGGCTTGGTTCTTAAGTGGACCATCGTGTTCCATCGCTCTTTCCTGAGAACTACCGGATGTAGACATGACGCCGGTTCGGTTCGAACCGCCGAACCGAACCGGAACCGTTCAAAAAAAAAACCAGAACCGGAACCGAAAAAACCGGTTCCGGTTCTGGAACCGGACCGAAACCGGAACCGGTACCGGTACCGGGCGGTTCCGGTTTCGGTTCCAAATTTTAAGGAACCGCCCGGTCCCAACATATATATATATATATATATATTTTAACCTCTCTACAGGCGGCAGGCCTACCTTTTTCCCCACAATCCCACATTCCCAGTATTTCCCATGCCACTTTCTCTTTCTCTTTCTCTCTCTCTCACAGTTTCTTTCTTTCTCACTTTCTCTCTTCTTAATCTCAGTATCTCACTTTCTCAGATCTCTCTCTCCCTCTCTTTCTCTCATTTTTTCTCTCTTTCTTTCCTTCTTTTCTTCTCGACGCCGACAGCCACCGATCCCGTCGCCTGTGCGCCAATCTCTTCTTCATCCATCGCCGTTCTCCTCTTCATCGCCTCCGATCTCCCATCTCTTCTCTCTCTCTCTCTCTCTCTCTCTTTGATCTCTTCGGATTTTGGGTTTGTGACTTTTGTGGTGGGGTGTGTGTGTGTGTGATTTTGGGTTTGTGCGAATGTGCGATTGTGTGATTTGTGTGATTTTGGATTTTGGGTTTGGCCAGTTTGTGATGGTTGTGTGTGTCAGTGTGTGTGTGTGTGTGATTTTGAGTGATTTTGGGTTTGTGATAGTTGCATGTGTGTTTGAATTGATGAAGTGATTAGGGATTGGAAATTTAGGGTTGGGTCATTTGGGTATTTCAGATTTTCAGGCGTAGGATTTAATTGGGTATTTTAGGTGTAGGGTTTGATTGAGTGTTTGGAATTTTGGATTGTATTTTTTTAAAAAAAACAATTGGAACCGAATCGGTGGAACCGCCGGAACCGGACCGGAACCGCCGGAACCTAAACCGGAACAGGAACCTCCTTAGGGAGGCTCCGGTTCCGGTTCTAGTTCTAGTCCTTTCGGAACCGGAACCGGAACCGACGTCATGTCTAACCGGATGTGTTGTTACTAACGAGCATTTATAAAAAGGATATATGAAATCTTCAACTAATAAACAAAATGTGTACTCCCCTAGGATTCATGTTGCTTATTGAGTTCGATAACTGTTGAATAATAATTGTCATAAATTGTGGTATGTATTCAAGATAAATTTATTATTCTAAAGATAGTTATGAATTTTTTGCTTATATGTAGTTTATTTTTTTTCAACAAAATGACTAAGTCATCCCTATTTAACATCCTCAAATATAACTATTTAAATGGAAATAACTATGTGTAATGGAAATGTAAGATTGACATTGTGTTAAAAGATGATAAACTCACTTGGGTGTTAGACACTCCATGTCCTCTTGCTCATAATGAAAACTCTACTGATGTAGAGAGGGAAGCATATAGTAAGTGATAGAGAAACTATGAAATGGCCAAGTGCTATATTCTGGCTACCATGAACGATGTGTTGCAACAGTAACATGAAGGAACTGGTACACCTACTTAAATTATGCTATCTTTTAGAAAGATGTTTTCTGTGAGGTCTAGGAATGCTAAGAGAGAAGTTGTAGTGGCATTTATGAATCTTAGATTGAAACCTGGACATGCCGTTAAGGATCATATGATGAATGTCATAGCACATCTTAACACAGTAGAGATCCATGGCGTTGAGATAGATGGTGAAACACAGATCGACATGGTCGTGAATTCACTGTCGGAATCCTTTGATCAATTCAAGTTAGACTATACCTTGAATAATAAGCATTACACCTTGTAAGGATATATGTAAGATATGCAAAGCGCTAAGAAGATTCTTGTTAATCCACACTTTTCACAAGCAGGAATATAAGTCTTCTGCTAAGCCCAATCCCAAAAGAAAAGGCAAGAAGCAAAATAAGAATAAGGTTCTTGGGCCTGTCAAAAAGTTGACCAAGAAGGATGGGAAAGACAAAGGAAAGTATTTCCATTGTGAGATCAAAGGGCATTGGAAAATAATTGCCTAAAGTACTTAGCTAGCAAAAAGGAAAAAGGTAAATTATATTACGTAGAAACATGTTTCTGGCAGATTCTACGAAATCTTGGATTGTATATTTTAGAGCCACTAATCATGTTGGCAGAAGCCGTTGGAGAAGTCGTTTCTTATTTTGATAGTTTTAGATTTTAAAAGACGTTTATTATGTACCAAGTTTAGAATAAATTTGATTTCTTTTTCTAGCTTGATTAGACTTGGTTATTCGATTGTTTTTAATAAAGAAGTTATTTTTAGCAAGAATGACAAAGTCTTATGCAAATGTACATTAAAGAATGTTCTTTATCATATTCAAACTAAAACTATCTTAATGCTTAACACTGAACAAGATGAACCTAATTCAAAGAGAATAAAATTATCTAAAGATGAAACCTTATTGTGGCACTTGATATTAGGACATATCAATCTAAATAGGATTAAAAGGTTAGTAAGCGATGGAATTTTAAGCGAGTTAAAAGTTCAAGAGCTTCCAACATGTGAATCTTGTTTAGAAGGTAAGATGTCCAAAAGAACGTTTACGGTAAAAAGACCAATGGTCACTGAATGTATAGGATTCATACATTCAAGCAATGGAAGGATACGAGCACTTCATCACTTTCATAGATGATTTCTCGAGATTTGGATATGTGTATCTCATGCGACATAAGTCAAATGTTTTTGAAATGTTCAAAGCATTTAAAGCTGAAATTGAAAATCAACTTGAGAAATGCATTAAAATCTTGAGATCCGATTGTGGTGGGGAGTATCTCGATGGTGAGTTTCAGCAATATCTTATTGATAATGGAGTTATATCTCAACTTTTTTTTTTGCTAGGAATGCCTCAACAAAATGGCATTGCAGAAAGAAAAAATAAAACTCTCTTGAGTACGGTTAGATCTATGCTCAGCTATTCAACACTTCCAAAAACCTTTTAGGGATGTGCCTTACAAACAGCTATATACATCTTGAACAATGTACATTCTAAATATGCTTCTAAAACACCATATGAGTTGTGGAGTGGGCAAAATTCTATTCTACGACACATAAAGATATTTGGATGTCCAGCACATGTGTTGAACGGAAAGACAAAAAAGATGGAATCAAGTTCGAAGACATGTTTGTTTGTTGGATATCCAAAAGGAACTAAGGGATATTATTTCTATAGTCCCTCGAATAATAAGGTATTTGTTTCGACGAATGAAACCTTCTTAGAAGAGGATTATATGAGTAAATTCGTTCCTAAGAATAGAGTTATTCTGAATGAAAACTTGTGGGTTACTTCTCAGTATCGATTCGATTCTATCAGCAGTTTCCTTATCACCAGAATCAATAGCTTGACATAATAATTCAACAAAACGATGGAAAATGAGGGGTTCCATGAGAATTAACTTGATATTTCTAAATGAAGCAAAGAAGAAACGTTGATCTTGAAAGAAATCTGAGATTCAACGGTAATAGAAGACTGAAAATTTCATAGAAAAGTCGAAACTCAAGAAAAATAAGTTTTTGAGGATTAGGGTTTGGTTCTTGAGAGAAGAATTACGTGAGAAGCTTGAAATAGAGGGAATACGAAGAGTTTCAAATTTTAGAGGTGATGTTGATGTGATCCCACGTTTGAAAATAGTACACGTGTGAGTTTTGGTTAGTGCACATTCTTTGAAATCCACCGTCCATGCGCCCAATAACAGCTTGACAAGTGTCAATCAAAGAGTATACTCAGCCACCGTGAGTCCCATCAGCATATCATATCAGTTAAACAGTCAGATGTTGTGGCTAAAATTGAATGCTTTGCTGTTAATACAAGACCAACATTAATGAGCTAAAATACAAGATTTAAAGATATAATTAAATATATCTCGTCGAGCGAATCTTCTTTGAAAAATGAAGGAGGTACTCGGCTCAAATATTTAAAGGGGAATTGTTATTGGTAAAATCGGGTGAACTTACAGGTCAACATCGATACCAGGAATAGCAATAATCAAGTATGCCATGTCACCAGAGCTAGCCAGATGGAACCAATCAAAGTTGACCAAGTTTCAACCTTTGCCTCTAGCGAGATCCTGTCGGGTTTATCTGATCGATCGGGTAGAGATAACCTGACTAGGTTTATCAGATTAATCAGGTAGAGATAACCTGATCGGGTTCAACTAACCGATCAAGTAGAGAAACCTGGCCGAGATAAACAATCGATTCGAATAAAAGATACACTGGTAGGGGTTTGAGTAACCAGTCGGGTTAAGAATACCCAGTCAGGTTAGATAACTGGACATCCAGTGATATGTGTAAGACATTAATTCCAAGATAACAATGAATCAAATATGAAGAGAAAGAATCTTACTCAAACAAGGAACCATGAAGTACACTCTGATAAAGAAACAAAATTCAATTAAAGATATTGGAGTCCAAATTGAACAGCGAATCTAATTCATTAAATGCGCAGAATAAACAGTGAGGAAAGAAGATAAAAACGACTTTAACAAATCAGACTCCTACTAAATCTCGTCAAAACTTTCCTTACGTGTACACCAAGAATTAGGGTTCTATGCACTTATAAATAGACCTTTAAATGCCATTAAGTTAGCAAGAGCTTAAGAGAGGTTGAGTGTGTAAATCTCCTTTACATAGTGAAACCTTACTCTCGCCGTTTCCGGCAACCTTGGTTTTTTCCCTTTTAGGGTTTTCTACATAAAATTCCATGTTATGCATGCTTAATCATTATTTTCTCGCTTTATAGTACATTTATTATTCACAATAACGTTGTTAGACATGTGGTTTTTCCATAATCCAAAAATCACCGTCAACACACCTTTGTTCAAAGAAAAATGAGCCCACACTCCTAGGTGATTCGTTCTTGTGCCAAGTGCGGAAGATTTGCGGAGACTAAACTACAATGGTAATCTCTAAATTAATTCAATTTGCATTACGTTTAGAATACAATCCGACGATGTTTTGAATTTTTTTATAAAAAAAAAGTTCTGCAAATACACTTATTTTAAAAACGGTTATTTTTTTCCCTACAGAATGATCAGCCGACTCACTACTAACCCCACAAACATTGTACTGGGAAGCCAATTGAAATATGGAATTACACAAGTGATCCTTCGGGGGAAGCTTGTTCAACAAAAGACGCCTGGTCATCACCGAAAGAGATGATGGAATAAAACGAGACCAAATATTTCTGCACCAAGGGACCTGAAGATAGCCGCTCATGAACCATGAGTAAACTGCCTTGCAAGAAACTCGACCACCATAAGAATGGGCCCAAACAAGAGAGTCTGCAACAGGAGCAATCGCAATCCGACCAATCCGAAAATAGAGGTCTGGGAAGCGACTCAGAAACAATATTTAAGAAGTCACATACCATCATGAATAAAATCAGATACCCTTGACCCTAGAGGGCTAGCCAAGTAATCCAGAATCCCCAAAAGCTCTAAAATAAGAACCCCTAGCCAATTATCATGCCAATAATCCCACTGAGAGTTCTTGCCAATAAGCCAGATATGTTCCTTAAGAAGAGTATAATAATTTGCCCTTAGAGAGAACCATATCGAAGAAGTGACATACCCTCCCTGAGGATTCTGAAGCTGCCTGAGATACCTCTCCCTAAAAAATGAGTAAGCACAACCATCAAAATTCATGAACTTCTAAGTGAACTTTCGTAAAAGTGAGTCATTCAGCAATCTGAGGTCTTTCAAACCAAGGCCTCTTAGAGAGTAAGGCATATAACAATGATCCCAAGCAACCCAGACCAACTTAGTCTCCTCACAAGACCCTGTCCATAAAAAGTTCCTCAATTTACGATTAATTAGCCACAGCATCGAAGAAGGCCACTTTTAAATCATGAAAGAATGAATAAAAGAACCAATGATGACCAATTTGATTAGAGTAGCACGACCAGCCAGGGAAAGGGCTTTACCCTTCCATTTAGCGAATTTATACATGATCTTATCTACAATAGGCTGTAACACAACTTTCCTAGGCTTACCCCGAAACAATAGGACCCCAAAATAAGAGAAAGACAGCTGCCTAATCTGCATACCAACCAAAGACTGCAAGCAACCAATCCGGGAAGGAGAAATAGAAGAGCCGAAGTAAATGGAAGATTTACCCCAGTTAACCAACTAACCTGAGATGTCACCATAAACGCCAAACACATGCATGATATTCTTAAAGTTCCGAACTGTGCCTCTGCAAAAAATTAGAACATCATCTGCATAAAGTAAATGTGTCAGAGCCGAAAAACCTCGGAAAGAAATCGGTAAAATCTGAAAGAAATCAACCATTCTCGTCAAAGTCTTCTAAGGAAGTCCTCCACAATCCTAAACAGAAGAGGAGATAAAGGATCTCCCTAACGAACCCCTCTAAAACAGAGGAAATAACCCTCCGAAACCCCATTGATCAGCACAGAAAGCCTAGACGAATTTAGAATGCTGCCAATCCAGTCCATATAAACAGGAGAAAACCTAATAGCCTGGAGCACTCTGCGAAGGAAAGACCAGTCCAGAGTATCAAAAGTCTTACGGATCACTAAGAAAAGTAAATAACAATAATCGAATTCAGAAAATCAAGGAATGGAAATACTAGGTAACTGATTTCACCATAACATTCATACCCCTTATAATAATTAATGATTCCATTAACAATGTTCAACTCAAGTTCTAGGGTTTGTGCAAACTATTTATTATCACATCTAAAGAAACCTACACCAGATAAGGCCTTAGTAGAGGATATTCATGAGAAATGGATATACCATGTCATTTATATATTGTATATATGATTTTAAAAGTTTGAACACATCATTTATATGCTACTCTATATTTTGTTGTGATTTTTTTGTCATTGTGAAAAGATTTATATGCCTCTTTTCTTTTCAACATTTCATAATTAATTATAAATACTTTTTTAGTAGAAAGGTGAAGAAGTAATTTGCAAATTTAAAAGTATTTTTCTGATTTTTCAATAGTGAAAAGTCAAAAAATAACCATCAAAGTTTAAAAAATACATGGAACTTATACGATATGGATAATTATGAAGGATAAAAATATCATATTAAGTTTACAAATGAGGGTTGTTTTAGAAATTGCAAATGTATCTTTTTGTAATTATAAAGAGGACTTATAACAAATTGTACGTACGATCCACGTTCTTATATAGATTTTAAAAAGGCTACGTACGATCCACGTTCTTATATAGATTTTAAAAAGGCTAATTGTCACAGCCCCCCCCCCCCCCCCCCCCCCCCCCCCCCCCCCCCCCCAGACTATACCCAGATTGCATGTTGCCCCATGAATTTTTTTAGGCACTAAACCCCCTGAACTATCGAAAATTGATAAAAGTGGACGGAATGCTAACGCCATGCATTGTTCTGTCATGGTAAAATACACTAAGTACTCTTATTATATACATAATTGCACCAAATCAGAAAAAATATAATAATATGACATAAATACCCATCTTACCAAATTTTTAAAAATCACATTTTAAAAATAAAAATTTCAAATTTCAAATTGAAATATTGGTTAAATAATAATAAAATTCTGAACTTTTTGATAAAGAAAATTAAATAAATAGAGATTGAAAAAATTAAATTGATTTAATAATTATTTAATTTTTTTTATTTAAATATACCTAAATATAATAAACAGATGAATATATAAATTATTTATTGTGAATTGTCATATAAACTATCTTTTGTATTTTAATATCCTTAAATATCACTTATTCATTTACAATAACAAGGTTAATAATAATGTAAAAAACAAAAATAAAAATTAAATAATAATAATAATAATTATAATAATAAAATATTAATTTAAATACCCTATACTCTTTTTTTCGCCGTTATCGTTTAAATTATTATTTTTATTTAAATATCCATAAATGTCACTTATTTTGTTAGAATAACAAGGGTATTGATAATGTCAAAAAATAAAATATAAATTAAATGATAATAAAAAAAATTAAAATAATATAATAATACTAATTAAATAATAAAATAATAATAATAATAATAATAATATTTAAATATTTTATACTTTTTTTAGTCATTATCATTTAAATTATCTTTTTATTTAAATATCCCTAAATATCCTTGTACCTTACCCTTTATACTTTCTTTTCACCATTAAACCCTGAAATTTTTTATATCAATGGATATTTAAGTTATATAAGGAGAATTATCATTTAAATTATTTTTGTTATTTAAATACCCATGTTATTGTAAATGCACAAGTGATATTTAGGGATGTTTAAATAAAAAAATAGTTTAAATGACAATTTGTATTAAATAATTTATATATTCATCTGAGTTTTATATTTAGGGATATTTAAATAAAAAAGATAATTTAAATAATTGTTAAATCAATTTAATTTTTTCATTTATTTAATTTTCTTTATCAAAAAATTCAGAATTTTATTATTATTTAACCAATATTTAAAATTTTATTTTTAAAATGTGATTTTTATAAATTTTATAAGAGGGGTATTTATGTAATATTATTATATCTTTTCCGATTTGATACAATTATGTATATAGTAAGGGGCTTAGTGTATTTTGCCATAACGGAATAGTGGATGATATTAATATTTCGTTCAATTTTGTCAATTTTTAATAATTTAGGGGGTTTAGTACCTAAAAAAAATTCAGGGAACTACATGCAAATTCAGGTATAGTCTTCGAGAATCTGTGACGATCAGCCTTTTAAAGAATTAAGACAAAACAGAGCAGCATTGCAATTGGGTTTAGGAAAGAGAGAGAGAGAGAGGATTGAGAAGAAGAAAAAAAAAGAGCGTTCTAATCTTCTATAAAAAAAATTGATTGTGATCGTTGAGTGTTTGCATAGGCTCTGCTGGACATCTCACTCTATTGCCACACACATACTCTACCTATAGTATAGGTGCATCGATGGCTGAAGTTGAAAAAGATAACTATGGAAAAAAAAATGAAATACACAAAAAGTGTTGGATTGGTTGAACGAATAAGTAGAGAGGTATTGGTTTGGTTGAAAGAAGAAGAAGTGGGAAAACAATGTAAAGAAGAACTGAGCTTCATCTTACAAATCTGTGATCAAGGTATTGGGTTTGTCTATTATTGGGCATGCAAATAATAGGTGAAGTGTTGATTTCTTTAATTTCACTCTTTTAATTTGTTTAAACAAAAAAATTCTTCTTTTCTCAGAAATCTGTTGAAGTTGCATTTGAAATTTCGACTCAGTCTTTTGAAATTTGTTAGTAGTTATTATGCTGTAAGTTTGTAATTGATATTCAATTTGTTTTGTTTCTTATGGTTTCACCGGCTTCACTTTCTGAGTTTGATATGGTTGGGCACAAAAGGGTGTATGAAAATGATTGAAGTGGGTACTGTACTATGATGAATTTTGTGGGTAAGGGAGGGGTCGGTTTATTTATTTATAATTTTTTCCTTAAAAAAAGTCGGCTGGTTCAAGCAGGTTTGAGAATTTTGGTCTTTTCTTGTTTGATCTATTTATTTATTGTTTGGAATGGATTGATATTGATTTCAATTTTATGTATTTCTGGGCTTTATATAGAATTAAAAAGTAGGTTAATTTTTAGGGTTTAGGTAATTGTGTGTGGATTTGCATCTTAGATACGTGTCGAACATCATGATAATAAGCGTTATTCACTGATTCTTGCCTTGGTTTTATGTTGAATATTATCGTAGGTTGCTTTAAACTATTTAGGAGGTTTTGGTATTCAAGGTATTGGATATGGCTTTGATGGTTTGTGTTGGATGTTTAAGTACTTGATGAGTATTAGCTTCTGAGATTAAATCATAATTGTGCCAATTGTTACTTTGAATTTAGAGGCCGGAGGAGCATCTGGGATTTCTTCTTTTAAGGTAAACAAAAGTTAGAGGACCATCTAGGTTACTTTAGATTTAGTTTTTGTGATTTCTCATTTATAGAATTTTATTTTTATGCGTCTTTTAATCGAATTAATTTTTTCCCCTATTCCTTTCTCTGGGATATTAGATTAGATTATTTTCTATAGTATTTAGCATTCATTATCTTCTATGCTTTCGCTTAAGTTGTTGATGACCGTATTAAAATGTTTAGTTTTACCGAAGATAATTTTGTTATCTATTGAAAAATGAAGCTTCTATATCTTCATTGTTGATTGCTATAGTTGTATTTCGTCCTATTAATTTGAATGTTTTATTGTTTATCACAGTTAAATATTTATTCTAAATTGATTTACGTTTATTATATTTAACAAAATTTAAGCTATTTAGAATGCTTTGGTTGGAATTCACAGGTTTAGAAAAGGTAATTGTTAAGAGTTTTTTTTTTAATTATTAATAATGTATTGATAACATGTTTATTTAAATTTATTGTTCAATTTTCTTGTTTAATGTCTGTAGTCTATGAAATACAACTGTCAGTTTTATGTTGTTTTGTTCACTGCTATTAATTACATAAATTTTGTAGATTAGTCGCATTAACAAAATTCACTACCATTGAAGTTTATTATTATACTAATTTGTGTATCAGTTGACAACGTGGATAAATTATGGAACACAAGGGTTAAAAATAAAGTTGGTATTCTCTTTTATATGAAGAGAAAAAAGAAGTAACACGTAAGGGGAGAAGTGATCCATATGCTTAAAAGAAAGCTATTGAAAGACAAATTATCGATGGAGAGTACCAAAGAGGTACATTAAGAATGATTATAGGAATTAAAAATGAATACATTATCTAACATTATGAGAGATCTTTTATGTGCAGAAAAAAGAGAGGCAGAATTGATATATGGAAAGATAAAACTTCTTCAAAAGCTCAAAAACATGTTCATGAAAGGTATAAAATTAATTACAAAGGTTGATATTAGTACTTTCAACATATCTTGCATAATATACATTTGGAAGATAGTTTGCCGTTTGTACCAACATGTGAACATTGTCATGCTAAATTTTTTTACAATGAATCAAAAGGCTTTTGTTGTTCTGATGGTCAAATTTTACTAAAACACAACGACCTATTTGAACAACTCTACCAATTATTCACTTCAAATTCAGAAGAATCAATTGAATTTAAAAAATACATTCGTACATATAACAACACATTTGCTTTCACATCTTTTGGAGTTAAATATGATAAAAACTTATGCACAAGAAATGAAGGTATATATACATTTCATATTCAAGGACAAGTCTATCATTATATTAATGAGTTATTACCTTCAAATGATCGTCCTTATTATCTACAATTATATTCTATGATATTGAACATGAAATCAAAAATCGAATGTCTAGCTCAACAAAAATGAACCAATGTATTATAACCAAAATAATTGATATATTAAAAATTAATCCATATTGCTCTTTCTTTCGAAATCTTAAAAACATATATGACTTAAAAACCATACAATTTATTTATGATCGAATACTAGACTAGATCAAAGAGTTTACAATACTCGGTTGGCTTTATAAGTGGCAGCCATATGGGTAAAAGATAAATCTAATGAAGAATACTAAAATCGAGACATTGTTGTTTACAATTATTTAGGGTATAGTTGTAGAATACAATATTACTTTTGATGCTATGATCCTTTACAATATCCTTTATCGTTTCCTTTTGGTGATACTGGTTGGCATCAAAGAATATGAAAAAATGAAAACAATAAAAATAAAAAAATCTTGCGAAGGACAATTTTTGGTATCTCCTAATCAAATAAATCCTAATACAGAATTACTTGAAAGATAGATGGAAGGTACAATTATTTATGATAGAAAAACATTTTCGTTTAAAAACTAAAGTTTATAATAAATCCAATCCTGATAATTTAATTGTTTTTTTCCAGTTTTACAACGAAACAGAAAGAGAAATATGGTCTCTAGTCGTGAATATTATAACTATAAGTTAGAGATAAGATGAACAGAAAAATCTATATTACTACATGCAGGACGACTTTTACAACAATATGTAGTTGATATGTATGTTAAACTAGAAATGTCTAGATTAGATTACTTTCAAAATAAACAATGAGATCAGAGCTGAATTATATTAAGGAATTATCGACCGCATCATATGTGAAACTTAAGGTTCTAAAGTTGGAAAATGAATAATTTTATCAGCTACTTTTATATGTGATCCTGGAGACATGCGAAAAAGATACATGGATGTAATGGCATTAGTCCAACGATTTGGAAAACCTGACATATTTCTTACAATAACATGTAGTCCTAATTGGCATGGAATTAAACAAGAGTTACAACCATCAGAAGAAGCTCAAAATAGACTTGATTTGGTATCTCAAATATTTAAAGCAAAATTAGAACATTTAAAGTATGAATTATTCCATAAAGAAATATTTGGACCCGTAGCTGGTCATATATATATATATATATATATATAATTGAATTCCAAAAAAGAGGCATTCCACATGCTCACTTTCTAATTATTTTAAAATCAAATTATAAGATTATTGCACCTGAAACTTTTGATAATATTATATCAGCTTGAATTCCCAATAAAAACAAAAATGTACACTTATATTTAGCAGTTAGTAAACATATGATGCATGGCTCTTATGGTAATCTCAACCCTAATAATGTATGTATGAAAAAGGATGGAAGATGTAGAAATCACTATCCTAAATATTTTGTAACGAAACAACACAACAAAAAGATTTATATCCAAAATATAGATGACGTGGTAATAGTGAAACAATTAAAGTGGACAATTATCAGGTTGTGCCTTACAATCCTTATCTACTTGGAAAATTTGATTGTCATATTAATGTAGAAATATGTTCAACGATTAAAGCAGTAAAATATTTATACTAGTATATATACAAAGGTCATGATAGAATAGCTTTCTATATATTGTCTGAAAAATAAGTTTGAAGATATAGATGAAATTGAAAGATTTCAATCAGCAAGATGTATTTCTCCACCAAAGGCTATATGGAGAATCTACGGTTTCATATAAATGAAATATAACCATCGGTAATAACACGGCATTGTATCTTGAAGATAGACAAATTATTAGTTTTCGAAAATCAACAACCTTACACATATAATGAATAACTATTTCAAATCAAAATCAATGCTAACTGAATATTTCATCATGAATAGAAGAAATGACAAAACACAAAAATTGTTATACAAAGAGTTTCCTGAACATTTTGTTTGGAATCAACGAGATAAAATTTGGCTTCCAAGAAAACAATGTCATGTTTTTGGTAGAGTAGTCATAACAAATTCAATTGAAGGTGAAATATATTATTCACGATTATTATTAAACCATATAAGAAGTCCTAAATCATTTGAAGATTTGAAAATTGTTAATGGTGTTACAATTTCATCATTTCATGATTCTATATTGTCTGGATTATTAGAATTTGATAACAGTTTAGAACAATGCTTACAAGAAGCATCGTTATATCAGATACCATATACTTTAAGACGATTATTTGCTACCATATTAATGTATTGCAAACCTAATAATCCCAAAACATTGTGGACCAAATTTGAAAAAAAAAGATTCTGAAGATTACAATAGAATGAATACCGTTTTGACTAATATTCAACTAAGATATTAATGATTATCAATTAGTTGATTACAACATAGACTTAAATAAAGATGAGAAAGGATTGAGTGATATTAATGATGAATTACAAGTGATTGTTTCGGGACAAGATATTCTTGCCATATCATCATTAAACCCAGAACAAAAATATGATTATAATGTGCTACTATAAAGGGTTTTTTTTCCCCAGAAAAACTAGGAGCATTTTTTATTGATGGTCCTGGTGGAACTGGAAAAACATTCATATATCGAGCAATCTTTGTGAAATTCCCTTAACCACTTACAGTGTAAAATATACCTATAGGGGGGTGAATGGGTATATGCTCAAATTCTTGCACTTCATTTTCACACAATCAAGTTAAGCACACTTAGAGCCTTTAACAAGTAAATTGCTTTAATAAGTCAAAGTAAATTCAATCAAACAAGTGTTAAAACAATACAAGTTAATGTAAGTAAAGAAACTAAAAATGCAAAAATTAACACAAGAGATTTTTACATGGTAAATCTCAAAATGAGGAAACATCCACGGGTTGATACCACAACCACCGGTAAACTGTAATTTACTATGACGAATAAGAGATACACACTCAAAAAGCAATCAACACATGATTCACTCCAAGCTATCAACTCCTATTCTACCCTCGGGCCTAGTGAGCTACTTTGCCTACTTCCTATCCAAGATGTGACTATCACACCTCTAGGAAGCAACTTCCTATCCAAGACTCTCACGCCTCTAGGAAGATTCCTTGCTTGCCTATCCGAATCCTTCGGACCATAGATAAGACTTCTTGATTAACTATCTGAGACCCCTCGACTCTAGTTAAGAGTTCTTGCTTAGTTATCCGGATCTCCCCGATTCTAACTAAGACTTTCTTGCTTGGCTATCCGGAACACTTTCCTAACCAAGTCTTCTTGCTCAAGTCAAAGCTTCACTCACTTCAACAAGAGACTTCAACCTTTTGCAAGGCAATGATCTAAGTGTAGTGCAAACATGCAAACCTGATGCAATCATAAGCAAATAGAGTAAGAAGATCAAACAAACTCTCTAAAGAATTGGATTTGCACAAATCAAGCTCACAAGCAAATGTAACTAATTCTTATGAACATGTAATTATAGTTCTAGATTATGCAATCAAAATCAATCACAAAAGATATCTAGAAACCTAAATATACCAATCAAAGCTAGAATAACAAATCTTCAACAAAAAACACAAAAACTAGCTTTGAAATCAAGTGATCAAATCAACACTTGAATTCCTCAACATATTCAATCAAATAAAAACTAGATATGAATAATAAAAATCACAGTCAAAATATTCTAGTTCTAGACCATATGACTAAAACCTAGAAATCAGCAATCAAGAACAAAACACAAAGTTTTCTAGATTCAACTTCATGTTCTTCAAAATTAGCTAAAAATGATATTCAATCAAAAATACAAAAGATAATTTCGAAACTCATCCAAACAAGTCTAAAATTGGAATCAAAATCATTCTAAACATTTTTCTTTAATCAAATGAGAAGATCTATCAAGTTGATCATAAAAGAAAAATGGAAAAGAGATGATTCGCTTACAAATGATGAAACACGAATGAAGATCAGATAACTACAAAAATTTTGGACATCAATTGACTCTGAAAATACTTGGTACTTGTTCCTCTCTTCAAGACTAACAATTTAGACTTTTGAAAATCTAAAATAGAAGCTGATTTAAGAGAGATATGACCAAAACAAAAAATGAAAAGGTGTTGAAATTTTTTGCACGAAATTCAAATATATATGGAGGGAAAATGATGTGGAGAGAAGAGAGATTCGAACAACCAATGAAGGGCTGCCATGATACGATCCTCGTCGTTTGGAGACTAAGACCGTTCTATGGACTGGTTTGGATGGAAACCGTGACCCAACACCTATAAC